>OX463239.1:72987970-73658982 GCA_949820135.1 Sylvilagus floridanus | reverse complement strand
TTTTTGGTTTTCTACTGCTTAAAAATTTTTTAAATGATTTATTTTATTTATTTAAAAGGCAGAGTGACAGAGAAAGGAGAGCCAGAGGGAGGTCTTCCATCTGCTGGTTCACTTCCTGAATGGCTACAACAGCCAGGGCTGGGCCAGGCTGAAACCAGTAGCCTAGAACTCCATATGGGTCTACCATGAGGGTGGCAGGGGTCCAAGTCTGCTGATCCAGGAGCTGGATTGGAAACGGAGCAGCTGGGACCTGAAAGGCACTCCAGTATGGGATGTGATGTCATAGACAGTTTAATCCTCTGTGCCTCAATGTCAGCCTCTACTGCTTTAATTTTTTTTTTTTTTTACTTCATTTATTTGAGAGACCGAGAGTTCTCTCATCTGATGGTTCACTCCCCAAATGTCTGCAATAGCCAGGGCTAGGCTGGGCTGGATCCAGGAGCTGGGATCACAATTCAGATATTCTACATGGCTGGCAGTAACCCAATTACTTGAGCCATTTCACTGCCTTTCACAGTCAGCATAAGCCAGAAGCTGGAGCGAGAAGCCAGAATCAGGAATTGACCCCAAGACCTGCTTTGAGGCACACAGGCACAATTTAACCACGAGGTGAAAGACCCACCCCTTTCTGTTTTCATACTGTTGGTTCAGAAATCATTTCCTTTGGTTAAAAAGAGAACATTTCAAAACTTTTCAGCTTTTGAAACATTTTAGAGTCTCTGCCTATAAACCATGTAACTACGTGTCTATAATGTTTTGATATTCTGTAGTAGACATGAAAATATTCACTTGTTATGGCCAACTAAGAATGTTTTTTGCTACTAGTCAAATTTCGAGCTATGCCAAGCTACTCTGTAGGAATTGACTGGATAGGTCTAGCAACATTAAAGACCAATGAGAAGCTTCATTTGTTGTCAATGGGGGAAAGAATGAGAGGTTCCTGACTGAACATTAAATAAAAAATTTTACAGCTTTATTGAAGTTTAATTGACATACAGAGGACTACACATATTTGGAGTGTGCACCTTGATAAGTCTGACATATGTATACACCAGTGAGCCCATCACCACAATCAAAGTGAGTATTTCCATCAGCCCCCAAAGTTTCCTTGTGTCCTTTATACTATGATCCCCTCCTGCAATCACTTGGTGGTCATGTTCTATCACTGGAGATAAAACATTGGATGATGCTGGCAACAGGCAGGAGCAGATATTTAGCTTTTGGTTTAATGGAGTTAAAGTACTACATCCAGGATGTGCTTTTTCAAGCAGATTGCTGACTCAAAGTGCCTTGAGGTCAAAATCTTGGTCTTGGGCCAGGTGTTTGCCACAGTGGCTGCTGCCGCTTGGGATGCCCACATCCCATAGTGGACTACCTGGATCCTAACTCCACTCCTCTAGTTCCAGCTTCCTGCTAATGTGCACCCTGGAAGGCTTTCAGTGATGGCTCAAGTCCTTGGGACCCTGCCACCCACATGAACAACCTGTATTGAGTTCCTGGCTTTGCAAGACCCAGCCCTGGATGATGTGGGCATTTGGGGAATGAACAGCAGATAGAAGCGCACTCTCTCTTGCTCGCTCTTTCTCTGCCTTTCAAATAAAATAAAAATTGTTAAATTTTTAAAAAATCTTGATCTTTTGAACTTCAACACTTTATAGAATGCTTGGTTTTTGGAAATGTGGCAGAATCTTGCTTGCTTTTCTGTCCTTTTCAAAGAATGATTTTGAAATTAAATGTATGCAGGGCTGGAGTTATTTATTCGTTAATGAAAATTAATAGCATTAATTTAGAGCAGTTGCACATAATAGGAGGGGTGGGTTGTTTTCTGGGTCATTATGCACCACTCACTCACAAGGCCACAGAGCATGTTGATGGGTATGCAAGAGTTTTTCAGTGCTAAAAATTAACTGCCCCTGTATTAATACTCCTCACTAGTCCTAAAGTAGCCATCTGAGCTAGAAATGTACACTAATTCTTTTTTCTTGTGTGGTGGTGGTTTCCAAACTGATTCATCGAACCCTCCAGTGGAGCCAATAATCCCAATGATCATGAAGCTTGGGTGCCATTTCTGGGGGATGAAGAGAAAAATCTCACTAAATAACCTCCCCATCATCACTAAAAAACCAAAACCAAAAAACAAATAAGTAAAAAACCTGTCTTAGAAAGTAGACTAGTAGGTGGCAGCAGCTCAAGGTGGGAGACAACAAGGAATGAGTGTTTCAAGGGTACACTTTTAGTTTGGGATGATAAAAAGTTCTAGAAATGGGTAGGGGTGACAGCTGCACACAATGTGAGCATACTTAACACCATTAAACTCTACACTGGAAAATATTAAAATGAGGGGCCGGCGCTGTGGTGTAGTAGGTTAATCCTCCACCTGAAGTGCTGGCATCCCATATGGGCGCTGGTCCTAGTCCTGGCTGCTCTTCTTCCAATCTCTGCTATGGCCTGGGAAAGCAGCAGAAGATGGCCCAAGTGCTTGGGTCTCTTCACCCATGTGGGAGACCTGGAAGCAGCTCCTGGCTCCTGAAGAAGCTCCAGCCATTGTGGCCATTTGGGGAGTGAATCAGTGGACAGAAGACATTTCTCTCTGTCTCTCCCTCTATCTGTAACTCTACCTCTCAAATAAATAAATAAAATCTTTTAAAAAAATTAAAATGATAAATTTTATGCTGTGTATTTTACAACAAAAATTTAAAAATTCATGCTTTGATAACCAGCAGATCTTATTAAAGATGCAAAGTTGAGCAGTTGAAAATACACTTGGAACCATAGCATGAAAAATTTACATTTATGAGGTAGGTGTTGTGGTGCCGTGGGTTACACTGGGCGTAGGATGACTGCACCCTATATAGGAAGTTGGTTAGAGACACCTCTGCTTCCAAACTAGCTTCCTGATAATGCACCTGGGAAGGCAACAGATGGTGGCCCAAGTGCTTGGGTCCCCACCATGCCTGTGGAAGATCCTGATGGAGTGCCTTTCTCCTGGCTTCTGCCTGGCCCAACCCAGCCGTTGTGGGCATTTGGGGGAGTGAACCAGTGGATGGAAGATCTCTGTCTCTGTAACCCTGCCTTTCAAATAAATAAATATTTTTAAAAATTACAGTAGCTAACAATTTTCAATGAAAATAGTGTTTTCTGTACATGAAATGTGATGCTTACTTTAACAATCAGGAAAATAAAGATCAGAGGACATAATTTGGCTGATTTAGTGTTAAAGAAGCTCAACTCAAGTTTTTCCTTTCCTTTTTGTACTTTAAATGCAGTTTCTTGGTCCACATATTGCCTGAAATACAAATATAGATGCCATACTGCAAACTTCACTGATCCCACTGTGTCTAACAGTCACTCCTTACTTAAAATCCTTCCTTCCGATTGCAATTAGAGTAAAACTCAATCCTGTTTCTCATTCTTCCTAGTCCCCGAGAGGCTGGGCCCTCAGCACCCCTCCAGTCTCATTCAAGACTCCTCCTAGGGAAGCAGATTTCCCTAGCACCAAGGACTCCACTCAGTTCCCATAGCCAAGCTATTGCCTGCTGCAGGACCTTTGCACGGTCGTTCCCTTTGCCTTAAGCAATCCCCCAGAGCCTTTCTCACATCTGATCACGCTGCTGTCTGAAGCCATCCTGTTTGTTATTTGCTGTCCCAGGATTCCTTTCATAACACTGTTTAAAAAAAGATTTTATTTATTTATTTTAGAGGTAGAGTTACAGACAGTGAGAGGGAGAGACAGAAAGGTCTTCCATCTGCTGGTTCATTCCCCAAATGGCCAGGAGCTTCTTCTGGGTCTCCCACGCAGGTGCAGGGGCCCAAGGCCTTGGGCCATCTTCTACTGCCTTCCCAGGTGCGTTAGCAGGGGCCGGGACTCGAACCGGGGTCCATAAGGGATGCCGGCGCCGCAGGCGGAGGGTTAACCCACTGCCCCACAGCGCCGGTCCTCTTTCATAACTTTTAAGGCGTGTTTTCCCTCAAAATAGGGTGACATATTTATTGTCCTTTTTCTCCCACTAACCTGTAGCCCCCTGAAGGCAGATTTTTTGTGTTTCCCTCACCACCAGTGTCTCTTGATTTCAACAACTGTTGATTGCCGATTGAATTCGCTGCATGAAGTGGAGTTAGTAAAAGGGATGGGTGCCTATTCGCGCAGGTTGGGAACCTTAACTCGAAACCTAGGGGTGTTTTAGGGGCCTGTGTTTTAGGGGCCATGGTCCAGGGAGTAGTATCTAACACTGAGTACTTTCAGGCACGATGCTGAGTACCTCATATGTACCACAGAACTTATCCCTCGGAGCAACCGTGTGGAGGTCACCAACCTTTATGATCCTCATCTTCCAGAGGCAGCTGACAACAGCCACTAATGGTGGAGCCATATCCAGTTAACCAATGTATTCGGCACCCCCCGCAGCCGCCAATAGGTATTTTATCAACGTACTTTTTAGAGAACCCCCGTGAATTCCCCGGGTCACCAGACCGTCCATCTCGAGACGGAAACCTACCAGGAGGCTGCTAACCCCTCGGGGGCTTTCCTGGTGAGCCTGCACGCCCTCCGTGAGGGAGCCGCGGTTCAGAGCGCCGCGCTGGGCTCGGGGTGGGCTGAGGACTCCCGGCAGAGCCAGGGAGGAAGAAACAGGTCATTCGGCGAGGCCTGCATCCCCGTGCCTCCGGTGGTGAAAGGGGAAGGGAGAGTACGCCTCGCCCACGCCCGCCCGGGGCTCGGGATCTCCCGACCCGAGGTGGGGAACCACGGTGCATTTCCCCAACTATCCCGCACGTCACGAGAGACCTCGGCTCAGCCCCGCCCACTTTCTCCGCCCAGTTTCAGGGCCGGCGCTAGGACCCCACGTCCCTCCACCAGGCCCTCCCGCCGGCCCCTCGGGTCAGGTCGGCTTGCAATTGGAGCCTGCGGGCTCCGTTCCCGCCCCCGCCTCCTCCGTCACTGCCAAGATGGCGCCGGTCGCGGCGGCCGCCGCGGCTGGAGCTGAGGAAGGAGGCGGAGGCAGCCGCGGCCGCGAGGGGAGGGGGAGTCCCGTCTGACTGAGACGGCAGGCCTGGGCGGGCGGGGGTGCCTCGCAGGGCGGAGCGCCGGGCTGGGGATGAGCTAAGCGGGCTTAACGCCGAGGCATTGAGCCCCTCGTGTCCCGCCGCCGCGCGTGAGGGGGATCGGGCGCCGCTCTCCAAGCGCGACTCACTGGCCGCCCTGGAGCCAGCAGGGAGGTGAGTGCGGGGGCGACGACGACACGAGGGCTAGCGGCGGCGTGGGGAGCTGTCACGGCCCCGGGCGGTGACAGCCAGAGGCGCGGGGAGCGGGGCGGCCGGGCTCGGGCTGGCGGCGCGCACGGCCGCGACCTGCGCCCGGGGCTTCCTCGCAGCCCGGCGGTCCTCCGCGGGTCGGGTCCGCGCCGGCACGGAGCGGCGTTGCCGCGAGGCGCGCCGGGGGCTCCGGTGTTTGCCTTCCAGATCTCCTTCTCGGGCTGGCCTGGGGCGCTCGTTGTTTGGGGGTGGGGGCGGAGGCGGGGAGGGGGAGGTCCTGGAGCCCGGTTTTGACAAGCCCGTTACGTAAGTCGGAGGTGGCTTCCCGGAATCCCACCTGCTCGGTATTTTAAACAGGCGGCGGGGGCGGGGAGCGCGGGACGCCCCGAGGCCGCTTTTCCTCCTGGTGGTCAGCCCTGCGCTCCTCGGCCCGCGGGCGCTGGTTCTACGGGAGCCCGGCCGGCGTCCGGCTTTTATTTTTTATTTTTTTTTTCAGTCTTTATTTTGGGGGGATGGAGAAGAAGGGGGAAGGAGAACGATTTCTGATTGCCACCATTCCCTTCCCTTTGAAGTTTGTCGCTTTCTGGATGGGGAAGAGAAAATTTTTTTAAAAAGGCTTGTGACCTAAAATTGGGTCGCAGCGACAGCTTTTCATTATCGTGCTTTTAAATGACAGATGTGCCGGGAGATTTTTGTTGTTGTTCCAGTGTGCTTTTAACTGCAACGTATGGTTATGCCTGGAGCCTTAGAGAGAGGTTTTGTCTTACAGGACAGTTATTTCTTGTTTGCAACAGCGAGACAGGCATCCGTCAACAGGCATGTGTTTATTTGAGGAGAAAACGCGTGTCAGCCAGCTAGAGACCGGAGAGGGCAGAAATTGTACTGCTCTGTGAATCTGCTATTCTTTAGCATGTAGTACATACATTAAT
The DNA here is from genome assembly GCA_949820135.1 of Sylvilagus floridanus. NCBI lineage: Eukaryota > Metazoa > Chordata > Mammalia > Lagomorpha > Leporidae > Sylvilagus > Sylvilagus floridanus. The sequence goes on along the minus strand of OX463239.1, from coordinate 73,652,803 downwards.
GAAAAGAATAGCCCAAGTGGAAAAGAACCAATCTCACTGGATTGCAGGCTGTTGTTTGGCGAGCATTCGGTCTCGTTCTGTGTTCTGCTTACCCTGATCTGCCTCTCCTCTCCTGGAGGGAAGCAGGTGGAGACACCTGTAAACAGGGAAGCCCAGGTTACCCTAATCTATTGAAGTACACTGGAGATGATTGCAGAGTACTCCCTGGGGATCCGCGATGGGATACTAAGTAAGGACTCTTGGGCAAGTTATTCCGTTTATGTTTACAGCAGCCCCAGGACTCAGGTCCTGAAAACTTAAGTGTAAAGAATTTCTGAGCTATTTGAACCCTGTTTGAACTTAAAATAATTATAAGATTGTATTTGGTTTCTTTTATGGGGATTTTGTTTTGATTTGGGCAGAAGTGAACATTTTGGGAAAGTTTTCACTTCATTTTCACAATTTCTGTTTGAACCACAGTTCTCGGTAAGAGACCAGAGTAGCATGTATCCTCATCATTGTATCTAGTATGTATCACAGAATTCTCTTTCTGAGTGATTAGATATAGACCTACTTCACTGTGGCATTGGTAAGCACGTGCTTGTTAGGAACGTAAGTTGATCTTGACTCCAGCCCAGTGTTTGGGAGTAAATATGAGCAAATTTTGGCCCGAATTCCAAACTTGCATACACAAATTTACGTTTTTGAAAAATGATGAAGCAGTATGACTTTTCTGTTGGTACAGTAGTGTCAGGAAGCTGATGCAGATTTGTTTTCAGTCTTTTCACGTGAACTACCGTTGGTTTAAAGACTTATTGATTCTTAAGTTCCTGGAACTATTGTCCTGTTTTGGGCAGCTTGAATAATATTTGGTATAATTGGGAGGTTATAAGAAGAAGACAGAGTACATGGCATTTATTATTCATTCAGAAAATGATAAAAATGGCAGAGTGGTAGACAGAAACTCACTGTTTTCCCATTGAGGGACCTTAGTTACATTATCTTTTATTTGCAGTTTCTCTGAGCATTCCACTTACTGGGAAAACCTAGTTTAACCCCTGTACAGATTGAGACATTTTGTATATTACCAATCTTGTTCTATTCCTACTTAAAGTGCTGGTTCTTTGTGGTAAGTGGAAAACAGAGTGGCTCTACTAGGAAAGTTGACTTGCTATTCTTGCTTGCTTGGCTATCAGAAACCTGTCTTTGTGGGGCTTTCCTCTTTCCTACCAGAGATAGAAATGAAGAAAAGTTTCTAATTTTTTTTTTTTTTTACTTTTTAAAAAAAATTATTTATTTGAGTGACAGAGAGCTAGGGAGAGGGGGAAATAACTTTGATCGGCCAGCAATGGCTGGGGCTGGGCTGTACCAAAGCTGGGAACCAGAAACTCCATCTAGATCTCTCCTGTGGGTGGTGGGAACCCAGTCCCTTTTGCCATCACTGTTGCTTCCCAGGGTCCACATAACCAGGAAACTGGAGTCAAACCAAGCCAGGGATCAAACCCAGGCACTCTGACATGAAGTTCAGGCATCTTAACTGACGTCTTAGCCACTAAGCTAAAAAATGCCTGCCCTATTTGCTTTTTTGTGAATGCCCTAGATTGATCGATGTTTTATTGTTCAGGAGAGTTGGGTGAGTCAAGCACTCCACACTGTACTACTGGATATTGTGAATTCTGAAAGAGCAGTGTAGAACTTTACATTTAAGAAGCAGTTAACTTACATAATGTACTATTGTAGAGTGTGAAAAATTTTAACGGTCAAATTTTTCTATTATGTGGAAATGGTGAAATTAATGATAATCTTTGTGGTGGATGTTGCTATTAAAAACTATGTTTTCAAAAATATTTAACAACATGAGAAAGTATAGTATAATATTGGTAGAAAATTCAGAAAATAAAGAATTATATTCTGTATTCTTATTTAGAACATGTTACTTGTAAGTGGCAAAAAGTTTGATAAGAAATAAAATATTAACAGGTATCATCTCAGGATGATGGCTGATTTTTATATCTGGTGTTTATTTTTCTCCGTTCTCACTTCTAAACCACTATTACTTTTTTTAAAAAAAGATTTATTTATTAAAAAAGATTTATTTATCTGAAAGATAAAGTGACAAAGAGGCAGAGAGAGAGAGGGAGAGAGAAAGATCTTTAATCCGGTGGTTCACTCCCCGAATGGCTGCAGTAGTTGGAGCTGGGCCAATCTGAAGTCAGTAGGCAGGAGCTTCTTCCAGGTCTCCCACATGGGTCCAGGGGCCCAGGGATTTGGGCCATCTTCCACTGCCTACCCAGGTGCATTAGCAAGGAGCTGGATCAGAAGTAGAGCAGCCAGGACTCGAACCAGCACCTACGATGCCACGACGCCAGCCCCACCATTATTACTTTTATAATTACAAAAGTGAAATAAAATATTTTCAAGGGTCATAGGAGAAAATACTGAAAAATTCCATATAAATTGGATAGAAAAGCCATATTATTTATGATTCTTTGTCAGCAAAATCAAGCCACAATATGGTGCTTATTTCAAGTACAGAATAATGGAAACAGCAGGTAATGTAGGTGAAGGCATTCTCTTAATTACTAGCACCAACGTTGTAATAGTTTTACATCTATGGATGTTTCATATGAATGTACGTTGCTCTTCTCCAGCCTCCGCACTCTGTTCCCCCTGCTGAAACTGTTCTGGGGGCCAGGTGCTATGGCAGAGTAGATGGAGCTGCTTCTTGCCATGCCAGCATCCCCTCTGCTTCCGATCCGGCTCCGTGTTAATGCATCTGAGAAGGCAGCAGCAGATGGCCCGAAAGCTTGGGCCCCTGCTACCCATGTGGGAGACCAGGATGGATACCCTGGCTTCTCTGACCTAGCCCTGGCTGTAGCAGCCATGTGGGGAGTGAACCAGTAGATAGAAAAGTCTCAATCTGTTTTTTCCCTCTTTGCTTTTCTGCCTTAAACACAGATAGACAGACAGACAGATTAAAAAAAAAAAAGCCTGTTTTGTCTTGACAGTGCCACTCATCGATGGACTCCTCAGGTTACATTTTCCTTTTAACTTCATCTGTCAGTAGTCTTTATATGTTTATGAGATACCAGCTATTTTGCTAGTTACTAAAGGTATAAAGGTAAATGAAACTTGATTTCTGCCTTCAAACTCTGAGAATGGTTTTTTTTTTCCCCTTTTTTGGGCCATTAGTACACATTGTGTATTCTACTTTTCCTCTTTCAGCGCTAATAGCCTGACACCTCAGGTGCTCATAGGCTCTTTGTAACATTCTTAATGGGAAAATGTTTAGTTCCAGACAAACAATTTGCAAATAAATTGTTGGAACAGTCCTTGATTGTAGGGAGGGGAATCTTAAATTCAGAAGACCTATTTATATGTTTATTTATGGCTATTACTGTTATTTTAAACACATCTAACACTTTCTTGGTTCCTTTTTTGCTTCCACCTGTTAAAAATCACAAACAACTAGAAAGCAAGAGAGAAAAGAGACAAACTATCAAAAATATATCACAGAAAATAATGAGCCATCAGAATGTATAGTAAGATACCATTTCTGGTATACTTTGCTAAAACCTGTATTTTTTGATATGTGTAAAAGTATATTTTCCATATATATGTAATATATATGCATACATAAACTCATACAGTTTAAATTTTTATATATTTGTTTTCATTTGATTTGAAAAGCAGAGAGAAATTAGAGAGCTTCCGTCCTGTGGTTCAGTCCCCAGATGCCTGCAACAGGGCTGGGCCAGGCTAAAGCCAGGATCCAGGAACCCAATTTGAGTCTCTGATATACTCGAGCTATCATCCACTGGCTCCCAGGTGCCCATTAGCTGAAGCTGGAATGGAAGGAGAGAAGATTGGACAGGAAGGCACTCCAGTACGGATGCAAGTGCCAAATGCCCACCCCTGCTCCCACTGCTTAGCTGCTTTTGTTTTCAGAAACACCTGAAATATGAAGAATATGAAGATCCTTTTTTTTTTTTTTTTTTTTTTTTGCTATAACACTGTTTTGTGGCTGAGACTTTTTTTTTTGAAGAGAGACAGAGATCTTCATCTGATTCACTCCCCAGATGGCTGCAACAGCCAGGTCTGGGCCAGACAGAAAACAGGAGCCAGGAGCTCCATCCTAGGGCTGCCTACATGGGTGGCAGTCCTTGAGCTAGTATAGGTGCTGCTTACCCAGGTGCATTAGCAGGAAGCTTGATCAGAAACAAAGTAACTGGAACTTGAACCAAACAGGACACTTCTTTGTGGGATGCTGGTGACCCATGTGTCAGCTGAACCCACTGCACTGCAATGCTGATCCTATTTTATTTTTGAAAAGTTTTTAAAATAAAACTACCAACAATATTTTTCCTTTTACTTTAGATAAATATTTAATATGAAAGAACCGTGTATATACACACAACACACCAAATTCTAAAGAAGCAGTGTAGAGGGGCCAGTGCTGTGGTGCAGTAGGTTAAAGCCCTGGCCTGCAGTGTTAGCATCCAACATGGGCGCCATTTTGAGCCATGGCTGCTTTACTTCCCATCTGACTCCCTGCTATTGCACCTGGGAAAGCAGCAGAGGATGACCCAAGTCCTTGGGCTGCTGTACCTGCATGGGAGACCCAGTTGAAGCTCCTGGCTTTGGATTGGCTCAGCTCCAGCCATTGTGGAGTGAATTTGGGGAGTGAACCAGCAGATGGAAGACCTCTCCGTTTCTCTACCTCTCTCTATAACTGCCTTTCAAATAAATAAATCTTAAAAAAAGAAGCAGCAGCAGTTTAGAACTTTATACTTGAACATTACTAATTAGGTTAAAATCCCTTTTGTTCTTTCATGGTTTCATCCTCTCCCTTCTCCCTTCATCTCCCTTCCTAGTTTATAAAGTATATCGCTGGCATTATTTGGGTGCTCTGAAAGACTGAGGACTTTAGAGCCATACTCTCTTGGTTTGAATCTTGACTCTGCTATTTAATAATTTTGTGATTGTAGGCCAAGTTATTTAGTCTGTGTGTCTCAATGTTTTCATCCAGCAAATCAGAATAGATAGAAGTATCCACTTCATGAGGTTGTTGTAAAAATTATTTACATTATTTATTTATTTATTTATATGGGGTGCTTAAAACTGGCTGTATTTTTTTATGTGCTAGTAAATTTAAGCGCTGTTTACATTGTTATGTCAATGGTATGTGTATTTCAAAACTTGCTTTTTTCATTTTACTTTTTCCCTCCCTCAATTTTTGTTGGTACTTTGGGAGTGCTTCATCCATCTTCACTGTTGTGTTGTGTTCCATAGACTAATGCATCATTTTCTCTGAGCATGTATATTGTTTTCAGTTTTTTATCTATTAAACATTGCCTCGTGAACATCTCTGTATCTCTGGAAGCAATATGGCAGAATTTCTCCAGGTCAGGTATATGATTCTCAAATTGCTGGGTCCTAGGATGTAATTGTTTTCCTCTTTTTGAGATATTTATAGAATATTGGCAAATAATTCCTGTTTCTCCATACCCTTGCCAGCAGTTAATGTTGTCACACTTGTTGATTTTTTCCAATCTGAATGGTGTGCAATAACATTTCACTTTTGTCCTATTTTTATTTTTCTTCATCTTCTTTGTTAGTGTTTTGTGTTATTCTTCAGTGGTTTACCTGTACTTATCTTTTATATTTTTTCCTATTGGACTTTTTGATTTGTAAAATTTTTGTTTGAAGTATTTTCAGGATAGTTAATAAACATTACAGACTTGTTTTTATTTGGTTTTTGAAGTTGCTAGATGTATTGAACAATGACCAATAATGGACCCAGGTTATTATAATTTTGTACTATAAGGGCTGGTGCTGTGGTGTAATAGGTTAATCATCTGCCTGTGGCACCAGCATCCCATACAGGTGCCAGTTTGGGTCCTGGCTGCTCCCTGCTGATGGTCTGGGAAAGCAGAAGGTGACCCAGGTGTTTGGGCCCCTGCCACCCACGTAGGAAAAGCAGATGAAAATCCTGGCTTCTGCCTGGCCCAGCCTCTGCTGTTGTGGCTGTCTGAAGAGTGAACCAGTAGATGGAAGATCTCGCCATCTCTCCCTTTGTCTCTATAACACTGACTTTGAATGAATAAGTAGATCTTAAGAAAGAACACTCACGAAAGTAGTATTTCCTACGGCTTAGTCAGAATAGTACTGTATATGTATTTGCTCATTTAAATCTCACAAGTAATCTATGAATTAAGTAATTATTTTGCCTGTTTTAAAGATGAGGAAATTAAGACACAGAGAACTTGTCCAAGATCACATAGCTCTCAAATGACAGAGCTGCAGTGTGAGTGCAACCACTCTGATTGTGGAGCATGTACTCTTAATCCTGTTGGCATATTATTTCTAAATAAGCAAGAACAGCTCAAAAAGCAGTAAGAGCTTTGAAGGAAGTAAAACAGGGTGATCTTAGAGGATGGCAGAAATAAGCTCCTCAGGGGACTTCTTAGGGAAGCCCTTTTTTAGAAAATGACACTTGACAGACAAGAAAGAACTGGCCATGTGAAGAGCTGAGGGAAGAGCTTGAGAAAACATCAAATACAGAGTCTTGCAGGGCAACAGAACTTGGGCTGTTCGAGAATAGAAGGGCAATCGTCGTGGCTAGGTGTGGTGAGCAGAAGTGAAAATAGTCCACGAGGGCCTGTAGCACTTATTATATGTGAGGTTCCCTGCATCAAATCACCCTTTACCTTAATTTTACAGGTGAGAAAATCGTAGTCTACATTGTCTTAGAATTACCTCTTTTTCTTACTTTTTATCCTATTGTAGTCTAATCTCTGCCACTCTGCCAGTTCTATCACTAAGCTTGTTCTTGCTTACTAAAGTAACCAATGATAATAATACTGTGGGTCGCTTTCTCAAGAAACTCTGCTCCTTGACTCCCACCACCCCACCCCTTGTGTGTATTCTGGAGCTTTTCAGTGTGTGAATCATTTCCTTGGAGGGTTTGCCATCCCATAAGGAAGAATGCTTCCAGGTTTGGCCATTTGTTCTTTTAGCCTTTGCATTTTCCTAAGTTATAGTTATCCCTGTAGTTTCAATTATCAGGTATCTGCCAGTTACTCCCCGGGTTGTTTTTCCAGCATCAGTATCCTTCCAAAGTATCAGATTGCCTTACTTTACTGCTGACTTATCATCTTCATCTCAGACTTCTCTTGTCCAAAGTGAATTTGTTTGCCTACTTAAAGCTTTTTTTTTTTTTTTTTATCTGTGGTTTCAGATATATCATGGACCACTGCTGTCTTCATTATCCTGGGAAGAAATGCAAGAATCATTCAGGATTCCTCCCTTTTTGCTTATAACTCTTAATTTATTGAATTCTGCTAGATTTATCTCCTAAATATTTTTCCTACCATCCTTATTTCAATTACTGCCTCTGTTAGAAACCATTACCTTACCTTCCCACTGGTTTTCTTGTTTTTGGTTTTATCTCCTTGAGATTCACCTTCCCAGAATTGTCAGAATGGTGTTTCTACACAATTCTGAAAATTTTCCATTGATTGTCCGTTGTCAACTAAAGTCTGAACCCCTCACCATGTCATTAAAATGCTAAATGTGGGACAGACATTGTGGCACAACAAATTAACCTGCCACTTTGAACCACAACACTGGCCCCCAAAATAAGTAAGTCTTACAAAGATCCAAACTTCCCTTGTAGAATGGGCTTTTAGCCTATCTAATGGTTGTTAACATGTCTTTGTTCCATATGTGAGTGCTGGGTTCTGAGTACTGAGTACAGCTCCATCATCCTGGCTGTGCAGACCCTGGGAGGGAGGGGTGATGGGTCAAATAATTGGGTTTCTACCATCCCCATGGGAAACTTAGATAGGGTTCTGGTTTCTGGCCTCAGCCCTGTTGCAGGCCTGGCTGCTCATTTCATTTGTGGAGTCAACCAGGGGATACTTCTCTCTGTAGCTACCTCTCAAATATAAATAAATGAATGAATGAAAAGAAAGAAAAGAAAAATGAAAAAAAAAAAAAGGCATTGTGGCATTAAGTTTCACTTTGGGACACCTACATTGGGCATTGGAGTGCCATTTTGGATCCTGGATACTTTGTTTGCAATCCAGCTTCCTGCTAAGGCATCCTGGGAGCCAACAGAAGACGGTTTTCAAGTGCTTCTGTGTATATAGGAGACCCAGACTGTATTCTAGGCTCTTGGCTTCAGCGTGGCCTTGTCCTGGTAATTCAGACTTTGGGGGAATGAACCAGTGGATAGAAGATCTCCCTGTCTCTCTGCCTTGACCCACCTTCCCTGCCCCCTGACCCAGTGGTCTCCTTCTCTCCCTCTGTATTACCATATCTCTTTCTCTGTGCCACTTTGTCTTTCAGGTAGATGAAAATAAATAGCACTTAAAATAGATATGTTATTTCTCTTAAAAAATAAACTTCTTCATAATTTGACTTCTGTGACTGATTCTCCAATTTTACCTTTCATAATTTCTGCTTTCCACTTTTCACTCTAGCCATACTATTCCCTGAATATTTTTGGATTGCTGACCATTGTAATTTGTAGTCTTCTACATGAAAAGTCTTTGTTCCCTCCTTCCCTTTTCATTTTCCTATGTAACACCTTTTCACCCTTTAAGACTCAGCCCTGATATTACGTCCTATAGAAAGCCTTCCCGGAACCACACTCTTGTCTGGATTATTGGATCTTTCCTGGAATAATCTATTAACAACCTCAAGTACCTAGGACAGTGCCTGGTCCAGAGAAGACACTCAACAAGAATGTGTTGAATGAATTATTGCAGTACTAGAGAGGCAGTGTAAAGCATAAAGTAGTTGGCTCTGGACCTGGGCTGCCTGGGATTGAAACCTGGCTTTGTTGTTTGTGTTATGTCTGTGTACTTCTGTGTCCCCCTTGTAAAATGGGGATAAGGATGACTTCATAAGCTTAAATTTGTTAGTGCAAGTATTTAGAACAATGCCTGGCACTTCGTAAATAACGTTTGTAAGTAATAGAAACCAATTCAACATAACTTACTCAAAAAATGGAATTAATGACACGTATACCAGGGATTTCACAGTACCTGATGATTGTCAAGCTTCATGAAGGGGAGAGGAGCCAGGAACTAGAAACTCTTCAGTAATCCATGCAGCTATTTTGTTTTTATTTTTGTTTTTAACCACACTGGGGCAGCAAGGTTTTTCTACTTCTCCCTACTTGCTCAAATTCATTTTTCTGCCTGGCTTGACATATCTTTTAAATTCATATATTGGCTCATGGTTCTATGATCCCATTCTAAACCCCTGAGAGAAAATCCAACTTGAAGCAAGCATCTGTCTGATCGAAACCAAGATTTTATGGAACATGACTTTTAAGCCCACTTTTTACAGGAGTGGATACTGGATATACAGCTCTCTGAGGACAGGGCTAAATAGGTATTCTAAATGGTGGTGATTACAAGGAATGCTAAGCCATGATATATACAATTGATATTTTATAAATAAAATCCTCTCAGTGGCTTTATATAGATGTAAAGAACTTGCGGACAGTGCTGTGGCATAGTGGGTAAAGTCGCCACCTACAGTGCCGGCATCCCATATGGGCACTGGTTCGAGTCCTGGATGCTCAACTTCCAATCCAGCTCTCTGCTATGGCCTGGAAAAGCAGTAGAAGATGGTCTGAGCCCTTGGGCCCCTGCACCCATGTGGGAGACCTGGAAGAAGCTCCTGGCTCCTGGCTTTGGATTGGCATAGCTATGGCCATTGCGGCCATCTGGGGAGTGAACCAACTAATGGAAGACCTTTCTCTCTCTTTCTGCCTCTCCTTCTCTCTGTGTAACTCTTTCAAGTGAATAAATAAACAAATATATTTTTTTTTAAAAAGTAAAGAACTTAAATGATACTGCCCTGAAGCTATAGATGATTATTGTGAAAGCTGTAAAAATCTCTCCCTTTTTCAAGTTAAAGCGAGAGGGGAAAATTTTTTAGCTTCTGCATGCAGAATTGGAAGTTTGCCTTACTTTATTTAATGAACACATATATGTTTATGTATACCTTTAACCTTATGTTAGTACATTGTTAGTATGTCATGTCTTTTTTCATTTAGCCAATATTTACTGATTGCCTACTCTGCAGGGACTGTGCTAAAACAGGTGTTTACAGAGATGGAGATGTGACATTGCTTTACTAAAAAAATTAATAATCCATTGAGAAGATAAATATTCAAAGAAATAATTACCATGTTAATATAACCATAATTGAGGTATTATGTGCAGGATACTCTTGAAGCATAAGAGAAGAAAATGACAGTCTCTCTTTTTTTAAGATTTTATGTATTTATTTGACAGGCAGAGTTACAGACAGTGAGAGAGAGAAGGATCATCCCTCTGTTGGTTCACTCCTCAAATGACTGCAACAGCCGACGCTGCACCTATCCAAAGCCAGGAGCCAAGTGCTTCTCCTGGTCTCCGATGCAGGTGCAGGGCCCAAGCACTTGGACCATCCTCCACTGCCCTCCCGGGTCACAGCAGAGAGCTGCCTGGAAGAGAAGCAGCTGGGACTAGAACCCGGCATCCATATGGGATACTGGCGCTGCAGGTGGAGGATCAACCTGCCATGGCACCAGCCCCAGAAAATGGCAGTCTCTTATGGGGAAAGTGGTAGGAAAGGCTTCAAACCAGGAGCTGGCCATTTGAATGGGTATTTTGGTAGGAGAAACAATTTGCAAAGGTAAATTGGAGTTGATTAAAGGGAGAACTGTTAAGTAGTTCAGAATGGCCGAAGTGAATTTTATATCATTCATCTTAAACTGAAATTAGAACTTTAAAGCCCTGTCCTTCACATGGTAGTAAATAATACCTTTTTCAAAAGCAGTTGTAGATTTTAGAATACTCAAATCATTTTTTTCTATAACTTTGAAGTCACTTTTGAGAACGAGATGTCATTGATTATTTGCTGTTAGGCTTCCTTATCAGATTTTTCTAATAGTGATAGGTTCATTGGTTTGTTAGTTCCTTTTTGTGGTGGATTTTTCTTCCATACAGTGGATGACTGAAAATGGTAGTGCTTGGGGGTGGCACTGTGGCGTGAAAGGCTAAGCCTCTGCCTGCAGTGCCAGAATCCCATATGGGCACCAGTTTGGGTCCTGGTTGTTCCACTTCCCATCCAGCTCCTTACTGTTATGTCTGCGAAGGCAGCAGAGGATGGCCCAACTACTTGGGCCTCTGCACCCACTTGGGGGACCCAGATGAAGCTCCTGGTTCTGGGCTTCGGCCTGGCCATTGCAGCCATTTGGGGGAGTGAACCAGCAGATGGAAGATCTTTCTTTTTTTTTCTCTCTCTCCTTCTCTTTCTGTATCTCTACCTTTGAAATAAATAAATAATTCTTAAGGAAAATGGTGGTACTTACAAAGCTTACCAAGAGTACAATTTTTATTAAAATAAGCAAAGTGATACATAGTATAAGCCTTTATAAGCCTTAAATTTATTTTAAATGACAAATCTCTAATGACTTAAATCAACATTGCAATTTTATAATTTGACAGAAAAGAGTATGTATATGTGATTTTATAAAACATTGTTTTATATCAGTTTTTTTCCCCAAACAGAATTATACCTACTGTTAAGCCAAAACCAGCATAGGCAGTTGGCAGAATGTTTTGTGCTTCACTACTCTGATCAGTTGATTAACACCTCTACTTCCCTTTTCAATTCCTTTATCCACTCATTCATGATTCCTACTCCACCCCATCACCAATAACAAAAAAAACAAAAAAAAACAAAAAAAAAAACCCCAAAACCAAAATTGACTGTTCTGAGAAGTGACTGAAATGAGGAAGGGAAGGGGCTAGGTTCCTGTGATCAGCTTTATGTTCTTGGAGGGTGGCACTGCTGTGTGTATTTGTGTGTTTCAGGCACGAAGTTCATTTTCCTATAGAAAGCTTAAAAATATTACCAATGTCATCAACATTGTGACTGTTTCTGCCTTTCCCAAACCCACCAGACTGCCTTTCTCACTTAAAGTCAGGGGTTGGAAACCTTTTTTCTGCAAAGGGCCATCTGGATATTTATAATGTCATTCCTCGGCTGTACAGAATCATCAACTTAAAAATGACCCTGCTATAGATTTATTGAATTTTGAGATCTACCTGCAGTTTCCTTGGCAGGGCCAGACCAAATGATTTTGCAGACCTTATATGGCCAAGGGGCTGGATATTCCCCACCCCTGCTAACCCTTCAAATATGCACCCTCCCTCAATCTTTATTGAGGTATGTTGAAATAGACTGCTAATAACAATTATGAGGGAGGTGATAAGCAGAGAAAAGAAAAGGTGATACCTGTGTGCTTATTCCTCCTCTTGTTTAGAATGCCGTTCCTTCTCTCTTCTATTACACTATATGTATTTCAAGATTTAGGTGATAGCTCTTTTATGACTTTGGCCCAAGCTGTGTATTCTTGTGCTATGATTATTCCTGTTACCATTTATCAAATTGTTTATTTCCTTGCCTGCCTTTCTCTTAAACTCCTAAAAGTCGGGGTTTGTATTCTTGGTACCTAGTACAGAGCCCGGCACATTGGTAGGGGTACCATTTCAGAATTCTTGGTTTCAAATGATGGAGATCAACTCTTGTTAGGCAAAGCAAAAGATAAAGAATTCACTGGAATGATATTGATTAGCCTACAGAAATGACTAGAATACTGGAGAACTAGACCCAGAGAAAAAACAGCAAGAGCAAATAGGAAATAAATCTCAGGACTAGATGATACCCAGAGTAAGAGCCATAGGAATCTCTTTATCCTGTTCAAGATACCGTTGATGCCACTGGATGCCCTTGAAATATTGTCACTGCATGCTCTGTATCTGTATTATTTCTGGCTTATAAGCAACAGAAATTGTGTTATTCATAGTCTGGATATTGGAAGTCTGAAATCAGAGTGCCAGCAGGGTCAAATTCAGATGAGGACCGATTTTGAGTGGTAAACTGATGACTTTTTGCTATATGCTCACGTAACAGAACTGTAAGAATGAATTTTAAACTGTTTTTCCAACTTTAGCTTTAGATTCAAATTCTGCATGGGTACATCTGATTGATCAATCTATGTACCTGATCTCAAAATAGAGCAAGTATCTAGCCTTCTTGGTTTTCATGGTTGGCTGTAAGACTCAACTTCCTTCCAAGGCACACAAAGCAGCAGATTCTCTAAACATAGGAAGGGAGGTCAGATGATGGACAGTAAAAAATAAAACTGATACATGTCCATTTTAATAAACCTTCAGGAAGTACTTGTCAGATGAAAGAATGAAAGAATCAGTCATGATTTCCTGTCTCTAAACATTTATATCACCAAGCATTGAAGTGATTGCAGTGCCACTAATGTAATTCAAAACAAAGTCAATACCAAACCATAAAATAAGCAGAAGATAAGCAGAATCAACAGAGTTCTGATTTTAAAATAAGTACTTAATTAATATTTAAATGAAATGAAATTATTTGAATTAACTTTTCTTTGGTTCCCCATTTTATAATATCCTAAGTACAATCCTATTTGCTTATCTGATAATCTAATCCTGGATAGAGCTAGGATTTATTTATTTACTTGAAAAGCAAAGAACAGAGAAGGAGAAACAGGGAGAGAGGCATCTTTCATCTCCTAGTTTACTTGCCAAAGGTCTGCAACAGCCTGGCCTAGACTAGGCTAGGCCAAAGCCAGGGGTGAGGAGCTCCATCTGGTTCTCCTACATGGGTGACTGGACTCAAGTACTTGAACCATCATCCACTACCTTCCCAGGTGCACTAGCAGGAAACTGGACTGTAAGCATAGGGATAGCTGAAACTGGAACTAGGCACTCCAATATGCAGTGTAGGCATCCCAAGTGATTGCTTGACTTGCTACACTACAGTGGCTGCCCCATGCTAGAATTTATATTTGGCTAAAGTGATTCCAGAGCACTTAACTATTATGCCTTCCTACTTTTTGTGGTTTTATATAGTTGTATTAAGCAATGACTAAATTACAATTTAAAGCAATAAACCAAGATTTTATTTTGTTTTGTTTTCCCTTTTTATTTGAAAGGCAGAGAGATGCAGAAATCTCCTGTCGGTTGGTTCACTCCCCAAATGCCCTCAACAGCTGGGGTTAGCCCTGGGCCAGGCTGAAACCAGGAGCCAGAAACTCCATCCAGATTTTCCAGATGGGTGGGAGAGGCACAAGTACTTAAGCCATCATCTGCTACTTCCTAGAGTACATTAAGAGGAAGCTGGAATCAGAAGCAGAGCTGGGACTTGAACCCAGGCATTCTGTCATAGGATGTGGGTGTCCCAAGTGGCATCTTAACTGCTATGCCAAATGCCTGTACGCAAAGCACTATTTTAGAGTGTTTAGTCAAAAAAAAGTTTTTATTTTTTAGATTTTATTCTCCCCTTTAGTTTTTATTTTAACTGATACATAAAAATTATACATAGTTATGAGATGTCTTGTGGCATGTCAATACATATATAAATTATATAATGTGGTTTATATTTACCTCCTAGTCATCTTACCCATAAAATATAAAGCCTTATGTAGACACTTTGGAAAACTGGTATTATCTACCAATAATTTATACATGAATTTGTGATAATTTAAATACCCTAACTTGGAAACAAGTCAATGTCTGTTAACAATAGAATGAATAAATAAAATTGTGGTATATTTTTAAAGTGAAAAACTATGTGAAAATTAAAATGAACAGACTATGGCTATGAGTATGAGCATGACTGAATCTCAAAATCATATTGTAGGGGCCTGCGTTGTGGTGCAGTGGATTAAGCTGTTGACTATGATGCCAGCATCCCATATTGGAGAGCTGGTTCAGTTTCTGGCTATTCTGCTTCCAGTCCATCTTTCTGCCAACGTACCTGGCCCAGGTATTTCCACCCATGTGGAAGACCACAATAGAGTTGCTGCTGGCTGCTGGCTCCTGGCTCCTGGCTCCTGGCTTCTGCTTGGCCCTGACTTGGCAGTTGTGGCCATTTGGGAGTGAACCAGCATGTGGAAGATCTGTTTTTCTCTCTCCCTCTCTCTGTCATTCTGTTTTTCAAATAAATAAATAAATCTCAAAAAAATGTTACACAGTAAAAAAAAAAAAAGCTAGACTAAAAGGGTGCATATTATATGATTCCTTCCATGTTCCATCTTATACAAAGTCTACAAACAGCAAAAGAAGTCTAGTATTAGAATTCAAGTCTCTTTGGGATGGTTAAGAGGGCTTCCTGTTAATAGTAATGTACCATTTATTGACCTGGGAGGTGTTTATAATAGGCAGTATGTTCACTTTGTGATAGTAGCTGGAGTTACACACTTTTTAATGTATGTTATACTTTAAAAATAAAAAGTTAAAAACAAAAACCAGACCTGTTGCATAGATTAACTTAAAGTGGTAATTAAATATCTGTAAGTGTGTTTTAGGTCAGAGGAGATCCATAGCATTAATCAGATTTTCAGAAGTATTCAAAACTCAAAAGAGGTTAAGAGACTACATCACTGAAGTCTGCATATTCAGTGAAGTTTTTAATTCAGATATTTATTGTGTATAGCTTATTTTTACAGTGAGGTAAATCCTTGCTGTTAAGATAAGGTCCTCGATGTTTTAGATCCCATCCTCTGATACCTTCTCAAGGCTTTTGCTTTGTCTCATGCTCATTCTCTCTTTCTCTCTGTTGGATGACTGTCAGGCGTACCTCCCTTAATTTTATTCATTTTTTTTAAAGGCCCTTTGTTGATTTCTCGCCTTTATCCTTGTTACACTGTTTCTCTATTTCTGCTTCACATCAAAATTCCAAAGGCTCATTTTTATTTTCTCTCATGTCTCCTTAGCTCTTTTCAGTTGGGCTTTCCTCCATCCTAATGCTTTACTGAAATGGCTTTTTCTGAAGGTCACACTGATTTGAGTTTTGATGAAACCAGTGGTTAAATATATGTCTTTGAGAGGAAGTAGATTAGAATATCCCAGGTAGAGATAATTACTTTAATCATAGTTCTCTCTTTTAAAAAAGATTTATTTATTTATTTGAAAGGCAGAATGACACAGACCAGCATTTGTTGGTTTATACCCTAAATGCCTGTAACAGCTAGGAGTTGGCCAGGTGGGAGCCAGGAACCTGGGTCCCTTGTAGATGGCAGGGATCCAAGTATTTAGGCCATAATCCACTGCCTTTCCAGGCTCATTAAGCAGAAAGCTAGATCGGAAGTGGAGAAGCCAGGACTTGAACTGGCAGTGTAATATGGATTATGGAAATACCAAGTGATTACTTAACCCCTGTTCCACAAACATCTGCCCCATTAATCATAATTTCTCATTTTATGACATTTTTGTCACTGTGTAGAACCTTGCTTTAATTTTATTTTATCCTTTTATTGCTCGTCTTCCCTCCCATTCCCTTTCCCCCATAGGTTTGCACTTTAATATATTGAATCTGTCATTCTGACTATATCTTTGAAAACTGTAATGCTGTTTTGGATATGTATGTGTTTTAAATTTATATAAATCTTATTTTGCAGTAGACACTTCTATGTGTACTATTTTCATTCAACACTAAATTTAAGAATTTATTTGTTTCTATGTTTACATCTGTTTCATTGATTCTGACTGCTGCATGGTATCCAGTCATGATAGCTGCCACATTTTAAAATTATTCCTTTAGATATGAATACCTTGGTTTGTTTATTCTTTCACTCAGCACATATGAGTATTTACCACATACTGTTCCTCAGGCACTGTTCTAGTTGCTGGTTTTACAGCAGTGAATATAACAGCAAAATTCCTACCTTCATGGAACTTAAAATTTTGAGAGAGAATAGATCAAACAAATATGTAAAATGTTTAATATGTTAGGTACTGAAAAATGGCTAAGGTGAGAAAATTAATACAGGAAAGGAGAGAATATGCCATGAATGTCCATGTGCAATTTTTTGTTTGGACAGGCAGAGTGGACAGTGAGAGAGAGACAGAGAGAAAGGTCTTCCTTTTGCCGTTGGTTCACCCTCCAATGGCCGCCGTGGCCGACCCACCGTGCTGATCCAAAGCCAGGAGCCAGGTGCTTATCCTGGTCTCCCATGCGGGTGCAGGGCCCAAGTTCTTGGGCCATTCTCCACTGCACTCCCTGGCCACAGCAGAGAGCTGGCCTGGAAGAGGGGCAACTGGGACAGAATCCTGTGCCTCGACCTGGACTAGAACCCGGTGTGCCAGCACCGCAGGTGGAGGATTAGCCTATTGAGCCGCAGTGCTGGCCCTGTTTGGACATATATTTTCAACTCATTTGCTTAAATACCAGGAAGTGCCATTGCTGAATCATATGGTAAGAGTATGTTTTATCTAGATTTGTAAGAAACTACCAATATGTCTTCCTAGCCCCCTACTCCTAATTTTACTCCCAAAATAACTAATTTTTTTGTTTTTGGAGTCCACAGTCACTTGAGACTATCAACTGTCTTAACTGATTATATATACAGGCCAGATCTCATGTTCCAATTTATGTTTTTCCTGTAAGTATGTTTTTGTTAGGGAAGTGGCTTCAGGACTAAAGGAGATTTCTAAAGAAATAGTTGTTCTGACTGTAGTTATATAAGTAAAATTGTCAAATCAGCATTTTGGATCTCAGTGGTGAGTTACGACTGGTGATATAAATTTGAGAATAATCAGCATTTAGTGGTACAGTAAGTGTTCTTGGAAATAAGAAAGGGAGAGATCAAGGATGGTTTGATTACTGAACATAGGTTAAAGGAGTTTAACAAAGATATACTTTGTCCAGGGCTGGTGCTGACCATTAGAATGTTTAGAGCACTATATCATACAACCTCACTAAGCTGGTGTGTGTATCCTTTTCAGTTCTGGGACATTGTTTGAAGCTTCTGTGCAGTAGTGTATGTGGTACAGTAGCAGGAGATCTAGGATAAGGAGTTTCAGTCCTTGCTCTGATGCTGATGAACTGATACTTTGAGCAAGTCAAATTAGCCTTCTAGACTTTGACTCATCAACAAAATGATGAGATCCAGCTAAAGATTATTTAGATCCTTTTCTATGCTAAAATTTTATGAATTTATTTTTAAAAGATTCATCCATTTATTTTGAAAGTCTGAGTTACACGGGGAGAGAGATATCTTTCATCTGCTGCTTCACTCCCCAGATGACTGCAACCACTAGGGCTGGGCCAGGCCGAAGCCAGGAGCTTCATCCAGGTCTCACACATGAGTGGCAGGGACTAAAACACTCAGGGCATCTTTCGCTGTTTTTCCCAGGCCACTGGCAAGGAGCTGGATGGAATTGGAGTAGCCAGAACACAAACTGGCACCCATATGGGATGCCAGTATCACAGATGCAACTTCACCCACTGTGCCACAATGCCAGCCCCAAATTTTAAGAATCTTAAGGATTAGTTGTCAGTACTGTATTTAAACCAAGAGGTTTTTTTAAACATTTATTTATTTATTTGAAATGCAGAGTTATCAGAGAGAAGGAGAGGCAGAGAGAGAGAGAGAGAGAGAGAGAGAGGTCTTCCATCTGCCTGTTCACTCCCCAGTTGACCACAGCAGCTGGAGCTGGTCCGAAGCCAAAAGCCAGTAGCTTCTTCCAGGTCTCCCACGAGGGTGCAGGTGCCTAAGGACTTGGGCCAACTTCTGCTTTCCCAGGCCATAGCAGAGAGCTAGATTGGAAGAGGAGCAACCAGAACTCAAACCGGTGCCCATATAGGATGCTGGCACTGCAGGTGGCGGCTTTACCTGCTACACCGCAGCGCCAGCCCCTAATCCAAGTATTTGATTTTTAAAATAATATTTTCCTGAGATTATCAAAATAGAATTAATTTAAAAGAAAACAGTTTTAAGGAATTGCTGGATTACTTTTCAGAAAAACTGTTCAAATTCACTGTGCCATTAACAATTTTTTAAAAAGTTTTTTTGTTTTGAAAATCAGAGAGAGATCAATCTTCCATTTGCTGGTTTACCCCCTAGATGGGCACAACCACTGGGGCTGGGCCAGGCCGAAGCCAGGAGCTAAGAGCCTTATCCAGGTCTCCTATGTAGGTGCAGGGATCTGAGTACTTGAGCCATCCTCTGCAACTTTTCCCAGGCCATCAGCAGGGAACTGGATCGAAGTGGAGCAGCCAGAACATGAACTGGCACCCATATGGGGTGTCAGTGTCAAAGGTGGTGGCTTACCTGCTATGCCACAACAACAGCCCCCATTAACAATTATTAGGTGTGCTTATTTCCCTACAGTATTAGCAGCATTGAGTTTAATATTTTTATTTGTGGAGCTGGCGCTTTGACACAGTGAGTTAAGCCACTGCCTGTAGTGCTGGCATCCCACATATGGATGCCAGTTTGAGTCCCAGCTGCTCCACTTCCCATCCAGCTCTCTGATAATTTGCCTGGGAGAGCAGCAAATACTTGGGCCTTTGCCACTCACGTGGGTCACTTGGACTACTTTCTTTGGCCTGGCCCAGCTGTAGCCATTGGAGCCATTTGGAGAGTGAATCAGTGGATGGAAGATTTCTCCTCCCCGCCCCCTCCCCTACCCCTCTCCGTAATGCTGCCTCTCAATTAAATAGATAAATATTTACATTTTTAAAAAAGTATTTATTTGAGATGCAGTTTTACAGACAGAGAGAGGGAAAGACATCTACTGGTTTACTCCCCAGATGGTCTCAATGGCCAGAGCTGGGCCAATCTGAAGCCAGGAACCAGGAGCCTATTCCAGGTCTCCCACATGAGTGCAGGGGCCCAAGCACTTGACCCATCTTCCACTGCTTTCCCAGGCCATTAGCAGAGAGCTGGCTCTGAAGTTGAACAGCCGGGATTCAAACCAGAGCCCAAATGGGATGCCAGTACCACAAGTGGAAGTTTAACATACTACACCACAGTGCCAGCCCTTTACTGTGTATCTATGCATTTCAAATAAAACAAATCTGCCGGCGCCGCGGCTCAATAGGCTAATCCTCCACCTCGTGGCTCCGGCACTCTGGGTTCTAGTCCCGGTCAGGGTGCCGGATTCTGTCCTGGCTGCCCCTCTTCCAGGCCAGCTCTCTGCTGTGGCCAGGGAGTACAGTGGAGGATGGCCCAAGAACTTGGGCCCTGCACCCCATGGGAGACCAGGATAAGCACCTGGCTCCTGCCATCGGATCAGTGCGGTGTGCCGGCTGCAGCACAGTGGCCATTGGAGGGTGAACCAATGGCAAAGGAAGACCTTTCTCTCTCTCTCTCTCACTATCCACTCTGCCTGTCAAAAATAAAATAAAATAAAACAAATCTTAAAAAAAAAATAGAAAAGAAAAACCACATATTGTGTTGCTTGAGAGAAAAGTATTCCAGTGATAGCAACAATTAATTTTAAGTGCTAACAAATGCAAATGGTAATTCAAAGAGGAAGTAAGAAGTTTGCAATATAGTGATGATGTACACAGGGGAAATGAAGTAAAACAAGCTGGTGCAAGAGATGATATTTAAAACCAAACTTCCCTTCCACTCTAGTCTGATAAGCATCACGTACAAGTTAATATGTGGTACTGAATAGGAACAGATTTTCAGTGTAAGATTGTGGGTTGACTGGATATTATTAGTTTATAGATTTCACTTTAGGAATGGTCAGTGTCATAGTTTATTTTAAAAAACTGTAAACAGCATTAAAAATTCTCCATGTACCATCTTACTATCCCTCTTTAAACATCTCACAATTTTCCAATCCTATTTCTCCATTTTTTTTTTACTTTTATTCCTTTTATACTTTTGGCCACCCTTTTCATTCCCATTTTTGCTATATCTGTATTCAACTTTTTTCCTTTTGATTTTATTTGTTTTATTTTTGTTTTCTGTTCTATTTCTTACTTGCTTACTACCTCAACTCTTCTGACAATTTAACTTCTCATTTACATATGAATATATATGTCCATCATTAACACACAGACTTCCTTAAGGAATTGTTCTCTTCCAGAAATATGGCACAGTAGAACTTAAAATTAAAAGCCATGAGAGGCTGGCGCTGAGGCTCACTAGGCTAATCCTCCGCCTTGTGGCGCCGGCACACCGGGTTCTAGTCCTGGTCGGGGCGCCAGATTCTGTCCCGGTTGCCCCTCTTCCAGGCCACCTCTCTGCTGTGGCCAGGGAGTGCAGTGGAGGATGGCTTAAGTGCTTGGGTCCTGCACCCTATGGGAGACCAGGAGAAGCACCTGGCTCCTGGCTTCAGATCAGCGCAGTGCGCTGGCCACAGCGCGGCAGCCATTGGAGGGTGAACCAATGGCAAAGGAAGACCTTTCTCTCTCTCTCTCTCTCTCTCTCTCACTCACTGTCCACTCTGCCTGTCAAAAAAAAAAAAAAGCCATGAGAATTGAGTCATAAATTTGATGATATATTTGGTAATAGGCAAGTGTTTTACTTTAATTCAATTACAGAATTTCTCAAATTATGAAAGGTGTAATTGAAACAGAATTTCCAAGTATCCTTCTGGCTCTGAAATCCTGATTCTTTGCTGTCTTCCCTTTCCCTTTTTTCTGCAGTGCTGACTCACCCTTTTAATAAATGTTTCTGTACCTGCCTTGTGTCTGTAACTGCTTTCCTTTTGAGGGACTCGGAAGACATAGAAGAAAAGGTTCCTACCTTTGGGTTGTGTGTACTCTGGATATAAGAGGTGTCTATATATTAATCCTCAGTTATTTCCTTTGTGTTACTGTTCTCTCCAGAACAGATCCGTATTCTCAAAGAGATGCCAGATACTTCAGCTCCAACCAAATTTCTGGATGAGGGACAGAGTCATTTTTGTACACAGTATAAGACTCCTTTTAATGGTATTATGCATCTAGGAGTCGTCTTCTGTAGTTGTTTTGTAGTTTCTTGGTAAGAAGATTTATTTCAGAGCTAAGGAGACTGATCTTCATTGTGATTTAGTAGCTGATCACTGTCCTTCTTCCTTTTATGTGTGTGTGTGTGTGTGTGTGTGTGTGAGAGAGAGAGAGAGAGAGAGAGAGAGAGAGAGAATGAATGAATGAATGAATCAGCCCAGCTCTGGCAATTGTGACCATCTGGGGAGTGAACCAGCGGATGGAAGATTCTCCCTCTGCCTCTGCCTCTCTGTAACTCTGCCTTTCAAATAAATAAATCTTAAAAAAAAAAGCATTGAAACACATACACAAATAAAACTGGGAAAGTCAGAATAAGACAGGTGAGCCTGGGTATTTGGTGCAGTGGTCCCCTCCTTAGGCTGCCCACATCCCAGATTGTAATTCCTGGTTCGAATCCTGACTACTCTGCTTTCCATTCAGCATTTTGCTAATGCGCTTCTGGGGAGGCAGCAAGATATGACTCAAGTATCTGAGTCCTTGACATCCATGTGGATAATCAGAGTACAGTTTCTAGACGTTCATTCTGTCAAAGAAGAAACATTTGGTATTACTGTGAATACTACTTTAAAATAATCAAAATGTTCAACATCAAAAATGTTTTTTTGAGTAATAGTACAAGAAATTTAGTAGAGCATAGAATCACAGTTAAAATGATGTTCTTACTATATCAAACAACTCGATGTAGCAAAAAATGTATTTGGAATTAATTGTAGCACATTCATAATTCAAAATTCCATATAAATAAGCCTGCTATTCTACCAATAAAATAACTAATTTTCAGAATCTGAAAATATTTTATGTACATAGAGTCTTAAGTAGAAAGTGTTTGTGATAATATGATGTGGAATTTTAAAAAAGTTTGACCTGGTCAGAATTTACATTTTCTCTTTGCTACTTAGCAATGAGATTTTAGACATACTTGAAGATTATGTAAACCACTGCACATTTACTGCCTGAAATTGTTCAGTAGGCCTGAGGTAGAGTGGTGTCATAGTTTTAAAAAACACATATATCCATTCTGACCATTTTCAGCAATCCAAAAGGTAAAAAGATTACACTTATTTCTTGTTCATTCTTTTCAGTCTCCATTCCAAGACACTGTATGAAATTCTTGGCTGAAATAGGTCTTTCCTCCCCTCTCTTCCATTTCTCGTAGACAGACACATAGCAAAGACCAGCTATCTAACATACATCGTGTATCTGTTGCTGCTTTTTTTTTTTCTGTCATTAGTAGATAGTTTATGTGGATTAACGCAGTAATTTCTTCCTCTTGATGTGCTTGTGATTTCTTTTTTTTTTTTTTTTTTGACAGGCAGAGTGGACAGTGAGAGAGAGAGAGAGACAGAGAGAAAGGTCTTCCTTTGCCGTTGGTTCACCCTCCAATGGCTGCCGCGGTCAGCGCGCTGCGGCGGGCGCACCGCGCTGATCCGATGGCAGGAGCCAGGTGCTAGGTGCTTTTTCCTGGTCTCCCATGGGGTG
Organism: Sylvilagus floridanus; assembly: GCA_949820135.1. Classification (NCBI taxonomy): domain Eukaryota; kingdom Metazoa; phylum Chordata; class Mammalia; order Lagomorpha; family Leporidae; genus Sylvilagus; species Sylvilagus floridanus. The sequence goes on along the minus strand of OX463239.1, from coordinate 73,629,505 downwards.
CAGGGCCCAAGCACTTGGGCCATCCTCCACTGCACTCCTGGGCCACAGCAGAGGGCTGGCCTGGAAGAGGGGCAACCGGGACAGAATCCGGCGCCCCAACCGGGACTAGAACCCGGTGTGCCGGCGCCGCAAGGTGGAGGATTAGCCTGTTGAGCCACGGTGCCGGCCCGTGCTTGTGATTTCTATACTTCTACTTGTTTTCCTGAAGGCACTATTAATGCTTTATTACTAGAAGTCCTTTTGTAATTTTTTTTTTTGACAGGCAGAGTGGACAGTGAGAGAGAGAGAAAGGTCTTCCTTTTCCGTTGGTTCACCCTCCAATGGCCGCCGCAGCAGACGTGCTGTGTCCAGTGCACCACGCTGATCCGAAGGCAGGAGCCAGGTGCTTCTCCTGGTCTCCCATGGAGTGCAGGGCCCAAGCACTTGGGCCATTCTCCACTGCACTCCCTGGCCACAGCAGAGAGCTGGCCTGGAAGAGGGGCAGCCGGGACAGAATCCAGCACCCTGACCAGGACCAGAACCCGGTGTGCCGGCACTGCAAGGCAGAGGATTAGCCTAGTGAGCTGCAGCGCCAGCCCTAGAAGTCCTTTTGTATGCACACTTGTCCAGTATTAAAAAATTAACCTACCATTAGTTGATATGATGCTGATTTGGCTGTATCCTAAGACTTTGTCAATGGCACCAGCTTTCTATTTGTAATTTAAAATGACTCATGGCTACAACTTTATATATATATATATATATATATATATATATATATATATGTATATATATATATATATATATATAGACAGGCAGAGTTAGACAGTGAGAGAGAGAGAGACAGAGAGAAAGGTCTTCCTTCCATTGGTTCACCCCCCAAATGGCTGCTACGGCCGGTGCATTGCGCTGATCCGAAGCCAGGAGCCAGGTCCTTCCTCCTGGTCTCCCATGCAGGTGCAGGGCCCAAGAACTTGGGCCATCCTCCACTGCCTTCCCAGGCCACAGCAGAGAGCTGGACTGGAAGAGGAGCAACTGGGACAGAATCCTGAGCCCCAACTGGGATTAGAACCCAGGGTACTGGCACTGCAGGCGGAGGATTAGCCTAGTGAGCCGCAGCGCCGGCCGGCTACAACTTTATAAACAATTCAATTTATAGAAAATATGATCATGAAATATTGAATCACATAAAAACAACATTGTCCATTGTCCAGGACAGAAGATTTTGGCTCCTTGATGAGATCCCTACCATATATCTTGTTAAGCATTTGATACAATTGATTCTATTTATTTATTTATTTTAATGATTTGTTTATTTATTTGAAAGTCATAGTTACGTAAAGAGAGAAGGAGAGGCAGAAAGAGCTAGGTCTTCCATCCACTGGTTCACTCCAGAATTGGCCACAATGCCGGAGCTGTGCCCATTCAAAGCCAGGAGCCAGGAGCTTCTTCCAGGTTTTCCACATGGGTGCAGGGACCCTAGGCCTTGGGCCATCTCCCACTGCTTGCCCAGGCCATAGCAGAAAGCTGGATGGGAAGTGGAGCAGCTGGGACTCGAACCGATGCCCATATGGGATGCCAGCATTGCAGGCAGTGGCTTTACCCGTTACGCCTCAGCGCCAGCCCCAATTCTATTTAAATATTATATTTAAAATTTATAATAAAGTGAAGATACTTTTTGGATGTTGACTTGTTTGAATATGTTATATATGTAGAAGCAAACTGAGTCTTTATTGGAATTGTCTCTTTTTTTAAAAATATTTATTTATTTATCTGAAAAGTAGAGTTACAGACAGAGAGACAGAGAAAGGTTTTCCATCCGCTGGTTACTCCCCAAATGACCACAATGGCTATAGCTGGGCTAATAGAAGGCAGGAGCCAGGAGCTTCTTCCAGGTTTCCTAGATGGTTGTGGAGGCCCAAGCAGTTGGACCATCTTTTTCCGCTTTCCCAGGCCATAGCAGAGATCTGGATCAGAAGAGGAGCAGCCAGGACACGAACCAGAGCCCACATTGGATGCCAGCACCGCAGGCAGAGGCTTAGCCTACTATGTCACAGCACCAGCCCATGAATTGTCTTAATTATGTATTTTTTTTCTTTAGGAATGAAATGCTCTCCATAATGCCTCAGAAATAGACATGATTTTTCTTTCTTATATTTAACTTCTCAGCGCATTTATTTTGTGCCTTCCATTTTTTAAAAACTTTTTTTCTATCTCACTCTCTCCTCCTTTTTTTTTTTTTAAAGTATGTATTCCTGACTGAAATGTGTTTTCTAGAAGAGCTGGTGTTCGAAAATTATTATTAACCATATGAGAGCAATGTTTGGAATTGTTTCGTATAAAAATTATAAAAATTATTGCTAATAGAAGTTTAAGTATCCATAAGCATATTGAGAAAAATACTTGATTCCAATTGATTTAAGCTCAGTTCTTATTCTTTTCAGAATACTGAAGTATTCTATAGTATTTCCCAAACTCTGAGGCCTCCAGAATTCACAAATTGAGGTTGGCATCATTTGCAGAGAGAAAACTCCAGTAATGCGTAAGTAGTTTTTGCTTTTTCATTTGTTTCGGTTAGCTGTTTCCTGTTGTAAATACAGTGAAACCTTAATTCACCATAATTCTAAAGAATTTGTATTATGTTCACCACATAATCCTATGAGTAAGAAGTGGCACAAAATAGCTTATTGAAAGAAGATGTCCCAAGATATCCCTTAGGTCAGTATTAATTCAAAACTTTATTAGGGGCAAACTCGCCAGTGTAAAGAATATTGGATTAAAGGAACGGAGTTCTTGCTCAGGCTGTACTGCTGACTTGCTGGATATTCTTAAGTAGGTTACTTTTTGTGCTTCTTTGGCTATAAAATGAGGGACTGGCTATGTATGACCTACAAGATCCCTTCCTCTGTAAGTGCCCATTATTCCATTTTTAATTTTTTAATCAAAACTTGGAAATCCTTCAAAAGAGAGTTGTCCAATTACTCATATATGGTTTTTTATTGTTTTATTTTAAAAAAGATTTATTTATTTATTTGAAAGTCAGAGTTACACAGAGTGATGGAGAGAGAGGTCTTCCATCTGCTAGTTCACTCCCCAGTTGACTGAAAAGGCCGGAGCTGCACCGATCTGAAGCCAGGAGCCAGGAGCTTCTTCCGGGTCTCCCACGTAGGTGCAGGGGCCCAAGGACTTGGACCATCTTCTACTGCTTTCTCAGGCCATAGCAGAGAGCTGGATAGGAAGAAGAGCACCCAGGACTTGAACCAGCACCCATATGTGATGCTGGTGCTATTGTGCCAGCCCCATCAATAAAGCTTACTTTTAAAAAGTACTTACTTTAAAAAAGATTGTCTTGGAAGGTTAAACCTTTTTTAAAAAAATCAGTGTACTGTTAAATATGATATCCAAATAAGACTTTTTTCCTTTAAAGTCTCCTTGGGGTACTGATGTTGAAGGACTGCTAGTTTTAAGGAGATAAGGAAAGGGAGAACAAAGTTATGTAAGTTCTATGTATGGGAATTTTATGAGAAACTGATGGATGAGACTTTGGGCAAGGTGAAGTCAGACACTTGGAGTCAGAAGGATAATAGAAGAAAAGATGGCAGGAGGTAGAATCAAAGTATGGAAAGGGGTAGGAAAGGTAGAACTAAATAAGAAGCTCTCTGAAGGCAGATGCTGTTGCTTTTATCTCTGTTAACATAAGTACCTAGTATTTATTAAAAATACCTTGAATAAATGAATCAGTTATTCAGTAAATGTCTAATTTTGTCTGGGACCCTGATCGTGGTGATGACTGGTTACTAGATTCAGATCATCTACTGTATCTATCTCAGCAGCTGGAATTGTGGTTCAGTAAAATTATTGTGGAATATAGAAAAAAGACATTATGTTTAATATGCTTAATAAAGATTATAAAATAAATATTCATTTAACAAATATTTTAAATCTCTTACCTGCTATGCTTTGGTTATTAGCTGGGAATGAAGATAATGGGATACTAGTTATAGTTTATATTTCTATTTGATACAATATTATATAATCATTTAGTATAATTATATCATAGCAATTTGGAAATGTTTACTTAATAAAAATACAAATATTTGAGTTCTTTGGAACTGTGGATGAGGATTAGAAGGATATTTTCTGTTCTCGAAGACTTAACAGTAAGATACAAGGCTGATTTATTGTGAATGAGACTGTTGTTTTTTTTACCTACTTTGTACAGTTCATAAAGTTTAAATGAAAGTCTAAAAATTTTAAAGCAAAGTCTTAAGAATAGCTAAGCCAGTTTTTATAATTTTTACTTAATTATATATATTGAAAATGCAGAACGAGAGAAAGAGAGGGAGAAAGTGAACGATCTTCCATCTGTTGGTTTGCTTCCCAAATGATTACAACAACCATGGTGGGTCAGGCAAAAACCAGCAGCACAGAACTAACTCTGGGTGTCCTATGTAGGTGACAGGAACCCAAATAGTTGAGCTATCACTTATTGCCTCTGAGGGTACACATGATCAGGAAGTTGGAATTAGAAGTAGAGTTGGTGCTCAAATCCAAACATTCTGAGATGTGGTCATCTCAGGCTGTGTCTTAACCAATGTGCCCGTCCCCATATAGATTTAAGTTGTTTTGAAAAATATGAGTTTGATTAGAAAAAGGAAATAATGTGTAGTTAAAGTAGAAAAGAATAAAGTTGTAGGGAGTGGGCATTAAACTAGCAATTAAGAGGCTAGTTAAAATACCTGTATCCCATGGAACTGGCACTGTGGCATAGTGGGTAAAGCTACTGCCTGTACCCCAGCACCCCAGTACCCCATATGGTTCAAGTCCTGGCTGTTCTACTTCCTATCCAGCTCCCTGCTAATGCACCTGGGAAAGCCACAGAAGATAGCCCAAGTACTTGGCCCCTGCACCCACAAGGGACACCCAGAAGCAGTTCAGATCTGCCCAGCTCTGGCCATTGTGGCCATTTGGAGAGTGTACCAACAGATAGAAGGTCTCGCTTACTCTCTGTAACTCTGCCTTTCAAAAAAATAAATAAATCTTAAAAAAATAAAAATAAAAAGATGCCTGCATCTCCTGTTGAAGTGCCTGTGATGGATTCCCAGCTTTGCCTCCTGACACCAGCTTCCTGCCAATGCAGATTCTGGTAGGCAGTGGCAGATGGCTTAAGGTGCTTGGTTCCTGCCACCCTTGTGGAGACCCGGATGGTGTTCCTGGCTGTTGTGGAGTAAACCAGAAGGTGGGAGCTTGCTCTATCTGTCTGTCTCTCTCTCTCTCTCTTTGCCTCTCAAATTAAAAAAAAAAAATTTAAAGAAGATAAGATTATTTTACAAAGTAAAAAACAACTCAGGGACAAAATTGTGTCTGAAGGACAGTAGATTAGATAACTTGATTGAAAGAAAGATCAAAGATGAAATTTAGAAAAGTTAGGAATAAAGATCTCTAGTTTTGATAATATAGGAAAAGATAGATTAGAATAACTGGGAAATTACATTTTTGGAAAAAGCAGGAAATTTATTTTGTTGATTTAAATGAACTGAGGTAAGGAGGTTGAACTGTTCCATTGTGTTATTGACTATTTTCATATGTAAATTGAGTTAAGGACTATCACATCCTGGCTGGAAGACTTTTGCTTAACTACCATTTCAGTAATAGTTAATAACTACACAGAATGTTTTATGTTCAGAAATTTTGTTTTTTATATATTTTTAAAGTATTTCTCTTGGGGGCCAGCATTGTGCATAGCTCTATACTTCCCATCCAGCTCCCTGCTAATGGCCTGTGAAAAGCAGCGGAAGATGGCCTAAGTGTTTGGGTTCCTGCCACCCATGTAGGAGACCAGGATGAAGCTCCTGGCTCCTAACCTCAGCTTCGCCCAGCCCTGACAGTGCAATCATCTGAGGAGTGAATCAGCAGATGGAAGACGGCTTTCCCTCTTTTCTCTGTAACTCTGACTTCCAAATAAATAAATAAATATTTTTAAAAATTTCCTCTGATTGTTCCTCTTGCATTTTCTTATCCTTAGAGTGAGCCTCAGTAGCAAATGCTTAAATGTATTGGCCTAATGGAGTGAGAGAAGAAATAAAAAGAATCTTAATTGATTGGGGAGATTGAAAGGGAGAAAAGTCAGTCTCCATTAGTTGCTGAATGGGTAAGAGCTTTCTTGTAATGACTTCCAAATTTAGTTCTCTTGAACCTTGCAGTAACAGAGAGAACATCATCTTTGCTTTCTGTTTTCAGTGAAAATGTAAGTAATTTAAAGTGAAAGACTAGCTATGCAAGTATCTGACATTTTAAAATAACTTTGAACATTTTATTTTATGAGCTAACTTGTTATCCATGTTGAACAAAGGAGAATTGAAAATAATCATTGATTAATTATATATGTGTTATTTCAGCTTGAATAAAGCTATTTCAAGATTTTATATTACTATGATTATTTAGAGAGCTTTGGATTAAATGCATGTTTTTTTTTGTGATTCCCCAGTCTCCAAAAATGAATTTATGGAAATTTACCACCTAATTGTTTAGAGGTTTTTGCTGTGATGTACCACATTAAAAGTTCATTTTGTGTGTGACTGGGAATGCTTTCTTGAAGTTATCTTTCCAAGTAATTTTCTTGACTCTTACCAACACAAGGCATTTTGTTTTAATTTACATTTACTATTTTTTAATCAGCATTGCAGATTTCACATGCCAAAATAAACCTCCAGGCTTAATGGAACTGTTAGGAAATACTGATTATTCATTTCTCTATTAAAAATTGTAGTTTCAGTATTTGCTTATAATTTTTAATAATGTCTTCCCTCTAATTTCTAAATTAATAATATCACTTTAAAAGCAGTTGACTTAAAATTAAAAATAGAGGTACATTTTAAGTAGTATATGCTCTTCTTGAATGAATTGAAGGGCACTTAGATCTTTCCGGTGGATTTTTGTTGCTAGCTATGTTGAAAGTTATATACTTTGTCATCTGCGCCTTAAAATATTTTGCCCACCTTCTTAATCTTCCCATGCTCCAAATAAGTAAGTAGAAAACAGCAGTAAGACAAGGGAACTAGAATGATAACTTCCCTGTCAATAAATGTAAGAGGATTTTATCACCAGCTTAATTAATTTATTTTTTTTAAGATTGATTTATTTATCTGAAAGGCAAGGTGAGAGAGAGAGAGAGAGAGAGAGAGAGTGAGTGTGCATGAGAGAGACCCTCCATTTACTGGTTCACTCCTCAAATGGCTGCAATGGCCGGAGCTGGGCCCATCTGAAGCAAGGAGACCGGAGATTCCTCCAGGATTCCCATATGAGTATAGAGGTCTGCAGACTTGGGCCATCTTCCTCTGCCTTCCCAGGTTCATTAGGACAGAGCTGGATTGGAAGTAGAGCAGCTGGGACTCGAACAGATGCCCATATGGGATGTTGACATCACAGGCAGCAGCTTTACCCACTATGCCACAGTGCCAGCTCCTATCACACTTTAAAATTGTTCTTTTCTTTCTTTATTTATTTATTTATTGACAGGCAGAGTGGACAGTGTGAGAGAGAGAGAGAGAGAGAGAGAGAGAGAGGTCTTCCTTTGCCATTGGTTCACCCTCCAATGGCCGCTGCGGCCGGTGCACCACGCTGATCCGATGGCAGGAGCCAGGTGCTTCTCCTGGTCTCCCATGGGGTGCAGGGCCCAAGCACCTGGGCCATCCTCCACTGCATTCCCTGGCCACAGCAGAGAGGTGGCCTGGAAGAGGGGCAACTGGGATAGAATCTGGTGCCCCGACCGGGACTAGGACCCGGTGTGCCGGAGTCACAAGGCAGAGGATTAGCCTATTGAGCCATGGCGCCGGCCTGTTCTTTTCTTATATTTATTTTTAAAGAATAGTACCTTCTTGTTTTAGTTAAGTAGTTATTTACTATATTCATTTGTCTATAAGATAAAATTATTAAAATTTGCAAACCAGGAATATCTAATCAAAAGCACTTTTAAAAAAAAAAAAGATTTGAAAGTCTGAATTACACAGAGAGAGGAGAGACAGAGAGAGGGAGAGAGAGAGAGGTGTCTTCCATCCACTGTTTCACTCCCCAGTTGGCCACAATGGCCAGAGCTGTGCTGATCCGAAGCCAGGAGCCAGGAGTTTCTTCAAGGTCTCCCACGTGGATGCAGGGGCCCAAGGACTTGGGCCATCTTCTACTGCACTCCCTGGCCACAGCAGAGAGCTGGATTGGAAGTGGAGCAGCCAGGTCTCAAACTGGCACACATATGGGAGGCTGGCACTGCAGGCGGCAGCTTAACCCTCTGCGCCACAACGCTAGCCCCCAAAAGCACTTTTTAGAACAATGTTCTCCTCAATATTTGCTTAACAGTTTATTTCAAAATCTAAGGAATTAATTTTAAAAATATTAAATATATATACTGTAAAGATAGCACTGTTTCTCCTCTATGTCCTTTCTTATTGCATAGTTAAAATATTGTATGCAGTAGTGACTGTGTTCAAATGAGTTAACTCCTCAGATTGATTTAGTTGAAAGGCAGGCAGAGAAAGCTGCCATTGCTGGTTCCCTTTCTGCATTATCACAGGGACAGATGGCGCTTGGCCAGGCTGAAGCCAGGAGCCAGGAATGCAATCCAGATCTACCTCTTGGGTGATAGGGATACAACTGCTTGAGCCGTCACCTGCTGCCTCCCAGAGTGCGTATTAACAAGAAGCCTAGCTGGCACTGTGGCTCACTAGGTTAATCTTCCTCCTGCGATGCCGGCACCTCGGGTTCTAGTCCCGGTCAGGGCACTGGATCCTGTCCCAGATGCTCCTCTTCCAGGCCAGCTCTCTGCTGTGGCCCGGGAGTGCAGTGGAGGATGGCCCAGGTCCTTGGGCCCTGCACCCACATGGGAGACCAGGAGGAAGAGCCTGGCTCCTGGCTTCAGATCCGCGCTGCATGCTAGCTGTAGCAGCCCTTTTGGGGGTGAACCAACGGAAGGAAGACCTTTCTCTCTTTCTCTTACTATCTAACTCTGTCAAAATAAATAAATAAAAACAGGAAGCTGGAATTGAAAAAGGAGATGGGACTCAAACCTAGGCACTTTGATACAGGATGTTGATGTCCCAAGCATGGTCTTAAGCACTAAGCCGCATGCACACTCCTCTTCTTTAATTTAATATGAAGCTAGAATTTAGGAAAAAGGAAGATGTTTTTGTCTCTATTATGAAGGGAAATGTTCTGCCAAAGTAATGTTTGAGACTAGTTTTTAATCAGAGATTACACTTGAAAATTCATGCACACATTAAAGCACATAAATACTTGCAAAGACTGAGGGCTGGCACTGTGGTTTAACAGTTAAAGCCACCGCCTGCAGTGCCAGCATCCCATATGGGCAACAGTTTGAGTCCCGGCTGCTCCACTTCCGATCCAGCTCTCTGCTATGGCCTGGGAAAGCAGTAGATGATGGTCCAAGTCCTTGGGCCCCTTCACCCGCGTGGGAGACCCAGAAGAAGCTTCTGGCTCCTGGCTTTGTATCAGCACAGCTCCGACCATTGCAGCCATTTGGGGAGTGAACCAGCGGATGGAAGACATCTCTCTCTCTCCCTCCCTGCCTCTGCCTCTGCCTCTGCCTCTGCCTCTCTCTCTCTCTCTCTGTAATTCTGCCTTTCAGACAAATAAATAAATCTTAAAAAAAAAAAAAAGACTAAGGTAGCTTTTAACCTAATAATTCCACTTCAGTGATTTAATCCTGAAGAAATAATTGTTATACCTAAAGGTTTATGTTCAAAGTTATACATTGTAACATTTAAAATTATTAGCAAAATAAATAGAAGTAATAAATGATCAGTAAGCAAATAGATCAATAATGGTGTATCCATCAAAATACCAATGAACCTGTAAACTGTTATTTTCAAATACTAATAAAATAGGGAAAAAACTAAATGCAAACTGCTCTTTTAAGTATTATAATACTTTTTTTTTAATGAATAGATCACCAACCAGGTAAAACTGACTTTGTTTTTTTGTGGAACACATGTTATAGGTAGGCAGCTAGAGTGGTGACTCAGTATTTAATAGTCTTCTCAGAAGAACTGGTTATTACTTTTTTTTGTTGTTGTCAGTCTGAGAGGCATTTCTGAAAAGCTGAAGTGTTTTATTACTTGCAGAAATATTTTGTGTAAGGGAATTGCTTCAGAGGAGCCATATATAGCTGAATAAAACAAATAGGAACATCTAATCCTTCTTCAGGCTTGTTTTCTAAGCAAACAATAGTAATATTTACAGAGTGTGTTTGAGCAATGAATATAGATTCCAAGAAATGTGGCATGAATTCTGAAAACTCATGATGTTAGCAATACAGCAAATGAAATCAGTTTTGGGAATATGATGAAAATTAGTATAATTCTGTTATAGATAAGTAAATGGCCCATAAGAAATTCTTTACAGTCTGTAAGGGAAGGTTGTTTACTTTAAGCTAACAGTTCCCAAAACATGTTCTAAGGATTTTTTTTTTTTTTAGTTAAGTGGGAAAATAGTAGTCATTATTCAAATAGGCCTGGGAAATTCTGAGTTAAGCATAAAAGTTATCTGGTACCTTTATCAAAAGACTGCTGTGGGTTTAATATTTATATGTTATAAATATCCAAAAAGGTACTTGAGGAGGTTTTTATTATTAATTTCTCTGTTGGAGCTTCTTGGTACCTTGGAGATGGCTTAAGCTCAACCCGAAATCCAGGAGTGATTAGCCCTGTTGTTACAAATTCTGAGAGGAGACCTTCCCCCACTTCACTAATACCAACCTTAGGTTCAGCGTGAGGCAAACCTTACTATCTCTCTCTGACAGTGAACAGGTTTTTGAAAATTTCTTTAACTAGGGACTACTTGTTTGAAGCTCTTGGCTTTATCTAAGTGTCTCAATTCTTTTTTTTTTTTTTTTTTTTTTGACAAAGCAGAGTGGACAGTGAGAGAGAGAGACAGAGAGAAAGGTCTTCCTTTTGCCGTTGGTTCACCCTCCAATGGCCACCGTGGCCGGTGCACTGCGGCTGGCGCACCACACTGATCCGATGGCAGGAGCCAGGTGCTTATTCTGGTCTCCAGTGGGGTGCAGGGCCCAAGCACTTGGGCCATCCTCCACTGCACTCCCTGGCCACAGCAGAGAGCTGGCCTGGAAGAGGGGCAACCGGGACAGAATCCAGCACCCCGACCAGGACTGGAACCCAGTGTGCCGGCGCCACAAGGTGGAGGATTAGCCTATTGAGCTGCAGCGCCGGCCAGTGTCTCAATTCTAATTCTGTGTTTTAGATGGTCCTGAGGTCTTGTTTCCTGTAATGCCTTTTAAAAAGTAAACCCCTTTATTGAAATCAGCAAATTTTCGCACCAAGTATTGACTTATAGACTGCATCCTGGCTTTTGATTTCCTCAATGTTTTGAGGCCCTGAGACTTCCCCTTATATTCTTATAAATTAATCTTTGCATTTAAAAGGATTTTTTAATTGTCTATTTAAGCAATCTGGGATTCCATGCTGCCAAAATTGGAAATACATGCGTTACTTCTATAAAAAAGCAATAATGCTAGATATTCTCATTTTTTAAAAAGGTGTTGCTTTTTATGTATGAAATCTAAAATACTATTGTGTTTACTGGAGAGGTAACACACTTATAGTTTGTTGTTGTTGTTCTTTCTTGGCTAACAACCACTTACAGTTATTTGGCTTATTAAAGGAGAGTACCAGTCTTTTATTTTCCTTTTAGATGTAGTCTGCTGTAATGGAAGATGATTGAAGACAAAGGCCCTCGTGTTGCCGACTACTTTGTTGTGGCAGGGTTAACTGATGTTTCAAAGCCTCTTGAAGAAGAAATTCACTTCAATGATGCCTGTCATAAAGTAGCTAAACCAAAAGAACCTATCACAGATGTTTCAGTTATTATTAAATCTCTTGGGGAGGAAGTGCCACAGGATTACATGTGTATTGATGTCACCCCAACTGGATTGTCAGCTGATCTCAATAATGGAAGTCTTGTGGGGCCACAGATTTACCTTTGCTATAGAAGAGGAAGAGATAAGCCTCCACTTACAGATCTGGGGTAAGTGGTGTTTTGTTTTTTTTTTTCTCTTTTCATTATTATTTTATTTGAGAAATACACAGATAGTGGTCTCCCACCCAGTGGTTCACTCTCCAAATGTCTACAGCAGCCAGGGCTGGGCCACGCTGAAGCCAGTACCCTGTACCTCAATCCAAGTTTCCCACATGAGTGGCAGGAACCCAAGACTTAAGCCATCACCCACTGCCTCCTTGAGTGCACATTAGCAGGAACTTGAATCAGAAATCGAGGAGCCAGGATTCAAATTCACACATTCAGATATGGGAGCAAGCATCCCAAGTAGCATCTTTACTGCTGTGCCAAGTGCCTGTCCCAAGTATTTTTAAAACTATATTATTGTTATTGATACAAATAATATGCTTTGAAGATTTTGAAGTTAGTTGTTCATTTTGTTTATTAGTAGAGGTATAGCAACTTTAGGAAAATAGATTTATATCCAGAATTTTGTTTCTTCTTGTATTCCTTTTGTCCCTGTCTTGTTGCTTGTCAGTACTTTCGTCTTGCCTTGGTTTCTTTCTGTTAAGTGCAGGGGAAAGAATTTGAAAATCATTTACAGGAAAGTATCAGAAAATTAATGCATTACCATGCTCAGAAAAAAAATTTTTTTTTTTTGACAGGCAGAGTGGACAGTGAGAGAGAGAGACAGAGAAAGGTCTTCCTTTGCCGTTGGTTCACCCTCCAATGGCCGCCGCGGACGGTCGGCGCGCTGTGGCCGGCGCACTGCGCTCATCTGATGGCAGGAGCCAGGTACTAGGTGCTTTTTCCTGGTCTCCCATGGGGTGCAGGGCCCAAACACTTGGGCCATCCTCCACTGCACTCCTGGGCCACAGCAGAGGGCTGGCCTGGAAGAGGGGCAACTGGGACAGAATCCGGCGCCCCGACCGGGACTAGAACCCGATGTGCTGGCGCCGCAAGGTGGAGGATTAGCCTGTTGAGCCACGGCACCGGCCTCAGAAAAAATTTAATTATATTTTTGAATCACTTTTAAAGTATGAGAAAAGGATGACTTTAATAATGTTACAATGATTATGGATGAATGCTTAACTCTATGTATCAAACAAGCATCTTGATGTAAATTACAGCTTTACTGAGGGTACCATTTTGAATTTAAAGCTCTTTTTTAAACTATAACTGCTGCTTTATTGAGATATAGCTCATGTATCATATTCTTTACCTGTTTATACTTAGTGATTTTTTAGTATATTCACAGTTATGCATTCATCACTACAGTAAATTTTAGGACATTTTTATGATGCCATGAAGAAACCCTGTCCTCATTAGTAGCAGCCTCCCAAATCCCCTTCAGTCCTCAGCAATCATCCATTAAATCCAAATAGGATTTGTCTATTCTGGACATTTCATGTAAATAGAATCATGCTACTTACAGTGTTTTATGACTGAATTCTTTCACTTAGCATAATATTTTCAACGTTTATCCATGTTGTGGTATGTGTTTATATTTTATTCCTCCATATGACTGAATACTGTTCCATCATACAGACATGCCCTGATTTATTTATCTGTTCATCACTGATGGCTATTTGGATGTTTCTGCCTTTTGGCTATTATGAGTAATGTCACTGTGAGTATTTGTGTATACAGGTTTTTATGTAGACATATAAGGGTACTTCAAAAAATTGTAGAAAATGGAGGAAAAGTATAAGTTTATTGTGGTGCAAAACCTTTTGTGTATATACATAGGTGTGGAATTACGGGGTCATATTTGTATGATAATTCTGTTTTAACCTTTTACTCATCTGCTAGACAGTATTCCAAAGCAGTTGCAGTCTTGCATTCCTACCAAGAGTGTATGAGGGTTCCAGTTTTTCTTCTTCCTAGCATTCCTGTTGTCATTTTGATTATAGCTGGCCTAGTGGGTATGAAATGGTGTCCCATGATATCCTTGATTTGCATTCACCTCATGGCTGATGATGTTAATCATCTTTTCATATGGTTATTGTCAAATTTGTATGTCTTGGGAGAATGTCTTCATATCTTTTTACCTTTTTTTTTTTCCAATTTGGTTATCTTTTTATTGTAACAGTTCTTTACATACATGAACGTCAAAAAGTTCATGGCGGGGCTGGCATGTGGCATAACAGGTAAAACTGCTGCCTGTGATGCTGGCATCCCATATAGGCGCTGGTTGTGTCCTGACTGCTCCACTTCTGATCCACCTTCCTGCTAACGGCCTGGGAAAAGCAGTGGAAGATGGCCCAAGTACTTGGGCCCTTGCTACCCATGTGGTAGAAAAAACTTCTGGTTCTTGGCCCAGCCCAGGCTGTTGTGGCTACATGGGGAGTGAACCAGTGAATGGAAGATCTCTGTCTCTCCCTCACTCTTTCTCTCTCTTTCTGTAACTCTCACTTTCAAAGAAATAAGTATTTCTTAGAAAATTTCATGGAAAATGCATACTACAAAAACACTGTGGGCCAGCACCTGGCTCACTAGGCTAATCCTCTGCCTTGTGGTGCCGGCACACACACCAGGTTCTAGTTCCGGTCAGGGCGCCGGATTCTGTCCCGGTTGCCCCTCTTCCAGGCCAGCTCTCTGCTGTGGCCCGGGAGTACAGAGGAGGATGGCCCAAGTTCTTGGGCCCTGCACCTGCATGGGAGACCAGGAGAAGCACCTGGCTCCTGGCTTCGGATCAGCGTGGGGCGCCAGCCGCAGCGCGCCAGCCGTGGCGGCCATTGCAGGGTGAACCAACAGTGAAGAAAGACCTTTCTATCTGTCTCTTTCTCTCTCGCTGTCCATTCTGCCTGTCAAAAAAAGAAAAAAAAACACAAAACACTGTGGATTTCAGTTTTGGCACCAAAATAAACTTTTTTTTTTTTTTTTGACAGGCAGAGTTAGACAGTAAGAGAGAGAGAGACAGAAAGTTCTTCCTTTTTTCCATTGGTTCACCCCCCACGTGGCCACTGTGGCTGGCACGCTGCACCAATCCAAAGCCAGGAGCCAGGTGCTTCTCCTGGTCTCCCATGCAGGTGCAGGGCCCAAGGACCTGGGCCATCTTCCACTGCACTCCTGGGCCACAGCAGAGAGCTGGCCTGGAAGAGGGGCAACCGGGACAGAATCTGGTGCCCCAACCGGGACTGGAACCCGGAGTGCCAGCAGCGCAGGCAGAGGATTATCCTAGTGAGCCACAGCGCCAGCTTCAAAATAAACTTTTAACTCCATTTTTCCTCAAACATTTTGAAATACCTTCCTATTCTTGATACTTACCTTCCTATTCTGGATACTCATACTCTTATCAATTGTATGATTTACAAATATTTTCTCCCATTATGTGAGTTGTCTTTCATTTTCTTAATGATGTCTTTTGAAGCTGAAAAGTTTAGAGTTTTCTAGCTCAATAGTATATGGCTCAGAGAGGTTAAGTACTGCCTAAAGTAATGCAGCTAGTAGAAGGTAGTAGAACATAGAATTCAGATGCACCTACATTCTCTGTGTTTAGTTGCTCTTTTTTTTTTTTTTTTAATCTTTGTTCTTTATTTGAATCAGAGTTAGAGTCAGAGAGATATTCTATCCTCTGGTTTGCTCAGATGCACCTACATTCTCTGTGTTTAGTTGCTCTTTTTTTTTTTTTTTTTTTGAATCTTTGTTTCTTTATTTGAATCAGAGTTAGAGTCAGAGTCAGAGTCAGAGAGATCTTCTATCCTCTGGTTTGCTCCACAGATGGCCTCAATGGTTGAGGCTGGCCAAGGCCGAGCCAGGAGCTTCTTCCAGGTCTCCCATGTGAGTAGTAGGAGACTACACACTTGAGCTATCTACTGCTTTTCCCAAGCCATTAGCAGGAAGCTGGATCTGAAGTGTAGCAACCAGGACACAAACCAGCACCCAAATGGGATAGTAGCATTGCAGGTGGCGGCTCTACCTGCTATGGCACAATGCCAGCTGCTAGTTGCTCTTTTCTTATGTATACAATGAAAAATAAAATTTACTTGAGAGGCAGAGAAAGGGAGTGACAAAAAGTTTTGGTTTACTTCCCAAATGCTCACAATGGCCCCCACTTAAATGGGGCCAAAGCTAAGATCTAGGAACTCAATCCAGGTCTCCCAGATGGTGGGCAGGAACACAACTACTTGAGCTATTACCTATACCTCCTAGGGTCTGCATTAGCAGGAAGCTGGAGTCAGGAGCAGAGCTGGGGATGGAACTTAGGTACTCTAATATGGGACATGGGTATCTTAACTGGTATCTTAACCTCTAGCCAAATGCCTGTTCCAAGCTATCTTTTTTTCTAAAAAGTAAACACACTAACATTAGGACTAGCACAGTTGCTATGATTAAGGTTCAAATTTATCTCAAAAATTCCAAACTAAAATATTGCTGACAGCCAGAATAATAAGAGAAATGAAATATTATATTAGGGGCAGATGTTTGGCTTAGTGATTAAAATACTGCTTGGGGGCCAGCGCTGTGGCGCAGCAGGTTAACACCTTGTCCTGAAGCGCCAGCATCCCATATAGATGCTGGTTTGAGACCTGGCTGCTCCACTTCCAGTCCAGCTCTCTGCTATGACTGGGAAAGCAGTAGAAGGTGGCCCAAGTCCTTGGGCCCCTGTGCCCGTGTGGGAGACCCGAAGAAGCTCCTGGCTCTTAGCTTCGGATCAGGGCAGCTCTGGCTATTGTGGCCAACTGGGGAGTGAACCAGTGGGTGGAAGACCTCTCTCTCTCTCTCTCTCTCTCTCTCTCTCTCTCTCTCTCTCTCTCTCTCTCTCTGCCTCTCCTCTATCTGTGTGTAGCTCTGACTTTCAAATAAATAAATAAATCTTTAAAATACTGCTTGGGACATCTGCATCCTGTATCAAAGTACCTGGGTTTGAGTCTCAACTGTGCTCCTGATTCTGAACTTTCTGCCAGTGTGCAATCTGGGTGGAAGCAGGTAATGGCTCAAATGGTTGGGTCCCTGCTTTTTATGTGGAGACCTGGATTGAGTTCCTGGCTCCTTGCTCCTGGCTTCAGCATGAGCCAGCCCTTGCTGTTGCAGGCATTTGGGTAATAAACCAGCAAACATGGGGGTGCTCTGTCTCTCTATCACTGTCTCTCAAATAAAATTTTAAAAATTATATTAGAAATTAGAACAGGGGGCTGGCACTATGGCACAGCAGGCTAAAGCCTGTATGGGCACTGGTTCCAGTGCCAGCTGATCTGCTTCTGCTCCAGCTCCCTGCTCATGCACCTGGGAAAGCAGCAGGAGATATCCCAGGTTCCTGGGCCCCTGCACCTGTGTGGGAGACCCGGAGGAAGCTCCTGTCTTAGGCCTGGCCCAGCCTCAGCCATCTACTTGGGAGATCCTGGCTCAACCCTGGCTATTACAGCCATTTAGGGATTGAACCAGTGGATGGAAGATATTTCTCTCTCTCTGTCTCTCTCTGTCTCTCTCTGCAACTGCATTTCAGGTTAATAAATAAATCTTTAAAAAAAAAAGAAATTAGAACAATTCCTGATACTAAACTTTATTTGTATGATCGGATTTTTCATAAGGGAATTTTGATTTGTTTTTTAATTAATTATTTTATTTGAAAGAGAGAGAGAACCAGAGATGAGAGAGATCCCTCATCTGCTAGTTGACTTCCTAAATGCCTAAAATAGCCAGAGCCGGGCCAGGCCAAAGGCAGGAGCTTGAAGCTTGGTCCAGGTTTCCTGTGTGGGTGATAGAGATTCAAGTAAGTGAGCCATCGCCTGCTGCCTCACAGGGTGTGCATTAGCAGGAAGCCAGATTCAGGAGGAAAGCCCAGACTTGAAACCAGGCGCTCTAACATAGAATATGTGAGTCTTAATCTGTGTGCCAAATGCCCATTCCAGTAAATAAGAGAATACTGATTGATGTTGAAGACATTGCCTATTATAACAACTTTTGTAGCAAATTCAGAACACATTTATTACAGTAGAGCTTTAAACTTGCTTTTTGACTAATGCTTAGGACTTAACAAAGTACAAATCACTTTTGTGAGGGAATAATGTGTTATTATTCAAGCAGAATATTCTCTTGGCATCCCCAAGTGCTTTTAAGTATAATATTTAGAAGACTTTTTAAAAAAAGATTTATTTATTTAAAGGTAGCAGTATGGAGAGAGAAGGAGAGAGGGAGAGAGAGAGACTGAGATCTTCCATCTGCTAGTTCATACCCCAAATAGCCACCAAGGTCAGAGCTGGGCCAATCTGAAGCCAGGAGCTTCTTCCAGGTCTCCTACATGGGTGGCATGGGAAAAGTACTTTCTGCTGCTTCTCCCAGGCCATTGGTAGGGAGTTGGATTGGAAGTGGAGCAGCCAGTATACAAACCGGCACACCCTTATGGGATGTTGGCATCACAGGTGGTGGCTTTACCTGATACACCACAATGCTGGCCCCTCTTTTATAAAATTTTAACTTTGGCAGAAATGCAAATTACCTTTTCTAAAGAAGGTGCTTGATTTGAGAGAGAAAGAAAGATGTAGTGAAAGAATGCTTAAATAAATATTCTTGGATTTTTCTGGTTTATATTAACAAACACAAAGTTTTATCTAAATTTCTCCTTACATTGTTTAAATTTTACATGAAGAAAACATTCTTTTTATGAACTGTGCTTGTAATAGCATGCAATTGCATGATTGTAATAGGAAATATTTTTATCACTTGGCTACATTTAAGGATTAGTTCACAATGACTGAGAATATTACTTTTCACATGTGAGAGTGCTTTGTGTATTTGTATATTTTTCAAATTTATTTTTTTAGGGTTTTATATGACTGGAAAGAAAGATTGAAACAAGGCTGTGAAATTATTCAAAATACTCCCTATGGGCGCCCTGCAAATATTAGTGGCAGTACCTCATCACAGAGAATTTACATCACTTACCGAAGAGCCTCTGAAAACATGCCTCAAAATGCACTGGCTGTCACAGACATATGTATTATAATACCCAGTAAAGGAGAAAGTCCGCCGCATACATTCTGCAGAGTCGACAAGAATCTCAACAACAGCATGGTAAGTGACTCTTGTGCTGATAAAATTAACTACTGTTGAAGAGTGTGATTTTAAATGCATCTTTTTGTGAAAACACTGTATTTACAGAATTAACTAAAGATATTGGATATTTTATTTTTTAGAAAGTCATTTGTACTTTCAAAAGAGGCTGTGCTAAAACCTTTTTTTTCTTTTAATTAAAAAAATAATTTTTTCCCCTGCTGCAAGAGCAAAATAGTAACCGTGTTTTCCCTTCCATTTGTATACCAGATCCCCTACGTAAAGTCTAGCTTCAAAGACGCAACTTTAGTTCTTCCGGCTTTTATTGTGAATCCTCAGTGTTTCTGCTCCATCATATTATTTCCTCCATGCAAAGCATGTTGCAAGATCTCTCACCTTTAAAAAATTTCTTGATTCCATATTTTTTCTTTTAAAATATAAATCAGATCTTATCATTCCTTTGCTTAAGATTCTGAATGGCTTCTCATCTCACAGTAAAACCAAAGCCCTTCCAGTAGCCTTAAGGCCATGGATTATCTATAATTATCATCTTTTATCTTTCTTCTTTCCTAGACCAGGAGAAGCACCTGGCTCCTGGCTACAGATCAGCGCGGTGCGCTGGCCGCAGCGGCCATTGGGGGGTAAAACAACGGAAAAAAGGAAGACCTTTCTCTTTGTCTCTCTCTCACTGTCCACTCTGCCTGTCAAAAAATAAAAATAAAATCCATTATGCACTTTCAAAAATATTGAGAGATGGGAAGGTGGTTTAAATTATAAATCTAGGAACAAGCATTTGGTGTAGTGGTGAAGATGTGGATGAGACATCCACATCCCATAAAAAGGCCTGATTTGAGTCCCGATTTTATCTTCCTAATGATGCACACCCTGGGAGGCAGCAGGTAATGGCTCTAGCACCTGGCCATTGTGGCCATTTGGGAAGTGAACCAGCAGTTAGAAGATTGCTCTCCTTCTTGACTTTGACTTTCAAATAAAATAAATAAATCTTTAAAAGAAAGAAAAATTGATGGGTCCATGAATATGTTATATATTTTGAAAAGTGTTTACTCTTTTTGCCACATCTACTGCGAGAATGAAGACCATTTTCAGCAATCAGACTCGATATTCCAGAAAACGTTGACATTAGTCTGAAGGGGCACATAGTAATTTTGAAGGGGTCAGAGGAACCCTGCAGAGGGATTTCAGTCACATCAGTGTAGAACTCAGCCTCCTGGGGAAGAAAAAGAAGAGGCTCCAGGTTGACAAATGGTAGGGATGACAAATGGTAGGGAAATAGAAAAGAATTGGCAGCTGTTCGCACCATCTGCAGTCATGTACAGAATATGATCAAGGGGGTCACACTGGGTTTCCATTACAAGATGGGGTCTGTGTATGCTCACTTCCCCATCAATGTGGTTATTCAAGAGATTGGGTCTCTTGTTGAAATCCAAAATTTCTTCAATGAAAAGAACATCTGAAGGGTTTGAATGAGGCCAGGAGTTGCCTGTTCAGTGTCTCAAGCCCAGAAAGGTGAATTAGTCGTTGAAGGAAGTGATATTGAGCTTGTTTCAAATTCAGCTACTTTGATTCAGCAAGAAACAACAGTTAAAAATCAGGATATCAGAAAAGTTTTGGATGGTATCTATGTCTCTGAAAAAGGAACAGTTCGGCAGGTTGATGAATAAGACCTAAAAGTTGTCCAGCTATAGAAACAGGAACCTAGATTGTATCTTGTGGTATTTTAATATTGAAACAAAAGATCTATTGATTTGAAAAAAAAAAATATGTTGACAGATTGCTGTGAAAAGTTAGTGGCAATGTATCCTCCCAGAAGCCAGAGTGTCTTTTTCCTGGATTCTACATATAACCAACATTGGTTGCTTATGTTATTGACTTTTTAATTATTGACCAATAGGAAATAATTCTGAGTTTAGTTTGTATTTATTTGACTATTGTGGAGGTTGATAGTAGTCTCCCATTATCTGTGGCAGGTGTGTTCCAAGAACCATGGTGGATGTCTGGCCATTGTAGCCATTTGGGGAGTGAACCAGTGGATGGAAGGCCCTTCTCTCTGTCTCTCTCTCTCTGTCTGTAACTCTACCTCTCAAGTAAAAGTAAATAAATAAATAAATCTTAAAAAAAAGAAGAAGAAAGAAAACAGGGAGTTAACCATTCAGATATCACTGGCTGAGAATGGTGTGGGTATGTGTGTTTATTTCAAAGGCTGAGTGACAGAGTGAGAGGAAGAGAGAGAGCCAAAGAGAGTATCTCTTCCGTCTGTTGTTCCACTCCCTAAATGCCCACAACAGCTGGGAGTAGACCTGGCCAAAGCCAGTAGCTTGGAACTCCATCCCAGTCTCCGACATGAGTGATAGGAACCCAAGTACTTGGGCCATCATCTGCTGTCTTCCACGCACACCAGTAGGAAGCTTGATCCAAAGAGCAGATATAGACATCCCAAATAATGGCTTAATCCCCTGTATCACAATGGCCATCCCCCAAAAATGCTTTAAATCGAAGAAACAGTCTGGAAAGGGTATTGTGGAGGAAACATTCATAACTTTTTTAGGGAATAATAGAAGGATGGTGGGATTAAAACTAGAAGGCAGATTATATAGAGCCTTTAAGTAGGACTTTGACTTTTATTCTAAGTAAGATTGGAGTTTGAACAGAGGAGTGATGTGCTCTGACCATTTTTTTTTTTTTTAAGATTTATTTATTTGAAAGGCAGAGTTATATATAGAGAAAGAGGGAGAGACAGATCTTTCATCCGCTGGTTCACTCTCCAAATGGCTGCAGCAGCAGGAGCTGGACCCATCCGAAGCCAAGAGCCAGCTTCCTCCATGTCTCTCCATGTGGGTACAGGGGCCCAAGTACTTGTGCCATCTTCTGTTACTCTCCCAGGTGCATCGGCAATGTGGTAGACTCAACGATGTCAGCATCACAGCCAGTGGCTTTACTCACTATGCCACAGTGCCAGCCCCTTGACAATTGTTTTTAAAGGGTAACTAGTAATAGATTGTAGTGGGAAGGAAGGATGGAAGTAGGGAAACTGGGAAATTGTTAAAATCTAGGATAGTAGTAGTGGATTTTCAGTGACATTGTATTTTTATTTGCATCTGAGCAGTCTTTCATAGAGATAATTATTGTACTTCTATTTCAAAAACTTAAATCAATTTTTATTTATTTAGTGATGCTCATTGTAATCCTACGATGTGTGAGCCACTGGGAATATAGTGAAGAGCCTTTTTTTTTTTTTTTTTTTTGACAGCCAGAGTTAGTAAGAGAGAGAGAGAGAGAGAGAGAGAGAGAGAGAGAAAGGTCTTCTTCCATTGGTCCACCCCCCAAATGGCCACCACGGCCAGCGCACTGCGCTGATCCAAAGCCAGGAGCCAGGTGCCTCCCCCTGGTCTCACATGTGGGTGCAGGGCCCAAGCACCTGGGCCATCCTCCAGTGCCCTCCTGGGCCACAGCAGAGAGCTGGACTGGAAGAGGAGCAACCAGGACCAGAACATGGCACCCATATGGGATGCCTGCGCCGCAGGCAGTGGACCAACCAAGTGAGCCACAGCACCGGCCCCATGGTGAAGAGTCTATGGCCTCACTGAGTTTATATTCAAGTGGGGAAGACAGATAACCAATATAGCATATAATTATAGGAAGTAACAAGTTATCTGAAGAATAAAGAGGGTAGAGTGATGAGGGTGCTGTTTTGATCAGGACACTTAGTACAGCCTCTGACGAGGTGACATTTGAGCACAGACCCAAATAAAATGGGCACAGGTAACAAAGTGTGAAGGCCTTCACTTTCCGTATATTCTTGGTGTGTTTGAGGAGAGGCAGAGAGACCAGTGAGGTTGGAGACATGACCACGGGCTGCAGCTGTCAGATTTATAAGAACTCTGTGACCTGGAGTAAGGAGTTTGTATGCTGTTCTTAATTTGATACAGAGTCATTTGAGAATGACATTATTTAATTTCATCCTAATAGGCTCACTTTGGCTATGGAGAGTGGACTGTTGAGAAACAAGACAGAAAGCTGAGAGATTGATTAGAAGGCTACAGCAGTAAAAGTGGAAAATGATAATTCTGTCGGGAGTAGTAGTAGTAGTAATGTAGTAGTAAATGTAGCACCATTTTTGGGGTGGAAGACACTGGGTGGAAGAGCATGTTTGAGAGGACAAGGTGATGCTAAATGTCAGATGCTATTAAACATAGAAGTACAGGTGTCAAGTAGGCAGCTGGACATGAGTCTAGATTTGGTGATGATGATGGTTTTTGTAGCTGATCCTAGAAATGTGAGACTCCTCAGTGCCACAGCAGAAAGCTAGATTGGAAGTGGAGCAGCCAGGACTCGAACTAGTGCCCATCTGGGATGCCAGCACTGCAGGTGGCGGCTTTACCAGCTACACCACGTGCTAGCCCCAAGCATAGCTTCTTTTGATTCCATAACCCATTCAGTTACTGATTTTTCTCAACTCCTTTTATCAAAACTTTCCAAGAGTTATAATTTGCTATATCCATTTCCTTCTCATTCTCTCCTGAAACCATTCCATATCAGGCTCTCTGCTGTGGCCTGAGAAAGCAGTAGAAGATGGCCCAAGTGCTTGGGCCCCTGCACCCATATGGGAGACCTGAAAGAAGCTCCTGGCTCCTGGCTCCTGGCTTTGAATCAGCCCAGCTTCGGCCTTTGCGGCCATCTGGGGAGTGAACCAGTGAATGGAAGACCTGTCTCTCTCTCTCTCTCTCTCTCTCTCTACCTCTACCTCTACCTCTACCTCTCCACCTCTCCACCTCTCCACCTCTCCACCTCTCCTCTCTGTAGCTCTGCCTTTCAAATAAATAAATAAATCTTTTTAAAAAAATAAGATATACTCATAAGTACCTGTTTATTTTATAAGTGTTGTCCAAAGTTTAGGCTTAGGAAAAAAATCAAAGTTGTTGTGGCAACTTAATTTTTCCTTATTACTGCTGTTGCAAGGGGAAAATGTTAAATTTAATTTTTTTTTCTGAAGGAAAAGTGGGTAATGACGCCAGTAAAATGCTGACAAAATAACTGATTGAAAATAGTTATCAGGTGTGGGTGGGTATTTGGCACAACAGTTAAGATGCTGCTTGGGACACCTGCAACCCCATATTGGAGTACCTGGATTCAGGTCCTTTTTCTGTTCCCAGTTCCAGCTTCCTGCTAATGCACACTGTGGAGGCAGCAGGTGGTAGACCAAGTACTTGAGTTCTTGCCACCTACATGAGAAGTCCAGATTAAGTTCCTGACTGCTAGCTTTGGCCTGTTCCAACCCTGGCTGTCATGGGCATTTGAGGAGTAAACCAAACAGTAGCTTAGAGAACTCTCATTGCCTCTCTATCTTAAAAATAAATTAATTAAATAATATAAATATTTTAAAAACAGAACTTCTTTCCTACATATTAGATAGTATGTACTGGAGAGATCATAGAGATTCTATTTTATCAGATTGCTACCTAAAATTAAATATGTCTTTCTTTTTCTATCTTAATTCAGTGGGGATCAGCAGTGTACTTGTGTTATAAGAAATCGGTGGCAAAGACAAACACTGTGTCTTACAAAGCTGGTAAGTATAATTGTTCATGCGTTGTATTTTATGGAGAACAGTTAGGTTAAAGAAACAGCCTACCTATGATGTGGCAGTTTCAGGACTGATTCTGCAACCCATGTCTTTCAATTTTCAGTTTTGAGTTAATCCATATGTTTTGAATGCTTAATGGAAGATTAATTTGAACAGAAGGTGGATTTTTAAAACTTTTAAATTTCAATAAATAACTAGGTACCATTTCTTTTTAAAGTTTTTAGATTAATAGAAAGTTTGAAAGAAAAGACATTGATTTCCTGAAATTAATGTTTCTTTGGTATTTTATTAAATTTAGTCATATTTGTAGTTCATATGTAATTTTATTTCATAACTGACAGCTTATAAAATAGTTTGCCATCTTGTGCTCCAGAATGAAGTGTTCAGTTTTCAGAGACCCTCAAAATGTGAAAAATACTATCATATTTACAAGAGAGAAGATTCAGCCTTTTTAAATGTACATTTTAAAAATTAGACTCAAGGAGCCGGCACCGGAGCTCACTTGATTAATTCTCCGCCTTGCGGCACCGGCATCCCATATGGGCACCGGGTTCTAGTCCCAACTGCTCCTCTTCCAGTCCAGCTCTCTGCTGTGGCCCAGGAGGGCAGTGGAGGATGGCCCAACTGCTTGGGCCCCTGCACCCACATAGGAGACCAGGAGGGGGTACCTGGCTCCTGGCTTCGGATCGGCATAGCACCAGCCGTAGCAGCCATTTGGTGGGTGAACCAATGGAAGGAAGACCTTTCTCTCTGTCTCTGTCTCTCACTATCTAACTCTGTCAAATAAAAAAAAAAAAAATTAGACAAGTTTTTCTTTTATGTTGATTTTCTAGGAACCACAGTTCATCACTGTTTTTATACTTTCCAACTTTACTGTTACTTCATGACTTGAGATGGCAGTACAGAGATAACTATAGATCCTCATGGACCTACTGTCTGGATAGCATATAGTTAGAAAATTTTAGAAATGCCTTGAACCTTAGTTTAAGTAGTTTATCTTACTTTATAGATGAGAAAAACAGTTTCATTAGTATGCAATTTGTCCATAATCATAGAGATATAAGTGGCAGAACCAAACATTCTTATTCACATTTTATGATTTTGCTTTTGTGGTGATATCTAGTGATTTCTACTTTATTTTAAGGGTTTCAAGGTCAAGGAGCTTATTTTTTGTTTCAAGTTCCACAAAATGCTTTCCAGACTAGTCTACCTAATATGAGATATAGGACATTTGAAACTCTATCTTCGTGTACTCTAGGGTTATTTAGAAGCTAAGCTTTAACTGGTTCTGTTCTGAAAAGATTGTAAATATCATGTAAGAGTAGGACTCTTCTGTTTTTATGAATAATTTTCTTGTGTTTGTGCTAGAAGTTATATATATGTGTATATATATAATTTCATATAAATGCATGTTCCATGGAATGTGTAAATGTCTCCTGAGGGAGAATTATTGAGAACTAATGAAGTGGACATATGCAAATAAGGATATTGAAAATTTTAAAAATTATTATGCTGTTAGGTAATATGCCTAAACTGAATTTTTAGAAATATATGTATGTTTCTATAAGATTCTTTTTCTTATTAGCCTTAACGTAGTCTTTGTGGATAAATATTGATAAATATTAAGTAATTAAATAAAATGTTAATTAAGGTTTTTTTTTTAATTTTATTTATTTGTTAGAGAGGCAGAGAGAGAGAGAGATCTATCTTCCGTCTTCTGGTTCACTCCCCAAATGGTCACAATGACCAGAACTGGGCTGATCCAAAGCCAGGAGCCAGGAGTTTCTGGGTCTCCCACATGGGTACAGGGGCCCAAGGACTTGGACCATCTTCTTCTGCTTTCCCAGGCACATTAGCAGGGAGCTGGAACAGAAGTGGAACAGCCAGGACTTGAACTGGCGCCTATATTGCATGCCGGCACTATAGGCGACGGCTTTACCCGCTATGCCACAGTGCCAGCCCCTAATGTTACTTAGTTTGAATATTTGAGAACTGATGTCTATCTGAATCCTGCTAAAGCATTGAGAGTTACTTGATGAACATGTATTTAATGTTTTGGCCTTCCAGATATGTGATATGATAATGCATTTTGTTGTCATTCAAATCATGAACACATAACTCAAGAAGTAATGACCTAATTTTTTTGATATTTTATAGGTCTGATTTGTAGATATCCTCAAGAAGATTATGAGTCCTTTTCATTACCAGAATCTGTTCCCCTATTTTGTTTACCAATGGGTGCAACAATTGAATGTTGGCCACCAAATAGCAAGTACCCTCTTCCTGTATTTTCTACATTTGTGTTAACTGGAGCCTCAGCTGAAAAGGTACTATATATTTTAACAAATAGTATCTGTGGGTTTCCTGTACATTGTGAAGTCTAATATTTTGTATAATGCAAGGAACAGTAGAAAAACCAACTGGTTAAGTTAAATCCATTCTACATAATTCTTCCACTTGGTTAAGTAAGGTGTGTCCAAAGACAGAAAAAAAAAAGAATGTTCATCTTTAATTAACAAAGAATTATTCTTAGGTGTTTAAATCCAACTGAAAATTGATCCCTGTTAAAAATAAGATTGGGAATAAGAGAGGGAGGAGATGTACAGTTTGGCACATGCTCCCTCGGACTTACCCCTAAGAGTAAAGCTAAAAACTTGCCATGGGACTCCAGATCCCATTAAGTTGGCAGGTACCAATACCATCTTACTAGTTAAAAGGATTGGTTTAAGTTCATAACTGATCATAAAGATAGGATTAAGTGTCAAAGGGATCGCATAAATAAGACTAGTGTCTGCTAATAATAATCGATAGAATTAAAATGGAGGGAATGATCCAACATGGGAAGTGGGCCACACAGCAGACTCTTAGAATGACAAATGTCCTAAACAGCCTTAAGGCATTCATATCTGGCAAAAAAGCCCATGAGAGTGTCTCAGGCATGGAAAACCAAGATATTGTGGCAACAAGTGACCTAAATGAAAGGTCTCTGTGAGTGAGATCCTGGTGGTAAAAAGGGACCATCAAAGAAGGAGGTAACTTTCTCTGAAGGGAGGAGAGAATTTCACTTAGGATTATGGCCTTGTCTAAATAAGGTTGGAGTCTGTGAACTCAAGAGGCTTCCATAGCCTTGGCAGCTCATGACAAGAGCCTCGGTTGATTACTAACGTCATAAATAACAGTGTCAATTATTAAATCAACAACAGGAGTCACTGTGCACTTGCTCCCCATGTAGGACCTCTGTCCTTAAGGTGTTGTACTATGAGAATTAACGCTAAAACTAATCTTCAAACAGTATTTTATATTTTGTGTGTCTGTGTGGGTGCAAACTGTTGAAATCTTTACTTAGTATAGAGTTGATCTTCTGTATATAGAGATGGTTAAAAATGAATCTTAATGAAAAATGGGATGAGAGAGGGAGTAGGAGATGGGATGGTTTGCAGATGGGAGAGTAATTATGGGGGGCAAAACTGCTATAATCCAGAAGTTGTACTTTCAAAAATTATATTTATTAAATAAAAGTTTTCTATTAAAAAAAGAATGTTCAGTCTGTTCCATCCTCTTAAATATTTTATTTTTGAATATCATAAAAGATTTTTTCATCATCAAATGATGATCCTTCATAGGTTCATTTTATATAATGAAGTTTTTAAAATAATATGAAATGATTATATAATATATAATGCAATTTAGAATAATAAACTGTTATAGTTGGAAAGGACCTTGGGAATCATGTAGTCTAACATCCTCATACCATAATATAAGGAAATTGAGATACAAAGCTGGAATTTATATTTTATTATCTAAAATTCTGCTCACTTTCTAAATAATTATTTTTAACCATTTTCTTATGAAGAATAATGAGACAATTGCTTTTGTTATTTTAAACATACAATTTAATTAAGCACCTTTTTTCAATAAGAGACACATGAGGTATTTAATAATAAAGATGTATGAGAATAGCACTATGTAGAAGAAAGCACTGTATAGATATGACACTATCAAGAAAGCAAGAGAGATAACTGATTACCAATATGTTCCTAGTGTCTGGTACCTCTGCTGGCTCATAGTAAGCATAGATTTAACTGATGATGTGATTGGAACAAATGAAACAAAGTGTATTTATTCAGTAAATTGCTTGTTTTGCAGGTCTATGGTGCTGCTATTCAGTTTTATGAACCATATCCTGAGGAGAATCTCACAGAAAAACAGAGACTTCTTTTAGGTTTAGCATCATCGGCAGATGGGAAATCTGATAGTTCCAAAACAATTCACACTAACAAATGCATCTGTCTTCTTTCCCATTGGCCTTTTTTTGATGCATTCAGGAAGTTTCTGACTTTTCTGTACCGTTATTCCATCTCTGGACCTCATGTTCTTCCAATTGAGAAGTAAGTTAGACGTCTTTCAGTTTAAAATTTGGCAAACATTTCCACTGTGTGGTATATTTGTACTGGTAATTCAGTAAACTTCATATGGAAACTAAATTTCTTCAGAGTTACTTGGTAAAAAAAGGATTTGGTTATTTCATCAGGTAATATTTCTCCATTTATAGTCTTTTTATTGTTAATTTTATTTCTCAGAAAATTCAATGTTTCATTTATTTTTAAGTTAATTATTTAAATTTTTAAAAAATTCCTTGTGAAGTTTAGAGATCTTTATCTGGAGACATTGGAACTTTTTCTAGTAATTTTGTATTTCTTTTTTACATAAAATTTAGGTTTGTTATGAACCTTTAAAATTTTCCTTCACTATGTTTGAATATAGTGTAAAAGACAAATTAGGTAATTTTTTTTCCTTTTTTAATTTTAGTGATATACTTTAAAGTCACTAAAAAAGAACGTTTTCTGCAATAAGACATAACACAAATGAGATATAAATATCTCCATTGTCCAACTATTGTTTATCTATCATTTAAGCTCTTTTGTGTACTTTGGAAGAATTTTCTTACTCTAAAATTGCTGGGGAGGTGATATCATGAGACCACTCAGTATTCCATTTTCTTCTTTGATTTTTCCTTACCTTTTCTACTCTCACATCCAAATTCTAATTCAGTAGTTCTCAAGTTTTTTGGCCTAAAGATTCCTTTATAGTCTTAAAAAATTGGGGACCCTGAAGAACTTTTGTCTGTTTCATCTATCCATATTTACTGTAATAGAAATTAAAACAAAAAAATTTTAATGTTTATTAATTGACAAAGGAATAATCCTGTTACATCTTAACATAAATATCATTTTGGAAAATAACTGTTTTCCAAAACAAAAATTAATTAATGAGAAGAGTTGCATTGTTTTAACATTTTTGCAAATCTCTAATGGCTGGCTTAATTGAGCACAACTGGGTTCTCATTCAGTTCTGCATTCAGTCTATTGCACTAGTTGTTTGGTTGAAGTATGTGAACAAAAGCTGGTCTCAAACGGATATGTAGGTGGAAAAGGGAGGAGCATTTGGATGTCTTTCCAGAAAATATGGATTTTTTTCTTTTTTGGCATTGCACCAAAGCTTGACAAGTGGGTAATTGCAATGTGAAATATGAAACCTTAACAGTGAACTTTCTCTGTTTCGTTAATTTTGCTCATGCCTGATTTTGTAGCACTGTGCATTGGTCTTTTGGTAATTATAAGCAAATTTTCCACATGTAAACAGACTTTGTTATCAATTTTGAAAAAGTCACGTTTGTTGATATCATCCCCTTCTCATCAGAAAAGTTTTTGAGTATTGGGAAGCTGTCAAGTACATGGTGGAAGAATTCCACTTTTTATTAAAAAGTTTGAGTTTAATTATCAGCAATAAATGCCTCCAGTAGTTTTCCTTGAAGCAGCAAGCTTGTCCTGTTTATTTTCATATAGAAAATATCTGTTGAATAGCCAGCACTGGTAGTTTTTGGTAGTTGTCTTTTAAGCAAAAATGGCATTCTGTGAAAAAAGAAGTAGCTAATTCATTTGTAACTCAGTTTCAACAGTGCTTTACCAAAATCTACTTCATGTACTTCATTGATATACTAATAAATGATACTTATTGTCTGATCAAAGGCTTTTTAAGGGAAATTGACATTCTTTTACTGAGTGTATAATAGTGAACAACCATAGTACAGTAGCCACTGCCTTGATTCACCCTGAGATGCCTTAACGTTTTACACACAATGCTTTTGCACCATCAAAAATCAACATAGTGGAAAAAGCAGATGATGTTTTAGTATTAACATAAAGATAGTTTTGACCTTTCAGGTCCTCCCTGGATGGACCTGGGAGATCTTTAGCAGTTTGCGACTCACGTGGATTTCTTCTCTTCTAACTGCTTTAGATAATTGAAGCAGATGTGTGTAATATACTGCTCATTTGTCTTATCTTTTTTGGTGTTTTTTTTTTTTTTTTTGGTTTGTTTTTTTTTTGGTTTGTGAGTGCCTTAATGGTGGAGACTGGTAGCTTTATGCCTAGTTTACACTCCTTGTCATATCTGGCAATATATTATACTTAGTAAATAGTCAAAACATGTTTGCACAATTAGTATGTTTTTCTATCTAGTTGAAATTATCTCAGTTCTAAAACCAAGAGGATTTTTAGATAATATTCAAAAGAAAAATAAAGCAGAAATAGAATATATTGTTCCTTAAAGAATAAAAAGAATTTTTTTACTGTGGTTGCCTTTTTTCTGTTTTGCAGTATTCAAAATAAAACCATTGATCTAGCTTTCTATCTATTTTATTCTGGGTAAAAACCTTTAAAGTCAATAATATAATTTGTAACTTACTGTTATAAAGTGTATTTTTCATCTTTTAGAAATAATTAAACTCTTTAATTTTGGTTGTTTTGCTTCCAAAATATAAACAATCGACTATGAAAGTTTATTAAAAATGTAAGAATTAGCTTGTTTGGTGATATCCACATCACTGATGTATTGTAAATTACTTACACTGGGAGAGGTAAAAGTTAAAATGACCTTTGAGACAATCATTAACACAGATATTTTTGAATGTGAGTAACTATTGTGAAGAGTTTTAACTGGACAAATGATTTTTGGTTGTCAGTTGCTCTCTGGTTTTCATAGTATAGGATTTTACAAATATAAGTGACCAGGACTTTTAACTCAGCTTGACCTTGTGATGATGTGTTAACCTCAGCAGCTTATGGTATTCACTTTGGAATCAATTGGGTTTTCCTTTGTTTTTAAGGCATATTTCTCATTTTATGCATAAAGTTCCTTTTCCATCTCCTCAGAGACCACGGATTTTAGTTCAGGTAAGATTTTCTTGAAATGAGGGCCCTTTGGATTATTATTGGCTGTCAAGATGTAACATAAGAATAACAGTTTTAACAGGGGAAAAATCAAGTGAAATCTAAAGAGAACCAGATGCTCTTTCATATTGAAGTTTGGGACCTTAATGTTTTGTTAGCTGTCTGCCAGATAGCTGTTTTCCCTTAGAGAAAGGGATGCAGAGTTAAAGTAGATAGAAGTCAGCATTTTTAACACAAAGAAAGGGGCTTTTCTTCTCTAAATTTGTTCCAGGTATTTGAAAGTTGATGCCTTTGGCAATCATTTAAGTCAAATGTTTTAGAATAGATAGAAGGAAAAGTTGTATATTTGCACATATTGCAAGAGGAAAGGAATGCCATATATCTTTGATGTGAAGAAGAAGTCTAAAATGAATATGAATAATTTACCCGTTTATTTCCCCAATTGAAAATATCTTCCCTCTTACTGTTTTTATTTTGTTTTTGTATGTAATCTTGAGGTAAGTTGCTTATTTAATCATTTTGAAGTTTTGGGTTTTTTTGAGATTTATTTATTTGAAAGGCAGAATTAGAGACAAAGAGAGAGATCTTCCATCCTCTGGTTCACTTTCCAAATGGCTGCAACAACTAGGGCTGGGCTAGGCCAAAGCCAGGAGCTTCTTCCAAGACTCCGATGTGGGTGCAGGGGCCTAAACACTTGGGCCATCTTCTGCTGCTTTTCCCAGGCCATTAGCAGGGAGCTGGATTGGAAGTTTAGCAGCCGAGATTCAAACTGGCAGCCATATGGGACACTGGTATCACAGGCAGCAGCTTTTACATGCTACACCAAAGTGCTATCCCCTGAAATGATTATATAAAGAAAAGATTATCGTGTATTATCACTGTGTGTGCATTACTGTGTTTGTCAGTAAATGAAATGTGAACAAAAGTAGTTGCAATATTTTATAGATACTGATAAAATATCTAGATGTTTATCATTTTGATAAGCTTTATAATCAATCTGTATATCCACATGTTAGTCCCATGTAGTTTCTTGGTATTTAGTGCCAGAATTATATATAACATATTGAATTTGAACACACAAAATAATAGTAGTTGATAAACCTCTGTTAATGGACCTATATACTACATACTAGTATTTTAGTCTTGTAGTGCATCCAGTTTCTGTTGCAGCTATTCAGCCTTGCTGTTACAGCACAAGAGCCACTAGTTAATGTAGAAGGCATGAGCATGGCTATGTTCCAGTAAAACTTTATTTACAAAAAAAAGGGCACCCTGTGAATTTTCCCTGTAAGCCATAGGTTTGCTGATCAGGTTTTATGGTAGTAAGTGAATAATTTATTCTTTCAGTGAAGATTCATTAAAATGGTATCAGGGAAATATTGAGGAGAGAAATAAAGAGAGAGGATTTGAAGTAAGAATTAGTGGTTGTTTGGAAGGGGTGAGTAGTTAAGATCCTTAGTAAGTGATGTAAAATATTCCCTGTCATGCTAAATGAGTGGAGTGAAATTTTATATCATTAGTCTATATGTTTTTTTAACCAGAAAGTGGTGCTTTAAAGTTCATCTTTATGTTTTAAATACTTTATTTTAAATCTTCCAGTTATCACCACATGATAATCTGATTCTAAGTCAGCCCGTTTCATCACCTCTTCCACTAAGGCAAGTAAAACTTCGTTTCTGTTTGTGTTTCTCTATATCTGGTGTGAGCTAAAGAAACAAATGTTTTCTTTTTCCCACCTAAAGCATCAGATGTTGATGGAAATACTTCTCATTTAACTGTTTTGTATCTAAATTCTCTTAGATATTTGGGTACAATTTTTGAAAAAAAAATAAACTGTATATCTGTTTATCAACATTAAATACTGATACACAAATGGACATATATATATGTGGATCATAATTATTTTTAGCTTTATCCTCTGAAGAATGTTTAGATATAATTAATTTTAAAATTAACAAGCTGTTTAAAAGTTATTAAACTGTAGAATAATGAATTTTATCACCTTAAAAGTTCAGAGAAATTATGAAAGATGTTTTCTCTGTAATTTCATTTTTTGAGATTTAATTAGCTGTATAATTTTTCCATCAGAGAAATAGTTACAACGTAATTAAGTTATTATGTGGCATGTACCTAAGGGAAACCACCTGCCATTCTTGACAGTGATTTTGTAAGAATTACAGATGATTTCATCACCAGCTTTCAGCCCAGAGTGACGTTTTCATAACTTTGAGCTGAAAACACACTAGAAACATTGACTGTGACTATGTATGAATGGTTGTAAATTACCCATGGACTTCCTTTGGGTATCAACTTTATTGAGAAATAATTCACAAACATACAGTTCACCTGATTTAAGTATACAATTCAGTGATTGTATTTACAGAGTTCTCTTACTATCCCCAACAGAAATTTTAGAATATTTCCATCACCCTAAAAAGAATCCTGTACCTTCATTCTTCCCATCCCTGCACGCACACACACAAACGCATTCTCACACTCCCTCCATCCCTGGAAAACCATTAATCTGCTCTCTGTCTCTATAGATTTGCCTCTTCCAGACATTTCATATAAGTGGAATCATACTGTATGTGACCTTTTGTTTCTGGCTTCTTTCATCTCACATGTTCCCAAGTTTTATCCATGCTGTAGCGAAATTCCATACTTCACTTTTTATTGCCAGTTAATATTCACTGTAAAGGGATGCCATATTTATACATTCATTGGTTGGAATGTTTCCACATTTTGGCTGCTGAGAGTAATGTTGCTGTGAACATACATAACATTTTTGTAGATATGGTTTCACTTCTTCCAGAGACGTTTTGTTACTAGTTTTGCTTTATTTCTTTTTTCTTTTTTTCTTTTTTTTTTTTTGCCAGGCAGAGTTAGACAGTGAGAGAGAGACAGAGAGAGAGTTATAGACAGTGAGACAGAGATAAAGGTCTTCGTTCCGTTGGTTCACCCCCCAAATGGCCACTAAGCCGAGTTTTGCTTTATTTTTTTTTTTTTAAATCTACTGAGCCGGTGCCGCGGCTCACTAGGCTAATCCTCCCCTGTGGTGCCGGCACACCGGGTTTTAGTCCCGGTTGCTCCTCTTCCAGTCCAGCTCTCTGCTGTGGCCAGGAGTGCAATGGAAGATGGCCCAAGTGCTTGGGCCCTGCACCCCATGGGAGACCAGGAGAAGCACCTGGCTCCTGCCTTCGGATCGGTGCAGTACGCCAGCTGTAGCGGCCATTTGGGGGGTGAACCAACGGAACGAAGACCTTTCTCTCTGTCTCTCTCACTGTCTAACTCTGCCTGGCAAAAAAAAATCTACTGAAACAAGTTACTTAATATAGGCAGAATATTACTTGGCATACGGAATTATCTGTTTTGTCAGTTCAGTATTTTTTTTAATATTTATTTTATTTATTTGAAGGAGTTACAGAGAGAGTTGGAGGGAGGGAGGGGGAGAGAGAGAGAGAGAGGTTTCCATCTGCTGGTTCACTCCCCAGATGGCTGCAACAGCTGGAGCTGCACCAATCCAAAGCCAGGAGTCAGGAGCTTCTCCTGGGTCTCCCACGTGGGTACAGGGGCCCAAGGAATTGGACCATCTTCTGCTTTCCCAGGCACATTAGCAGGGAGCTGGAACAGAAGTGGAACAGCCAGGACTTGAACTGGTGGCCATATTGCCTGCCGGCACTGCCTTTGTGAGATCTGAGTTAATTGTTTTAGTTATTAATTTGCTTTGTATTTCATCACTTTATAGCACTTGATTTCCTATAACTATTACCATTATAATAGAAAGAATTATCCATTTATAAATCTGGATTTTAATATGTATACTTATTTACCTTAAGGAAGATTGGGCTTGCATTCATATAGTTTTTCTGATAATTACAGTAGATGTTCCATGCTCAAAGATTTCCATTTAAGCATCCCATTTGTAAATTGAATTTGTTATTTGGACATGCATATATGTCAGATATTTTTATATAAAATGAAGCAGTGAATTCTCATTTTCCATACTGAATATACTACAGAAGAATGAATGATTTTGAAGCCCTATAAAACTGAATTATTTTCATCATGTGTGATAGTGTTTTCCCTGCATAAAAAAAGAGATGAATATATAATACAAGTCAGACCCTAACCTTGAACTTTTCTCCCTTATTTTAGATAAGTAGGTGTGTATGTCTATTTTTTAATTATACATTTTTATTTGGATTGACAGTGGTGGCAAGTTTTCAACACTACTTCAGAATCTAGGCCCTGAGAATGCTGTAACACTACTGGTGTTTGCAGTAACAGAACATAAAATTCTCATTCATTCCTTACGACCTTCTGTGCTTACTAGTGTGACAGAAGCATTAGTGTCTGTAAGTATCAGTTTCTCATTGGCAATCAATTTATTTTCAGTTTAATTTATGCATATAATTAAAAGCTATTTGAATGCTTACCTAAAATTCAGAGTGATGAATTATGTTTTGGAAACAACTTTAATTTCCTGATCATTAACTCATTAGTTACAACTATTTAATTCATTATTAAGCATTAAACTTTCGGTGATAATGTTGAAAAGACAATTTTGTGTGTGTGCTGATAAATTATGCTGCCATGTCAAAAGCTAAATACTCTCCTACCCTTTGTTTATCCAAGATGATCTTTCCTTTCCACTGGCCATGCCCATACGTCCCTCTCTGCCCTCTGGCTTTGGCAGATGTCTTGAGTGCACCATGTCCATTCATAGTGGGGATTGATTCAAGATACTTTGATCTCTATGATCCTCCACCAGATGTCAGTTGTGTTGACCTAGATACCAACACCATTTCTCAGTAAGTACATTTTAGTGATGCTAAACCTAATAATTTTCAAATACAATAGTAATTGTAATCACTAAGTAGGATTCTTTTGAAATACGTTGTTTTCTTCGTCTTTGGTGATATCACTGTTTTTGAATTCATGTTTACTATACTTTGAAGGAGTAGATGTAAGGCATTAAAGGTTTTATTGGGAAGAAAATATACCTTTAGTCCTCAAGCTTTTTTTAAACTATTATTTTAAAGAATTATTATTTTTATTTATTTAAAAAGCAGAGTTACAGAGAGAGGAGGAGAGAGAAGTCTTCTGTCTGCTAGTTTACTCCCTAGATGGCCACAATGCCTGAGGCTGGACCAGGATGGAGCCAGGAGTCCAGAGCTTCTTCCAGGTGTTCCACATGGGTGCAGGGGCCCAAGCATTTGGGCCATTTTTCATTGCTTTCCCAGG
Organism: Sylvilagus floridanus; assembly: GCA_949820135.1. Taxonomy (NCBI): domain Eukaryota; kingdom Metazoa; phylum Chordata; class Mammalia; order Lagomorpha; family Leporidae; genus Sylvilagus; species Sylvilagus floridanus. Next base: position 73,592,431 of record OX463239.1, on the reverse strand, counting down.
TGCATTAGCAGAGTGCTATATCATAAGTAGAGCAGCTAGGTCACGCACCAGCACCCATATGGGTTACTGGCATCACAGGCAGAGGCTTAACTGCTATGCCATAATGCCAGCCCCAGTCCTCAAGCTTTAAAAATCTAGAAACATTATAATTGTAGACTTTCTTATAAATTTAGCAGAAGGTAATTGAGGGTAGAAATAGAAAAAGTTTATTTCTCTGTGGTCAGATGAATAAGGGTAATAAAATGACAAATTGAATCAAAATATTAGTCCTTGATTAATACTTCAATCTTAGTTTTGTATAATACTTAGAATATCAATACATTATAGGAAAAGTAATGTTTTAAAATGTTTAAATAACTGAAAATTATACATAAACTCATCACCTTTATATTATAAAATATAAGGATTTTATAACTATTCTTTTTATTTTGGAATAATATTTATATTGTAGCTATTGAAACTTTTTTTCTTTTCAGAGCAGATTTTTTTTCATTTGTAATTGATGCAAAATTATACATGTTCATGGGTTTTAGTGTAATAATTAAATACATTTAAACTGTATAATGGTCAAATCAGGGTAATTAATTAGTATTTCCCTCCTCGAATATTTGTTCAGGGAATTTTTCTTCCTGTTTTACATATTCTTTGCTTTGATCAGTTTTTGATGAGTTAAAGAACCAAAAATATATGAGTTGTTTACACCCATAAATAGTTCTCTTTCATGCTGTCATTTTCCTTCCAAACATATGAGAGGACTAGGCTTGTGTACTTAACAACCTTCACCTTTCTTTTATTCAGAAATTCTGGAGCCCCAACTTGAAATTTTTAAGAAAAATCCGGAGTATGGAATTTTTGGTTTCCTTTTCCTCCTCTTTTAGATCTCTATAATACAGAGTTTGTTCTGAATATCAAGAAATTTCTGAAGAAAGGAAAGAAATTAATATCTAGCATGTACTAGACATAAAGCTATGTGCATAACCTATCTCATATTAATCTCTGTACATTGTGAGATAGTTTTTAACCCATCTACCAAGCAAGGAAGCCCAAACTTAGAGTTTTAAAGCCATTTATCAAAGAGCACATAGCTTATACTTATTTGATAGCTATAATAGAGGAGATTATAAGATCCTATCCAAAAACAAAGATACCTAACTTTCTAACAGATATTCTTTCCACAGTTATAACAGTCTTGTGGAATGCTCTGCCTTAAATAAGTAATTTAGTAGTATGGATTATTTCTTTTTTTGAAATAAACAAAAATAATCTTTACTTACACTTTTTTTTACTTACCCTAAGAAACTAAATATTTAAATGTATCAAAATATTTTGATAAACTCTGTGGATCATTAGTTTATTGCAAATTTTTTATAATGCTTTTTTTCTTTTTTTTTTCCCCAAAGATTTATTTATTTATTTGAAAGGCAGAGTTATGGAGCGGGGCAGAGGAGCAAGAGAGAAGAAGAGACTGATCTTCCATCCACTGGTTCACTCCTCAAATGACCACAACAGCCAGGGCTGGACCAGGTTAAAACCAGAAGCCAGGAGTCTCTTCCAGGTCTTCCATATCGGTGGCAGGAGTCCAAATACTTGGGCCATCTTTCACTGTTTTTCCCAGGCCATTAGCAGGAAGCTGGTTTGGAAGTAGAGTAACCTGGACTTGAACTGGTGCCCATATGGGGTGCTTGCATCACAGGCAGTGGCTTTAGCAGCTACACCACAATGCCGGCCCCTATAACACTTTTTAAAGTATATAAGGAAAATTTCTTGGAGTAGCATTTTTCTAATATTCACATGTCTGAACACTCTTAAATGGACTTTAAGAGTAATGACCACTACATTAAGCTTTGTAATGATTAGCATGATGCCAGTGGACATAGACTTTGCCAAGTGCTAACATAATTATAAGTTTTGAGCTATGTTTGCAAGGTTTTCCCCTCATATAAATTAGTTTTTAGGGGCCGGCATTGTAGCTCAGAGGGTTTAACCACCACTTATGACACTGGCAACCTGTATCAGAGAGCCAGGTTGAGTTCTGGCTGCTCTACTTCTGATCAGTCTTCCTGCTCATCAGCAGAAGATAGCCTAAGTATTTGGGCCCCTGCCATCCATGTGGAATACCAGGATGGAGTTCCTGGCTCCTGGCTCAGCTCTGGATTTTGTGACCACTTAGGGAGTGAACCAGCAGATAGACACTATCTCTCTCTCTCTCTCTCTCTGCCTTTCAAATAAATTAAAAATAGACAAATCTTTTAAAAAGTTAGCTTTTAAGTATACAGTATCACAATTTACCCCACAGGGTTTTCTCCCGTTAACTAGAATGTTTTGTATGTGTTTCACTTTTTTGTTCATATAATAATAGGTTTCCCTCCAAAAAAAAGCCCATGTAACAAATATATTATTATTGTGATTTAATCTCAGAAATGGTGACAAGAAAAATGTGGCATGGAAGATACTTCCAAAGAAGCCTTGTAAAAACTTGATGAACACACTAAATAACTTGCACCAGCAACTGGCAAAATGTAAGTGGATAATTCAATTAGCAGAGGTGATTTCATCTGAGAAAGGGGATCAGGGTATTTTGCCTTACTTATAAAAGGGTAATATTTGTTTTATCTAAAGAAAAATATTTATATATTCTTTAAGGAAAATGAGCATAAAAGCAAAAATTTGTTAGAAACTGAATTGAAGATTTATAAAATATGTACTTCACATTTACCAAATTTTCGTATTCTGGTTTAAAATAATAAAAATTTTTAAAGATATTAAAATAGTTGATTTCTTTAATTTTATCATTACTGACACACCATGGTAAAAAAAAAAAAGGGGAGGTGGGGGCTTCCATATTTTCTTCAAATAAATGGAATAGAAAATTTTGAAAATCTAAGACAGATGGTTTAAACTACGGTAGAAAATACTGATGATTTCAGTGGTGGGTAAGAGCTAGATCATATGGTTTTCATCTTCAGTGAAATGCTGAGCTCTTCATACTGAGCTTACTCAAATAGTTTGAATATAGAAATTTGCCAAAAATATTAAGAAATTAATCAAAATGAGAATTTATTCAGATGTAGAATATTTTTAGTAAATCTTATGTAAGAGTATTTATTGACAATGATTCAGAATTACCAGTAAGAATAATTGAACTTCTATTTCTTTATCCAGATATATTTCTTAGGTATTATAACAGCTCATTCAGAATCTATAATTTAATACTTATCTGTGAAATATGGCTTCAGTTCTTGTTTTTGTATTAAGTGAAATATAGACAGAGGAGGTAGCCCACACCTTTGAGGGTTCAAGATGCTATGGTATAGTTGGAAATAGACAAGGAAAAAGTCAGTGTTTGCAGAAAAATCAGGGCCAGCGTTGTATTGCAGCAGGATGAACTGTACCAGCATCTCATATCAGAGTGCCAGTTTGAGTCCCAGCTACTCTGGTTGCAGTCCAGCTCCATGCTAAATGAGTCTGGGAAAGCAGCAGTGATGGTCCAAGTACTTGGGCCCCTACCACTCATGTGGGTGACCTGGATAGGATTCCAGGCTTGTAGCTTCTGCAGACATTTGTGGTGTGTTCCAGAAAATGGAAGATATTCATTCTCTATTTCTCTCTCTCTCTCTCTCTCTCTCTCTCTCTCTCTCTCTCTCTCTTTCTCTCTCTCTCTCTCTCTCTCTCTCTTTCTCTCTCTCTTTCTTGCTTGCTATCATTCTGCTTGTCAAATGAGTAAATAAATCTTTACAGAGTAAATTCTTGTAACAAATAGATAATTACAAAGGAACTTGTAAGTTTTGAGATATGGGAAAAAACATCAAATATAGCAAGATTTTATCTTATGGAACACATCAGTTATGTACATATTTATTTGTTACCTTAGTTGTTTCCTAAAAGTACTTATATTTCTCTTGAATAGCAGAAAAGTTCAGCACCAATTGTAGTGATGTTTAGATACATTAAAATCAATGAACCAGCCCAGTCAACTCTACTGAAGGGCTGAATCTTTTTAAACTGTTTAAAAAGGGAGGGAGGAAGGGTTATTTCATTTAATCTTGTTTCCAGTTTCTGTGCTGTTTGGTCTTTATTACCATATTTATGTATAGTTGTTTCTGAACATACACCTTTTTTATGATGGTAGTTAGATAAGCAGGAATAATTTTATGTTTAATATGGAAAGCCTAAAAGAGATAATGGCAAGCTTTACTAAGGTTTACATATTATAAAGTTATGTAAATAAAGAGTTGAGGCTGGCGCCACGGCTCAATAGGCTAATCCTCCACCTGCAGCGCCGGCACACCAGGTTCTAGTCCCAGTCGGGGCACTGGATTCTGTCCCGGTTGCCCCTCTTCCAGACCAGCTCTCTGCTGTGGCCAGGGAGTGCAGTAGAGGATGGCCCAAGTGCTTGGGCCCTGTACCCCATGGGAGACCAGGAGAAGCACCTGGCTCCTGCCATCAGATCAGCGCAGTGCGCCAGCCACAGCAGCCATTGGAAGGTGAACCAACAGCAAAAAGGAAGACCTTTCTCTCTGTCTCTCTCTCTCACTGTCCACTCTGTCAGTCAAAAAAAAAAAAAAAAGAGTTGAGCTAGGTTGAACCCTTTTGAAAATAAAACAAATTTATATTGATATGAACATTAGTTTTGACAGTTTGAAGAAAACAACTAACACTGTGTTTCTTCACAGTGCAGCAGAGACCACGAGATGATGGACTGATGGACTTAGCAATGAATGACTATGATTTTAATTCTGGAAAGAGGTTGCACATGATAGATTTGGAAATTCAAGAGGCATTTTTGTTTTTCATGGCCTCTATTTTAAAAGGCTATAGATCTTACTTGAGGCCAATAACACAAGCCCCATCTGAGACAGCCACAGATGCAACTTCTCTTTTTGCCCTGCAGGGTAAGTGAGAACATGATTTTATAGCTCTTTTGCTGTTGACCTAACCTTGAGATGATTCCATTGCTATCTGGGTTGGTAGCCCATATATACCAAAATATACACCACCTATTTTTAGCATATATGAAAACTAACTCTATTGGTAATCCATTTCCATAGGACTAGTTGTTTCTCAGGCACATTAGATATAATCTTATTAGCAAAATATTATTATGTAGCACAGAGTCCCTAACTGTATAGCAGTGCACTGTGTTGGGTCACATGTGTGTTAAGATTTTGATGTTTTCAGCTTTTAAGCAGTGTTGGAAGTACAGAGGTCACCTGAGCTGGTCACCTCCAGGCTTGAGTACCTTCATTTGTTTTGTTTCAGCATGATTCCCAAATATTTTTTGCTTATGCTATGAAGTCAGAAAGGCTAGGAAGCCCTGGACTATAATTGGTATCATATTATGTATTTATTTTCTTTTGTAATATTTAGCATTTGAAAGAAATTCATTTAATAAGTGTAATTGAGGTTGATTGCCTCCAATCTCTAGGCTTTGGGTATGAAAAATAGACATGGTCACAAAAAAAGAGAGAGAAATGACCACTTCTCTCACTGAGCTTATAGACAAGAGGATAAGCAATTATAAAATAGTATCACTGAACAACTTTAGATCACAGAAGGCCTTTCTGAAATAACAGCTGAGCCATGTTCCCAAAAATGAGTAGAAATTAGGCAACAGGAATCTTGTGGAAAGTGTTTTAGGCAGAGAGAACAGTTTATGCAGAGGACTTGAGCCTGGAAAGAGCTTGAGTTCATGGGCCCAAAAGAAGGCCCAAGTGCAGTATAATTGAGCATAAACGAGGTAGAATGTGAAATCAGGAAATAAAGTTTTATGATGTTTTCTGTAAGAAAGACACGAGTTTAAATGAACACAAGAGGAGGGATCACTGCTTTGAAGAAGCCATATATCTCTCTTTTTGCATGAGAGCAAATGTGTGCATGATATGCAAGGCATCTGGGTAAAAAATAGCAGCTTTAGAAATGCTTTGAGATTCACTAGTTATATGTAATCTTCAAGGCAGTGAGAGGACAGCGGAGACAGTTTAGATGAGGGCTTGAGAGGTCTTTGTGTCCTTCCCTATTGCTTTGCTATTTCTTTGTCAGGTCACTTTTTTCTTTTTCTGTGAAATAGTATGAGTACACAGTGTGTAGATGGGATGATTGATCAGATTCCTCCTTGCTCAAAAATTCTATGAATAAGAATGATATTACATATTCTGACATTGTATATTTGTGTTGAACAGCTTTCTTAAGAAGCCGGGATCGGTCACATCAAAAATTCTACAATATGATGACCAAAACACAAATGTTCATTCGCTTCATTGAGGAATGCTCTTTCGTCAGTGATAAAGATGCAAGCCTGGCATTTTTTGATGATTGTGTAGATAAAGTAAGTAACAGTGTATCTACAGTGCCCTTATTTTTTATAACTGCTAGAAATGTTATGAGTTACAGATTTTACTTATGGATTTTAATGAAATTTAAATTACATCTGTTTTCATCATTGACCACTTATGATGAAAGTTGTGGTGACCTGCTAGAAATTATAGACCACACCTCTTAGAAGTATCTTGCGTGATTTTACTAAATCATGAGCTTTATGTTAGCAGTCAAGTCCCAAACCTTACCTGTAACCATGTAGATTGGGAATCTTCTAAACCTGTGGACCCCAATTTGAGTGTCCTTAATTTTCACCTCTTCGTTTTGTCTGAGGTGGGCTGTCACATGCTGCAACCAGGTATTTCACCTGAATATTTCTACAATTAAGAGTAATTATCAAGGCCCGCGCCACAGCTCACTTGGTTAATCCTCCACCTGTGGTGCCAGCATCCCTTGTGGGCGCTGGGTTCTTGTCCTGGTTGCTTCTCTTCCAGTCCAGCTCTCTGCTGTGGCCCAGGAGGGCAGTGGAGGATGGCCTGAGTACTTGGGCCCCTGCATCTGTGTGGGAGACCAGAAAAAAGCTCCTGGCTTCAGCCTGGTCTGGCTCCTGGCTTGGGATTGGCGCAGCACCGGCTATGGCAGCCAATGCGGAGTGAACCAACAGAAGGAAGACCTTTCTCTCTCTCACTGTCTGTAACTCTACCTCCAAATAAAAATAATAATAATTATCTTAAGGTATTCTGGTATTTTAAATGCATGTTGAAACCATCCCCTTTTCCTTCAGTCTTAATGTCATTAGGTTTTACAAAGCCAGGTGATGAGTATCCATGCTGGAGAGAGGAGATGGGGGAATGATGGCCCAGAGTGGAGTGAGGAAGAAGGAGCAGCCTAGCTTGGAATGTTGGAACCTAATCCATGCGAGGAAAATATCCCTGCAGATCCATAGTCTGGCATGGAGAATCAGAGGAGAAGCAGAATAGGGTGTCTATGCTGGGAGGCAAACTGCTATAATGTTTTAGAACCTAAACATGGCCAGTGCCATGGCTCAATAGGCTAATCCTCCACCTGCAGCGCTGGCACACCGGGTTCTAGTCCCATTCGGGGCGCCGGATTCTGTCCCGGTTGCCCCTCTTCCAGTCCAGCTCTCTGCTATGGCCCGGGAGTGCAGTGGAGGATGGCCCAAGTCCTTGGACCCTGCACTCCATGGGAGACCAGGAGAAGCACGTGGCTCCTGCCTTCGGATCAGCGCAGTGCACCGGCCGCGGCAGCCATTGGAGGGTGAACCAACGGCAAAGGAAGACCTTTCTTTCTGTCTCTCTCACTGTCCACTTTGCCTGTCAAAAAAAGAATAAAGAAAAAAAAAAAAAGAACCTAAACAGATTTAGAAAGATGTCCCTACAGCATGTGGGTAACATGGATTGTCAGAATCTGGGCAGGGTGAGGAAAGCATCCCCATGGGTTGGACACAAGGAATGGAGTGTTAGGGTTTAATCTATATGAGGAAGTCGCTAACAGTGAGGGAGTAAGATTTGGCCTGGGGAGGAATTGTTAAGGGCAAATCAGGGCCGGCGCCTCGGCTCAATAGGCTAATCCTCCACCTGCGACACCAGCACACCAGGTTCTAGTCCCGGTCGCTCTTCTTCCAGTGTAGCTCTCTGCTGTGACCCAGGACTGCAGTGGAGGATGGCACAAGTGCTTGGGCCCTGCACCCGCATGGGAGACCAGGAGAAACACCTGGCTCCTGCCTTCAGATCAGCACAATGTGCTGGCTGCAGCACGGCGGCCATTGGAGGGTGAACCAATGGTAAATGAAGACCTTTCTCACTGTCCACTCTGCCTGTCAAAAAAAGGCAAATCAGGCATAAAAAGTCATCTGCATGAGGGAGGGGTGGTGATGGAAATGGGAGAAGGGTACTTATGGGGAGGATTGATCAAGTAAGTAAGTAAGTATACTGAAGATAATAAAATTTCTCCTGTCAGGGAAAAGACTTAAAAATATTGAAGTGGAAAAAAACTAAAATGAACCCTTTAGTGTTGGAATGGAATTGGAGGTTTGCTGTGGTTTTCAGAGATTCATATAGAAATAACTGTGGATGTTAGTTTATATGTCTATGTGTACATACACATGCATTGAGAGGACTTGGGAGCTGCCATATCCCAATAGCAATGAGTATACCTGATGTGTAGGTTTTTGACTTCTAAATACCATTCTCTACCAAAAGGAATCAGGGCTCCTTGGAAAAATGATTGGTTCCAGGTCTAGGGCAAGGAAAGTACAAGACAATCCTAAAGTATTGTGTGGTAGAAAACAAGGACTTGCTCCAAGAATAATGAGAGACATGTTAAAACACACATAGAGAAGCCAGTTTGAAGGGATTTTTCACTGGCAAATCTGGGATATTTGGGTGTCAAGTGTCAATAGTAGATTACTCTGTTGAATAAAATAGGAAGCCGTAACTACACAGTCAGTCAGCTGAAAGTGTGATGAGTATCAGAATCTTATAGCTTCAAAGTACCTCTCCCCAAAATACATGTTAATGACAAAAGTGGGAAAGGATAATTTTATAAATGGAAAGCTGGAAATGAGACTGTAACACCAATTCTGTAATATTTCTGTGAAAGATGTATAACCAATGTAATCTCAAGGAAATATCAGACAGACAAAATTAAGGTATATTCTACAAAATATCTATTCTGTAACTCATGAAGTGTCAAAATAAAGGAAAAATTGAGAAACTAAAGTAGATTTAAAGGCACTTTACAGTTCAGAACAGAATTCTTTTGGCATGACATTGTTAGGATAGTAAAATTCAATGTGATGTGAGAATTAAGTAGTAATGTATTCATGCCAGTTTCCAGTTGTAGTTACATAGGGAATGTCCTTTTTTGTATGAAGTATCTACACACTCAATTATTTATGGGGGATGGGTCATGGAATGTAGGCATCTTATGCTCGAAAATTAAGGGAAAAGAAGTTACTTACACTGTACTCTTAACTCTTCTATAAATTTGTGATTATGTAAATACATTTTACTACTGTAGTATCCATGATCGTATACTGCCCATGATAAGAGAAAAAGAAGAGAGCAAAGCTGTGTCAAGCTAAGTGATTCATAAAGGACCAAATTAGAGGGCAGGGTTTTGGTAATAGCATGCTTCAGCCAATGAATTTGTGAATCCACTTGGGAATGCTGAATTAGTTGTAGGAATCCGATCAATAGTTTAGAAAAGAAAAGTCTTATATTGTTCCCCTTTGTTTTTTGCCTATCTTAGGCATCTCGTTCATGGGTTTGTGTTTCAGCTAGGAACTCGTATAGTTGTCTCACATAGTTAAACACTTATAAAACATCTAAGACTTGTAATTTTGCCAGGCACCTAGGGCATCATGTCCAAAAGAGACGTATCTTAGTACTGATAATTAATACATGATGTCCTCTAGGATTTTCTGCTGTTTTTGTGATGGGAATAAATGAAGATGATTGGAATAATTACTTAAAGAATATAAAGTCTGAGAATTCTCAAAAAGGAAATTTCTATTAATTGTATAATCATTACTTCTAAGTAGACTATGTTTAATATGTTACTTACCTATTCGAAGTCTAGATCCATAGGATGGTTGTTTATCATTGTGGTTAGTGCTGCTTGGGACACCTGCTTCCCATGATGGAGTGCCTAGGTTTAAGTCCTAGCTCTGCTCCCAACTCCAGCTTCTTGTAACGTGCACCCTGGAAAGCAGCAGGAAAGGGCTCAAATACTTGGGTCCCCAATACCCACGTGAGAGATAGGATTGAGTTCCCAGCTCCTGGCTTTGGCATAGCCCAACTCTGGCAGTTGAGAGATCTCTTTGTCTCTTTCTGCCTTTCAAAAAAACTAGAGGAAAGTCTAGATCCAACAAAACATCACATATGTAATGAGTTAACATTGTATTTATAGATTTTAATGACTAGTCAGAATATCAAAACTGAAAAATAATACTAAAATAATATTTGTGTATATTATAGTTCAAAGCACTCTTCTATTATAAAAAGTAAATTGTCACAAGATCCAAAATATCTCTTATCAACTTTATAAGTAGTTGGAGCAGAAATGAACTGTATCCGTAGTGTGACTAAGCAGAACTCCATGAAATATACAATGTGTTACCACCTTTCAAATACTTAAAAACATTTTTATTTGAAAGGCAGAGAGACAGAGACACAGAGATCTTCCATGCTCTGGCTCATGTCCCAGAAGCCCACAACAGCCAGAGCTGGATCAGGCCTAAGCTAGGAGCCTGGAACTCAGTCCAGGTTCCCATGTGGGTGGCAAGTAGGGACCCAAGTATTTGAGCCATGGACCTGCTGCCTTCTAGGATGCACATTTGTCAGAAGCTGTATCAGGAGCAGAGCCAGGATTTGAGCCCAGGCTCTCCGAGTTGAGATATGGGGTCCAGGTAGTTTTTAACCACTGCACCAAATGCTCAACCCAAGCTTGATTTTTTTAAGTGAATAAATCTTACATCTCTCAGGTTAGCTATGGAAAGTAAATATTATAGATGTGTTAACTGCCTAAGCCAATCCATGACTAAGATTGAACAGAAATTAGATATATTATTGTTTTGATTTTAGCATATCCAAACAGAAAATAATTGACTGAAAAAGCTGAAGTGGATAATGCTGAATAGAGAAACAATGTACGAAAGTTATTTGAGTTTTACTTATGACTAATTTAAGAACCATGTGTTCTTACTCTTCATGTGATTGTATTTTAAATCCTTGCAATCTGTTCCTGGAGAATGGCACATAAGTAAGGACAATTTTGTGTAACAAATAGTCTGGTAAAATTCCTTCTTGGTTTTTCAAACATCCTCTGCAGTTTTTTCTAAGTATATTAATGTCTTCTGGAGAAATATAAAGAGAATATGAAAATTATTTTAATTTTATCCTTCTGTGGGTGTTGGATTTCTTTTTCTGTCAATAGTTACAGATATCACTGTGCCTTTCTAAAGACATCTAAATGTAGGATTTAGTGCATGGCAGTTTTTATGTCAAAATGAGATTTTATTAATATACAAGTAAAGAGAAATCTTTTACCAAAGTGTTGAATCTACAAGGCAAAATTTTAATATTTTAATAGACTTTTCATTATTGAGGATTGAAGCAGTTATCCTAGACCCCAGGGTTTTTTCACATGAATGCATGGCTGGAGAGAGGGAACTCGACATAGGCCTAAATAGGGAAGAGCTGTCAGGAAAGAGGAAGAAACTATTAAATAAGTAAACGAAGGCAGTAGAACACCTGGCACCCCAGGACAAAACAGTCCTCTTGCAGTGTTCATTGAGACGGTGGTTTCCACACCTCTACCCGGTGACCTTGGATGATTGTTTTAACCTTTTTTTGTTCTGGCCCGTTCCTTATCTCATTATTGTATCCTTATTAATTAAATTTATTCCATTTCTTCTACATAAAGATGTCTGTGACTGTAAAGCATCTCATTTGGTCTTGAGCACCGTATCCTACAGAGATGCCTGTGATTTTAAATTATCATTAACATGTTTATTTAATTTGAGAGGCAGAGAGAGATAGCAAGATTGAGAGAGTCCCCATTAGCTGCTTCACTCTCCAGATACCCACAACAGGAAAAACTGAGAGCTGGGAACTCAGTCTAGGTCTTCTTTTGGGTGGCAGCAGAAACTCAAGCACATGAGCCATTGCCACAGCCTCCCAGAGTACACATTGCAGAAAGCTAGAGGCCGGCACCGTGGCTCAATAGGCTAATCCTCCGCCGCAGTGCCTCCACACCGGGTTCTAGTCCCGGTCGGGGCACCAGATTTTGTCCCGGTTGCCCCTCTTCCAGTCCAGCTCTCTGCTGTGGCCTGGGAGTGCATTGGAGGATGGCTCAGGTGCTTGGGTCCTGCACCCACATGGGAGACCAGGAGAAGCACCTGGCTCCTGGCATCAGATCAGCATGGTGCATCGGCCACAGTGGCCACTGGGGGGTGAACCAATGGTAAAGGAAGACCTTTCTCTCTGTTTCTCTCTCTCTCACTGTCCACTTTGCCTGTCAAAAAAAAAAAAGCTGGAGTCAGGAGTTGGTTCCTGAACAACCCAGGCATTCTAATGAGGGACACCAATATCCAGTATCCTAACAGTGTGTATAAATCTCTAGACCAAAGACCCATCCCCAATGACATGTTTATAATGATGCTTTTAAAAAATATTTTTAGGTTTTCTAATAATGACTAAATATTACTCTGTTTTTATTCAAAGTTTACTTTTCTAATACTTTTATTAAATTTTAAGAATAAATTTTTAGGACTGGCGTTGTGGTATAGTGGGTTAAAGCCATGGCCTGTAACACCAATATCTCATATGGGCATCGGTTTGAGTCCCTGCTACTCCGCTTCTGATCCTGCTCCTGTTAATGCACCTGGGAAAGCAGCAGAGGATGTGGGCTACTGCACCCATGTGGGGGACCCAGAAGAAGCTCCTGCTTCCTGGCTTCGGCCTAGCCCAACCTGGTTATTCCAGCCATTTGGGAAGTGACCTATTGGATGGAAGATCTCTCTCTGTCTCTCATTCTCTATCTCTGTAACTGCCTTTCTAATAAATAATTTTTTTTAATTTTCATTTTTACCACAGTGGAACATGACATAGTTTAAAAAGATAAATGATTTTACAAGACAATGTCCTATTCTTCCCACTATTTCTATTCTCCAGAGGCAACCACTTTCTCTTTCAGCTACTTTTGATTTACCTTAAGATTTCAAAATAATGATCTTTTATTACTGTTAATTATTATGCATATTATCTATTAATGTCATATTGGCTACCATCAAAATTCTCCCAAGACAATTAGGAGTGTTAGTCAAATAATTGTTCATTCTTAATATTATCATCACTTCTATACAATCATAATTTATTTTCTTAATTTCTTTTATTTTTTTTTTTAAGATTTATTTATCTATTTGAAAGTCAGTTACAGAGAGAAAGGCAGAGACAGAAAGAAAGAGAGATCTTCCACCTGCTCTCATCACTTCCCAAATGGCTGCAATGGCCAGGGCCAGACCAGGCTAAAGCCAGGAGCTTCTTTCTGGTCTTCCATGTGGATGCAGGGACCTAAACACCTGAGACATCTGCTGCTGCTTTCCCAGGCACATTAGCAGAGAGCTGGATTGGAATGGGAACAGCTGGGGCTTGAACCGGCACTTAGATGGGATGCTGGTGCAGCAGATGGTGAATTAACTTGATATACCACAACGCCGGCCACAATCATAATTTATTATATTTAAATTTTCTTTCATATGTTATTTTTTTCTCTTGAAGTTAATAACTGCTAAATGTTTTTGTCTGTTGTTAATTCATCCCCAAACTCTTATACAGAAGTGAAAAAATCTCAAATCTTCCAACATACTGGGTGATTTAAAAAAAAATTTTTTTTTAAAGATTTATATATTTATTTGAACGTCAGAGTTACACAGAGAGAGGAGAGGCAGAGAGAGAGAGGTCTTCCATCCACTGGTTCACTCCCCAATTGGCTGCAACAGCTAGAGCTGCTCCTATCCAAAGCCAGGAGCCGGGAACTTCTTTTGGATCTCCCACGTGGGTGCAGGGATCCAAAGACTTGGGCCATCTTCTGCTTTCCTAGGCCATAGCAGAGAGCTGGATCGGAAGAGGAGAAGCTGGGTTTCAAACCGGTGCCCATATGGGATTGTGGGGACCCATGGATAGGCCTGCCATGGGACCCCCCCCCCCATGGTGGGTGTGGCTTATAGCAGTAATGCGGATATAGCAGCTGATTGAACTTTCCATCTAACTGAGGATCTTGGTAAACAACAAGATGGCGCTGATGCCCTGCCTGCTGCGTGACTCCACAGCTGAGCATGATCAAGTGCCGATTGGAGAACTCTGCATGGACTGTGATTGAATGACTGTGATTGGTTGAATTTGGTATATAAGCAGACCACGGGAGAAGGAGCGCGGCACGCCAGCTTTCCCCCTTAAGGAACGTGTGCGCCATCTCTCCCCCTTCTCCCGGTCCCCCACTCTTTTTCCCACTCTTTCTAAGTAAAGTCTACTGAAGACCGATTAACTGCTAGCAGCGTCGTGCCTTTTGCGGCCGAAGGAGCTGACATGGGATGACGGCACTTCAGGCCAGGACGTTAACCCACTGTGCCACAGAGCCTGCCCATATTTAATTTTTTTTAATTCTTGCTAGCATTTCCCATCTTTTTGTTCTAATATGAACTCGTTCCTTTCTAGTCTGTTACCTATGATTTTCTTCCACCATCATTTTCAGAATTATATTGGCCTCTCCCTCAAGTTGCATGTCCTTATTTCTTGCTTCAATAAATTTCTTAGTTATTTCCTTATCATGGAAAAGCACATCTACCAATAGCTTGTGAAAAACAGTACATGGGAAGTATGTTTTTTGATATCCTGCTTATCTGAAAATTTATCTCTTTTTTTACTAGGTTGCTAATTTGTTTGGATTAAAATTATGAAGGCATTGTCTTCCAGTATTATTGTTGAAAAGTCTAATGCCATCTTGATTTCTAATCTTTTGTGTTTAATCTCTTCTTCTTGGAAGCTTTTTTTTAAAAATAAGATTTATTTATTTATTTATTTATTTGAAAGTTTTATTGAAAGAGTTACACAGAGAGAAGGAGGGGCAAAGAGAGAGAAATCTTCCATTCACTGGTTCACTCCCCAATTGGCCACAACAGCTGGAGCTGTGCCAATCTGAAGCCAGGAGCTAGGAGCTTCTTCCAGGTCTCCACAAGGGTGCAGGAGCCCAAGGACTTGGGCCATCCTCTACTGCCTTCCCAGGCCATAGCAGAAAGCTGGATTGGAAATGGAGCAGCTGGGACTTGAACTGGCGCCCATATGGGATGCCGGCACTGCAGGTGGCAGCTTTACCCGTTAAGCCACAGTGCAGGCCCCTCTGGAAGCTTTTTTTTTTTTTTTTTTTGACAGGCGAAGTGGACAGTGAGAGAGAGAGAGAAAGGTCTTCCTTTGCCATTGGTTCACCCCCAAGTGGCCACTATGGCTGGTGTGTTGTGGCCAGCGTGTTGTGCTGATCCAAAGCCAGGAGCCAGGTGCTTCCTCCTGGTCTCCCATGTGGGTGCAGGGCCCAAGCACTTGGGCCATCGTCCACAGCACTCCCAGGCCACAGCAGAGAGCTGGACTGGAAGAGGAGCAGCTGGGATAGAATCCTGCACCCCAACAAGGACTAGAGCCCAGTGTACTGGCGCTGCAGGCGGAGGATTAGCCTAGTGAGCCATGGCGCCGGCCATCTGGAAGCTTTTAAGATCCCTGATGTTTTAAAATTTCAGAAGATATGCCTCATGGGGACCTTTTTTATTTATTTATTTATTTATTTGTATTTTTGGTCTTCATTGAGTTGGATATGTATAGGCTCTTTTAATCTGTGAATTCATTTCCTTTTCTTGAATGTTTTTCCTTGTTTAATTTCTTTCCTCTGTTTTCTCTTCCTTTAATATATGTTACTTGGATATTGGACCTCCTGGCCTGATCTTTATTTTCATACCATTTTTCATCCTATTTTAAGTTTTACTTCTTAAACTCTAATAGCATATTTTTGTTTCTGTTATTATATTTATAATTTCCATAAGTTTTTCTTTATTCTCTGAATGCTTCTCTTTAGTAGCATCTTATTAATATTTCCTGGCAGTAGACTCATTCATTTACTTTCAAGAATTCTCCTTGTATTGTCTCTGCTTCTTCTGAGTACCTCTTTGTATTTGTTTATTTTGCTCATTCAGGTTATTATATTGTTTTTCTGTGTCTTTGGTTGGTACTCAATTTCAAGAGTGAGGCACAAACAGCTCACTGGAGTTCTTTCTGGGAGAATGGGGATTGGTGCTTTCTTATGATCATCATAAAAGAGTTAGCTGTTTCCTTTTTTTCTAATTTATTTATTTATTTGAAAGGCAGAGGGATGAGAGAGAATGGAAAAGGAAATTTTCCATCTACTGGTTCACTTCCCAAAGGTCTCTACCTCTCTCCGTAACTCTTTCAAATAAATAAACATTTTTTTAATTTCCTTTTGTTTCTTGTGGGGTGGGGAGGGGACAGAGATTTAGCCAGTGGTTCCCTCCCCAATATGCCTGGACCAGACTGAAGCCACGAGCTAGGAACTCACACGGATGACAGGGACCCGAGTCCTTGAGGCATCACGGCTCCCTCCCAGGATGCACATTAGAAGGTAGCAGAGCTGGGACTTGAATCCCGTCCTCCAATGTGGGATGAAGTGTTCCAAGCAGCATCTTAACCACTGTACCAAATACCCTCCCTCATTTTTTTAAAGATTTATTTATTTGAAAGTCAGAGTTACCCAGAGAGAGAAAGAAAGGCAAAGAAAGAAGGTCTTCTATCCATTTGTTCACTCCCCAGTTGACCACAAAGGCTGGAGCTGCACCCATCCAAAGCCAGGTGCAGGGGCCTAAAGATCTAGGCCATCTCCCACAGCTTTCTCAGGCCAAAGCAGAGAGCTGGATTGGAAGTGGAGCAGCTGTAACTTGAGCTGGCAGCCATATGGATGCCAACACTGCAGGCAATGTCTTTACCCACTATGCCACAGCGCCAATCCCAACAATCCCAACCCAACCCACCCTCTTCTTTTTTTTTTTTTTTTTTGGACAGGCAGTTAGCGAAAGAGAGACAGAGAGAAAGGTCTTCCTTTTCTGTTGGTTGACCCCCACCCCCCAAATGGCTGCTACGGCCAGCGCACTGCGCCAATCCGAAGCCAGGAGCCAGGTGCTTCCTCCTGGTCTCCCATGCGGGTGCAGGGCCCAAGCACCTGGGCCATCCTCCACTGCCTTCCCGGGCCACAGCAGAGAGCTGGACTGGAAGAGGAACAACTGGGACAGAATCCAGCACCCCGACCGGGCTAGAACCTGGGGTGCTGGCACTGAGGCGGAGGATTAGCCTCGTGAGCCACGGCACCGGTCTATCTTTTTTTTTCTTTTTTCAAAAAATTATTTACCTGAGGGTCAGAGACATGAGAGAGAGAGAGAGAGAGAGAGAGAGAGAGAGAGAAAGAAAGAGTATGCTCCCGTCTATTGTTCACTCCCCAAATGCCCACGTGTCCCTAGTAACTCAATCCAGAGCTCCCAACAGATAGTGGACATCCTAACCAGTGTCTTAACTGCTAGCCAACACGTGTCCTATCCAATTTATTCTTTTTTTTTTTTTTTAAGAATTATTTACTTATTTGACAGAGTTAGCACGGAGATGGAGAAGCAGAGAGAGAGAGAGAGGTCTTCCATCTGCTGGTTCACTCCCCAATTGGCCGCAGCAGCCAGAGTTGCACCAATTCGAAGCCAGGAGCCAGGAGCTTCTTTTGGATCTCCTACGTGGGTGCAGGAGCCCAAGGACTTGGGCCATCTTCCACTGCATTCCCAGGCCATAGCAAAAAGCTGGATTGGAAGTGGAGCAGCTGGGACTTGAACTGGCGTCCATATGGGATGCCCGCACTGCAGATAGCGACTTTACCCGCTACGCCACAGCGCCGGCCCCCAATTTATTCTTATTTTTAAAAAATGAGGATGGGAACTTGGCTAATCATCTGCCTGCGGTGCCAGCACCCCAGGTTCTAGTACCAGTTGCTCCTCTTCCAGTCCAGCTCTCTGCTGTGGCCTGGGAAAGCAGTGGAGGATGGCCCAAGTGCTTGGGCCCTGCACCCACATGGGAGACCAGGAGGAAGCACCTGGCTTCAGATTGGCACAGCGTATCGGCCATAGCGGCCACTTGGTGGGTGGGAGGTGAACCAACGGAAAAGGAAGACCTTTCTCTCTGTCTCTGTCTGTCTCACTCTGACTCTGCCTGTCAAAAAAATATAAATAAAAAATAATAAAGAAAAAATAAAGGATAAATGTTTAAATACATCTTGGTTTCTAAAAATGACTATACACACTGTGAGTACTAGCAGGATGTATGATTATCCAATTCATTATTTGTGGCTGTATCTTTGCTAGTTTCACCATATAAAAGTCTCTGACAAGCTTAAAAAACAGGGGAGAGTACCTTTTTAAATACTGGTTAATGTGGCTGGCGCCACAGCTCACTTGGCTAATCCTCCGCCTGCGGCGCCAGCACCCTGGGTTCTAGTTCAGTTGGGGCGCTGGGTTCTGTCCTGGTTGTTCCTCTTCCAATCCAGCTCCCTACTGTAGCCCAGGAAGGCAGTAGAGGATGGCCCAGGTGCTTGGGCCCTGCACCCGCATGGGAGACCAGGAGGAAGCACCTGGCTCCTGGCTTCGGATTGGCGCAGTGCGCCGGCCGTAGCAGCCATTTGAGGGGTGAACCAATGGAAGGAAGACTTTTCTCTCTGTCTCTCTCACTGTCTAACTCTGCCTGTCAAAAAAATAAATAAAGTAAAATAAAAAATACTGGTTAATGTAAATAGCCTTCAACAGAATTGAAGTAATAAGTAGTTGGTCTAAAAGCAATATGCTGTGCCTTGTTGAAATTTTTATTTAAAATTTCAATGGGAAAGTAACAATATAAAGAAGAAAATTAGCTAAATTGCTGATAATACCATTATTTAAAACAAACCTCTTGATAATGGGGCTATGTGTGTGTGAGGAAAAAAGAGAACACAAATGTACCTATATAATACACATAAGTGCATTAAAAAACATATGTGATACAGTGGCCTTATTTTTATTTCATTTATCTTTATTTTGTGAATGTTTTCTGTTGTTCTTAAGTAAAAATGTTTAAACACGCCCTAATGTTTCCCAGTTTGTTGTAAAATAATGGATACACCACTAAAAACACTTTAGGGGCTGCTGTTGTGGCACAGTGGGTTAGTGTATGGCCTTATTTTCCACTTTCTTTGCTCAGAAGATAGTAGTACACTATACTTAATAATTTTTACCTTGCTATTTTCATGTAGTTATCTTAGAGTTCTTTCTATAGCGACACATAGAGAACTTACTCTTTTTGTTTCATTGAATAACTCTTCAGTATGTGTGCACATCAGTGCTGTAGAAAAACACTTGGCTAAGCAGTGTGATTTTTATAATGTATGTTTTTAAACTCCTTCAGGTAGATATGGACAAGAGTGGTGAAGTACGACTTATAGAACTGGATGAATCTTTCAAAAGTGAACATACTGTTTTTGTAACACCTCCTGAGATCCCCTGTCTACCCAATGGTGAAGAACCTCCTTTACAGTACAGGTATTCAAGAACCAGAATGTTTGAGATTGAAAATGAGAAGCAAAAGCAATCCATCTTCTGTGATAAGGAGTGTGATATTTTCAAAAACTCAAACTTTAAAGATTCGTAATTTTTAGGTGGCAGGCAAGCTTATCCCACATCCTGAATTTAGTTTTGAGGTGTAAACAGAAAAAATTATATAAATGTATAATGTAGAAGGGAAGCTCTCTATGTCTGCATGAGGATCCTCATAAATATTGATTAAATTCAGTTAGGTTTCCCCCACCCAAATATATAACACATTTATTAAAGAATTTCGATTTCTCATGAAAGCTGGCTTTCCCATTTTTACTCCCATTTTTCATCCCATATAGTCAATATTTGTGCCCTTGTATTACTTTGGGGACAACCATTTCTTCTATGAATTTTTAATACTGTAATTTCTCATTGTTAATTTAGAAATTTCAGTCAGATACTTCTAAGTGCTTGGTATGTGGATTTGAATTGTATTTTGTCCTTGCTTTCAAGTCTAGAAAAGAAGCCAAGTCCTGAGCACAGTCAAGTAGAGTATGATAGGAGCAGATTTATTACTTAGTTCGTAATACTGTATACATTTCCTTTTAGATTTTAAGTGACTTTTTATTATTCAATAATTTTTTATTTAAAGATTCTGAAACACTTCCACTGATAATTTATTGAGTTACAGTTTGTTGTTTTTATTCACAAAGAATTTTTCAAGATACCTTCATTGGATTAAGTTCTTCATTTTACAGATGAGAACTGGTGTGATAGATGCTGTAAATGTTGGTTGCAGTTGATTCCTGCTCTTACTTTTTATTGATTGTTGATGTTGCTTTTTAAATTGTCTATCAAAATATTTATAATCTTTCTCCTAATTTCTCTCCTCTTCTTTTGTTTTTCTTTCTAAATAAGCTTTCTTTTTTGTCTCTTCTACTTCTTAGTCTTCCTTTGGTAGTTTTCACTAATACAGTTTTTTTTTTTGTTGTTGTTTTTTTTTTTTTTTTTACAGGCAGAGTGTACAGTGAGACAGAGAGACAGAGAGAAAGGTCTTCCTTTGCCGTTGGTTCACCCTCCAATGGCCGCCTCAGCAGGTGCACTGCGGCTGGCGCACCGCGCTGATCCGAAGGCAGGAGCCAGGTGCTTCTCCTGGTTTCCCATGGGGTGCAGGGCCATCCTCCACTGCACTCCCGGGCCATAGCAGAGAGCTGGTCTGGAAGAGGGGCAACCGGGACAGAATCCGGTGCCCCGACTGGGACTAGAACCTGGTGTGCCAGCGCCGCAAGGCGGAGGATTAGCCTGTTGAGCCGCGGCGCCGCCCCAAAGTATTTATATACCTTTAAGAGTATTAATATAGATGAAGTTTGTTGTGTAGAGGCCTCTGATCTTTTCAGCCTTTTTCCTGTTACTACTTATATGCCCAACACACCTTGCTGTAGTACTTTAATTAGGCCTATCTCCTCATAGAGTCATTTTTTTAATCTTCTTTCTCTTATCTAATTTCCTTTCTCATCAATAAGACTGAACCTGAATTATCCTGATTAACCAATTCATGATACTAAGCTAGCCCTGATTGCTATTTGCATCTTTTTAAGAGGGAGATTCTGCAGTAAATATGGTAATCGGAAACTATGACATTAATAGGTGTCCTATTTGAAAGAAAACTTATTAGGTGGGCCCTTTACCAACTGTCTTTTTTCTGATATGTTCAATATGCATTTGCTTAAATACTAATTTTAGTCATTTACTTGAGTTACTTTGGAATTTGATAACAAGTTCAACAGAATTTAACAGAATTCTCCCCCATACACTTGAATCTATAATTAGCTACTACATTTCTAAATATTATATCAAAAGGGCAGCATTAGTGTAAATACTTATTATCTGTCGTCATCTGATGGAGAAACTTGTATTAAATTCTAAGAAGTTATTGATTGTGGGCTAGATGTTTGCTGCTGCAGTGAAGACGCCAGTTGCGACATCTGCAGTCCGTGTTGCAGCGCCTGAGTTCGGGTCCTGGCTCCACTTCCAATTCTAGCTTCCTGTTAATGCATAACCTCGGAAGCAGTGATGATGGCTCAAGTACTTGGGTTCCTGCCACCCACATGGGAGATCCAGATTGAGTTCCAGGCTCCTGGCTTCAGCCTGGCCCAAACTTAGCTGTTGTAGGCATTTGAGGAGTGAACCAGTTAATGGAAGATCTTTCTGTGCCTTTCAAATAAATAAAACCAAATAAAATAAAAAGTTACTGATACTATTTTTTTTTGTAGTTTGTAGCCATTGTGATCATCTATGTGTACTTGATTTTTTTTTTCTTTTCTAAAACAGCTATAGTGGATTTCCAGTTCTTAGGAACAATTTATTTGAGAGACCAGAAGGATTTCTACAAACGCAAAAGAGCAAACTGCCTTCAAAATCAAGTAGTCCTAGTAGCCCTTCTCCCATGTTCAGAAGAACAAAACAGGTGCTTTGAAAATTTTGCCATCTTCATGTAATCAAATATTAGAACAAAATAAATTTTACACTTATCCTTTCTAATATGCTTTATCACCCCATGTACAGCTATTAATAGATTATGCTTTCTGAAACTAATAAGATATTTTGAATGTCTTGTAAAAGATAGTTTAGAGTAATCTAACTTATTTATTATCTTGTCCTAGAAGCTTACGTATTTTATAATATAGATTCAAGAAGAGGTTTGAAAATAGGTTATTGACAGATTTTTCTGGAAACATAACAAAGCGAGTGACATAATTTTTTAGCATTCAGTTAAACAAGGATGCTTAAGTGTATAAATTTATTAATAAGATCCTTGCATTTTTTTAGGAAATTAAATCAGCCCATAAAATTGCCAAGAGATATTCTTCCATCCCTCAGATGTGGTCCAGGTGTCTGCTGCGTCACTGTTATGGACTGTGGTTTATTTGTCTCCCAGCTTATGTCAAAGTATGTCATTCAAAAGTCAGAGCTCTGAAAACAGCATATGATGTACTAAAAAAAATGCAGTCAAAGAAGATGGATCCACCTGATGAGGTAACAGTTACTCTTTAAAATGAACTGTTTTATTTTAGATTTACATACATAAATATCTTTGTTTCTGTACACTTTCAAACATGTGTTTCAGGTGTGCTACCGCATTCTTATGCAGCTCTGTGGACAATATGATCAGCCAGTGCTTGCAGTGCGAGTGCTTTTTGAAATGCATAAAGCTGGTATTGACCCCAATGCCATTACTTATGGTTATTATAATAAGGTAATTACTTTGATTTAATGGAGAAATAGCATTATTTTTGTCATTATACAACCTTAATTTAATGACAGAAATAACCAGGGATTATTTGACATTTATTTTAGAGTACTTAAAATATATTTTACATGCAAATCAAGTCTTTTTTCTATTTGTGTGATACAGTCTGTTTTAATATCTTTAGCTTATTCTGAAGGCAATGTATGTACCTACAAAAATTATTTTACTAATTATTTTATTTTGTTGAATGCATAGGCTGTTTTGGAAAGTACCTGGCCTTCGAGAAGTCGTAGTGGCTATTTTCTTTGGACAAAAGTAAGAAATGTTGTTTTAGGAGTAGCACAGTTCAAAAGAGCTTTAAAGAAACATGCACATTTATCACAAACAACTCTCTCAGGTAATTAAGGATTTTTAAGGTTTGTATGTGTCTTATTTTTTCTCTAAAATTAACTAACTTAGTTATACTTCATATTTTTAGAAATTTTAAATTAACTACTTTGCTTTTATTGCCACTAAGTAAATTACATTGCTTTTTTTTTTTATTATGATTATCTCTTACCCGAAATGCTGGGGACCAGAAGGGTTTCAAATCCGGGGCTTTGAAATGTTGAAATATATTTATGGTTGGGACCCACATCTAAACACGAATTTTATTGGCATTTCAGAGACACCTAAACACATATTATGAAGGTAATTTCATACAATATTTTAATGTACCTGTGTTTTGACTGTGACCTATTAAGGGATCAGGTATTTGATTTTGTGATGTCATGTCTGCACTTTTGGAGCAATTTAAAGAGGTTTTGGATATTCACATCACGAGTGCTCAACTTGAGTTAGAGTTCTTTTCCTATTTAAAAAACTAACAGATTTCACCTTTTTTTTTTTTTTAGCTGTTAAATTATCAACTCTTTGTGGTCTTGTTTTGGTATTCGTTAATAATACATAAGATAGGCCGGCGCCGTGGCTCAACAGGCTAATCCTCCGCCTTGCGGCGCCGGCACAGCGGGTTCTAGTCCCGGTCGGGGCACCGGATTCTGTCCCGGTTGCCCCTCTTCCAGGCCAGCCCTCTGCTGTGGCCCAGGAGTGCAGTGGAGGATGGCCCAGGTGCTTGGGCCCTGCACCCCATGGGAGACCAGGAAAAGCACCTGGCTCCTGGCTCCTGCCATCGGACAAGCGCGGTGCGCCGGCCGCAGCGCGCCGGCCACGGCGGCCATTGGAGGGTGAACCAACGGCAAAAAGGAAGACCTTTCTCTCTGTTTCTCTCTCTCACTGTCCACTCTGCCTGTAAAAAAAAAAAAAAATACATAAGATATTTCTTTGATATGGTACTTTCCTAATTATGTGGACATTTTACATTCATTATCACTTTAGTAGATTATTAGCTTGACAACAAACAGGTGTGCATTTTTTTATTTCTCCTTGTGTAGTAAAATACTATCAAATGTGTTCTTAAACAGATGGCAATGACCTGGATGCTGTTAGTCATGGCAGCTTGGATAGTGGTCATGGGGCATGCACTGTGGAGCAGGCACCTTTAACACAGGTTTAATCAAAGTGTATGCTACGGATGATAGATACAGTACAGGTTTATGTGTGCTTATGTATGCATTTATTACATTTTAAGCACTAGATTTGCTAGCCTGTATTTTTTAAATTTTCAATAATATATTTAACTTTCAGTTTTCAATTTTATGAGTTAGATATGATTTGATAACAAATTTAACAATTATATTAAATTTTATTTATTTGAAGGTTATAAGACAGGTTATAAAGTACTTTATTCAAGTATTTAATTTTATATCACACTGATATCGCTTTACCATATCATTTTCCTAGGATAAATCCTTTCTAACGATTAAAGATTGTTAGAGTTTTAAAAAAGAAACTTCTAACTCTGTTTCTGAATTAATAGTGTTATAATAATGTCAGCTTACTGATTATAACAATTTACAGTGGTTATGTAAAATATAATCATTGGGAGAAGCTAGGTGAAAGATACCAAGGAACTCACTGTATTATTTTAGCAACTTTTGAATGTTAAACTACTTTAAACTCTCTCTGTTTAAAGTTTAGCTCTCTGTTTAAAGTAAACCCTCTCTGTTTTGAATGTTAAACTACTTTAAAATAAAAAATTTAAAATATTTTTTAAAATTGTTTTCAAATTTACAGGCAGAGTTACAGAGAGGGATAACTTCCATCCATTGATTTACTCCCCCAAATGGCCAGCACAGTTGGAGTTGGGCCAGGCTGAAACCAGGAGCCAGGAACTCCATCCAGATTTCCCATATGGGTGGCAGGGGCCAAGTACCTGGGCCATCCTCCACTTTCCCAGAAATATTAATAGGCCATTGGATTGGAAGTAGAGTAGCCCATCAAACTGGTGCTCTTATGGAATGCTAGCATCACAGGCCTAACCCACTACACCATAACACCAGCCCCTTAAATAATTCTTAAAAATAGTATAGAGGCAATGAAGGTGGCATTAATTTTATTGGAATATAAGATTTATACATTGGCTTCCTTATCCAGATTTTTTAATTTTATTTGAAGGGCAGAGTGACACAATGAGAACAGAGAGCTCCCATCTACTGGTTCACTCCCCAGATTGCTTCAGTGATCCTTGGCTGGCGCTGAAGCAGAAAACAGTCCAGGGGCCAGCACTGTGGCGCAGCAGGTTAGAGCCCTGGCCTGAAGGGCTGGCATCCCACATGGGCACCAGGTCTAGTCCCGGCTGCTCCTCTTCTGATCCAGATCTCTGCTGTGACCTGGGAAGGCAGTGGAAGATGGCCTAAGTCCTTGGACCCCTGCACCCATGTGGGAGACGTGGAAAAAGCTCCTGGCTCCTGGTTTCAGATTGGCGCAGCTCCAGCCATTGCAGCCATCTGGGGAGTAAACCAGTGGATTGAAGACCTCTCTCCCTGTATCTGCCTCTCTTTGTAACTCTGTACTTCAAATAAATAAAATAAATCTTTAAAAAAAAAAAAAAAAAAGGGAGAGAGAAAACTCAGTCCTGGTTTCCTCAGTGGGTGGCAGCAACCCAACTACTTGAACCATCACTGTGCCTCCCAGGTTGTGCATTAGCAGGAAGCTGGAATAGGGAGTAGAGTTGGGACTCGAACCCAGGCACTCGATCTGGGATGTGGACATCCCAATAAGCATCTTAACTGCTAGGCCAGATGTCTACCCCTGTACATAAGCTTTTTCTAACTATTATAAAAATTGACAACATTAAAAATATTTGCATAATTCTCTCCTTTTTGTTACTACATTTTAAAAGTACACATGACTTTTGATTATAGTGTAAATGTGAGCTCTGTTGACAGAAACTTTAAAAATTAAGTGTTACTAATAAAATATGAAGGCTCCTGTCTCTGCAGATGACATTATTTTGGTCTGTCTCCTTTTATGTCTGCTTTTAAGATTAATAAATGTAACCTCATTGTATTGAAATATAATGTTCGCTGTTACTCTTTTATGGTTGTTTTTATTTATCATGCAAATGAGCTTAATCTGTTATAGTAGTCATCCTTAGGCATTACTTCTTTGTTTTTTTTTTAAAGATTTATTTATTTGAAAGTCAGAGTTACACAGAGAGAGGAAATACAGAGAGAGAGAGAGAGAGAGAGAGAGGTCTTCCATCTGATAGTTCACTCCTCAATTGGCCGCAGCAGCCAGAGTTGCATCTATCCGAAGCCAAGAGCCAGGAACTTTTTCCAGGTCTCCCGCACAGGCGCAAGGGCCCAAGTCTTTGGGCCATCTTCTACTGCTTTACCAGGCCACAGCAGAGAGTTGAATTGGAAGTGGAGCAGCTGGGACTTGAACCAGCGCCCACATGGGATGCTGGTGCTTCAGGCCAGGTCCTCAAACCACTGCAACACAGCGCCAGCCCCAGGCATTACTTCTTAAAATTAAACAATGTTTTATTTTTAATTATGACTTTTTCAAAAGTTAACTTAAAACAGTTCAGAACCAGTAAAAGCATGAGTTTCAGCAAAATCATCTTCAAATTTTTCTGATTTTAATTTTTTATGGAAAGGTACCTCAAAGTTTGATTAGAAAAAAAACACAAACTCAGAGTTATAACAGACATTAAATACCTAATGATACTAAATGCAGTTTCTTTATATAGTGCTTCCAAAGTTTATTGAACTGTTTCATGTATAGGCCCATATAATCATAACAACCTTGTGTTTTACAAATCTGGAAACATGAGATCCAAACTAAAAGGTTAAGTGGCTTACTTAAATCCTGTTTCCTAAAATAGAATGCTAGGATTTAGAACCTTATCTTTAGATGCTAATGTAGAGAAAACAATTTGCTAAAAACCATACAGAGGCTATTTAACAAAAGCAGAATTATTACATTGATGTATCTTGCTTTTCTTAATAATAGCTTTTTTTCTTTCATGTATTTGTCCTCATGTGCAATTCAGCTAATTATTCAGTTCGATTTTCAGAAAACTTAATTACCAGTAAACTTAAGGAGCCCCAATTTTTGGATAAAATCATTTAGATAATCATCTCCAATTATTTGTATGTGAATGTTCTGAATTCAGGTCTGAATTCCCTGCAAATTTCTTATCTGCATCGCTTATTGGAACTCATACTTTCACCTAGAGAGGTAATGGACTTGTAAAAAAAAATGTCTACAGGGCTGGCACCATGGCTCACTTGGTTAATCCTCTGCCTGTGGTGCCGGCATCCCATATGGGCACTGGGTTCTGGTCCCAATTGCTTCTCTTCCAGTCCAGCTCTCTTTGGTGGCCCGGGAAGGCAGTGGAAGATGGCCCAAGTGCTTGGGCCCCTGCACCCGCATGGGAGACCAGGAAGAAGCACCTGGCTCCTGGCTTCGGATCAGCGCAGTGCCACCCATAGTGGCCATTTGGGGAGTGAACCAATGGAAGGAAGACCTTTGTCTCTCTCTCTCTCTCACTGTCTATAACTCTACCTGTCAAATAAAAAGAATGTCTACTTGTCTGTGATTTGGAAGCCCACATAGTAGTGTGAATATACGTAATTCTTTTGACTACAGTATGGAGCAAAAAATAAATTATTTTGATATCTTCTCTTTCTTACATTACTGGAGATGGGAGAGGGTAGCTAACAAAATAATACTTTTCATTGGAGTGATCCAGGAAAATGTCTGAGTAAATCCGAACTCATAGTATGTTGCTATAAATTCCAGTTGCTCTCACTAAAGAAGTTTATGATAAACAAATAGGGATTTGTTTCTTTCTTTTTGCTTTTCTAGGTGGCCAGTCTTATCTTGGATGTGATTCATTGTCTAAGGATGAAGTTAGAAGAGGGGATATAGCAACTGAGGACATTCCAGAAGAAAACGATAAAAAAGGGAGTGATTCTGGTTCCTGTAGGTATTGTTTGAAAATGTATAAAATTGTGACTTTATATTAATAGAAAAATACATATAACTTTAACTGTATAAGTGCTAGTTTTACTTCACATTTTTCCTTTATAACTTATTTTCTTCCCATTGCAAAGCCTGTCTGCCACCTAATACTTATTTTCATAAAAATGCTGCTTGTATGATGTTTATAGTCTCAGTGGCAAAACACTCTCCAATTAGTACTGTTAAAATGAAAGCTATATAACACGCAGAATATTCTTATTAAAGTGCAAACTTGTTTTTGTTGAAATAGTGACTCTTTGCTGAGGCTTAATAATTTTTATTTAAAGTTTGTTTATGGACCTGTATTTGCTCCTTTCCCTCTCCCACTGGAAATGCTCTTTCACAACCAAGAGGAATTTTAAAGTTTGTTCATGAACCTTATACATGATCAATACTCAGTAATTTCATCTTCATTTTGAGGCTTGAACTACTTAATTGTGGCTAATAAATAGATATAGAGGTATTTAATATTATATTCTTATAACATATTTATGGGTAGAAATTTCAGAACTAAAAGCTACTTCTCTTTGTTCCTCATACAATATAGATTGCATTTAATTGACATTTTCATTTCTATCTGTTTAGTGTCAGAGAGCGAGAGTACAAAAGGAAGTGTTGATTGTCTTCCTAAGCTCAATTTTCAAAGTTCTACCAGTATTGTTCGCCTCAGTGGTACAGGTGACAACAGTGCTAATAAAATGCCAGGAGAAAACACAGGTGAGTTGAATAGCATCCATCTCTTATGTGCAGGATAGATTGTGTGATTAAGGAATAGTTGTTTTCTAAAAGTCTTAATCGTCCATTTTTTAAATGTATTTATGCAGCCTCTCATGGTATAGCTTAGTGACTTGAGAGCTATAGTTAATGACACTTGGTTAAAGCTTTTATTATTACCAATGTGTAGGGGTAAACCTCCAACCTTCATACATTTTGAGTTTGAATTGGGAAGTAGGAGCTGGAGAGGTGACAAGTCTGAGTATCATATACCTGGCCAAATTTTATTTTATTTTATTTTTTCTTTAAACTTTTATTTATTTTCATTTTATTTGAAAGGAAAAGATTTTCCATCTTCTAGTTCACTCTCCAAATGCCTACAATAGATTGCGTACACCAGGCCAAAGCCAAGAGCCTGAATCCAGTCTGGGTCTCCCATGTGGGTTGCAGAGCCCAAGTACTTGAGCCATCTTCTGCTGCCTCCCAGGTGCGCATTAGTAGGAAACTGGAATGGGAAACAGAGGTGGACCTCAAACCCAGGAACTCACATATAGGATGAAGCAGTTCTAAGTAGTGTCTTAAATGTTATACCAACCACCTACCCCCCCAGCCAAGTTTTACATGAAGGATATGATTCCTTGGTCTTCATATTATTCCTCTTTGTTCAGAAGCTAGTCTGAAAAAGCATAGTCCTTTAGACAATTCAGCTAGTAACACCCAATGTTTTTCTTTTTTAAAAGTGCTTTTAGGGGCAGGTGCTGTGGCACAATGGGTTAATGCCCTGGCCTGAAGCTCCAGCATCCCATATGGGCGCTTCAGATTCATATTCAGAGCCTGTAGTCCTGGCTGCTCCACTTCCAATCCAGCTCTCTGCTGTGGCCTGGGAAAGCAGTGGAAGATGGCCCAAGGCCTTGGGCCCCTGCACCCGCATGGGAAACCCAGATGAAGCCCCTGCCTCCTGGCTCCTGGCTTGGGATCAGCACAGCTCTAGCTGTTGTGGCCAATTGGGGAGTGGACCATCAGATGGAGGAACCCCCCCCACCCCCGTGTAACTCTGACTTTCAAATAAATAAAATGAATCTTTTTTTAAAAAGTGCTTTTATAGATTATCTCTTTCTTAAAAGATTTATTTATTTGAAAGTCAGAGTTAACAGAGAAGGAGAGGCAGAGAGAGAGAGAGAGGTCTTCCATCTGCTGGTTCACTCCCCAATTGGCCCCAACAGTTGGAGCTGTGCCAATCCAAAGTCAGAAGCCAGGAGCCTCTTCAGGGTCTCCCACATGGTGCAGGGGCCCAAGGACTTGGGTCATCTTCTGCTGCTTTCCCAGGCCATAACAGAGAGCTGAATTGGAAGTGAAGCAGCTGGGACTTGAACCAGTGCCCATACAGGCACTATAGGCAGTGGCTTTACCCACTATGCCACAGCGCACATAAATTATCTTGTGTTTGTTATTATAGTAATGCTTATATTAGTGAGAGAGGACTTTAGCACTATTTTAAAGATGAGAAAGCTAAGGCATAATTTGATTTTTGGCAGGTAACAGAAATTATCAGTAGTTAGTGAAAAAATGAGATTAGGATCTGGGATCACTTGACCTCATAAATTTTTCACCAGACTATTTTAGGAGAGTTAAATGGACCTAAGATGCAGAGCTTCTAGTGTTAACAGAATGATTATGTAGTTACCTTTTTTAATGGCATTAGCTGGATTTTACTACAATCCAAAAGACATTGAAGAATTTCTGCTCTCAAGGCTGAAATACCTCTTTTTAAATGGCTTTGTTGTACTGTTCATTTTTCCACAATATAAATATGCCTCTAGTTCAAAGGTAGGCAAACAGTGGCCCACAGGCCACATTTGGCCTGCACCCTGTGTTGCACTGGCAGGTGTAAACTGGAATCAGTAAGCAGTATACTGGGGCATTGTGGTACAGTGGGTAAAGCCATCCCCTGCAATGCAGCATCCCATATGAGCACTGGTTCATGTCCCAGCTGCTCAACTTCTGATCCTCTTCCCTGCTAATGGCCTGAGAAAAGCAGCCAAAGGTGACCCAATTGTTTGGGCCTCTGCCATCCACATGGGATACACAGATGAAGCTCCTGGCTCCTGGCTTCGGCTTGGCCTGTTACTGGCCATTGCGGCCATCTGGGAAGTGAACCAGTGAATGGAAAATCTCTCTCTCTCTCCCTCCCTCTCTCTGTCTCTCTGTCCCTCTGTCTGTCTCTGTCTTTTCCTCTGTGGCTCTGATTTTCAAATAAATAAATAAAACTTTTTTTAAAAAAATAATATATTATTAAAAGGTTAAAATCACTTAGCCACAAAGATAGTCATAAGAATTTGAGGATTTAAAAATAATCTTTATATATGGATAAAGTTAATATGGCTGTCTTCAGCTTGGTGATTTGAGGTTTGATTTTCATTTAAATATGCAGAAGACACAGAATATCATGGGCATCTAGCAGAACCATGATTTTATAACCATTGTTATTTAATCAATTTAGTAGAATTAATGCAAGTTTATTATTATAAAATATAAATCCTAGTTGTTAGGTATTTAAAGCAGAACATCCTAATGTCTAGAAGAATACTCTTTATTGTTAGAAAAATTTAGATTTAAGTACCAGTTCTATCTCTTATGGGTATCTTTGGGCTAGATAATTGATCTTTCTGATTTTTTTATTTCTCAACACATAATGATGTTGTCATGTTTACAGTAGCTAATATAATATATCTTCATTACTAGAATTTTAAATACTTAAGATGATTTATATTTGCACATTACATTTTCATGAATAAAACATTTTCCTTGTTTTTCAGAAAGCACACGTGAACTGCTCTTAACATCATCTCTTGAGGATACAAATGAAACTGGAAACATTGAGAGTAGATGCTTCAGGAAAAGACATAAAAGTGACAATGATTCTAATTTGCAGCAGCAAATGGCCTGGGGAAATAGAAACCGTAATCTTAGTGGAGGGGTACTGATGGGATTTATGCTCAACAGAATTAATCAAAAAGCAAATCCTGGAGATATAGTTGAAAAATTAGGAGCTGATGCAAAAATTCTTTCAAATGTTATCTCAAGAAGCACAAGACCAAATAGTCTTGATATTGGAAAGCCACCTTTAAGATCAAAAAGAGACAGTCTAGAAAAGGAATCTAGTGATGATGATACACCTTTTGATGGTTCTAATTGCTTGGCTGATAAAGTGGATTCTCCTGTTATTTTTGATTTAGAAGACTTAGACAATGAAACAGATGGATCAAAAGTAGGATATGTTGCGACACAAAATTCCAAGAGAATTCAACGAATGAACAGCAACTTCTCAGCAAAACCTTCTGAAAAAACTGATGTTGCAACAGGATTTGATCCCCTCTCTCTTTTAGTTGCTGAGACTGAACAGCAGCAAAAAGATGAGGAAGAGGAGGATGAAGATGAGAGCAAAAGCATTTCGACACCATCTGCAAGGCGTGATTTAGCTGAAGAAATTGTGATGTATATGAATAACATGAGCAGTCCTTTGACAAGTCGAACACCAAGCATTGACTTACAGCGGGCGTGTGATGATAAGTTAAACAATAAGAAAAGCCCAACATTGGCCAAGGCGTGCAGAAGATCTAGCCTACCTCCCAATTCCCCTAGGCCAGTGAGACTCACCAAATCTAAAAGTTACACAAGAAGTGAGGAAAGACCAAGGGACAGACTGTGGTCTTCTCCAGCCTTCTCACCTACTTGCCCATTTAGAGAAGAATCTCAAGATACATTAACCCATTCATCACCCTCATTTAATTTAGATACGCTACTAGTACCTAAATTAGATGTTCTAAGGAATAGTATGTTCACTGCTGGAAAAGGAGTTGCAGAGAAAGCAAGCAAGTGGTATTCAAAATTCACCATGTATACCTCATCCTCTAAGGTAAGTGTTTCCTACCTTGACTTTGACAACACCTGCCACCACTACCAGAAGTTCCTTACTTGTGAAGATGTCTGTCTGAACCATTTTTCTTAAATATAGCTCTAAGAAAAGAGCTCATGAAATGTATGTTTTGTAAGTATCAGAATTTGAACTGGAAATAACTTCTAAAGGAGAGAAAATTCACCTAGGTTATATTTAAAGTTCAGATTTGAAACTGGAATAAGAAATACTGCTATGTGAAAGTACTTTCTGAGTTTCAATATGTCCTTCAAAAAACAAACACTTTGGCCGGCGCCGTGGCTCAACAGGCTAATCCTCCGCCTTGCGGCGCCGGCACACCGGGTTCTAGTCCCGGTCGGGGCGCCGGATTCTGTCCCGGTTGCCCCTCTTCCAGGCCAGCCCTCTGCTGTGGCCCGGGAGTGCAGTGGAGGATGGCCCAGGTGCTTGGGCCCTGCACCCCATGGGGAGACCAGGAAAAGCACCTGGCTCCTGGCTCCTGCCATCGGACGAGCGCGGTGCGCCGGCCGCAGCGCGCCGTCAGCGGCGGCCATTGGAGGGTGAACCAACGGCAACGGAAGACCTTTCTCTCTGTATCTCTCTCTCTCACTGTCCACTCTGCCTGTCAAAAAAAAAAAACAAACACTTTAACAAATCAAGTATCCAGTATGCCTTCAAAATTGACCAATCAGGCATAGTTTCTCCTCCTGTTTAGGGTAGAACAATTTATGATAGACCTGCATACATTCCAAAAACAAACATCTAGGTGAAATGTAGGAAGTTTGGGGTGTTTGAGGGAAATCCCACACAGGTGTCTAACTCTTGAGATATATATGCACGTGATAGATACAAGCCAGCACAGAAGAGATTTAAATAACTGAACTCAGAGTTAAACCAAGACAAGGGCAGGCATTTGGCCTGGCTCTTGAGATTCTGCTTGAGACATCCATGTCCCATGTTGGCGTGCCTGAGTTTGAGTCCTTGTTCTGCTCCTAATTCCAGCTTCCTACTGACACATACCCTGGGAGGCAACAGATAATGGCTCAAATAGTTGGTTTCTTGTCACCCATGTTAGAAACCTGAATTGAGTTCTTGACTCCTGGCTTTGGCCTGACCCAGCCACAAACTACAGCTGTTATAAATGTAACGGTGAACCACCAGATGAGAGATGACTCTGTCACTCTCTTTTCTCTCTCTCATTCTCCCTCTCTCTCTCCCTTTTCCCCCTCCATCCCTCCTTCCTTTCCCCCTTCCTTCATCTCTTGCTCTGTTCCATACCTTTCAAATAAATAAAACTGAAAAAGCAACACAAAAAGCAGTCTAAACTAAGTTGATTGCCTGCTAAAACAAAACATCAGTATTCCCCCAAAGAATGTTAACAGTAACCAGGCTGCCTGACATAATATTCACAATGTCCCGGATAAAATCCAAGATTATTTGATGTAATGGACCAGAAAATATGATTAATTCTCAAGGTATTCAAGATTCACCCCGAGGTATTCAAGACAACGTCAAGACAAACACAAAAGTTGGAGTTACCATACAGAAACTTTAAAGCAGCTACTATATAACTAAGTTCCCTGAGATAAAGGAAAACATACTTGAAATAAAACGAATTCTCAATAAGAAACAGAAACTATTGAAAACAAATTTTGTAACTGAAAAAATATACTATCTAGAACTCATTGGATGATTTCAATAGCAGAATGGAAATGACACCAAAAAAAATTCATTGGGCTTGAATATTGAGTAACAAAAACCCAATTTGGAGAACAGAGAGAGAAAAGACAAAAAAAGGAACAGATCCTCAGGGGCATGTAGAACAGTATCAAAAGGGATAAATAACATACACATTATTGGAGTTCCAGAAGAATTAAAGAAAGTGATTGTGGCAGAAAAAATATTGGAACAATGAATGACTGAAACTGCTTGAATTTGATGAAAAAGATTTATAGATACAAAATGCAAAAAACTGCAGAAAGGACAAACTCGGAGGAAACCACTGCTGCATACATTTATAAACAAAGTGCTAGAAACCAAAACTCTCCATCTGCTAATAAGAAAATACTGGGAAAAAAAAATCTTGAAAACAATTAAAGAAAAATTACTCATTATCTACCTAGGACTAAAGATTTGAATGACCATGTGGTGTTCATCATCATCCATGGAGCAAAAATGTCACTGAAACAATACCCTTAACACACTAAAAATAGACACATGGGGCTGGCATGATGATGTAGCAGGTAAAGCTGCCATTTAAGAGGTCGGCATCCCATATGGGGGCCGGTTCAAGTTCTGGCTGCTCCAGTTTCAATCCAGCTCCCTGGAAAAGCAGTGGAGAATGACCCAAGTGCCTGAACTCCTGCACCAACGTGGGAGACCTGGAAGAAGCTCCTGGTTCCTGGCTTCAGCCTGGCCATTGTGGCTATTTAGGGAGTGAACCAGCAGATGGAAGATATTTCCCTTTCTGTATGTCTGTCTGTCTCTCTCTCAACTCTGACTTTCAAATAAATAAATAAAATTTTTTTTGACAGGCAGAGTGGACAGTGAGAGACAGAGAGAAAGGTCTTCCTTTGCCGTTGGTTCACCCTCCAATGGCCACTGCGGCCGGCGCACTGCGCTCATCTGATGGCAGGAGCCAGGTGCTTCTCCTGGTCTCCCATAGGGTGCAGGGCCCAAGCACTTGGGCCATCCTCCACTGCACTCCCTGGCCACAGCAGAGAGCTGGCCTGGAAGAGGGGCAACCGGGACAGAATCCGGCACCCCGACCAGGACTAGAACCCGGTGTGCCGGTGCCACAAGGCGGAGGATTAGCCTGTTGAGCCACAGTGCCAATAAATAAATTTTTAAGAAAAGAAAACACCTGTCCACCCAGAATTCTATATCAGGTGAAAGCATTCTTCAGGGGGTGAAGTAAAGAAAGCGGATTCATAGGCGGCAGATTTGCTCTATATGAACTCGCTGTATGAAATTCTTCACACTAAAGAAAAATGATACTGTAGACTAGAGAAACCTGGATCTTCAGGAGTGAAGAACAAAACAAATAGCTGGCTAGGCTAGTAGAAAAGGCTTTTTTTCTCTTTTTTTGCCTCTTAAATGCTTTAAAATACTTGTCATTGTTTAAATGAAAAATTAGAATATTATTTCATGGAGCTTTCAATATATGTTAGGTGTTTGACAATAGTAAAGGAACTTACACCACTGACTTAGATTATAGCTATTATATATGAAGTGGCACAATGCTAACACTAAGTAGACTGTAAATTATGTGTGTGTGTATGTGTATATATATATATATTTATATATGTATATTGTAATTCCTATAGCAATCACCTTTAAAAATACAATTAGATATACCCAAAAAACAGTGAAAATATTCAAATAAAGATAGAATAAAAGTAGAAAAGGGGGTACAGAGAAATAAATCCAATCAATATCAGTAATTAAGTTTAACAGTAGTCATGTAAACACTTCAATTAGAAGAGGTTGACAGAGTAAATTTAAAATAAAAAACCCTATTATATGCAGACTAGAAACACACTTTATAGAAAAATAGATTGAAAGTAGGTGACAAAACACTATTTTATCCTGCGAACAATAAGCATAAATTTGATTAGGCCTAAGATTTGACTTTCAGAGAAGATAATCTTTAAGAAACAGTATTACTGGAGACAAAGCAGTATTTCATACTGATGAGATAATTCATCAGGAAAACACAATTATGCATATGTATGCACTAAGTCATAGAGCACCAAAATAACATTAAAATTGACAGAATTAAAGGAAGTTCCAAAATTTTAGTTGATTTTAATACCACCTATCATGAATTGATAGACTGCTAACAAAAATTACTAAAGGCATAGATCTGAACAATACCATCATCTATTTTGATGTAATTGACAATTATAAAATACATTCATCAACTACAGAACACACATTTTTCAAGTGAACATGATGCAATCATAAGATAAACTATGACAGTAAAGCTAAATGAATTGAAAAGTAAAAAAATTGGCCAGCGCCGTGGCTCAACAGGCTAATCCTCTGCCTTGCGGCACCAGCACACCGGGTTCTAGTCCGGTCGGGGCACCGGATTCTGTCCCGGTTGCCCCTCTTCCAGGCCAGCTCTCTGCTGTGGCCCCAGAGTGCAGTGGAGGATGGCCCAAGGGCTTGGGCCCTGCACCCCATGGGAGACCAGGAAAAGCACCTGGCTCCTGCCATCAGATGAGCGCGGTGCACCAGCTGCGGCGGCTATTGGAGGGTGAATCAACGACAAAGGAAGACCTTTCTCTCTGTTTCTCTCTCTCACTGTCCACTCTGCCTGTCAAAAAAAAAAAAGTAAAAAAATTGAAGTGCACTCTAAGAAGACATTGCTGATGGAATTTAAAGGTGTGTTTAAATAGAGGAACATTCCATGTTTATATAGCTATAGTCTCAGTGTTGTTAAGATACAATCCTTCCTGAATTGATATATAAATTCAACATGGTCTATATCAAAATCACAGTAGAATTATGTAGAAATTGACAAGCTGCTCCTAAAATTTGTATGGAAAATGAAGGGATTTGGGCCGGCGCTGTGGCATAACTGGTGAAGCTGCTGCCTGCAGTGCCGTCATCCCATATGGGCACTGGTTCGGGACCCGGCTGCTCCACTTCCATTCGAGCTCTCTGCTGTGGCCTGGGAAAGCAGAGGAAGATGGCTCAAGTGCTTGGGCCCCTGTACCCACGTAGACAACCTGGAAGAAACTCCTGACTTTGGATCAACACAGCTCCAGCTGTTGTGGCCATCTTGGGAGTGAAACAGCAAATAGAAAAACTCTTCCCCTCTCCCTCTCCTTCTCTATCTGTGTGTAATAGTGACTTTCAAGTAAAATAAATAAATCTTTAAAGTAAAAAAAGAAGAAGAAAATGAAGGGACCAAGAATACCTAAAACAATTTTGGGAAAGAAAAAACTAGAAGACTCACACTTCCCAATTTCAAAACCTACTATAAAGCCAGAACTATCAAGACTTTGTGATACTGGGATAAGCAGAGATGAATAAGTCAAGAGGGACTGAGAGTTTGGCATAGTAGTTGAAACAGGATTTGGGACCCTCATATCAGAGCGCCTGGGTTCTAGTCTTGACTCCACTTCTTATTCCAGCTTCTTGCTAATGTGCACCCTGAAAGGCAGCAGCACTTGGGTCCCTGCCCTCTACATGGGAGACCCAGACTGAGTTCTGAGGTCTTGTCCTCAGCCTGCCCCAACCCTAGCTGTTATGGGCATTTGGAGAGTGAACCAGTGGATGGAAGGTCTCTCTCTTTCTCCATCTGTATCTACTCAAAGTAGATCAAATGCTTAAACATAAGAGTTAGAAGCATAACAATTTCAGGAGAAAACTTTTAAGACCTTGAGTTACCCAAAGAATTCTCAGTATGATACCAAAAGATTAATATGTAAAAGAAAAAAAATAAATTAAACATCAGAATTTAAAACTTTGTGCTCCAGAAAATACCAGTAAGAAAATGAAAAGGCAAGCCATATACTGAGGAAGAGCTATGTAAATTGCCAAGTCTGACAACCAACTCTTGCCCTATACACAATTGACTCGTCCAATTCAAAATTTTAAAAAGAGACAGACAACCCAAGGAAGAGATGAGCAGAAGAGTTTCCAAAGGAGATGGAGCACATGAGAAAATACTCTATATAAATAGTCATTTAAGGGACTGCAAATTGAAGCCATAAGATGCCATTTCACACCTACAATGGTTAGAGTCCAAAAGACAATAACAAGTGTTCATGAAGATGTGGAGAAATGGTAACATTTTATACACAGCCGATGGGAATGTAAAATGGTACAGCCACCTTGGAAAGTAAGCCACTTTGGCATTTTCTTTTAAAAGTAAGCATAAATTTTTTTAATTGCTTCAACTTCTTAAATGCATATTTTTGTTTTATTTGAAAGAAAAATAAAGTTCTTCCATGCCTGATTCTCTCCCCAAATGCCCACAAAAGTTAGGGTTGGGCTACACCAAAGCCACACTCTGCATCTTTCACGTGAGTGCAGGACCTAAGTCCTTGAACCATGGAATTGGAAGCTGAGCTGCAGCTTGAACAGACGTGCTCTAATATAGGATAGGTACCCAAACAATGTCTTATCTGCTGCCCAAATGCCCACCTCAAAAGGTCAGCATAAATTTAATATGACCCAATAGTTTCCTTCTTAGGTATTTCACCCAAAGGTAATGAAAACTTGGCCTACTTAGAGGTTTACATGTAGTTAGTTATTCATAACATTCTTCATAATAGCCAAAAGGTGGGAACAATCCAAATGTTCATCAATTGGGAAATAGGTAAGCAAAATGTGTTGTATTCATACAGTGTGATATTAGTGATAAGAACGAATTACTGATAAATGCTAAAATTAAAATTG
This sequence comes from Sylvilagus floridanus, assembly GCA_949820135.1. Taxonomy (NCBI): domain Eukaryota; kingdom Metazoa; phylum Chordata; class Mammalia; order Lagomorpha; family Leporidae; genus Sylvilagus; species Sylvilagus floridanus. Next base: position 73,553,239 of record OX463239.1, on the reverse strand, counting down.
GCAAACCTAAAAAACATCTTAAGTGAAAGAAGCCAGATGCCAAAAATAAATCTTGTATGAATTCCATTGGTATAAAATGTCCTAAAAAGGCTCGTCTTCACAGACAGTATATTAGTGATTGCCCTGAGATTTGGAGGGACTGGGGATGTACAGATGGATTTCAGCAGACATGAGGGATTCATTGTGATGGTGGAAATGTTCTAAAACTAGTTAAATTTACTACAAAAATTATTGAATTGTATATCTAAAGTGATTGAATTTTATAGCATGTAAATTATATCTGAATAAGGTTTTTTAAAAAAGCATATTTTATGACTAGAGTGGGATTCAATTAAAAATCACTAATAACAAGTAAGATACCAAGAAAAAACCAAGCACAGTTCTAAATAATTCATGAATCAAAGATAGAATCATAAAGCAAATTAATTATTTGAATAGAATGACCAAAAATAGAGCACTTCAAAATTTGTGTGATACAGCTAAGAGGGCATAGATATGAGCTTACAATTTTAGAATGATTTTCCACCATTAGAAGCTAGAAAAAAAATAGAAACAAAGTTTCAAGTAGAAGGAAGGAAAGAATAAAAAGAGTAAGTCAGTAAAACTGGAGAAAGAGAATCTAAGAAACTTAGTGAAGCCAGAAGCCAGTAATTTTTAAAAAACACTAAAATTGACATACTTCTAGTTAGATTAATCTAGAAAAAGAAAACACAAATTACTAATTAACAACTAAAGTAAACAGTGTTTTTAATGCCTGGTTCTGAAAATATTAAAGGAAAAACAAGCACAGTTTCTCCTGCTACCTGCTCAGAACATAGGTCATTTCTGTGATCCCAGAAATGTATGGAAATCGCAGGCAGCAGACTCCAGCCAGGCATCCTCTGATAGACCGCATCACATTCCATAGGTTGAGGGCTTAGTCTCCAGACTGCCCACAGTCACTTCCGATACCAACCACAACCCCCAGGTTGTTCTGCCTGTGCTTCTGACCAGCCAGCTTTTAATGGGAGTTTGCACAATTCCTTTTTCAGGTTCAGTTAATTTGCTCAAGGAAAATACACGTGTTGTTATAAAGAATTATAAGATGTATAGGATGAGATCTATGAGAGGGGCGCAGAGCTTCCATGCCTTCTCTTGGCCCACCCTCCAGGAACTTGCGTGTGTCAGCTGTCAGAAGGGCTCCAAACCCTGTCCTTTTCGGGGTTTATGGAGAATTCATTGCGTATATAAAGCATTGACAATCATGTAGAAATGTGATTGGACAAAAATGATATGACCTGCTGGGAGATTGAGAGGCCAGTCTTGGCAGCATTGCTTCCCCCCAGCTTTGGAGCAGAGTCCCCTCTGACATGGGAGTCTAGTGACCCTTCAGACAGTGTAGGTCACAGAATTCCTTGCTGAATAACTCCAAGAGGGTAGGGCAGGATAAAATTCTATTTTAAGTTTCTGTACCAAGTTTGAGGGTGAGGCTGGTGCCGCAGCTCAATAGGCTAATCCTCTGCCTGTGGCGCTGGCACACCAGGTTCTAGTCCCAGTCAGGGCACCGGATTCTGTCCTGGTTGCTGCTCTTCCAGTCCAGCTCTGCTGTGGCCCGGAAAGGCAGTGGAGGATGGCCCAAGTGCTTGGTCCCTGCACCCGCATGGGACACCAGAAGCACCTGGCTCCTGGCTTCAGATCAATGGCCACAGTGGCCATTGGGGGGTGAACCAACAGAAAAGGAAGACCTTTCTCTCTGTCTCCCTCTCTCTCTCACTGTCCACTCTGCCTGTCTAAATAAGTTAATTAATTAATTAAAATAAAAAAGTTTGAGGGTGAGACATTTTAGCCTTTATTTTTTTAAGATTTTTTTGAAAGAGTGATGGAGAGACAGAAAAAGATCTGTTTGGTTCACTTGCCAAATGCTAGAAACAGCTGAAACTGAGCCAGGTTGAAGCCAAGAGCCTAGAACTCCATCCAGTCTCCTACTTTGGTGTCAGGGACCCAACTGCTTGTACCATCATCCGCAGCCTTCCAGACACATAACAGGAACCTGGATCAGCAGTGGAGTATCAGGCCTAGCACTGTGGCGTAGCCCCAGCATCCCATGTAGGCACTGGTTCAAGACCTGGGTGTTCCACTTCTTAATCCAGCTCCTTGATAGTGTTCCTGGGCAAGCAGCAGAAAATGGCCTAAGTGCTTGGGCCCCTGCACTTGTGTGGGAGATCCAAGAGAAGTTCTGGGCTCCTGACTTCGAACTGGCACAGCCCCAGCCCTGCGGCCATTTGAGTAGTGAACCAGTGGACAGATTCTCTCTCTCGTCTCTCCCCATCACTTTCTGTAACTGCATTTTCAAAAAAAGAAAAAGGGTGGAGAGGTGGTGTATCCAAGACTAAAAATGGCACTCTGATATGGGATTTGGGCATCACAGGCAGCAGCTTAAACTGCTGCACCACAGTGTTCATCCCATACAAAGAGCCTTGAGGAGCAGAAGCAGCAGGTGAAAGGAGAGAAGGTCAGAGAGAGGTTTTTTTACTTGAGGCCTAAAGGGCCCCAATATTATAACAAAAGACTATTTCACTTTTAATGCTTTGGAGCTATTCAGAAATTAACAAGAACTATATAAATTATAAGCCAGGAACTGTGGAAAAAACCAAATATATATATTGGTCTGTTATAGATAATATATATAATATCAGACTGGTACAGAATTTAACCCATTAAAGGCACTAAATGGTTATTACTGTTACAGATAAAGAAATGTGTATGCTCATATTTAAATTTTTATTTCTAAAGAATTGAATGTCTCCCAGTGTAAAGACATTTGTTTTTTACTCTTCTCAAACCTACATAGTTTGGTTAGAAAAATTTAACTATTCTATTTACTCATTATAATTGTTTTTTAAAGAAGTAGCAAAAAGAGTTCTGGTTAAGGATGCTGAAATATACATCTGTCTTCCTTCCTCAGAGTCTCTTTAAACTGACTGAAAAACGAAAGAATAATAATAGATCCATTAGAGCAATGAGATTAGAAAAGCATGACATCAGTATATCCACACTTTCCAGATCCTCCTGAAAATTAGAAAGCAAATGAGATTGGATTAATAGACATGTCTAGTTACTGAAAGCGTAGCCTCCAAAATATTCACAAATTCAACTATCAAGATTAAAGCTGGTCTTAATGAAGCCCAAATGAGCAGACTGAAGCATAGTTAGGTAATTAAAAAGACTACTTAAGGGTACAGTTAGGCTAGGTATTGTATTTCCTCTTATAGGAGTGGTTAGTTAGGAAATTGTCCCTAGAATAAAATGGGACACACAGCTCAAAAAAGACATAAAATCTGTCAGAGCAAAGGATGAAGGAGAAATTCCAAGGACACGCACTGAGATGAGGGAGAAGCAAATCAGAGTTCAAAATGATTTCAGAATTCCACAATCAGCTCAAAATCTGTGTGAGTTTTTGTTTTAAAGAAGCTGTACTCTACAATACTGAAATACCTACTAACCAACCCAAATGAAACCATCCTTCCCAGGGCTGTTCCCCTACTTCTCAAGCCTGCACTGTAAAGGGTGGCCTTTGAAGACATGCCCCTCAGTGAGCTCTGCCGGTGCACTTCAGCAGTATGCTGGATGTGCTTACACCAGAAGGCAAGGAAAGAAATGAGAGATCAAAAGGATTAATAAAACCTAGTATTCACATAAGTGAGATTGTCTACTACTGATAAAACTGGACCATTGAGGTGGCAAGCAGCAAACAGCTTTCCTGAATATCATAATAGCCGATTAGAAAAGAAAAATACAAACTAATTCATCATAACAGTGTCTGTAAAACTCATATCAAATGTGTACTACATGAATAAAACTATAATACTATACTGAAGGGTATAATTTACTGATATATTCAGTGTTGTGAAAAAATGGTAAAATTGTAATTAAAAGTATACTAATTAATGCAAAATAAGATAAATGGACCAGTGGAATAAAGTCCAGAAATGAAACTATATATATGTATACAGAAGTTTGGGATGTGAGAAGATAGTATTTCAAATCAGTGGGGGCAAAGAATCTGAAGTAAATGTGTTGGGATAATTAGCTGTTGATTGGGGGGAAGTTAAATTCATGTGTCACGTTTAAAAAATAAACCCTGGATAAATTAGAAACTAGGCTAAATTAGAAGGACACTAAAAGAAAATGATGACATTTTTATTATGTTGGAGTAAAGAAAATATACAAACCCTGAAACGCAAAGAGGATGAAAAGATTTGAGTACATAACAGTGTTGAAGTCCTATGTAGTTAAAAATAACAGTAATATACAATTAGAAAAAAAAATTGAGTTGATAGTAGAATTGCAGGTTTCTAAAAATGTTTTTCATATAAAAATGTGTATTGGATTTTTTCACATACTTTGAGTACAGCCATAAACATTTAACTTTAGTGTTCTTAAAATGAAAGCTAGAAATATTGTCTGAAATTAGATTATTATGGAAAAGAATAAAATTAAATTCTAATAGTATCATCTTACCAAGGTTTACAGGAAGAAAATTAACAGTAAATGAAGATTAAAAAGTGAGCAGGTTTACCTTACTAGTGTGTTAATAATACACTTGGCTGGAACTAAAAATTTATTTCTTAAATATTATTTTCCAGCATGTTTGTCCAAATTATTAGACCTTTGTAAAACTGGTTGGTTTTATTTATCCAGTAATTATGGTGTTAACTGATAATCTGTGTGGTTAGGTGATAAGTGTTTCCTCTGCCTTACGAGTGATTTTTTAAACAATTATAAATGTGAAGGAAATTAAGCTTATAATTATATCCTTAGGATCAAAGTTCTGATCGTACCAGTCTTTCTTCAGTGGGAGCCCAGGATTCTGAATCTACCTCTTTGACAGATGAAGAGGTCTGCCATGAGTTGGAAGGAGCCTCTTCCTCCCAGGAGAGCAGTGCCACGTCAGGGACCAAGGGGATTGACCTTAGCCGAACAAGTCTGGAAAGTTCTGCCTCCTTAGAAGGTTTGTCCAAACAGTTCTGTTTAATGCATTTGATTTATAGTATCTCTACTTTATTTCTTCATGATTTAATTTTGTGGAGCATTTGCATGCTTCAAAGGCAAAACATAAAGCCAGGGTAGTCTCAGCGATGTCTCGCTTCTGTCCCTGCTTCCATCCTGCTTTCTCCTTGTCCCTAGAGGTAACAGCCATTTTTATTCATTTTTGGTTTATCCTTACATTATTGCTTTCTTTAAAAATATGGGTATTTATGTACTCATATTCTTATTACCTTTCTGTGTTCTTCCTCAAAAGGTAACTTACTGTAAATATTTTGTTGTCTAAAGATTTATTTATTTATTTATTTGAAAGGCAGAGTTAGAAGGAGAGACAGAGGTCTTCCATCTGATGGTTCATTCCCCAAGTGGCTACAATGGATGGGGTTAAACCAGGCCAACAGCAGGAGCCAGGAGCTTCTTCCAGGTCTCCAGTGTGGGTGGCAGGGGCCCAAGAGCTCGCACCATCTTCCACTGCTTTCCCAGGCACATTAGCAGGGAGCTGGATTGGAAGCAGAACAGCCAGAATTCAGACTGGCTCCCATGTGGGGTTCCAGCACTTCCGGTGGCAGCCTAACTCACTCCACCACAGCACCAGCCCCTGTAAATATTTTCTCACACATTGTTTTTTTCACCTGATGATGTATACTGGGGGCCAGTGTTGGAGCAGTGGGTTTCGACATGGCTTGCGATGCCAGCATCCCATATCTGAGTGCAGGTACAAATTTGGCTTGCTCTGCTTCCAAACCAGCTTCCTCTTAGTGTACCTGGGAAGGTGAAGATGATGGCCCAGGTAATCAGACCCCTGCCACCCATATGGGAGACCCAGGTGGAATTCCTAGCTCCTGGCTTCAGCCTGGCCCAGTCCTTTCTGTTTTGGCCATCAGGGGAGTGAACCAGCAGAAGGAAAATTGACTCTCCTCTCCTCTCTCCTTTCCTCTCTCCTCTCCCCTCTCCTCTCCCCTCCCCTCCCCTCTTCTCTCCCCCTCTCCCCCTCTCCCCCTCTCCCCCTCTCCCCCTCTCCACCTCTCCCCCTCTCCTCCTCCTCTCTTCTCCTTTCTTCTTTCCTTTCCTTTTCCACCCTCCCCCTCTCTCCCTCTCTCTCTCTGTTCTTCCCTCCCAACCCCTCCTTCTCTCTGACACTCTCATATAGATAAATCTTTTTTTAAAAAGCTCACAATATATCCTGAAGATTATTCCATATCATCACAGAATGATTAATGACCCTCATTCGTTTGTTTTTTTTTTTTTAAAGATTTTATTTATTTATTTGACAAGCAGAGTTACAGACAGTGAAAAGGAGACAGAGAGGTCTTCCTTCCATTGGTTCACTCCCTAGATGGCCGCAACAGCTAGAGCTGTGCTGATCCAAAGCCAGGGGTAAGGTGCTTCTTTTCTGGTCTCCCATGTGGGTCCAGGGGCCCAAGCCATCTTCTATTGCTTTCCCAGGCCATAGGAGAGAGCTGGATTGGAAGAGGGGCAGCCGGGACTAGAACCAGCACCCATATGGGATGCCAGCACTGCAGGCAGAGAATTAGCCTACTGTGCCACAGCACCGGCCCAATACCCTTATTCGTTTGTTTTGTTGTTTTTGTTGTTGTTTGTTTGTTTGTTGACAGGCAGAGACAGAAAGGTTTTCCTTTTTCCATTGGTTCACCCAACAAGTGGCTGCTACGGCCGGCGCACTGCGCCAATCCAAAGCCAGGAGCCAGGTGCTTCCTCCTGGTCTCCCATGCAGATGCAGGGCCCAAGCACTTGGGCCATCCTCCACTGCCTTCCCGGGCCACAGCAGAGAGCTAGACTGGAAGAGGAGCAACCAGGACAGAATCCAGTGCCCCAACCGGGACTAGAACCCAGGGTGCCTGTGCCACAGGCAGAGGATTATTAGCCTAGTGAGCCGCGACGCTGGCCCATTCGTTCATTTTAAAGGTTTATTTATGTATATGTTTATTTATATAAATATATATGTATTTATTAAAGAATTTTTTGTTTTAAAGCTTTATGTATATATTTATATAAATGATTATTTTATTTATGTATATATTTATTTAAATAAAGTCAGAGTTACAGAGAGAGAGATCTTCCATCTACTAGTTCACTCCCCAAATGGCCACAATGGCCAGGACTATGTGGGCCAAAGCCACAAGTCAAGAACTGCTTCCACATTTCCCACATGCATGGCAGGGGCCCAGATACTTGGGCCATCTTCTGCTTTTCCCAGGCCATTAGTGGGGAGCTGGATTGGAAGTGGAGCAGCCTTGATATGAACTGGCACCCATATGGGATGCTGGCATTACAGGCAGCAGCCATCTTTCTCTGCTTTCCCAAGCCGTAGCAGAGAGCTGGATCAGAAGTGGAGCAGCTGGGATTTGAACCAGCACTCAAATGGGATGCTGGCACTTGAAGGTAGCGGTTTTACCTGCTATGCCACAGTGCTAGCACCCCTCCCCTTTCATTTTTTTAGCTGCATAGTTCAGCATGTGTACCTGTGCCATAGTTTATTTTAATCACTTCCGTATCAATGGACATGAAGTTTCTAGTCTTTGTAATTCTCCAATACATATATATCATACTGATTTTTGTAGCATATCTTTGGAAGATACTGCAGGATTCTTGAAGTGATAATGCCAAGTTCCTTTCCACAGGTGTACTATTTTGCATTCCCACTGTCAGTGTATGAGAGTACCTGTTTGCCTAAAGCTTGTCAACACAGTATGTTGGAAAATTTTGCTTGTGTCATATGATAGGTGAAGAATGGATTTGGGGTTTTTTGTTTTTGTTTTTGTTTTTTAATTTTATTTATTTGAGAGGCAGAGTTGCTAACAGAGAGAGGGAGAAGAGAGAAAGGTCTGCTATCCACTGGTTCACTCCCCAATGCCTGCAATGGCCAGAGCTGGGCTGATCCAAAGCCAGGAGCCAGGGACCTCCTCCAGTTCTCCTACACAGATACAGAGGCCCAAGGACTTGGGCCATCTTCCACTGCTTTCTCAGGCCATAGCAGGGAGCTGGATCAGAAGTGGAGCAGTGAGAACATGAACCAGCACCACATGAGATGCTGGCACCACAGCAGGGGTCTCACCCACTACACCACAACACCGACCTCCAGGTTTGGTTTTAATTTATGTTTCTTTTATGAAAATCAAGTTGAGAACCTGTATATTTAAGGATTATTTATATTTCTCTGGGAACTATCCTTTTCTTACATTTTAATCATTAGTCATGTTGGGCCAGGGGTGAGGATGGGGGTGGTGGAGAAAGTATCCTCCCATCCTCTGGTTTACTTCCTAAATACCTGAAAGCCAAGAACTCAATCCATATCTTCCATGTGTGTGACAGGGACCCAGCCACTTGAGCCATCACTTGCTCTCTCCCAGGGTACACATTAGCAAGAAGCTAGAATTAGAAGGTGAGCTGGAACACAAACACAGGGACTGCAATGTGGGATGCAGGGATCCCATGTGATATCTTAAAATATATATATATATTTTTTTTTTATTTATTTGAAACACAGAAATAGAAAGAAGGATATAGAGAGAGAATCTTCTGTCCACTGGCTCACTCAACCAAATGACTGCAGTGGCCAGGGCTGGGTTAGGCTTGAAGCCAGGAGCTTCTTCCAGGTCTCCCATGTGGGTTGCAAGGGACCCAAGTTTTTGGGCCATCTTCTGCTGCTTTCTTAGGTCCATTAGCCAGCAGCTGGATTGGAAATGAAGCAGCTGGGATTCAAACCAGCTCTCATATGGGATGCCAGCACTGCAGATGGAGGCTTAACCTTCTACACCACAGTGCCACACTCCAACATGATATCTTAACTGCTGGGCTGAATGTCTATTTTTTTGTACATAGTATTACCTCTTTGTGTATTAGGAAATAATATTTTGTCTCAGATAACTTGCAAATACTTTCTTTTATCCAAGTTTGGCATTTTGTTCTGTTTTGGTTTTTGTTTTTAATTTTATGTTGTCATATTTATCAGTCTTTCCTCTTATTGCTTCCTGATTTTGAGTTGTTGCATTTCCCCTTCCCAAGGAATTCTAGTGTTTTTTTTTTCTTTTTAAGATTTTAAAAAAATATTTATTTTCATTTATTCGAAAGAGTGAGAGATCTTCCCTCCCATGGCCCACACCCCAAATGCCCTCAACAGTCTGGGCTGGGCCAGCTGAAGCTGGGATGCCATAATTCCATCCACATCTCCCACATAGGTGGCAGGGACCCAAATACATGAGCATCATCTGCTTCTTCCCAGGGAGGATGCTGGCCGTGGGTTTGTCATAAATTGCCTGGATTGTACTGAGAAATTTACCTTCTATACCCAGTTTGCTTAAGATTTTTATCATGAAAGGATGTTGTATTTTACCAAATGCTTTCTCTGCATCCATTGAGATAATCATATGGTTTTTATTCTTCAATTTGTTAATGGGATGTATCACACTTGCTGAATTGTGTATGTGAACCATCCCTGCATACCAGGGTAAAATCCCATTTGGTCCTGGTGAATGATCTTTCTGATGTGTTGTTGGATTTGATTAGCTAATATTTCATTTAGTATTTTTGCGTCTGTGTTCATCAAGGATATTGGTCTATAATTCTCTTTCTTTGTTGTTCCTTTTTCTGGTTCTAGAATTAAAGTGATACTGACCTCATAGAAGTGTTTTGGAGTTCCCTCCAAAGGAGATCCCTTGCTTTCAATTGTCTTGAATAACTTGAGAAGAGTTGGAATTAGTTCTTCTTTAAAAGTCTGATAGAATTCAGGTGTGAAGCCATCCCAGTCAGAAGCCGAGCTGAGACTCAATCACAGGCACTTTGAGATGAGGTGCAGGCATCTTAACCACAGTGCCAAATGTCCACCCCTCCTCAGTGTTTTCTTATGTTGCTTGTGTGGTTTTCTTTTTTTAAAAAAATTTTCTGAGGCCTTCAGACTTTATTTAATATATAGATTTCATGGAATACAAACGTCTCTGTCATTTATTTTTCTCTTTGATAAACAACGATTTAAAATGTGAAACCCATTCTTAGCTCAAGGCTGTTCCAAAGTAAATTTGACCCTGATTTCAGTATTTGAACTATTTGAAATGTATAATTGTATATGGTGCGAGGAGTATAGTACATATTTTTTTTTCATTTGTACCTTTGCTCTTTCAGAAAGCTTTTATTGTGGAAATTTGCAAACATACACAAGAGTAAAGGGACTATCATGATGAATCCCCCTGTATCCTTCACCCACCTTTTATCAGCAAATAGCCAGTCTTCTCTCTGCTGCCAACATTTTTTTCCTTCACCACTGGATAATTGTAAAGTAAATCCCAGGTGGCATAGAGTTTATTTCATACATAGTTCAATATGGTTCTCTAAAATAAGAGACTTTATGCTACATGCTTTAAAAGATTTGTTAAGTATAACAGGTAGAATGTACATGAACTTCTCAGATGGAGCACACCTGGATGATGAGTGCTCAGCTTAAGGAACATCATTCACAGCACGTCCATGTCTGGTCACTGCCCCTTTCCCAGGTAGATATTACCGTAACTGCTGACATCACTGGTTTGCTTAGCCATTTTGAACATTTTTATGGCCTCATACAGTATATCTCTTTAAAGAAGCATTCATTTTTTGTGAACATCATCCTAATACCATTATCATGCTTTTTAAAATGTGATGTTTATTATAGAATATATAAAATATTTAGTTTTAAATTTTGCAGTTATCTGCGAAAACTCTTTTGTAGGTGATTTATTCAAATTGAGATCCATTCAAGGTCCATGTGTTGTGTTTGGTTGATTTGTCCATTAACCCTCTTTACCTTTGTACCCCCTGTGCTCCTGCCCCTGTTTTTCCTTTGCCATGTATTTATTAAGAAATAAGGTAATTAACCAACCCTTTTTTCAAAACACATTAACAATTTGTTATTTTTTTTGACAGACAGTGTGGACAGTGACAGAGAGAGACAGAGAAAGGTCTTCCTTTTACCGTTGGTTCACCCTCCAATGGCCGTTGCGGCCAGCGCGCTGTGGCGCGGTGGGAAGCCAGGAGCCAAGTGCTTCTCCTGGTCTCCCATGCTGGTGCAGGGCCCAAGGACTTGGGCCATCCTCCACTGCACTCCCTGGCCACAGCAGAGAGCTGGCCTGGAAGAGGGGCAACCGGAACAGAATCCGGCACCCCGACCGGAACTAGAACAACAGTTTGTTATGATAAGCAAGTAAAACCTAACCTACAACCCAATTCATATTTAATAAATTTAATGTTTATTCTGTAGAATAATTAGATACAGAAGGTAACTTGCCCACATAAATGACTGCAATGGTCAAGGCTAATAGAAGGCATTAGAAATTTTGAACTACCTTTAGCAGATGGATTATAGGTTATTGTGGAAACATCAAGGAAAAACAGTTACACCAGCTCTAAGTATTTTAGAGGATGGCATAAGGTTTTAGATCTCTTTATACCTCATTAGGGTAGCTCAGTGTAACAGGGGCTAAGGCCAGTGATAGCTCTGGAGCTCTGTTTTTTGTTTTGTTTTTTGTCATTTATTTGCAGTATTGGCAATCGGGCCATTAGTCTGGATCTGCTGATTGATTGCATCCCTATGCTGGTGGTTATTGTTTTTCTATCCCCTCTATTATTAACTGGCAGTTTACACCATTTCTGTTTTTTTTTTTAACACTTAATTGCCCTGTTATTTATTTTTATTTATTTTTTAATTTTTTTGACAGGCAGAGTGGACAGGGAGAGAGAGAGAGAGAGAGAGAGACAGAAAGGTCTTCCTTTTACCGTTGGTTCACCCTCCAATGGCCACTGCAGCCGGCACACTGCGGCCAGCACACCACCCTGATCCCAAGGCAGGAGCCAGGTGCTTCTCCTGGTCTCCCATGGGGTGCAGGGCCCAAGCACTTGGGCCATCCTCCACTGCACTCCCTGGCCACAGCAGAGAGCTGGCCTGGAAGAGGGGCAACCGGGACAGATCTGGCGCCCTGACCAGCACTAGAACCCAGTGTGCCAGCACCGCAAGAGGAAGATTCGCCTATTGAGCTGCAGCGCCGGCCTACACCATTTCTTAACCTTTACTTTATATTTATAAAAATACCCATGTTCATTCATAAAATTTAGTGATGAAATAAAAACAATGTATAGACAAGATTTAGATCACCTCCAGTTTCACTGACTTCAAAGGGTACAGTTTAAAAATTTGTCATGGGACTCCAAATCCCATTAAGCTGGGTGATAAAAATATCATATTAAGTGTTAAAGTGATCATATTAAATGTTAAAGTGAACATATAGATAGGAGTAAGTGTTAAAGTGATCATATAAATAAGATCAAGTGTTTGGTAATATTAAAAGTTAGAATTAAAAAAGAGAGTATGTTCTAACATGAGAAGCAGTCCACACAGCAGACTCATAAAATGATAATTGCTTTAACACTCTGACCTCAGAATCAGCCCTTAAGGCTTCCTGGTCTGACTTAAAAGCCTGTGAGAGCATTTCAAGTATGGAAAGCCAAGACACTGGCAAAAAAATATTCTACATGAAGGATCTCTCTGAGATTCCAACGGAAAGAAGTGGCTATTAAAGAAGGATATACTTTTCTCTAAAGGGAGGAGAGAATTTCTACTTTGTTTATGGCCTTGTCTAAAAACTGACGGAGTTTGTGGATTCAAAAGGCTTCCGTATCCTAGGCAGGTCATGTCAAGGCAGATCACTGTCATACATAAGAGTGTTAATTGTTAAATTAACAACAGGAGTCATTGTGCACTAACTCCCCATGCAGGACCTCTGTCCTCAATGAGTTGTATTATGAGAGTTAGCTATAAAACTTGTTCTCAAACAGTTGTATGTGTGTGTGTGTGTGTGTTTAAATTATTGAAATCTTTACTTAGTATAGAGTTGGTCTTCTGTGTATAAAGTTAATTGAAAGTGAATTTTAATGGAGAATGGGACTGGGAAGGGGAGAAGAGGAAGAGGAGGGCTGGGAGTGTGGATGAGAGAACAGGTATGGTGGGAAGAATAACTATATTCCTAAAGTTGTACATATGAAATTTGTATTCCTTAAAAAATAAAAAAAGGATACAGCCATGGTCGACAAAGGATTTGACCACAGACTCACTCACTTCAGTCTTGTTTTAATATCTACTGATATCCGCGGCCAGTGCTATGGCATAGCATGTAAAGCCACTGCCTGTGGTGCCAGATCCCATATGGGTGCCCATTCGAGTCTTGGCTGCTCCACTTCTGACCCTGCTAATGTCCCTGGGAAAACAGCAGAGGATGGCCCAGGTTCTTGGACCCCTACACCCATGTGGGAGACCAGAAAGAAGCTCCTGGCTCCTGGCTTTGGATCAGCGTAACTCCAGCCATTGCAACCATCTGGAAGACCTCTCTCTCTGGATCAGAAGTAAAACAGTCGGGACTTGCACCAGCACCTGTATGGGATGTTGGAGTCACAAGCTGCTGCTTTACCCGCTAGGCCGCAATGCCGGCCCCTCCCATTGCTCTTAAGAATATACATGAGGGATCTGGCGCTGTGGTGTAGTATAGGCTAAGCCTCCACCTGAGTCACCTGCATCCCATAAGGTACCGGTTCCTGTCCTGGTTGCTACTCTTCTGATCCAGCTCTCTGCTGATAGCCTAGGAAAGCAGTGGAGGATGCCAAGTCCTTGGGCCCTCGCATCCACATGAGAGACCTGGAAAAAGCCATTTGGGGAGTGAGCCAGCAGATGGAAGAACTCTCTCCTTCTCTCTCTCCCTCTGTCTCTCCCTCTCTGTAACTCTTGACTTTCAAATAAATTATTTTTTTAAAAAAAGAGGGGACTAGCATTATGGTGTAGGGTAGAGCCACCTACAGTGCTGGCATATGGGCACGAGTTTGAGTCCCAACTGTTCCGCTTCCTAAGTAAGAGATCTTACTTAAAAAAATCTTACTTATGGGGCCAGCGCTGTGGCTCAGTGGGTTAAAGCCCTGGCCTGAAGCTCCGGCATCCCATATGGCTGCAGGTTCTAGTCCTAGCTGCTCCATTTCCAGTCCAGTTCTCTGCTATGGCCTGGCATAGCAGTGGAAGATGGCCCAAGTCCTTGGGCCCCTGCACCCATGCGGGAGACCCGGAAGAAGCTCCTGGCTCCTGGCTTCGGATTGGCACAGCTCTGGCCATTGAGGCTATCTGGGGAGTAAACCAACAGATGGAAGAGCTCTCTCCCTGTCTCTGCCTCTCTCTGTGGCTCTGTCTTTCAAATAAATAAAATAAATCTTTAAAAAAATCTTACTTAAATCTAACTAAAGTAAAAGTAAACAATATCTGTTACACATTACTATAAGCAATTCTGTAAAATAAGAAAACATTAGCCACAACTGAAGGCTGAATGGAAAGAAACAGCAAAGAAGTTCTGGAAAATTAAGTCCCTAAAAAATTCACTGTGTGTTCACAACTGATCATAAAGATAGAATTAAGTGTCAGAGGGATCACATCAATAAGACCAAGTGTCTGCTAATAATAATAGAATTAAAAAGGAGAGAACAATCCAACATGGGAAGCGGGATACACAGCAGACTCATAGAATGGCAGATAGGCCGGCGCCGTGGCTCAACAGGCTAATCCTCCGCCTTGCGGCGCCGGCACACCGGGTTCTGTCCTGGTTGCCCCTCTTCCAGGCCAGCCCTCTGCTGTGGCCCAGGAGTGCAGTGGAGGATGGCCCAAGTGCTTGGGCCCTGCACCCCATGGGAGACCAGGGAAAAGCACCTAGCACCTGGCTCCTGCCATCGGATGAGCGCGGTGCGCTGGCCGCAGCGCGCCGACCGCGGCAGCCATTGGAGGGTGAACCAACGGCAAAGGAAGACCTTTCTCTCTGTCTCTCTCTCCCTGTCCACTCTGCCTGTCAAAAAAAAAAAAAAAAAATTTAAAAAAAAAAAAAAAAAGAATGGCAGATGCCCTAAACAGCACTTTGGCCTCAGAATCAGCCCTTAAGGCATTTAGATCTGGCTAAAAAGCCCATGAGAGCATTTCAGGCATGGAAAGCCAAGACACTGTGGAAAAAAAAAAATGACCTAAATGAAAGATCTCTGTGAGTGAGATCCTGGTGGAAAGAAGGGGCCATCAAAGAAGGAGGTACCTTTTTCTGAAGGGAGGAGAGAACTTCCACTTTGATTATGGCCCTACCTAAATAATGCTGGAGTTTGTGGATTCAAGAGGCTTTCATAGCATTGGCAGCTCATGACAAGAGCCTCAGGTGGGTGATCACTGATGTCATAAATAAAGAGTGTCAATTGTTAAATCAACAACAGGAGTCACTGTGCACTTGTTCCCCATGTCAGACCTCTGTCCTTGATGTGTTGTACTAAAAGAGTTAACAGTAAAACTAGTCTTCAAATGTACTTTATACTTTGTGTGTCTGTGTGAGTACAAACTGTTGAAATCTTTACTTAGTATAGAGTTGCTCTTCTTTATATAAAGATAATGAAAAATGAATCTTAATGAAGGATGGAATGGAATAGGAGGTGGGACGGTTTTGGGGTGGAAGCATGGCTATGGGGGAAGAACCACTATAATCAAAAATTGTACTTATGAAATTAATATTTATTAAATAAAAGCTTCCTTTAAAAAAATTCACTGTATGAGATTGGTGTAGCTCTTAAGAAGCTGCTTGTGGGGGTTGGTGTTGTGGCACAGTAGGTTAAACTGCTGCTTGCAATGCCAGCATCCTATATGGGTGTGAATTCAAGTGCCAGCTGTTCTACTGCCGATCCAACTCAGCAGAAGGTTGGGCCCCTGCACCCACGTGGGTGATCTGGAAGAGGCTCTTGGCTCCTTGTTTCTGATCGGTCCAGCACTGGCTGTTTTAACTGTATGGGGAGTGAACCAGCAGATGGAAGATTCTCTCTCTCTGTCACTGTCTTTCAAATAAAATTTTTTTAAAAAGAGAATTCATCCCAGTTGTTTAAGTGCAAGATTACTGTACCAGTTCTTTAAAGATTCTTATAAGGCAGAGAATTACCACTAAATCCTATTGTGATTTGAAATAAGTTTAGTTAGTACTTTTTAGACCTTGCAACTGTGTTTATGGTTGAAAAACAAGAACCAGCACAATGGTAATCATAAACATCTGGCGTGCTTTCTAGCTTGTACACAGAAGGACTTAATATACTCAACATGTGGGAATCAGTAGAATTAAAGCACATTTCCTTAGATTTTTTAAATACAAAAATACATGCATTGAAAATTTTATTATTACCTGTTTTTTTCCTAAAATACCATTTGTATTTTTCATAGGTTACTTTTTTATCAGAATTTATGGAAACAAAAGATGTTTATCTCCTTTCTCATTAATTTTAATGATTTTGTCCTTTATTTTTTACTAATGAACAGGATCCCTGTCAAAGTTTGCCTTACCTGGGAAATCGGAAGTGACATCTTCATTCAACATGAGTAATACAAATATCTTCCAGAACTATGCAATGGAGGTACAGTCAAACGGACACTGCCTTGTACTACCTTATAAATGTTACATTTAAATATTCCTAGTCCATGGAGAGATCCTTATAAAAGTTAAATATATAGCATCTAAATATCTAAAATTTCAGAATGTTTATCAAATCTGAATAAAATGAAAATGCAGTTTTTGGATATCCATTATTTCAGATTATTGAAGTCATATTACTTTGTCGCTCTTAGAACAGTTCCATGGTTACTTTGAAGTCATAACATACAAAAGCATTTTCATTTTTCACCATTTGAATTTATTCCTTATTATATATAAGCTCTCTTTGAATGTTTATTCTTTTTTTTTTTTTTTTGGTAAGATTGATTTTATTTATTTAAAAGGGAGAGGGGGAGAGAGAGATCCTCCATCTGCTGGTTCATTCCCCAAATGGCCGCAACAGCCAGAGCTGGGCCAGATCGAAGCCAAGAGCCAGGAGCTTCTTCTAGTCTCTCTCATGGTTAAAGCGACCCAAATACCTGAGCCATTGGACCCTCCTCCACTGCTTTCCTAGGCCATTAGCAGGGAGCTGGATGGGAAGTGGAGCAGCTGGGACATGAACCAGTGCCCATATGGGATGCTAGCATCTCAGGTGGCAGCTTTATCCCCTATGTGCTTTAAAAAAAAAAAAAAAGATGGCCGGCGCCATGGCTCAATAGGCTAATCCTCCGCCTGCGGCGCCGGCACACGGGGTTCTAATCCCTGTCGGGGTGCCGGATTCTGTCCCAGTTGCCCTTCTTCCAGTCCAGCTCTCTGCTGTGGCCCGGGAGTGCAGTGGAAGATGGCTGAAGTGCTTGGGCCCTACACCCACATGGAGACCAGGAGAAGCATCTGGCTCCTGGCTTCGGATCAGCACGATGCGCCGGCCGTGGCGGCCATTGGAGGGTGAACCAACGGCAAAAGGAAGACCTTTCTCTCTGTCTCTCTCTCTCACTGTCCACTCTGCCTGTCAAATAATAATAATAATAAAGAAAGAAAAAAAAAAGAAGTAGAGGAGCTAGGACTTGAACTAGCACTCCAATATGCAATGCTGGTGTCACAAGCAGCAGCTTAACCTGCTACACCACAGTGCTGGTTCTTACAGCAAGGTTTTTAAACTGTCTATGGTGGGAGACCACAACTGCTTTTGTCTGTTTAATTTCTATTTTGTTTTAGCTAATATTATTGTAAAGTGCATTGATTACACACTTAGATGTTATAGCCATGTCAGATTACTTTAAAAAGTTTCTAAATCCTCCCAGTAATTTCTTTATTTACCCCATCACAAACTAGTAAGAATTTATGGACCATCTCAGTAACCATACTTTTAGTAGCACTGAGCTATAGTATATAAATAATTGCAAATATTGTTTTGAGCATTAAGAAATTAATGCTAGAGTTTAGTTTTCATTAATAAAACTACAGCAAATTTTGTAGTAATTACAGTGGAAGAAAATCCTCACTTACATGCAAATTTCTCTTTCAGGCAAAAATTTTGGAAGAGATTTAGCTTAAATAGTCAAAGATGATTATAGTAAATAATGCAGCAAATGTAATCCATTTTTT
Source organism: Sylvilagus floridanus (assembly GCA_949820135.1). Lineage (NCBI taxonomy): Eukaryota > Metazoa > Chordata > Mammalia > Lagomorpha > Leporidae > Sylvilagus > Sylvilagus floridanus. The sequence goes on along the minus strand of OX463239.1, from coordinate 73,535,210 downwards.
TATTTTTATAATGTCTGCATCCTGATGAGTTTTAATTTTTCAGTAGATTTATGAAATGGTGTTTAATCCAGCTTGCCTTATAAAGTGCCATCTTCTCCCATAGGTTCTCATCTCCAGTTGTTCTCGGTGTAGAACTTGTGATTGTCTTGTCCATGATGAAGAAATCATGGCTGGCTGGACAGCAGATGATTCAAATCTCAATACTACGTGCCCATTCTGTGGGAATCTTTTCTTGCCCTTTCTGAATATTGAAATCAGAGATTTAAGACGACCTGGAAGGTAGTGATAATATGCTTTTTTCCCTCAGTGTTTAAGTATCATGTTTCCTAGAGTATCTCTTTTCTCAAAAGGCTCTTTTGATTCACATTACAGATACTTTTTGAAGTCAAGCCCATCTACAGAAAATATTCACTTTCCATCCTCCTTTTCAAGTCAAACAAGGCGGTCTTGCATTTCAACATCAGCCTCTGGTCTTGATACATCTGCTGTTGATGTTCAAGGGAATTTTGATCTAAACAGGTAATTATGATTATGTGGAACAACATATATTACACGTGTTTTAGATATATGACATAAAAATTAGCTAACCATTTCAGGTTTAAATTTCTATAAAAAGTAGATTCATAACCTTAAATTGTTATACCTAGTTAAAACATTATTAAAACCATTAGCTTAGGTAACTAATATAAAGTTATATGTTATGCTTTATGAATCCCTAGTTTAAGCTATATGTCTATATAATACTTATTTAGTATTTTAAACGTAAAAAAAATCTGTAAAACACTTTAGGTTTATAATGACCATCTTCTCTCCATTTCTTCAAGAATTAGGTCTGTGCTAACTCCTGCTTTGAAACATTTAATTTTCCACTTTAGAGTGTCTAATAATCTAAGAAAACATTGGTGTAAGAACTATAAAACTAAACTAAGACTTACACAGTAAGCCTAATGTAAGGAAATGTTCTCTTCAATGCAGAAATCAGCTCCTTTTTGCAGAAGTGCCAAATGGACCAGAGGTAGCTAGAGAGATGAAACCATGTTGGCAGCTGCATGTGTAAAAGAAATGCCTTTATAGTACTGGCAGACTAATGCAACTTGTGTGATCCTAAATACTTACAGAGTGAAAACAAATGCACTTCCTTTCACCATAGTTCTCTGTGGCCCTTGTCTTTGACTCTCTTCTACGAGCGTGTGATGCCTAAAGGAGTGTGCGCCCATTTGCTGTTTCCCACTCCTAAGGCCTGGTGTGATTCCTGCTACATAACGGTTGTGCACTAAGTGTTTTGAATAAGTGAGTGAATCTTGACTATTTAAAGTTCCCTTGATAAAAAAGGAAATTTGACATGACTACATTTCCTAAAAATATATCCTATTTCCAGCTGAAGCCTGAGTAACATTTCTTTAGATTTATTTTACTGTCTCTGGTTCCAATTCTAAAGAGAAGAACATAGTTCTTCTAGATAAAATGAAATATGTCTAGACACTGACATGCTTTTTTCTTTTTTTGACATCAAAGTAAATCTAAACTTCAGGAAGATTCCTGTGCTCGAAGTATTCAGATCCCTGCTAATAGATCAAAAACAACCATGTCAAAATGTCCAGTATTTCCAATGGCCCGAAGCATTAGTACTTATGGCCCCTTGGATAAGGAAGATACCGGAGGACAGAAACTCATTCCTACAGGCAGCCTGCCAGCTACTTTACAAGGAGCTCCGGTATGTATTTTGCTATTTTTTTCCTTTACAAATGATTTTGTTCCCCTTATCCTAAAAAGCCGTATTAGCTTCAGTTTTGTTAGTGTCAAGAAGATTGTCTCTTGTATGATGTAATTGTGTTACCTTTAAAATCATTCGCAGGGATTTTTTTAATGGTTTAATAAAAATCATTCTTATATTCACCATTTATGGGTTTTATTTATTCAACAGGATTCTTTAGGATTAGAATGGCACCTTCCAAGTCCAGATCCTGTCACTGTTCCGTATCTTAGTCCTTTAGTGGTCTGGAAGGAACTGGAAAGCTTACTGGAAAATGAAGGTGATCATGCAATAGCAGTGGCAGACTTTGTGGACCATCACCCCATCGTGTTTTGGAACCTTGTGTGGTATTTCAGACGCCTTGACTTGCCCAGTAACTTACCTGGATTGATTCTTTCTTCTGAGCATTGTAACAAGTATTCAAAGGTATGAGACTAAAAATTAACTAAAAGGCAATGACTCTGTTACCATATAATGTTTGCATATTCCTAGCAATAAAAAGTAAGGTTTGTTTTTATGCTAAGTAGTTTATTTATTTGAGAAGCACAGTTAGAGAGAGGGAGAGCCCCAGAGAGAGGTCTTCCAATCCCTGCATCATTCCCTAAATGGCCACAATGGGTAGAGCTGAGCTGATCCAAAGCCAGAAGCCAGGAGCTTCTTCTAGGTCTCCCACATGCATGCAGGGGCCCAAGCACTTGAGCCTTCTTCTGCTGCTTTCCCAGGCCATAAGCAGAGAGCTGGATAGGAAGAGGAGCAGCCATGACATGAACTGGTACCCATATGGGATACTGGTGCCACAGGCAGAGGCTTAGCCTACCATGCCATGGCACTGGCCCCACTAAGTGCTTTTAATAATCATCTAAATCATTAGATAAATAAAATTGTTGTAGTTGCATTTACAAAAAATTTGTTTCTTCTTAGTCTAGAAAGAACAATAAAATTGGTTTTTTTTCTGTTTTGTTTTGTTTTAGCCGTCTAAAATTTACACAAAATGTGCTTGAATGTTTGTTAAAGCTCCAAAAATAGGGGCCAGTGCTGTGGCATAGTGGGTAAAGCCACCACCTGCAGTGCCGGCATCCCATATGGGCATCGGTTCGAGTCCCGGCTGCTCCACTTCCAATCCAGCTCTTTGCTATGGCCTGGGAAAGCAGTAGAGCATGGCCCATGTCCTTGGGCCCCTGCACCCACGTGGGAGACCCGGAAGAGGCTCCTGGATCCTGGCTTCAGATCAGCACAGCTCCAGCCGTTGGGGCCAATTTGGGAGTGAGCCAGAGGATGGAAAACCTCGCTCTCCCTCTCCTCTGTGTAACTCTGACTTTCAAATAAATAAATAAATATATTTTTTAAAAAAGTAAAAATCAGAAGTAAAAAAAATGTTCCAAAAATAAATTGGAAATGACTCTTAAGAGTTTGTGAGTTAACCCCACTCATGCTATACAAGCCTAACAGTTTTTAGGAGGATTTCTATAATTCATAGTTTCAACCATATGATACCATTTTCTTTATTTCTTTACTCTGAATGTTAGCTTAACATTTAGTCGGGTTGGTGCATGTTCATTGAATTTTTGCTGTGTTCTATAAAAGTCTATGTTTTCAGAAGCTAGCTCCACCACTAAACTGCAGTCCGAGTTCAGGAATTTTGTCTTCTCGCTCCTTCTTCTTCATGTCTGTGACTGTGCAGGCACAGGATAAATGAGTGACTAGAGGTTACCTCACACTTACTTGGGCTAGGCTACTGGACCGATAGAGCGTGGGACCCTTGGACTAATCTAACATGAGCAGGAGGACCGGATTGGCCCTTCACAGAACTCTTTCTCCCTCACCGCAATTACTTCCTTAAATCTCCTACTTTAGAGACATTAACTTCTCACTCTGGGTATTTTCCTGTAGTAAATATCAAATGCGTGTACATAGGTCTCTCTGTCCTTTCTCTCTTATGCACAAATATCCTTAAAAATGTGTAAAGATTATATAAGCTATTTACAAAAAGTGATCATGTAAGAATCATTAATGGATGCTTGTTTATTCTGTAACACAGATTCCCCGCCACTGTATGTCTGAAGATAGTAAACATGTTTTGATACAGATGTTGTGGGACAATATGAAATTACATCAGGATCCAGGACAGCCCTTGTACATCCTCTGGAATGCTCACAGTAAGTTCCGTCAGGGAATGACGACGTCTTCCCTGTGAGAGCACTCTATGCCTGCTTTAAATAGCTTAACTAATGTATAACTGACTTCTACTGTACTACTTTTTGTCTTACAGGTCAAAATCGTACTCTTTTGTTTGAGAGTGAGTGTTAAGTTTGATTTTGTTTTTTTAGTGTTACTTTTTGTGGAGGTCTAGGTGGTTTTATTTTGATTTGGTTTTTGGGGGGCGCTATGTATGTGTTAGAGGGGTCGATTGTGTTTTGTACAGTTCAGCTTTCAGCACGTTGCTTGTCCCAGTCTCTTTGTTTTACTTATTTTTTTGTTTGACTGCATCTCAGACTGCTGATGTAAAATTTTCTTAAGGGGTTTTATTAAAGGAAACAGTATTTTTAGTTATTGTCTATTTGAACTGCAGAAAGCTTTAGGCCTATTTTGGTTATTATTTGTTGAATTTTTTTTCCTTTTTGGCTGTCTTCATTCTTAGATTTCTGTTCCTTTATATGTTGCCCTTATTTTAAGTGCTTTGTAGTGTTTGTATTAGCTGTTATTGCTCCTTAATTTCCTTCTTCTTTCTCCACAGATCATTTTCCTTCATCTGCTCTTTTCTTCTTTTTACAGCCCAAAAGTATCCCATGGTCCATTTATTGCAAAAGAGTGATAGCTCATTTAACCAAGAACTATTGAAAAGTATAGTTAAAAGCATTAAAATGAATGACGTCTATGGCCCAATGAGTCAGATTTTAGAGACACTGAATAAGTGTCCACACTTTAAAAGACAGAGGTAAGTCATTCTCTTAAACAAATATATTGTTCCTCTAAGGAAGATTCATATTGTTTGCTTAGTAGTTTGTTATTATATCTCATGCTTCTGTTAGCTTAAAAACATTTATAGAGAGCATATAGACTACATGGGTACTAATATTTTCTCCATGTCTTGCCCCATCCCAGGAGTTTATACCGAGAAATACTATTTCTCTCACTTGTGGCACTGGGAAGAGAAAACATTGACATAGGTAATTCAGCATAATATATAACATTTAATATTTATATGTCATAGTATATTTTCAAAGTTTTTATATTCATAGTGTTTGTTATTATATTAACTTATTAGAAGAATTATTTCTTTGTGTTTTTTTGTTTTGTTTTCTGTTTTTGCCTTATGGTCCTGGTAGTAATAATAATGATGGTAATAATTGTAGTAATAAAATTAGTGGTAATAATAGTGATAAATAATAAAAGTTGACTGCTTACTAGGTAGCTCAAACTGTAGCCCATGTATCATCTCACATAATTCTTTCAAAAGTCCTATCTATGACATTGAAACCATTGTTACTTTGATGTTATTGAGGATACTGAAGGGCTGAGAAGTTCAATATCTTAATTTCAAGTTTCATAGTAATAATAGATCCATATTGGAACCCAACAGTTTTAATTTCTAATCCCATGCTTTTAACTATTGTATTATGTCACTAATGACATTAAGCTTGTTCACAAAGAATGAAAGAGGGCTGGTCATTTGATGCAAAGCTTAAAATGCAACTGGGGACACTGCATCCCATATCAGAGTGCCTGGGTTTGAGTCCCTGCTGCACTTCTAATCCAGTTTCCTGCCAGTGCACACCCTGGGAGACAATAGTCAATGGCTCAAGTGCTTGGGTCTCTGCCACTGACGTGGGAAACCTGGATGAAGTTCCAGGCTCCTGGCCTTGGCCTGGTCTAGCCCCAGCTGTTGCACGTAACTGGGGAGTGAGCCAGCAGATGGAAGATATCCCTGTGTCACTGTCACCCTTTCAAATAAATAAATAAAACTTAAAAAAAAAAATCAGGTAGCCAAATATACAGGCTAGAAGTTCCCAGACTTTGGTTGGTCACTGCCTTCTCTCAGTTATTATTGTATCGGCCTCTCTTAAGCTTCCATTTCAAGCCTCTTGTTGATTTCCATTTCTAGGTCCTAAGAAAAAGAACTAGTCCACTGGTAGGCCAAAGTAAGAAAATTAGCGTTCAACTGAATTTAGATTGCTGTCAGACCTTGAGAGATTTTGGCAGAGTTTTGGCCTTCTCTTTGATAATCTGTATATGATTAAGAGGTTTCTTGTGTGGTATCTACTGCGGGTGCCGGCTTAATTAAGCCTATTCACCAATTAACATCTATGTGATGGATTCTGCTTCTCTTAGGTGATTGTATGCAGGTCTTAAGAGACCTAAAATTCTTCAACATCAGCAGTTGCATTCACTTTTAAAGCAACACAGCTGTTTATTAGTGGCATCAGAGTAATAATGATAATGTCTGATAAGCGTATATGCACTTTTATAAGTTACTCAGACCCGATGAAGCATGAATAGAGAGCCAGGACACCCCCACACACACACCGTGTGCTGCCTCCCAGCAGTCACTCAGGGTGAGTGACAGAGCGTGATTAGTGAAGCAGAGGGCGGACACCATCCCTGACTGGGTCTCTCAGAGTACCATCTGACCCGAGGTGACTTATGGGAATTTTCAGCCTTCATGCCAAGAGAAAGATTGTAGCATTTGTGAGCAAATGTGTGTATGAGTGAAATGGGTGGGTGTGATTTTCTTTTATTTTTGACAGAGTGGACAGTGAGAGAGAGAGACAGAGAGAAAGGTCTTCCTTTTTGCCGTTGGTTCACCCTCCAATGGCCACTGCGGGCGGCGCACTGCGGGTGGCGCGCTATGGCCAGATCACTGCGCTGATCCAAAGCCAGGAGCCAGGTGCTTCTCCTGGTCTCCTATGCGGGTGCAGGGCCCAAGGACTTGGGCCATCCTCCACTGCACTTCCGGGCCATAGCAGAGGGCTGGCCTGGAAGAGGGGCAACCAGGACAGAATCCAGCACCCCAACCGGGACTAGAACCAAGTGTGCCAGTGCCGCAGGCAGAAGATTAGCCTGTTGAGCCGCGGCGCTGGCCATGGATGTGATATTTTAAATAAAATAAGCACTTAAAGGATAAAGACAAGGACATTAATTTAGTTAGAAAAATAAGTCTGCTTATATAGAAGACAGCAGTGGGAAATTGGCTTACACTGAAATGGCCTTAAAGGATTCAGATATAAACCCAAGCCACATAGTTGAGTAACTTTGTTTTAAAAAAGAAGCATGATCCAGAAAAATATAATCAGAGGACACTGTACTTGGAAGTCACATTAAGTTGCTCACCACCTAGTTGAAATAAAACTGGGAAAATTTCGAGAAGCCCAGTAGAAATGAGAAATTATTTAGAGTTAAGGAATATTTGATGGAGAACACTAAAGGAAGTACAGCTGTATTGAACCTGTAAATAAATACTGTATGAAAATGCTGAGCTCCCCTTCCAACTAGAAAGAGGGAAAAATGAGTGGGTTCAAATTCCAACGAGGGGATTTTAAGCAGAATCTTTTAATATTTGTTTTTTACTGTAATGGTTGTAAAACACTGGAGACTACTAAAAATAAGAAAATTGAGAAATGGTGCCTGCATAGTTATTCTGAAAAAATATTTTGCAAGAATAGACAAGAATAAAAAATAGTGAAGGAAATGATAAGGGAATTAAAAGGGCACCCTAGAAAATATCTAGCTAGCACAAAAGAAGGGAGTAGTGGAGGAGTCGGGTGAGAGCATAAGACACGTGAGTGATCTTCATGGAAAATGCTGTTCCCCTTCCCTAAAAAAATACGTGGAGTGGGCATTTAGCCTAGCAGTTAAGTCATAGCATTCCACATTGGAATGCCTGGGGTTGACACCTGGCTCTGGCTTATGACTCCAGCTTCCTGTTACTGCAGACCCTGGGAAGCAGTGGTGATAAGTCTGTGTGGGTCCCTGCCAACACTCTCATGGGAAACCTAAACTAGGTTCTCAGCTCCCAGCTTCAGCCTGGCCCTAGCTCAGCCCTAGCTCAGCCCTAGCTCAGCCCTAGCCATTACAAGCATTTGAAGAGTGAACCAGCAGATGGATGCTTGCTCACTCTCTCAAATATTTAAAAATAAGTAAAATTTAGCATCATGAAACTCTTGTAGGTTTCATTGGTCTGTGCAATCCAGCTCTAAAATGCACAGGTGCCTAGCTTTGTAATTTGTTGTCCTTTGGATGGCAGAAATATCCTAGAGATTACTTCTTGGTCTGTAATTTTGTGGTTCTGTAGTATCACAGAAACTTGATTGTTGTCTCCATCAGACATAAATGTTGTTGTGCTTTTACTTTTACAGATGCGTTTGATAAGGAGTACAAGATGGCATATGACCGTCTGACACCTAGTCAAGTCAGGAGCACACACAACTGTGACAGACCACCAAGCACAGGGGTGATGGAGTGTCGGAAAACCTTTGGAGAGCCTTATCTTTAAGACGTGTGTGTGTGTGTGTGTGTGTGTGTGTGTGTGAACACTCAATATATATGTACAGTTGGTGTATAAAGGAACACTTTTGAACTCTAAACTTTTTTCTTCAATCTTTGAGAACGCTTTTGTAAATGGTTCAGAAGGCTCAGGTGGTTTCTGTACAGATGTTTTGAGGAGAGACTGTGACCACTAAGGAGAGAGCCACTTGGTTCCCCAGTTCTTTTTTTTTTCCCCCTTTAACTCTCCTATAATAAAAAACTAAGTATTTTTGTGATGAGGAAACCCCTAAAGGAAATTAGTTGCCATAAAATAGACAACTCTGCTACGGTTTCTCTTGAAAGAGATGGTAAAGTCAGGTATGGAACCTCAACAGAAATGTAAGATCAAAGTATCTCCTGTTTTTTCATAGCCTATTCAGATATTTTGACCATGAAGTTGTATTATACATATTTTAAATTGTTTATAGTAAGTTGATATTTTTTTAATTTTTAAATTTAATATAGCAGACTTAAAATGAACTTAAACGTACAAAACAAGCATTTATTTTCCTTGTCTGCTGCTATTTGAAGTAATTAATTAGTACAGCTGCAGATCTCTCTCTATGTATATATATCTATCTATATATTTTTTATTACTTGGGAGAATGAATTCTAAAACGTCAGTGCTAGTGTCGGTGTTGTTCTAGGATTGCTTGTTAGTACCCTAAGCCCGACTGCGCTGGGTCATGGCAGGCTTAGTATGCGCTGCCTGCCTGACTCACTGAGCCCTGTGAAAGGAGAGCCAGGCTGCAAAATTTTCTCTACTGATGATAAATACATACCATCCACAGAGAGAAGAACAGCTCCCAAATCCAAGCAGCGATTTAAATTTTAATATTCTACATAAAAACTACATTGCTATACTGGGAAATAAGACAGTTGACTTTATTCCAAATTTTACTCTTGTTTTAATGTCTAAAATACTGGGTATGACACAAATTGTACTATAAAATATTTATCTGAAATATGATTTATGGAAGTATTCTGTTAATACTATATATAAATATTAAAAATATTTTTTTCAAAAACAGTAATAGCTCTCTAAAAGTATACATCCTGATAGAATTTCCCATATTGAGGAACTTAATTATTTTTTAACAAACTTTAGAATCTGAAGTTTGTAGAACTTGAATGCAGAAATTTCCAAAAATCAGACAATAAATTGAATGTTTAAACATCATGAGTATTAAATACTTTTTTAAAAATTTTAGTTGCATTATTTCTAATGACTTTCTCTGGGTAATTTCTCTGATAAAGAAAGATTTTCAGTGTGTTTTCGTGTGTATGTTTGCACACATCATCATTAATAGAGGTAATCTTCAGCCATTTTAAAGACAGGAAAAAAATGGATGTTCTCAAGTTCAATGTATAAAGCAAATTGAGTCCATAACTTTTAGACTGGAGAGATGTTGGAGTTCTGAGACATAGAGTCAGTTCACCTGCAGAACAAACACTTGAGTTCACACTATTAGTGAACAGCACCAAACGGAAACATTTCCCAGCTGTCTACTCCGGGAGATAATGGAGTTTAAAAATGTAAAACTTCAGTTCGGTTGGGAACTGAACTTGCTTACTTGAAAACTGCGGTGCTCCGCACAGGGATCTGCCTCTCCTCTGTAAAACCCGGCCAGCCCTGCCCTCTCCCAATCAGACCCAGCCTCACATTCCAATTCTGTCTTTTGTTCTCTAAATCATTTGAAAGTTGTCCACCGAGAGAAACACTGCTAGGGGAGTTTTTGGCATTGACCATAAAAATCCCTCCAAATAGGATTCTGGGGTTAGCTTCTAGTTTGGGTTGTTGTTTGTTTTTATTTTCATATAAAGACAGCTTGCACTATTATTTACTTTTTCTGTAACACAAATAATATGTAGGTGTCGTGGTTTATTTATTTGAAATGCCTGACAAAGAGTGATGCAGAGCTCATTCTTTTTGGTTCAGTTTCATTTGGAAAAGTGATTGTAACTTTTATTTCCTCCCCCATCCTGAGTTTTCTTTGGATAGAATCACATTTCCCTATTTTTAATCCCCGGGAATAATACTACACAAAGTCAGTCTTGAAATACTAAAACATGAATAGAAATTAATAAACCCTCCTCAAGAAAAAATTAAAATACAGATCATCCCTCTTCAATGACTCTGTACAAACTTTTCTTCAGTTTTCTTTCAGTTTCAGTACACTTTGGAGAATCGTGGCCACTCATATTGGAGAGAAACACTCTTTTGCTGTGTTATCTCTTATTTTCTTATTCTTAGTTGTTCTGTGCTTCAACTGTTGAAAGTAAACCATGCTATTTGCTGGTGTAATCTGTTTACTGCCTCCTCCCGTTGTGTTTTGAATGTCACATGTTTGTATTTAATATAGTGTTTTAGATATTCAACTTATTCCTCCTATTGTCAGACAGGGAATTATGTAGCTGTTCATCTTCTGATTTTGTCATTTTTTTTCTTTTAATTGTTTTTGCTTTAAAATCCTGTAACCACCAGGTTATTATTAGGTTTTCTAATATGTCTCCCTATTTTTGTATATAGAGAAATGGCCCCAGAAAATGTTTGGTTCAACATTTTAGGCAATAAATAACTTATTTTTTAATTTATGCTGATAATTATGATGCTTCAGTGCAATTAGCAAGTGTTAGCCAGTTATACAGAGACGTCGTATTGTGTTTTCAAATACTCTGTAAGTGTGTGGCAAGAAAATCTCCCTGGTTTTTTGATGGTGTGGTGGTGGTGATGGTGGCTTTGTTTTCCGGGGAGGGTAATGTGCAGCAGCCCGGCTTTGTTTTTGTTCTTCCACTAGAACTGGAAAGCTCCTGTTGGGCACTTTGTCTCGGAGGAGGAAGGGAGAGAGCAGGCTGCCTCTTTGAGAGGGCCCTTGGTCTCCGTGCTGTGGTTAGCTTGCTCTGCCCCTTCCTGTTTGGATAGAAGACTCAGTTTTATTTCAGACTTGAACTTCATAGCAGCTGCGTACCAGCTTACCTTAATGTCCTCAGTCCTTGATGTCTTACCTGTCCATATTGCCTTCTTGCTCTGGCCTCAAAGTAAGCAATTTTGCTGAATTTATTATTTTAGTGCACAGATCAATATAGGAATTTCTATCTGTTATTCCAAAGTCTGTTTGCATATGCTTGTGCCCTGAGACAATAACAGACTCTTTTGATAAAGTTACTGCTGCCTGTCCATAACTGCTGTTTATTTGGGTGGCTCCTTCTTTCTGTATTTAAATTTTTTTACTCAAGTGTAATACTGTTATAAAAATGATTGGAGCAACTGATGGACTTTTCTGCAAGTGAAATTCTCTAGTTTTGCTTGTTTATCTCACAGTGAAGGTGCTGAAGACCAGAAACGTGCCTTTGGTTTCATAGGCCGGCTTGGGCCAGGGTGCGCTGGCAGGGTCGAGTGACCCCCCAGGAATGGGCAAGCCCATTCATAAGCCCCTGTTGGCACCTTTCATAGTGAGCCATCCCAGAACACATCACCAGCTGCACCTGCAGGGGGATTCTTCCCATTTATCTTCCAGACTGTGCCCTAAAGCATTTATTCCAATTCCTGCCTTCTTTCGCACTCAATATTTAAATAAATGATAATATTGATATAGGCAGTGCTATTAAAAGACCAAGCCTCTAATGTAATAAAACCATTTTCAGATCTTTTGATAATAGTACAATATAACATTTGAAGTGCATTATACTCTTTAAACAATTTTCCAAAATTTGAAATAGATCCCTTTTTTCTCATAATATATACAGTCATTAAAATTAGCAAGAATTTCACATTTTACAAGTCTGGCCCAAACCTGTTACCATCAAGGAAATGCAGCCTCACGGAGGATGAAGGAGACCCTGTAGCCTCCCGTCTTCTAATTCACATCCCGCACTGGGCCTTTCTCAGCTGAATGAGTGACCTAAAATTTGGCCCAGGTAACTATACAGATCATTTTGCCTATCAAATGAGAGGACCATCTGAATATTAACTTGACATTTTTATATGGTACTTTACCTCTAAAAAAGCATGACTTTAATAGTTACAGGTTTACAAATGTATAACAAAAATTTCAGTTTTCAAGCATAACAAATTGACTTTCAAGGTTATGTAAGTTTTCTATCTCCTTAAATCTTCTTTCTCTCCCCCAATGAATTTCTCACCGTCCATCAAGACCCAGCTTCATATTTTGTACTTTCCCTTTCCTGTCATAGGTATGAAGTGACCAGAATTTTCTTTTGAGACAAAGGGAAATACCAAAATTTCAGCAAACTGAATGGGAAAAGGAGGTTAGATCATGAGAGTTGGTTTGAATCATTAAATGGACATTTGAGCACTTTGCCATTACAGAACACTTCATTGCCATCACTCCTCCTCCCGCCTAACGGAGAGGCAGATCTCGGGCTGCTGGGGAGGAGCTGCCGTCTCTCTCCGAGGCGAGCTGGAGTTGGCCACAGACACCAGGTTGATGCCCAGAGTTGTGAGGTTAAGGGTCTCCCTCCCACGGGCATTGTTTCCTCCTCCGTTCTTAGGCCATGGTTTGCAGAGCTGCAGCAGTGCAACGTCAGCAAAGAGGCTATTAATTATAGAATGTGGAGTCGTGACATGATTTCACGTTCTTCATTCTTCTTTTGAGCATTCTTACTCAAGTGACCTAAAGGTAAGATAGATATGAGCCCATCCATGTTTGCTAAGTAAAATACTACTGGGACTCATAATTTGTTGAAATTTAATAAAAATTATTTCCAAGACTGAGAATCCTGGAGTAACGAGGCAATTAAATTAACCAGATCATCTTAAAAGATATAGCCCTTCAACACCAACATTACTGATTCCCCCCATCTGTCCTGCCACCTTGTCGTCAGTGAATCGAGCCTGCATTGGTGTGGGCATTAAAGCCCTGGTTACCATCAGCACCTGCAGTCACCTAAGTCCCTCTTTCTCTAGAAACAATAACAAAACTGGTCCATGTCTAATGTGTCCCTAACTTGATGCTGGTAAGAGCGGCACGCAGAGAGGTATCTAAGATACAAGCACATCAAATGCCACGTAAAACACTGAGCCATAGAAGTGTTGAAAATACTGGTGTCCTTTACGCTAGCTGTCTGGGAAGTGGTAATACTCTTCTCACCGTGTTGTCGCTGTGTTAAGGATTTTTGAATTTTTCTCCTTGTTATCACCTTAAAATCCACTTAGAAACCACACAAGCACTTTTCCAGCTTTATAATCCTATACAGGTTGACATGCAAAAATAGCATTGCCTCACTGGGTGTCTTACTTTCTAAGCCAGTTTCACTCTGCTGCTGATTCTGGCCTTTTTCCTTCCCTAATCTCCACGCATTCCAACTCAAGGGCAAATTACACATGTTCATTTCTCAGAAATGCAACAAGAGCTAAGGTAGTCTTTTTAAGCTAGAAAATACTGCCGGCCGTTTCACTGGACTCTGATGTGGAGTGGTAATTGATTCTTGTTATGCTTCCTTTTTTCCTTTAGCCTTAGACCCTTAAACTCAAAAACTGAACCTGTAGTGATCAGAAAGCTGAGAGAGCCTCACATGTGAACAGGAGAAGAGGGGATACCTAATGGAGATGTGTGCTGGGCGTAGGCACCACGAGGCTGAGTTTCAGACCACGTGTGCATCTTTGGGCCAGCAGCTTTTCAGGAACGATCAGGGCTGAGAGCATGGAGCTTGTCTTCCTGCTGCTGTGCCTGTCCCAACCCACACCCCAGATAGAGCTCAAATTAGAGAGCCCTCTGCCTCCAGGGATCCTTCAGCCTTCCCGTGATAGCTGTGTGCACAAGTCAGGGGTAGGAACTCGGCGCCTGCAGAGTTGCGAGTGTTTCCGAGGACGCTTCGTCCCAGATCAGATTCACGTCAGAGTTCTGGGCCACTCAGTTCACTGTCCTGCATCGTGTTCACTCTCATTAATGAGACAAGAGGTACGATAACTTCTGGCATGGGCTTCTGATCCACGACCAGTGTCAGCAAATGTGACTCCTCAGACAGACACAGGACAGGATATGATCCGGTCCTCTAACATCACGCTGATGATCAGGAACACGAAGTAAAGGAGGAACATCGTGAAGCCCAGGATCTTGTTCATTTTCCACTTGCAGGATGCAATGGAAGAGATCACAAACAGCAGCATGAGAAAAAGCAACACAATTGCACAGAATAAGCCATTGCTGCTGACGGGAACAGGCTGTAATCCGTTGATAAGAGAGAAAAGCAGCCAAGGAACAGGCAAGCTGCAAGAGTGAGAAAACACTGTGAATATTCCTCATGTTTGTAATTATCCCATATACATAGTTAGTAATTTATCATTTGCAAAAATGTATTTTTCTACCAGCGAGGTGGGAAAAAAGCAATGAAGTAGAACAGAAATTTTCCCCATTTCAGGGATGAGGAAACCAAGGTTCATGGAAATCGAATCACTTGCCCAGAGACACAGCTAGCGCCTGGAGAGCCGAGATTCACCTGAATTGTTCTGGGTTTGAGCTTTTCTTTCCCTGCATATTTAATGATTTCCATATGACTAACCCAGGTCAGTGGATCCATGACTTTAATGTCTGTTTTCATAAGGCTACCCCGGGATAAGGTTTCTTGAAATTCCTCAGTGACCAGGGCCCTCCATGCCTTTCCCCCGCCCCATACACACACACAAATTCAAATTAAGGGAAACAAATCCAGGGCATGACTAGGGAAATAAGAACAGCCAGCTGCTCTGCCCTGACACGCACACCTGGAAGGCTGGGGGAGGTGGGGCCTGGCAGATGTGTGTTGGCCTGGACGACGATTTCCTTTTCTAAGCCTCTGCCCTAGCAGGGCAAACACAAAGGAGTAGGAGGATCAAGAAGGGAAATCAAGCCTGGCCCCTTCAGCCCAGCCTCCATCACTCTGAAGCTCTGTGGTTGTATTTGGTAATGGAATGGAAGGAACTTGACTTTTCAGTTCATCTGTAAGTTCTAGTGAGGTTTCAGGCCGCACTTCACTTCTGTTATCCCATGGGGCTGTGACGGGAGGGCACTCTGTAGCCTTGTAGAAGCTAACAATATGAAAACCCTTTTGTTCGATGTATAACGAGAAAACCAGTGAACAGCCAACGCGGTGTGTTTTTCCAGTCACACTTAACATGCCTTGTAAAGTAATACGCCACTCACCCCACGGTGATGTCAAATATGTTACTGCCCACAGAGCTTGACACAGCCATGTCTCCCAGGCCTTTCCGAGCGACGATCACGCTGGTGATGAGGTCGGGAATGGACGTGCCTGCGGCCAGGATCGTCAAGCCCATGATCTCTTCAGAGATCCCTATTGTTTCTCCAACCTAGTAAAGGCAGGAGTGAGAAGCCACGACAGCAGCAGGTGAAAAACCCGAGACGTTTCACAGCCCCAACCACAACCACTTTGTACGAACTAAACACCTTCCAGGGAGCTCAGTCCTGGCTACTGAGGGAGTGGGTCGGCCACAGAGAGGTTCTGAATGCTTTCCGTGTCACTGTCATTCCAACTCGGACACCTCTGCCTTCCTCTAAAGAACAGGACGCTGTCACGTCCGCTGTCACGGACGCTGCCGGGTCCCAGGGCCTCAGAGCACAGCACCAGCCCTGCCCGCGGCCTGCTGAGAGAGGAGCCTGTCACCCCCAGTCCCAGCTCCGCCCACTTCAGCGTTCAGGCAGAACACAAGGGCCATGGGTGCCAGGGAGCGGGCGGAGGGGAGTGCAGGCTCTTGAGGCTAGGGAAGGGTTGGAGGACTTGGCAGAGAACACAGGGCGTGGGGCCGAGGGGCAGCTGGACTCCACATGTGAAGGGCTTTCTGGGCCACGCGAGGCAGCATGGCTTCTCTGTAAGGTGGAAAAGCCGCTGCATCCTCCGGAACTGGAAGTCTCCTAAGTCTTTACCAACTGCACAGGGACTGCACACGTCCCCTTGGTCCTGGGTGTCCCCTGGGTGCCGGGAACTCCTCAAGGGAAACCGTGTCCACGGGATCCTGCTGCTGCGGCACTCACCTGGTGAGCCCACCACACCATGAGGTAGGAGAACATGGCTATCCAAATGATGGATCCCAGAAAGGTGATGACGAAGAACTTCCTAGACTCCTGTTGGAAGAGAAGTAAGTGGCAGAAGCTGAAAGCCTGTGGCCCTTCTGAGGAGCCCCAGAGTCCGTGACAAGTCCACGTGGAAGTGCTGGGGGGGGGGGTCTGAGACTTCCGAGCCAAGGCTGTGGAGACGGGTGGGAAAAGAAGGGCTGGAAGGTGGGAGGGCTGCCAGGGGGTGCTTGGCGACACCAAACGGGAGAGCTATTTGCCTGCCCTAAGCCGGCCCCATCTAGACACTGGGTTTGGCATTTGCAAACTGCCCTGCCCCTGTGTGGACCCAGAGACAACATGGAGTAGATCAGTCAGACCGTTCCCGGTGAGCAGGAATGTTGGGGAGGAGCAGCTCCCGCCCTGGTTTTCAGAACACCCTGCGGAATACGGAGGAGGTGCCGTGGTGTCCCTCCCCGGTGACAGGAAGCGTGGATGGGCGTGAAAGGGAGGAGTCCACCCTGCTTGCAGTGAGCTTCTGCAAGGCGCAGGGAAGTCGGGCCGGCGCCCAGCCAGCACTGCGGGCTCCGCTGGGCTCAGGGGCCCTCCGGGTGTGTGGACTCATGCCAGATCCCAGTGGGGGGGGGGCCTGCCTAGCTGCTGCCTTCCCTCCCCCTCCACCTTGCTGGGTGCCTAGAGACCCCACAGCCCCTCTGGGGCACACAGCCCGAGGTACAGCTGGACACACTCGCCTGCCTCCGGACGTCCGGCACCGTCAGCCACAGCGGGAACACGATGGGCAAGAGGAAGAGGTAAATGGCCTGCTTCTGCCTGGTCTCAGGCCAGTCCAGGGACAGAGGCTCCTCGTTGCCCTCCTCCTCTTCCTCCTCCTCCTCCTCCTCTTCCTCATCCTCTTCCTCCTCCTCTTCCTCCTCCTCCTCCTCCTCTTCACTGTCACCTCCATCACCTCCTCCTTCGCCGTCTGCACCTTTCTCATCACCTTTGGCTTCGCCCTGGTGTCCGGCATTGGCTTCCTGGCATCCGGTCTCCCCCTCATCACCATCTCGGGCTTGCACTTCCTCTTCGCCATCACCTTCTCTGGGCTCTGTGCTTCCTGCCTGGGCTTCACCTTGACCTTCGCCTCCACCTCCGGGTCCGTCTCCTCCTCCGCCCGCCTCCGTGCCACCTTCGCCGTCTGTCTGAGCTTCACCTCCATCTCCACCTCCGGGTCCGTCCCCTCCGCCTGCCTCCGTGTCACCTTCGCCTCCACCTCCGGGTCCGTCCCCTCCGCCTGCCTCCGTGTCACCTTCGCCTCCACCTCCGGGTCCGTCCCCTCCGCCTGCCTCCGTGTCACCTTCGCCTCCACCTCCGGGTCCGTCTCCTCCGCCTGCCTCCGTGTCACCTCCGCACGCACTGCCTCCTGCCTCTGTCCCGCCTTCGCCGTCCGCCTGAGCTTCACCTCCACTCTTCTCTCCAGCCTCCCCTTCCCCAGGAGCTGCACCCTCCTCCCCTGCTATTTCGCCTGCGTTCTCAGCTTGTGCCACGTCGTCGTCCTGCAAGGCAAAGCCAACACATTACCGTGCAAGAATGGCCCCACCTGCCCTTCGCCCCTTCTCCCATCTTCCGGTCACTGTTCTCAGACTTTCAGAAAACTTCAGTTTGAGGAGAAAACTCGTGCAATTATGTAGCACCATTCCCACCACGACACTTGCACCCGATGGAGCCCTCGCCACCCAAAGCAGCTTCTGTCATGTCATCTTTGACAGCTCCAGATTTCTGCCAAAGCTCCCCCCTTGACATCTAGGTTTTGTCTTTCAAGCCGCGTCGGACAAGCCTTCCGGAGGATGGCCCTCTTCCCCAGTCAAGGCTCCGGGACCCTGCCGTCAAGCCCCGCGCTGTGCACCGCAGGCCTCTCCCCGTTGTAGTGAATTCCTCCTTACTAGCTATGTTCCACGAGGAAGCCTCCAAAACTGAACACAGACTTGCAGAGTGGAACAGGACTGTCCCCTCCACACTTTGCTTCTGTTCGTGTCACCTGCTCTGGCGTCCTAATCGTTTGCTGGTCATAACGTCGCTGAGTCTACCCACACTCCTAAAGTGTACGTACGTTCCTTTATATGCGTAGAATAAGGGTGATGCTTGTGGGCTTTTAAATGTGCCAGGCACCGTGCTAAGTGGTCCCATAATAATAGCTAGTACTTACTATGTTTCATGAGTCAACAATGATTAAGAAAGAAGTATGCCCATCTTACAGACGGAGAAACTAGGATAATGAGAAGTTACATAGTGTGCCCATGGTCCACACAGTATGGAAGTGATGAAGCTGGGATTCGAACACAGGTCAGCCTCAGCCTTTTAGCCACAAGCTTCCCTGCTTTACAAATGCCAGGCCTGAAATACATCTCTGGGTCCTAGGCCTGGCAGCCTGGGTAGATTATTAGAAATAAGGACTTCCTGATTGAATTCCAATCTCTGGCATTGGAAGCCCGGGATCTGTATTTTAACAAGCTTCCAAGTGCAGACCAGTGTTTGGGACTGTCCCCATGCACACACTAAAGTCACTAAAGGCCCCAGATTAGGCACCCATGATGGTCTAGTTCCTTGGGCAACTGACACTGGGCTGTGTGCTCATGGAGTACATATGTCACCTGTGGCAAGTGTCATGATACTGGCAACCCTAGCAGGGTGTTTGGCGATTCTCAGCTCCACTGCCTATCCATATTAAAATCAATGGGGGGGGGCACTGTGGCAAAGCAGGTGCCTGCAGCACTGGCATCCCACATAGGCACCAATTCAAGACCCGGCAGCTCCACTCCCGATCCAACTCTCTGCTATGGTCTGGGAAAGCAGTAGAGGATGGCCCAAGTCCTTGGATCCCTTCTGGGAGACCCAGAAAAAGCTCCTGGCTCCAAGATTTGGATAGCCCAGGTCTGGCTGTGACAGCCATTTGGGAGTGAACCAGCAGATGGAAGATATCTCTCTCTCTCTCTCTAACTCTGCCTTTCAAATAAATAAATAAATCTTTAAAAAAAAAAATCAAGCCGGTGCCGTGGCTCAACAGGCTAATCCTCCGCCTTGCGGCGCCGGCACACCAGGTTCTAGTCCCGGTCGGGGCGCCGGATTCTGTCCCGGTTGCCCCTCTTCCAGGCCAGCCCTCTGCTGTGGCCCAGGAGTGCAGTGGAGGATGGCCCAAGTGCTTGGGCCCTGCACCCCATGGGAGACCAGGAGAAGCACCTAGCACCTGGCTCCTGCCATCTGATAAGCGCGGTGCGCCGGCCGCAGCGCGCTGTCTGCGGCAGCCATTGGAGGGTGAACCAACGGCAAAGGAAGACATTTCTCTCTGTCTCTCTCTCTCACTGTCCACTCTGCCTGTCAAAATAATAATAATAATAATAAATAAAAAAAATCAATGAGGGGCTTTGAAAACTATTGATGCCCAAGGACCCACCCCAGTTATTTTTATTTAATTGGTAGAGAGCTAGGCCTAGAGGTTTTTTTTAAGTTTCTCCAAATTATTGAAATATGCAGCTAAGAACGGGAACCACTGGTGAAGAAGTCTAATAGTACCTGGTGGAGGGGCCGGTGCTGTGGCGTAGCTGGCAAAGCCACCACCTGCAGTGCCGGCATCCCACATGGGCGCCAGTTCAAGTCCCGGCTGCTCCACTTCTGATCTAGCTCTCTGCTGTGGCCTGAGAAAGCAGTAGAGGATGGCCCAAGTCCTTGGATCCCTGCACCCACGTGGGAGACTCGGAAGAAGCTCCTGGCTCCTGGCTTCGGATCGAGGCAGCTCTGGCCATTGCAGCCAGCTGGGGAGTAAACCAGTGGATGGAAACCTCTCTCTCTCTCTCTCTACCTCTCTACCTTTCTACCTTTCTACCTCTCTGCCTGTTCTTCTCTCTGTGTGTAACTCTGACTTTCAAATAAATAAATAAATCTTTTTTAAAAAAAAAAAACAGTATCTGGTGGAGCTGTGCTTTGAGCTGGGAATGCAGAGAGAGGATTCTAGTTCAAACCTGTCCTGCCCTCCCTGCTCACTGAGGGGAAGAAGGCTCCAGACCAGATGCCAAGTCGTTTACATGGACAGGTCTGGGAGCGTCTGCCCAGCCTGCGGTCTCTTCTATGAGGACTGTCACCCTAACAGTTGCAGCTGAACAGGTGGCTCCCCACTTCCATGATGGAGTCAAAGCACCCCACTGTGCCCGGGCCACAGCTGCTTAGACACAAGCTGGCCCCCTGACCTGAAGACCAGGAAGCAGTAACTGGCTGAGGCCCCTGTGAACTGCAGAACCGAAGTGGTTTAGGGCTGTGTGCTAATGAGGAAAACAAATGAAGCCAGGGTGGGGAGGAGGAGCCACTGGGGTCCCAGATGCCTTCTCGGGCCTGGACAAAGCTTCACCTCCTGTGCCAGGGTCCAGGATGGCTCTCTGCATCCTCTGAGTCCCTTGTCATGGAGCTGGCTGCCATGAGCCTCTCAAGTGTACTCCCAGCACCACACAGATACCCAGAGTTGCAGATTTAAGACTGAGCTACACTGCCGTTCTGCTGGGCATGGAATGAGAAAAACAAGCAGGGTACCAATGCCATCTTACTAGTCAAAGTGATCAGTTTTGGTTCATAATTGATCTAATGACATGATTAAGTATCAAAAGGATCACATAAACAAGTCAAGTGTCTGCTAATAATAAGTGATAGAATTAAAAAGGAGAGAATGATCCAGCATGGGAAGCAGGATACACAGTAGACTCCTAGAAAGGCAAATGCCCTAAATAGCACTCTGGCCTCAGAATCAGCCCTTAAGGCATTCCGTTCTGGCTAAAAAGCCCATGAGAGCATTTCAGGCATGGAAAGCCAAGACACTGTTGGGAAAAAAAAAAAACCCTACATGAAAGATCTCTGTGAGTGAGATCCTGGTGGAAAGAAGGGGCCATCAAAGAATGAGGTACCTTTTTCTGAAGGGAGGAGAGAACCTCCATTTTGAATATGGCCTTGTCTAAATAAGGTCAGAGTTTGTGGACTCAAGAAGCTTCCATAGCCTTGGCAGCTCATGACAAGAGCCTTGGGTGATTACTGATGTCATAAAAGTGTCAGTTGTTAAATCAACAACAGGAGTCACTTGTGCACTTGCTCCCCATGTAGGATATCTGTCCTTAATGTGTTGTACTATGTGAATTAACAATAAAAGTACCACTCGAACAGTACTCTATGTATCTGTGTGGATGCCAACTGTTGAAATCTTTACTTAGTATATACCAAGTTGATCTTCTGTATATAAAGATAATTGAAAATGAATCTTGATGAAGAATGGGATAGGAGAGGGAGTAGGAGATGGGATGGTTGCGGGTGGAAGGGAGGTTATGAGGGGGAAGCCGCTATAATCCAAAAGTTGTACTTTTGAAATTTATATTTATTAAATAAAAGTTTAAAGAGGCCGGCGCCGTGGCTCAACAGGCTAATCCTCCGCCTTGTGGCGCCAGCACACCGGGTTCTGTCCCGGTTGCCCCTCTTCCAGGCCAGCCCTCTGCTGTGGCCCGGGAGTGCAGTGGAGGATGGCCCAAGTGCTTGGGCCCTGCACCCCAAGGGAGACCAGGAAAAGCACCTGGCACCTGGCTCCTGCCATCGGATGAATGCGGTGCACCGGCCGCGGCAGCCATTGGAGGGTGAACCAATGGCAAAGGAAGACCTTTCTCTCTGTCTCTCTCTCTCACTGTCCACTCTGCCTGTCAAAAAAAAAAAAAAGTTTAAAGAAAAAAAAATATGGTAGAGAAAAACAAACAAACAAAAAAAACAAGCAGGGACAGGGCCTGGAAAGTGGCTCTGTGTCCACTCTCTGCCACGCAGCCCGTAGGGTGCAGCCGTGTGGTAGGCATTACGCTTCCCTCCACAGGCAAGAGAGGACTAGGGCTTAGAGCCCGCCCTCAGGCGTCCCACTAAGGAGGCTAAGACAAGGCAGGTCATGGTGAGAACCCAGAGCAAAGCAGCATGGGCATTCAGTTGGGGGGGGGGGCTTCCGGGTCAAGGGGCATTTATGCTGGCCTGAAGGGGTGCAGGCTCTCTGAAAGGCATTCCAGGGAGCCAAGGCCTGCGGGGTCGGCGGGCATGGAGATGAGAGATCCCGTCTGGCCTGAGCCGGTGGACAAAGAGGGCTTGAGGCCATGAAGCCAGAGCAGGGTCCGGACTGAAGGCCCCGCAGACGAGGCGGAGGAGCCTGCCCAAGTGCAGCAGCAAGCAATGACGTGCCCGAAGGTGCGGCGGCCTCCACCCAGCAACGGCCCGGCCCGCTGCGCTGCCGGCCTCTCTGGCCCCCAGCTGCCGATGGACCCAACAATACTCCTGTGTTCTTAGAGCACATGACAGCTCACCCCACCACGGTGCCACAGTGAACGGACTGGCAGCGCTCCCCGCGGAGGGATGAGCCTCAGATCCTCGGGGAGGTCTCGAAGTCCTCCACCTGTGCAGAGGCTGGGTGCCTACCTGGCTGCCAGGTTCCTCTTCCTCCTGTCCCTGGACCTCCGGAGGGGGGGCTGGTGTGACTGTGAGCGCAGGGAGCTCGGCTGGCTCCTCCTCTTTAAAGGAAAACGTGCGTTAGGTCAGAAGAGAGGACCGGGTTCGGTGTGAGTGACTACGGGGCTGCTGGGCTTCAGGGTCTCAGAGGGGCTGGGGGCGGATTGCGTCTGCAGGAAAAGGAAGATGTGACGTGCGTGGTGATTGGCCTGCGCCCGCGATCACTGCGGGGGACGGGGCGGGTGGGCAGTGGCTGTCTTTGCTCCCCGTATTCACAGACGTTCGCATCGTGGCCCTTGTGGCCATGGCTCCCCTGAGCAGCTTGAACGTTGGAGCAGCACTCGGGGTGGGGCTTTTGGGGAGGATCCTGCTGGTTTCAAAGGCAGCAGCCACAAAGCCTGGGAACAGGACTGAGGCAAGGAGGCTTGGAGACTGGAGAGCTGCTTGGTGCAGTGTTCTCACTTCCTGGCTCTGGGACCTGGGCAAGTCCCTTGGCCTCTCGCAGCCTCTGGGGAGCATGCTGGACCTCGCAGGTGGCCTGGACAGCCTGGTGCCCTTACAGAGCTCACGTGGCAGCTGCAATCCATCCTCCCACTCCCCCAGCCCCGGCTGCTACCAGGTACTAGACTTCTGTATGGCAGCCCTGGTGGCCGACCCTCACTGAGCAGGGCCTGTCCTCAGAGCAGTGAGTTGCAACATGGGCCTTGGGGGGTAATAGGAAGAGGAAACAGAGTCCAGCAGAGTCTCCTTAGGGATGGGATGTAGCAAAAACACAGTGGGCGCCCCGCCTACCCCATCTGAGCAAAGTGCAGAGGGAGCTGCAGGGGGCGCTCTCAGGAGGAGGAGGCCCCAGGGGAGGTGGCCTGGGGAGCAGCATCCCGTCATCCCTCCTGGCTCAGGAGGGGGAGGCAGGCGGCAGGAGGAAATGCACCGTGTGGCCGTCCTCTCACCTTCAGGTTTGCTCTCTGCTTTGGCCTGGGGTGGGGCCCGGGCCTCCTGATTCAAGCTCTCCTCCTTCTCCTTGGAGAGGCGGGCTGCGGAGGAGAAAGGAACACATCGTATCTGGGACCATGCTACCATCCCTGCCAGGCCTTTTTGCTGAGGACGCTCAGCGGAGCAGCCAAAGCGACACGAGTGGGTGAGGACATGGGAGTCGCCATGTCTGGATTCTGATCCTCCCAGGGCTGTGGAGCCATGGTGCCCGATTCCCAGACTTGACCCTTAGACTCCCTGCACTGTCATTAACAGGCTGTGACCGTGAGCAAGTCACTTGCCATCTCCGGCAAATTGACATGGCTGGACTCAGGAGCAACAAATATGACTTCTTTCCTTTATGAGCGCGAGTGATGGCTGCTTCCATGCTGAACTGACAAGATTTGGATCCAAGCTTGGAAGGACGTGACAAGCCGCAGCACTGATCAGCGGAGTCTGCGGTGGGCTATTCTTGCCGCCCTCCAACGAGCTGACCTGCAAAGTACTGGGTAACATTGCTGTCCTGAATCTGCCTGCAGCTTTGCTCCAGGGGCCTGCTGGTGACCGTGTTTGTGAGCCTACCCTCACAGGCTGTTCCCCAGCAAACCCTCAGTCCTGTCCTCTCTGACCCCAGGAACCTGGAGCCCAGGAGGGGCTTCCCTCCAGAGCCCTGAGCCCTGACCCACAGAGCGGAGCACGCACAGACAGGGCTGCCTGCGTCGGTCTCCAGGCCAGAAGAATGGGGAGGGCCACTCTCTCCGCCAGGCCACATGCCCAGGGCTTTCTGTCTGTCATTGCAAAGAAGGAGAGAGAGGAGAGACAGAGATGCGGGGACGTAGCGTCCTCACAGCTGCACAGCCCGGGGAAGGGGGCAGCGGCTCGACTGAAAGAACAAAGTGCCGCTGTGGGATCGATCCCGGCTTCCAGGCCACTCTGCCCCGTGAGCACTGGGCGACTCCGGGGAGCCCGCGTGCCCCCTGACCTCAGTGTCTCTTCTCGAGAAAGGCGACACCGTGACACACAGCACCATCCCGTGAGGGTGCATTAATTAGACAAGATGTTCGCAGGGGCTCAGGCAGCTGCCAAGGGCTCCCCCATCTTGTGTCAGCACGGAGTCTCCTGCCTTTGAATCCTTGTCCCTCACCGCGGAGCGTGGACCTCACTACAGGGCCCTTAGCTTCTCTGTACTCAGGTTCTTCACCTGTACATTCTTCTGCAGTTGTCAACAGAGCAAATTCGTGAATGTGCTTAACCCAGTGCCTAGCAGCAAACAGTCAATGCAAGTTTTCGCCGGAACGGCCACAGCCACCATGATGCTTGCTGGCAGTTGACGTCAGCGGCCGAGAGCAGCTGCCCTACCCGGGAAGGCCCCTTGTTCCCAAGCACCTGCGTCAGAAGGTCTCCCCACAACCAGGCCCTTACACAGACGGCAGAGAGGAACCTGAGAAGGTGCAATCGGGCGGCTGGGCAGCAAAGCCACTGCCTTCGAAGGGCAGGAAACAAACAGGCCTGGAGTCCCCTCACCCCGTCCCCCAAACCCTCACTGACAGCGCCCTGCCTGGAGTCCTCCTCGCCCTATCTCCCAAGCTCTCGCTGGCAGTTGGCGCCCCGCAGAGCCACCCAGCACACGGGCCTGCCTCCTTCACCCCCACCACCCTGCACCCGTGCCCTTCACGGAGCGCTGCAGTCCTGCTGAGCACCACGGAGCTGGGGCTCCCCAGGCTCCAGGCCCGGCTCCGAGGAATTCTTCAGGGGTGGGCTGCAGGGTGCTGGTGAGAAAAACCAAGCTTCCCTCACACCCTCACCACATAGCCGCCGAGGAGGGCGAGCCAGCTGTGGGCCCCCCCGTCCCCCACTCTCTCACACACACCAGAGGTGGGGGCCCTGGAAAGGAAACACCCCTCCCGGGGCAGGGGAGAGCTCCGAGCACAGACAGCGACTCTGTTGCGCGAGGAGGAATCCCTGGGGTAGGTTCCGGAATGGCGTGGAACACAGCGTGGGAACAAAGGGTCTCCCCAAAGCTCCTCCCAGATGGAGTCTTGGGTGGAAAGTCAGGGCGCTCTCTGAGCTGGACCGCACCCCAGGGCACGCCTGCAGGCTGTCACCACGAGGGCCACCTCGGCCCCCCTCCACCCCACCGCACCCCCGTGCACTGGGCTTCCCTGGGGTGACCGCCCGTGGCGTCCCCAGTGCTAGTTCCCTCATGTGGCCTTTCCCCTCTCCCTCTCTCTGTGCAGCCGGATCATCTCCTTAGCATCAATCTCCTCTGACCTCGCCCGGCCTGCACATCACATAATCCTGTTAGGACAAGTAGGCCAGCTGGCGGCTGCTGGGGCTCTGGGCTTTCTCTTCATGGCTCGGCCGGCACCATGACTCCTCTGCAAGTGGCCAAGCTGCCGCCACCGGGCGCATGCCGGGCGCGCCCACCCCTGCCGGCCAGGAGCCGCCCAGTGCTGCGGCCTGTGCTCTGTGACCACCGAGGGCCTCTTTCTGGAGCTGACACTCAGGGTGTTGAGGAATTTCTGGAAACACCCCCCCCACCCCTGTACAATATGCGAGCCTGGTGGCCCAGGCTGCCTCTGGGGCCCCTACATTGGTGCCAACCGGAAGGTCAGCCAGGGTCCTCCCTGTGGCTCGTGGGCCCTCCTGCCCAGGCTCTCCTGAGGGGCCTCGTGCCTGAGCCCCAGCGAGGCGGGGCCCAAGGAGAGCAGGAGGAGGCCAGCAGAGGCCTCAGATGCACTCTGGGGTGGCTCTCGGCAGGGTGGGTGGCGAGTCACGAGTGCCGCCATCATCTGTCAAGGGGGATGTCAGCCCCTGGTGCGGGGGGGGGGGGGGGGCTTGACCTTCTCTTCACCACCCCAAGTGTCCTGGCAGCTCCCAGAGTTCTTGGCTGGGGGAGGGGAATTCCTAGGATCCCCCCTTCCTAGCAGAATGTGGAGCAAAAGGAAGGACCACTCGGGGCCTCTGGGGGCAGCGCCCCCAGAAGCAGCCCTGGCCAGTCAGCACCCCTCCCTGGCTGGAGTCTCTGCGGGACACTGGGGCCAACTCATGGGCAGGCAACTGTGCAGGGAACTCTGAGGTCAGCCCCACACCCACTCATGGCCGACCTGCAGGTGAGCCCCTTCACTTGCAGGGAGGGGTGCCAAGGCAGGGAAGTCGTGGGGTGCGGGTACCTGCCCACTTCAGCTTCCATGTTCCAAGTATCCCACTCTCGGAGAGTGCCCGGGGCCCCATCTCGCGGACTGCCTGGCTTTTCCCACCCACCCTTGGCTCTGCTAACTCTCTCTTCCCACCACCAACCTGCTGCACTGCAGCTCTGGAGGGGGAAGGAGCGGACGGGGCAGCGCACATGGGGCGGGTGGCCTTGCTTACCTTCCCCCATGGGGTCCAGGCTGTGGATCATGAGCTGGTAGATGGTGCTGCGGATCGTGCTGTTGTGCAGAGAAGCCGAGCTGCTCCCTCGGGTCAGCATGGACGGGAGCTGGGCAAGGGGAGAGCCACAGGCCTCAGCGGGTCCCTGCCTGAGCCAGGGGAGCCGCACAAGGGCCTCCCTGCCCTTGCCTCTTTCCCATAGAGATCATGGAGAACCTCCCCTCTTTCTTTGCCTCCAGCCAGGAGAGTCCCCCTGTGTGCTCAGCGGTCCCCAGGGTCTCCACAAGGAGCCAGCAGCCCATGGGCACCAGGGACTGCACGCTGGCCAGGGTGTGCGCCTCCTCCGAGTGCGCCTCACACCACACAGCCCACTGCACGTGCCCAGCCCCAGAGGGCCCTGCCCAGCGTTTACCACTGTCACACCCCCAGGGAGAAGCGAGGTTGTGGTCCCAGCCATGGAAAAGGCAACGATAACTCAAGGAAGCTCACGCGGGGAGGAAATCAAAGTGTCGGCCCAGCGCCCAGGTCTTCCGGGTCCCAAGCTCACATGTATCTGCACTGCACGGACACGCACACTTATTACACACACTGTACGGACACACGCACACTTATCACACACACTGTACGGACACACGCACACTTATCACACACTGTATGGGCACACACACTTATCACACACTGCACGGACACACGCACACTTATCACACACACTGTACGGACACACGCACACTTATCACACACACTGCACGGACACACGCACACTTATCACACACACTGCACGGACACACGCACACTTATCACACACACTGTACAGCCACACACACTTATCCACAGTGACTCGTGGAGAAATCTCAGCTGATTTACAGGGGACCATCCAAAGCCAACCCCTGGGCACCTGCTCCACCCTCCCCCTCCTCTCGCCTCCCGCCCCTCCGGCCCTCTGGAGCTGGACGCCTCTGCCATCTAGTGGCCATGGTGACACAGACCTTCCAAACCAACCGGACATATCTTGGCACAGAGACTGGGCCCCAGGCTCTCCTGTCAGAGTTCCCCACAGTTCTTCCCAGACACTGCACGCCAGCCAGCTAAGACATGGTTTTCTGGGAACCGCAGCCCCCTACCCACTCCCGTGCTCTTCCTGTCTTTCCCTCGGTGCCTGGGCATTCCAAAGCCACAGAATTTAAATGAAGCAATCACACGATGCGAGAGCTGTACACCATGGCTTGAGTTCACCTGGTCTGGTCACTTCACAGACTCAGAGTCTGAAGCCCCAGGTCACTCATCAAGCTGAGACATTACAGACTTCCTCCTGAACGAGCACCGGAGGTGAGAGTCCCACGCTGGCAGCGTCTCAGGAGCTTCCCAGGCCTGGCCACGGCCAGGGCCCCCAGGATGCGACACCGCTACCCCCAGTGTCACACCCTGAGTCTGTGGCCAGCTGCTGAGAGCCTGCAGTGGCCCCATTAGGCACCCACCTTCAGCTTCTTGTTATCCTGTGGCTCATCCACCGCATCGGCCCCATCGCCCGGCTGCAAACAGGGACAGGAGTCACAAGAAGTGGAGGAGACAGTCGCCCTCTTTGTCCCTACCTCCCCCTCTCTCCAGGGGAATCCTCAGGTTGGGACACAGAAACACGCCCACGGAGAACCGGGTCTCAGCAGGCGTGTCAAGGTGCCCAGCCCCGCCATGCACGCTGCACCTGCGTGCCTCGCTCCTGCAGGTGAGCAGCCATGTGCAGGCTGGCCCAGCAACAGCACTGACTCTCTGGGCCTCGCATGCACCACTCTTCACCCCAGGGCTCTCTTCCCCTGCTCTGGCCGGGGGGGGGGGGGGGGGGGGCTCTGCGCAGTGCTCTGCCACAGTCCCCTCTGCTTTCCCTCATAGCACATCCTCCGGTTTCCTGGTGTGTTCACACACACACACACACACAGGTTGACGCCCCCTAGCATCTGGAAGGCAGGGAGTCACCCCCTGAGCTGTCAGCAAGGCTCAGCAATCACTGTCCTCTAAATTAACTTAAGCTACTCCAACACCTGTCGCTTTGTTCATGCCTATTCCAACGCCTAAAATGCCTTCTCCATTCCTCCGCACTTTGCTTTCTTCCGGAAAATCCAGGGTGAATTCCTGCAGTTTTCCCAAATGTCCCCTTCCACCACCATCCCACCTGCACTCCCGCTCACTACGACACGGTTCCCCTGGAACGCTGTGTGACAGCAGTGGGCACCCAGTGTGACACTAAAACGTGCCTGTGCAATCAGACAGGGACTGGTGTCTCGGGGCAGCTGTGGGGCAGGCCTGGGCCCCTCCCAGATGCAGCCGCAGCCAGCCCTCCGTGCTCCGGGTCTGCTGCCTGCACAGCAAGCTCACACTTCGCATTCACAGCCTTGTAACGCCATTCGTCCTTAAAGACAAATCACCGTGTAATCTGTCATACAGGAGGCATGCGGTGAACTGGCAATATAGTCCTTCATGTCCTCTGTGTCCTGGACACAGCAGGTACTCAGGAAAGGTGGGTTCCGTGAGTGCACGCCGCCAGGTGGCCTCTGGCGCTCTCTGGACCTCCCAGGGCTTCCCTGCCCCCAGGCCTCCATGGCTGAAGCAGAACGTGACTTGCTATGCTCCTCTCTCTTCAGCTTAGAGAACTCAGAAAACAGTGCCTGCTCCAGCACCTGCCCATCCTACGTATGCATTCATTTCAGTTCCTACTTACTGAGCACCCACTATTTCTTTGGCACTGTGCTGATGGCTTTAGAGACACAGAGAGGTTTAGGATGCGGTTCTTTGTCTGGAATTGAGACCAGTGCTAACCTAGATGCCGGCTGTGTGAAGGAGAGGCATTGATAAAGGTGCTGTGCTGGGCAAGTGTGGGACTGGGGTGAGTTGTAAAGGACCACTCATGCTCAGATAACGCCGAGTGAATGTGCATCAGATGCATGACAAGGAGCAGAAACAAGCGCTATGACCAGGAAGGGGCGCTGGGCGTCGTAACAAACCCCCCGCCTGTCAGTGTGGTGCGACACAGGAGGCCACAGCACCAACCCCCACTGGCCAGCAGTCTCACTGTTTGTCATGCCCAACCTTCACCCAACGAGTTCTTGTTAGAAGGCAGGAACTGGGCGGGGCCAGGCTACCCTGTGGGATGGCTGGTTCTGTACACAGAGGGACAAGAGAGACTGATCGTTGTCCCATGGTGCACAACCCCAAAGACTTCTCTGCCCTTCAGATCCACTCAAACCAGTGCACTTCTCTGGGGTGTGTGTGTATATGTGTGTGTGTGTGTGCACATGGCAGTCTCTCCCTTACCATGGTTTCACTCTCTAGTTTCAGTTACCCTTGATCAACCAGGGTCTAAAAATGTTAAATGGAATCTTCCAGAAATGGATAATTCCCAGATTTATAATCTCATGCCATTCTGAAGAGTGTGCTGAAATCTTGCATCACCCCACTCTGTCCTGCCTGGGATGTGAGTGACCCTTAGTCCAGTGCACCCACACTGCTGACACTGCCCCTCCATCAGTTGGTTAGTAGCCATCTTGGTTACTAGATCAGATCAAGAACTTTGGTGCTTATGGCCCCAAAGTGCAAGATGAGTGATGCTTACAATGCAAGCGCTCTATAGAGAGGGGTCAGTGACATCTAAGGGTCAGGCATCCGCTGGGCATCCTGGAACACATTCCCTGCAGATAAGAGAGGACTGGCCTGTGTGTGTGCACACGTGATGTGCATGTATGTGTATGCTGAATGCCCACAACAGCCTCCTAACTGGACTCTGCTTCTCTTCTGCTACAATTCATTCTCCGAACAGCTGTTAGGGAGTCGCCATTTAAACGGGATTCTCATTATGTTATTCCCTGTGGAGCTTCAAATAAGATCCAGGTTCCGCATGTGACCCATGCTCCCACACGCCTTCCTCTCCTGGGGCACCCTTCACCACGCTTCCTCTGACGCGCTCTCCACACCAGCTCCACTCTTCCCTCTAACGCGTCAAGTTCTGTCCCAGCCCTGAGCCTTCACAGGTGCTATTCCTTCACCCAGGAATCCTTGCCATGGAACATGGGGTGATTTTCCTCATCATCCCTAGACTCCTCTGAGAAGCCTCCCCTAGGGGCAGGCACTTGGCACCGATGCCCGTATCAGCAGGGCCCGGGGTCCAGTCCTGCCTCTTCTTCTAATGCACACCCTGGGAGGCAGCAGGTGATGGCTCAAGTCCTTGGGGCCCTGCCGGCTACATGGGAGACCTGGTGGAGCTCCTGGCTCCTGGCTTTGGCCTGGCCCAGCCCTGGCTGTTGCGGGCATTTGGGGAGTGACCCAGTGGGTGGGAGCTGTCTGTCTGTTAGTCTGTGTATGTGTGTGTCTCTCTCTCTGCCTTTCAAATAAAGTGAAAATTATAAATAAAAATGTTTATAAAGTAAGTCCCTCCTGTTCTTGCTTGCTAAAGGGACTGCTGCCTCTAGTCCCTGTCTGCCACACACACTGTTTCTCTCATTCAGCACTGTCACATCCTGAACTTATCTTCTTAGTTCATTTTATTTATTTATAGTAGGTATGCCCACTCCCCACACTGAAACACTTCCTGCTTTATATTGCCAATAACTTCAGGTGGCAGAACACATAGAAATCATGCTATTCTTTTTGGAATACCATGAACAACTGAATTCCTATTTAATCCCTTCAGCTGCACTAGAAGAAAATATTGTGTTGTGGGAACGCACACAAAAATCTCCCCTACAAGCTTACACACATCCACAAAAACAAGCTGGTGGCCTAGGCGTGGTCAGGTGTTTGGGCTTTGCTGTGGACGTTTGTTTCTCACACATCCATTTTGTCATCTGCTAGCACCCACTAGCAGGTGAGTGCTGAAGGCTTAAGAAAATTATAAGAGGAAA
This sequence comes from Sylvilagus floridanus, assembly GCA_949820135.1. Taxonomy (NCBI): domain Eukaryota; kingdom Metazoa; phylum Chordata; class Mammalia; order Lagomorpha; family Leporidae; genus Sylvilagus; species Sylvilagus floridanus. The sequence continues at coordinate 73,503,195 of OX463239.1, read as the reverse complement.
AGGAACCTTAACATTGAGAATTCTACTCTCACTATCTTTTCCTGACAATTGGAGTGAAACTGGCTACTGTTCAAGACACAGAAGGAGGGGACCCCTCTGCCCAGTCCAGCATAGGTTCTATGGATTCCCTGGAGCTGAGAATGGGCACTGCAGCTTCCTGTCCTCAGCTGCCACCCCGTACTCCCCAGCCCCCAGGAACACACACAGCAGGCAGTTGGTTCTACAGGATGCTGAAAGGAGCCCTTGAGGGCCGGCGCTGTGGCATACAGGTAAAGCTGCAGCCTACAGTGCTGGCATCCCATATGGGTGCCGGTTCAAGTCCTGGCTGCTCCTCTTCCAATCCAGCTCTCTGCTATAGCCTGGGAAAACGTGGAAGATGGCCCAAGTCCTTGGGTCCCTGCACCTGCTTGGGAGACCCAGAAGAAGCTCCTGGCTCCGTATTGGCCCAGCTCCAGGCATTGTGACCATTTGAGAAGAGAACCAGCAGATGGAAAACACCTCTCTCTCTCTCTCTCTCTCTCTCTCTCTCCCTCCCTCCCTCCCCCCCCCCCCCGCCTCTCTGTAGCTCTGCCTTAGGAAGGAAGGAAGGAAGGAAGGAAGGAAGGAAGGAAGGAAGGAAGGAAGGAAGGAAGGAAGGGGCTTTTGGGATAAATCTGTCAACACTGACAAGGATAGGGAGGACCAGTCCCTAAGGAGGTTTGTCCACTTGGGGTCTTGCTGGTTGATTAACTAAAAAAATATTCTACAAAGAAGAAAATAGCCTCGACTGCATTCAGGGAAGAATGGAAGGACTTTCCCCCAGAGTTTCACCTTCCAAGGTATGCCTAGGGGCAGAATGTGGGCGTGGGGCTTCCCAAGGAGCCTGGAGAAGGCTCCTTCTCTGCCTTGCAGCCCCCTTGCCGCTGGTACGCTCTGGGGCTGCCCTGCCCATCACACAGCTCGTGCAGGTGTTGGGCTCTTCCTAGCTAATCATAAGACTCTGTGTATAAAGAAGGGGTCCCCAACTGGGCAGGCCCAGGGCATGGCAGAGTGTCCGGGTTCGAGTCTTGGTTCCCCTCCAGCTTCCTGCTAATGCACACACTTGGAGGCAGCAGGTGATGGCTCAAGTAGTTGAGTCCCTGCCATCCACGAAGGAGACCTGGGTTGAGTTCCTAGCTCCCAGTTTCCTCCTGGCCCAGCCCTGGTCTTTCAAATACCAACAAGGCATTTTAGCCAGCCTCATGCCTCCACCTCACCCCCTGTTGGCTTTCTCCAACTATGCATGATCAAAACAGGTCCAAGATTCATCATTTTTGACCCGAGTAAATATATTTAGAGCTTTTAAATGGAGTATAAAATCTCAAAGAGTGCTGAGTTAGACTGCCTTGGTAACTATATTTACATTTACCATTTGGGGTCATAAAAGGCCCCCTCAAGCCAACATATGTCAACTTGACACTGTTGTCTGCAGTGTTTGTTTTTCTTTTTAGTCAGTAACAAAAGAGTCTGTAATACATAACCTAAGTCTGTGTTTGACACTAAGTCATTGTCTTTTTCTAGAAACACTCTTCAGTGAGTGCTGATTAGAATCAGCTCCTGTGTCCTGATTCTGGACACTCAGGGCAGGGTAAAAAGCAGCAGACTCCAACTGGGATGCCCATCCGGGAACGGCGGGAACGGCCGGCGACTCTTCAGTAGAGAAGGAATCGTTCTCTGCTGGCTGTGTGTCAAGGAAGAGAACGCCTAGCGCGTGCTGCTCTCGGTGAAACACCTGCGCTGCTCCCAGTTGTTGGTTTGTTTGGCTGCTCTCAGCCTCAGCGACAGGGCTGCGTGCTTGCGGCAGGAACCTCATGGTGGCAACGTGTAAAAGATGCGCCGTCCAGCCTGTACAGGAAGCCCTTGCCAGCTCGTGCCTCAGTTCACCCCCCTCGCATTGCAGGTGAGCAGAGCCAGGCGTGACTCAGTAGGTTTGCTTCAGTTAGTGCTGTCTGTGCCTACCCTGCGACCGGGGCACTGATTTGCGGAACTGCACTGACTTGCCCAGGGCCAGAGGGGAGCTTAGCAGTGGCACCTGCGTTAGAACCCAGATAGAGTGACTGCATTTCCTCACTGCAGAACGGGGTGTGTGTCGGGGGGTGGTTCTCTGTCTTGCAGCTGTGACCCCAGCCTCCCTGGCCACTTGCCTTCCCAAGGTGATGTGCTAAGAAAGGACTCACTGGTGGGGAGAGGTGTGACCCAGTAGGTGGCAGTGGGTGTTTGGGCAAAGTGTGTCCATTTTCATAGGTAAAATACTAGACAGAGATGATTACAGACTTACATTAAGCCATAAAAATTTTTTAAAAAAATAAAATCAGCATGGTTTACTAGATCAAAGGTTACATTTCTATAGAATTGCTTCATAAATTCAAAACAGAATGGCTTGCCCCACAGCCTGTCAATGACATACGTGATGATTTATTTTCCCCTCAGCAGGTCATAAGTCTGAGCCAGCCAGGCACAGCTGTGAAGGTACAGTAAAGGCTCTGAGAAGCCCAGGGGTGGGCCCCGCGGCACAGCAGGCGAGCCGCTGCATCCCGCAGCTGAGTGCCAGTCTGAGTCCTGGCTCCTCCCCTCCTCATCCAGCTCCTGAGCAGACAGCGGATGAGGGCTCCAGTACTTGGGAGACCACATGGGAGACCTGGATGCAGTTCCTGGCTTCTGGTTTTGGCTGGCCCAGCCCCAGGTGTTGCAGGAATTTAGGGAGTAAACCAGCAGAATGAAGAGTCATTCTTTCTCCCTCTCTCTCCCTGCCTTTCAAATCTTCAACTAAAAAAACCTCCAAATCCACAATAGTTAAAAACTGTTTGAGAAGCAGAGAGGCAGAGTTGAGAGAGACAGACAGCGCCCCCCTTCTGCCTGCTCCCCAAATGCCTACACCAGCCTCTGGCTGGGATCCAAGCCAGGAGCTGGGAACTCAACCCAGGTCTCCCAGGTCTCAGGGCGGGGGTGGGAGGCAGGCTCCAGTTCCATAAGTCATCACCGCCGTCTCTCAGGGGCTGTATTAGCAGGGAGCTAGAGTCAGGAGTGGGGCTGGGGGACATTGGCTTTTTGTTTTGTTTTTTATTTTTGACAGGCAGAGTGGACAGTGAGAGAGACAGAGAAAGGTCTTCCTTTTGCCATTGGTTCACCCTCCAATGGCCAGCGCATCGCGCTGATCCGAAGCCAGTAGTCAGGTGCTTCTCCTGGTCTCCCATGCGGGTGCAGGGCCCAAGCACTTGGGCCATCCTCCACTGTACTCCCGGGCCACAGCAGAGAGCTGGCCTGGAAGAGGGGCAACTGGGACAGAATCCGGCGCCCCGACCGGGACTAGAACCCGGTGTGCCAGTGCCACAAGGCGGAGGATTAGCCTGTTGAGCCACGGCGCCGGCCGGGACATCGGCTTTTAACCATTAGGCCCAACACCTGCCCTGGACTAATCTTTAGAAAAGAGTTGTTAGTGCCGAAAAGTACTAACTACAGGCTCTTAATTTTAAATAAATACAGATTTATAGTTTCAAGTACAGGACAGGCCAGCAATTCAACATACTTTTTAGCAAATAATGCTGTCAGCTAAAAATCCTACTTGATCTGTTTCAATAAATAGATGAGACCAGAGTTGTAATCAGCACCCTGCTTACTGGCTGGCAAACAGCAGCCATTAAGACCCTTGAAGAGCCTTTTAAGTCGGTTACACATTCTCTTTTGAAATCACAATTATGTTTAATTTTCTTGGCAAGCTTTTTTTTTTTTAATTTATTTGACAGGTAGAGTTAGACAGTGAGAGACAGAGAGAAAGGTCTTCCTCCCATTGGTTCACTCCCCAAATGGCCACTACGGCCAGCACATTGCGCCGATCCAAAGCCAGGCGCCAGTTGCTTCCTCCTGGTCTCCCATGCGGGTGCAGGGCCCAAGCACTTGGGCCATCCTCCACTGCCTTCCCGGGCCACAGCTCTGGACTGCAAGAGGAGCAACCGGGACTAGAACCTGGAGCCCAAGTGAGCCACGGCACCGGCCCCAGCAAGCTTTTTTTTTTTTTTTTTTTTTTGACAGGCAGAGTGGACAGTGAGAGGGACAGAGAGAAAGGTCTTCCTTTTTCCATTGATTCACCCCCCAGTGGCCGCTGCGGCCGGCACACCACGCTGATCCGAAGCCAGTAGTCAGGTGCTTCTCCTGGTCTCCCATACGGGTGCAGGGCCCAAGCACTTGGGCCATCCTCCACTGTACCCCCAGCCACAGCAGAGAGCTGGACTGGAAGAGGAGCAACCGGGACTAGAACCTGGGGTGCCGGCGCCGCAGGCGGAGGATTAGCCTAGTGAGCCACGGTGCCAGCCATGGCAAGCTTTTTTTAAAAATGTATTTGAGAGGCAGAGAGAAAGATAGACAGAAAAATAGACACAGATCTCCCATGTACTCCCCATGTCACTCCCCAAATGCCCAAAACAGCTGGTTCTGGGCTGGGCTGATCCAGAAGCTGAGAACTCAGTCCAGGTCTCTCAGATGGGTGGCAGAAACCCAAGGACTTGGATCATCACCACTACCTCCCAGAGTCTGCACTAGCAGGAAGCTGGAGTCGGGAGCAGACCTGGGCGGCGTTCTGATGTGAGGTGTGGGCACCCTAAACAGCATCTGAACCCCTCCCACCCACATCCTCAGGCCCCTTTTCTTAAATCTATTTGAGAAGCGGAGATGGAGAGCACAGCTTTGCTTTGAGGATCTAGCTCTGATGAAATGGAAAATTCCGAATTTTTAAAGTTTCAATAAAGGCAGAGCACTCTGAAGGACCAGAAGGCAAGGAAGAGGCATTCTGGCCATGCGTACAAGGGGGTCTTCAACAAGGACACGAACATGTGCATGTTATGAAAAAAGCTACACATAGATTTCAAAAATTTTTTCGAGCCAACATGAACATCTTCTAGTTCCGTCTTCCATGAATTTTTCCAAGCAGGGCGGGGCATCGGGACCACCCCCGAGCAAGGCCTGCCCTGAGAACCTCGTCAGGAAGGTCCCCCTCCCTTCCTCATTTTGAGCTGTGCAGCGCTGACCCTCCCTTTCTCTGCCTTGAGCTTTGTGGAGCAGCAGGGCGGTGGGAAATGCGCTGAATGTGGGGTTAGGAGACCGCATTCCCGGGCCGTCCTCCTGGCTGTAGGACCCAGGGTGGGACATTTGTCCTTTCTGGCCAGCAGTAGATGAGGCAAAAGGAGCTCGTCTGACCACTGCTGTGCTGGACCCTGCCGGCAGGCCATCGCCAAGGGCTGTTAGTGTTAGCAGTGGACACTGCCATCTCCCTAGAGAAGGGAAGGCACCTAGCAAAGGTTGCACGGCTAACTAAGGGAACCAAAGACAAAGTGGATGAGAACTCGGTGTCCAGGCCCTCAGTTCTGTACTCTGGCCAGAATGCCATGTTGTCTCAAAACTTCTAAAGCAGGGTGGGCATTCAGTCTCGCAGTTAAACCACCAGTTGGGATGCTCACATCCCGTAACAGAGTGCTGGGTTCAAGTCCCTTTTTCATTCCTGATTCCAGCTTCTTGTTATGCACCCATGTGGGAGACCTGGAAGAAGCTCCTGGCTCCTGGGTTCCGATCGGCACAGCTCCAGCCGTTGTGGCCATCTGGGGAGAGAACCAGTGGATGGAAGACCTCTCTCTCTGTCTCTACATCACTCTGTAACTCTTTCAAATAAATGAAATAAATCTTATAAAAAAAAATGTACACCCTGGGAGACAGCAGGTGATGGCTCAAGTTCTTGGGTCCCTGCCATGTAGGAGACCTGCACTGAGATTCTGGCTCCCAGCTTTGGCCTGCCTAAGCCTCAACTTTTGCTGGCACTTGGGGAATGAACCAGCAGAGAGGCTCGCTCGATCGCTCTTTCCCTCTCCCACTTGGCCCTTTGTATGTCTGGCCCTGTGTGTGTGTGTGTGTGTGTGTGTGTGCCTCTCAAATAAGAAGAAAAAGTCTAGAGGAAATGCATTTAATCTCCCTGGTCTAATGTACTCTCAAATGTTGCTGAGTTCGGTCTCCATCCTGCTCACTCATCAGAACTGCTCTGGATTAAGTAGCTAAATCCTTCCACTGTTTGCACGCAAAATTCTACTCATTCTAGTGGCTTCTCTGAGACCTGAAAACCGGCAGTCTGGGAGCCACCTCTGACCTGAACTCACTCTTTGGGAGCAAGAAAGAAGAGGGCTCATGTCCCCTAGGGCACCCTCCCTCTGGAATCTCAAGGAACACAGAAGCTCGGGATGAATGCTCAGCGATCACTTCCTCCTTCAATCTCCTCTTCCAGGCCATCAAATCATCCAGTGAATCTAGCAGGAAGGTCCCTCCGGGGTTCAGAGAAGTTACTGGAAAAAAGTACCTGCTCTCCACTCAGCACAGAGACAGGCCCTGCCCCAGGGCTTGTCACAGGAGGAGTGCGGCTCCTGTCTTCCCCAACATTTTAGAAACGAAACCAAATAAGCCCCTCCCTCCTCAGACCTCATACAAGCCACCAGCAGCCCTCTCCAAGTCTGGAATGTGAACAAAATGGATTAAATGATAGCGAGGGTGCCGGGTGAGCCCGGAACACCATGCACATAATGATCACTTTTCCTGCCACACAAAGCCTAAATGTGATGTTATTTCCTAGGACCCAAGTCTGACCAGCCTGGGTTCAAATCCTGGCTCCTCTACCTATTTGCAATGTGATTCCAAACAAGCGGTGTAACTGCTTTAGGCCTTCGTTTCCTCCCCTGGCGATGGGCATTGTGATATCAACCATTTTATAGGCTGATTAGGAGCACAGCCACAGACACATGTGGCCCAGGCACCCATCTAGTGCTTAGGCACCCCTGTGGAGAACAGGTGGCCTGGAAATGTTGGCTGCAAGGGAACCAGAGCACCCACCTCTGGCGGTCTGACCCAGCACCTTCTACTTCCCATCCCTCCATCCCAAAGGGGCTAGAGAAGCCTGTCCTTACCTTGCTGAGGTCTCCCAGGGCCATGACCTTGGCCAGGGGCCTCTTACTGAGCTGCTCCTTCACCCAGAGCTCTGTCTGCTTGTTCCACTTCATGGCGAATACGTAGAGGGCGTAGGCCAGCAGCAGCAGGAGGCTCTCCCACCAGGCAATGAGGCTGTCCAGGAAGAAGAGGATGAGCATCGTCAGGTCCAGGATGTAGAAGGAGACATCGCGGAACAAGGGCCACCAGGTGAGGTTGAGGATCTCCCGGGAGAAGAGGGCGCAGGTGCCAATGACAAAGAGGATATTGAACACAGCAGAGCCCACGATGGTGCCGATGCCCACGTTGCTGTGGGAAATGAACACGCCGATGAGGGAGGTGAAGAGCTCGGGGGCGGAGCCTCCAGCAGCCATGAATGTGGCACCTGCCACATCCTCGGAGATCTGTAGCTTATCTGTGATGACGCCCAGAGCTGGAACGAAGTACTCATCACACACGATGGCCAAGGCCACAAACACATACATCATGCCAAAGATATGCAGGACCACCCAGCCCTGCTGCCGCTCCTCCACGCTAAATAGGTCCGGGGGGTACTCTGCCTTGGAGTGGAGGTCTGGCCAGCCAGGGGGCTGTATGGAGGTGCTGGGACTGGGGGCCTCGGGGAGTAGTGCTGTTGTCAGGCCTGGGGAGGGGCTGGTGGGCACAGCTGGGGCTGGCTCCACAACCACACAGTGACGGACCTGGGTGGTGGGATTTGCCCTGAGTTTGGGGGTTGCTGAGGTTCCAGGTGCCGTGGAAGCTTTCCTCGTCAGTCCCCTCAGGGTGGTGGAGGCGGTCCTGATAGGGGGTGCACTCGTTCTGGGCATGGGATTCCTAACCCTCCAGGCAGCAGTGGAGGCCTTGGGGTCTGCTGGGCTGCTGCGGGTCATGGTGCTCACAGTCACTCGTTCCTCAGGGATGGCCAGGGAGTGCTCCAGGACTGCTCCCTGGGGAGTCGGGCTGTCCTTGCCCCCCAGCCTCCAGGGATCAGTTGCGCTGTTCTTTTCCACTCTTCTGGGGGTGGCTACGGTGGTTTTTTTTATTGTACTCCTTGGAGAAGTCAAGATGTTTGTGTCCACATCCTGCATCAGCAGAGCTGGGCTGTGCGCAGCTGTCTCCTTGAGAGCAGTGTGGGTAACTTCCTGCACTGTTCTCTCCGGAGGGCTGGTCTCCAATACCTTATACGTTGCTGTAGTTTGGCTTTCTTTCACGGTTGTCCTGGAGGCAATGGTGTGGCTGGTTCCCATCGTCATGAACGCAGATGGCGTCGAAGTGTGCACCACTGCAGCAGGTGGGGGTGGGGTGTACCTCTTCACCGTTCCCCTGGCTGGAGTGCTGCTGGAGCTCTTCACTTCTCCCCGGGATGCTGGGGTGTAACTTTTTACGGTTTGTCTACCTGAACTTGAGGTGTAGTGATGCAATACCCTCCCAGGCGTTGATGGGATGTTTTCCTTTATTCTTTCTGTCCCTGCAGCTGTTGGGCTGGGATGATTCTCCAGAGTCGTAGGAGTAGTCTTGGCTGTGCGTCTGATCATACTAGGGGTGCTCTCCATAGTTTGGCTAGGTGTTGCTGCTTCATCCCTGCCCGCTGCGGCTTGGGGTGCCAGCATCTTATCCTCCATTTCAGAGTCAGCTTCTGGAGGGTCCCTGCTTGCCATCACAACCCTGTCACTGGGGAAGTCCCTGCTGGCCAGCTTTACAGGCTGTTGGAAAGAAACGTCTGCCCATGGGGAGGGGAGGCCCCGAGGTTTCCTCAAGTGCTGATAGGTGGAACCAATGATCAACATCCCTAATAGGAAAAGGAGGCGACTCCAATGAAGCCGCCTCAGCCGGAGCAACCGCCTCTCCTGCGTCCCCATCCTGATCAGTTTCCCCATGGTGGTCAGTTACATCTGGTTACAGAGGGATCCTCATTCTGTCCATGGAAAACTGGAGGCGGCTCTAGCACTCAGGCTGCTGATCAGGGAAGATTTCTCCATGCAGCCCAGGTCAAGGGTATCCAATAACCTAGCGGGGAGAAAAAAGAAGTTATTTGTCTCTAAGAGGGGATCTGGGATCCTCAACACTGTCATTTGGAAAAACCTAAGGGACACAAAGGTCTCACACAGGGGGCTTGTCCTGCAGGAGCAAACCATGCCTGCCCCATCCCAGGAGCAATTTCAGCTCTTGGGAGAAAGGGATCCTCCTGCTGTGCAGCTTCCCACTCCTATGCTGGGTCCCGATCTACCCAGCCCCCCCTGACTCTCTGCAAAGGGTCTGCCACTCCTCCTCGGAGCCTAACCTAAATTTCCAGGAGCTTAGTCATTCACAGTTGGTGCCCAGGCCATAGGTCTCAACTTACCAAGGCCAGGAAGGGGGCAGGGAGACAAGATTTTAGGCTGCAGACAAAATGAGGCAGTGGGGGAGGGCAAGTTGAGGATATTAAGCCCCATCTGTTTTGGGACTGACTTAAAATGATTCCACTACAACAACCAGAGAGCACAAAGCTTCATGGTCAATGTCATGAAGCTTCCCCAATGCTGCGGCATGGTGTGGTGTGGCACGGTGTGGTATGGTATAGTATGGTATAGTGTGACATGGTATAGTGTGGTGTGGCCTGGTGTGGTGTGTCATGGTGTAGTGTTGTGTGGCATGGTGTGACATGGTATAGTATGGTATAATGTGACATGGTATAGTGTGGTGTGGCCTGGTGTGGTGTGGTGTGACATGGGGTGGTGTGTCATGGTGTAGTGTGGTGTGGCATGGTGTGATATGGTGTAGTGTGGTATGGTATGGCGTGGTGTGATATAGTGTGGCATGGTGTGGCTTGTGGCATGGTGTGATGTGGTATAGTGTAGTGTGGTGTGACATGGGGTGGTGTGTCATGGTGTAGCGTGGTGTGTCATGGTGTAGTGTGGTGTGGCATGGTGTGATATGGTGTAGTGTGGTATGGTATGGCGTGGTGTGATATAGTGTGGCATGGTGTGGCTTGTGGCATGGTGTGATGTGGTATAGTGTAGTGTGGTGTGACATGGGGTGGTGTGTCATGGTGTAGCGTGGTGTGTCATGGTGTGACATGGTGTAGTGTGGTATGGTATGACATGGTATGGTGTAGTGTAGTGTGATGTGGCATGGTACAGCATGGTATGGCATGATGTAGTGTGGTATGGCATGGTGTGACATGGTGTAGCGTGGTGTGGTATGGTGTGGTGTGATAAAGTGTGGCATGGTGTGGCTTGTGGCATGGTGTGACGTGGCATAGTGTGGCATGATGTGATATGGCATTGTGTGGTATGGTGGGGTGTGGCAAGGTGTGACGTGGTGTGGTGTGGTGTGGTATCATGTGGTGTAGTATGGCATGGTGTGACATGGTATGGTGTGGTGTGGTGGGGTGTGGCATGGTGTGGTGTGGTGGGGTATGACATGGCATGGTGTGGTGTGGTATAGTGTCATGTGGCCTGGTGTGGTGTGGTATAGTGTCGTGTGGCCTGGTGTGGTGTGGTATAGTGTCATGTGGCATGGTGTGGCATGCTGTAGTGTGGTGTGGTGTGAGGATCACAGGGAGTGAAGTCAAGGGACTCTCAGCTCTGCTGTGTCATCCTGGACAGGTGGAGGCTTGGTGCCTCATCAGTGACACAGGCATGACAAGGTCTATATTGATCACGCCAGGACATCCAACTGAGTATCAGAGGTCAAAAGGAGACTTGGTTTTCACTGTATCTCCTGTTAGTTTGAACTTTTTATCATATACATGTTGTAACATTTAAAATTCTAGTGGAATAATCACAATACTTATATAACATAGCAATAATACCTGTGTTACAGAAATGCTGACTGAGCAAACACACAGAAGGTCTCTAAAATGCATGGGGCCCACTGGGTTATTTTTACACACGGCTGCAGGAAGGAAGAACATGAGAGGCCCTCAAACAGTCCTCAGTGCATGAAGGGCATTGAGGCCCAGCCCAAGTAAATGCCTATTAAATTTCTAATCAATGTCCATGCATTACTATAAAATAGTAACTAGGAATGACAGGCTTTGTAGACAATAGGCATATATGTGAGGTATTCAAATGTTCATGAGAAACACATAAAAATTATCCATGGATGTCAAAAAAAATTCTCTTTTGATTCTATTATTCTAAAGTGCCCTCTATTTTCTGAAGTACCCTCATATTGGAAGTGAGCAGAATAACCCATAGGATCTAGCTGGTACAACTCATGTAAGACATGAATGAAGCACCAAAGTCCATAGAACAGATGCGACCTGGTGACATCATGCAGCCAGTGCGCAGCACGGCCTATGGGCCTTCTGACTCCCCAGCCTTCCCGGCACCCCACATGAATGAGACATGCAAAAGCAATTGTCTGAAAAAGCAAAAGAGGAACACGCAAAAGGAGAAGCAGGAGCAAGTGAGCGTCCTTCTTTGTCCATGACTGCTGTTAACTCCTTGCAGCATCTCCGTGTCGTCACCCTGCCCCTTGCCATGAACTCAGCACTTTGTAGCAAGCCCACGTCTCCTTCCTGCAGACACTGGGGGATCTCTGTGCTTCCCATGCGCCTGAGTGACAGAGTTGAGCTGGCACTCCCGTTGGTCCCTCCGACCTAACCACATCATTTACCTTCAAACCTCGGCATCTGGGTGTCTTCTCAGTGCTGGAGACGTGTCAGAATCCAGTGTCTCAAAGAGTGGGTCTGATGCTGCACAGCAGGGAGCGCCCCATTCTCCTGTCCCCAGCTTCCCCTGTGGAATCCTAATTCAAGGCAGGGTCGAGTGTGAAGGGCATGTCAGGGGAAGAATATCCGATCCCAGCTAATACCCGCCTCCTTTAAGAGGCTTATCAGGGCATTGCACAAGTTCTGGGTCCCAGAGCCTCTGACCAAGCCAGAGGGGGTGGACCTTCCACCAGGGACTTGCCATAGGCCCTTGGGGTCAATGGAGAATTGGAAGAACTTCTCAGACCCGTTTCTAAACTATGGGAACAAGAGCTGGTCCGGGGTTTCCATGATGAAGCAGCGAAAGATCTTGGAAGTATTCAGCTCTGAGGAAACCAAGAGAAAGTGCTTGAGGCTTAAGACATCAGAAGACTGGGTTAGTACAAAGGTTCCGCTTGCTACTGGTTGATTCTAAAGTAAATGTGAGACAAGAAACCCTGTCCTACCTATCTGTAGGGTAGATGAGCAAAATAAAAATTAAAAATGAGCGACTGTGGAGAAAATACTTTGCAAACTTTCCAAATTTTTAAGATTTATTTTATTTATTTAAAAGGCAGAGAAATAGGGACTATCATCTGTTGGTTCACTCCCCAAATGCCTGCAACAGCCAAAACTAGACCAGGTGGAAGCCAAGAGCCAGTGACTCAATCCAGGTGGGTGGCAGGGGCTCAGTCATTTGAACCATCGCCTGCTACCTACCAGGGTACACTTAACAGGAAACTGGAGGGAGGCCTGGGACGTGAACCCAGGTACTTCACAATACAAGATGGGAGTATCCCAAGTGGCAGCTTAACTACTGTGCCAAACACCACCCCACTTGGCAAACTTTAAAACATGTCATGTGTGAAATACATTTTAGCAGTCCTAAGGAAATCCTTTGGAGAGAAGGCACTGACAGATCTCCCCAGAACAGTCTGGGATGTCCCAGACAACCCAAGGAGTTGGCTCCCTGAGCCTCCTGTGCCCCTAGCCCACGACTTGGTGCTGATCAAAATGGGAGTGGGATAGAGCGCGGGGGGGGGGGGGGGGACCTTGTGGCCCTCCCGTTGATCTGGAAGCCATTTCAGTCTCAGCTGCCTCAGCCTGAAGTTGCTGACTGCCCCTCTCGGTTGCCTGCTGTCTCCAGGGTAGGTAGATGGCAGGCTGCTTTGGGTTACTTTCATCTGACACCAAGTAACCCCTCCCAGACTGCGCTCCGCATCCCGAATAAGCTGGAACAGCATGAAGGCAGCTGTCACGGCTGCTGAAGTCCACTGCGGTGCGCACCCCCTGCAGAACAGCCAGCCTCATCTCTGGGGGCCTGGAGGCTGCTCTAGGTGTCGGCAGCCTGGAGAGGGGTGTGAGCTCTGCTAGTTCTACTGCTGGTGGCAGAGCCCAATCTGGTTCCTGAGGCCACCCAGTGGGGCTAGGAGTCTGTGGACCCCTCAGACTGTAGGTGTTGTGTCCTGCACAAGCAGGTCGCAAGTTCGTGCAAGCAGGCTGCCAGCTACCGCTGGAAGCTTCTTTCTGGACCTGCCTCCCTCTCCCCCACGCAGCTCCCTGTGCTGCATGTGTAACTTTGCCGCTTTAATCACATCTTCAGGTTAGTTGCAATCTTCCACCCAGAGCTAGCAAGGGACCAGCCAAGAGAGACCCTAAGGAGAATGGGGCTGTCTCCTGCTATCTCCATGAGCTCCAAGCCAATCGACATACATATGTGAAACCCCATCCAATGGGCACCCCTATTAAATGGTCCAATGAACAGATAGTAATGCCTTAAAAACCCTGGGCTCAGACCAGATGTTCTACTGTTGCTTGTCAATCAAATAAAAGTTTCCACTTCTTTGCAAATTGTTACCTTGCTTTTTGTTTCTATACTAAGCTGAGGGAAAAAACCCACTAACTGGCTCCTGCACTGCCTCCCCTCCATGACCTGTAACAGTTCCTTCCCTTTCATGCCAACTGTCTGATACAGTCTTTCTGGCCCAGAAAGATGGAAAAAGGAACACAATTCACAAAGTGGAATTACAAGTGACTTTTTTTCTGGAATGATCCCTCTATTATTTATGTAATATCAAAATTCAGGGACTGGCATTGAGTGCACATCCACATCCCCTATCAGAGTGCCTGGGGCTGAGTGCCACCCTGCTCCTCATTCTACGTTCCTGCTAATGCAGATCCTGGGAGGCAGCAAATGATGGCTCAAGTAATTGGGTCCCTGCCACCCACATGGGAGAGTGGACTGCCTTCCCAGCAAGGCAATGAGGCTTGGCAGGACAGCAAGGAGGCCCTTCCTCGTCCTCCAAAGCCGAAGGCCTTTCCCACCCTCTACTAACAGAGAAAAGCAAACTCTGTCTGACATGGAAGGTCTGTGCCTGAGGCTGGTTTATTTCTAGGTCTGCATCAGGAGTTGACAGCACAATTGCACAGTGGGAAGTGGACAAGATCTCATAGGCATGGCACATTAAAATGCCTCCAGGGCCTGGGTACAGAGAGATAACTTAGATTCCCTCTCTTCAGAGAAAGTGGGGAGTGTGGAGGGTTGTGTCTGCACTGAATGACCCACTAATAGGCATTCCAAGGCCAAACAGCAGAAGAATGTGAAAGAGCAAAGGAAATGGGTTCAGGAGCTAGATTCACCCTACAAGTACTACTTTGCAAGCTCTAATCAAGTAGCAGGCCTGACTAGGAACAAGCCTCCCAAGGTCTCTCATCCTCAGATTCCTTATTTACAAAACCAGAAGGGGTCGGCATTGTGGCACAGCAGATTAAGCTGTGCCAAAATCCCCTATTGGAGTGCCGGTTTAAGTTCCAATCCAGTGCTTACAATCTGTCTTCCTGCTAATGTGCCTGGGAAAACATCAGATGAGGGCCCAAATGATTGGGCCCCTGTAATCCATGTGGGAGATCCGGATGGAGTTCCTGGGTCCTGGTTTTGGCCTGGCCCAGACCTGACTGTTGTAGTCATTTGGAGAGTAAATGAGCAGATTGAAAATCTCTCTCTCTCTCTCTTTCTCTCCCCCCCCCACTCTCTCTTTTCTCCCCTAATCTGACCTCTGCCTTCCAAAAAATATTTTTAAAAAATGCTTCAACAAACAAACAAAAACCAGGAAAGTGCAGAGGGGTTGTGGTGGTGTGTTAACCTATCAGCTGGGAAGCCTGCATCACCTTCAGAGCGCCTGGGTTTGATTCCCAACTCCAGCTCTGCCTCCCCACCCTAGCTTCCTGCTAATGCAGGCGCCGGGGGGCACTGGTGATCACTCAAGCGTTGGGTCCCTGCCATCATATAGGAGAACCAGATTGAAGCTCCTGACATCAGCCTGGCCCAGCCCAGGCCCCCTCTCCACTTGTCTCTCTCTGCCTCTCTAATTAATTACCTATTTTAATTTAAAAAACAAAACAAAACAAAAAGATAGGAAAGACAAGCTTTCTTCTGCCTGCAATGTCAGCATCTCAGATGGGCACTGGTTCAAGTCCCAATGGCTCCTTTTTTTTTTTTTTAATTTATTTGACAGATAGAGCTAGAGCAAGAGCGAGAGCGACAGAGAGAGAGAGAGAATGAGAGAAAGGTCTTCCTTCCTTCCGTTGGTTCACTCCCCAAATGGCCGCAACAGCCGGAGCTGCACCAATCCGAAGCCAGGAGCCAGGTGCTTCCTCCTGGTCTCCCATGTGGGTGCAGGGCCCAAGCACTTGGGACATCCTCCGCTGCCTTCCTGGGCCACAGCAGAGAGCTGAACTGGAAAAGGAACAACTGGGACTAGAACCCCGGCGTCCTTATGGGATGTCAGTGCCACAGACGGAGGATTAACCAAGTGAGCCACAGCACCGGCCCCACTGCTCCTCTTCTGATCCAGCTCTCTTCCATGGCCTGGGAAATCAGTGGAAGATGGCAAAATTCTTGAGCCCCAGCACCTGCGTAGGAGACCTGGATGAAGTTCCTGGTTCCTGGCTTCTGTCTGGTTCAACCCTGGCTATTGCAGCTATTTAGGAAGTAAATCAGCAGATGGAAGACATCTCTGTCTCTACCTTTTTTCTGTAACTCTGCCTTTCAAATAAATAAAATAAATTGAGAGAGAGAGAGAGAGACAGGAAGAGGAGCTGGCACTGTTTCGTAGCAGGTAAAGCTGCTGCCTGGAACACCAACATCTCATATGGGCACCAATTCGATTCTTGGCCTGGCTGCTGCACTTCCAATCTAGCTCCCTGCTAATGGCCGGACAAAGCAGCAGAAGATGGCCCAAGTGTGTGGGCCCCTGCACACACGTGGGAGACTCAGAAGACGCTCCTGGCTCCCGCCTAGCCCAGCCATTTAGTGAGTGAATCAGCAGGTGGAAGATCTCTCTCTCTCTCTCTCTCTCTCTCTCTAACTCTGAGTTTCAAATAAATAAATAAATCTTTAAAAAAAAAAAAAAGAAAAGAAAGAAAATTGGGGGGGGGGGCCTGTGGTGCTGTGACGTATCGAGTAAAGGCCACCATCTGCGGTGCCAGCATCCCATATGGACGCTGGTTCCAGCTGCTCCACTTCCAATCCAGCTCTCTGCTGTGGCCTGGGAAAGCAGTGGAAGATGGTCCAAGTCCTTGGGCCCCTGCATCCTTGTGGGAGACCCGGAAGAAGCTCCTGGCTCCTGGCTTTGGATTGGCCCAGCTCCAGCCATTGTGGCCATCTGGGGAGTGAACTAGCAGATGGAAGACCTCTCTCTCTGTCTCTGCCTCTACCTCTCTGTAACTTTGGCTTTCAAATAAAAAGTCATTTTAAAAAAGGACAAAAATTGAATTAAAAGCTTGCTTTGTTTATTTTTAAGTAAAGTTTACTTTTTAAAAGAATTATTTATTTGAAAGGCACAACTACAGAGAAAGAGAGAGAGATCTTTCATCTGCTGGTTCACTCTCCAAATGGCCACAATGGCAGGGGTGGGCTAGGCCAAAGTCAAGAGCCTGGAATTCCATCCAGGTCTCCCACAGGTGTGGCAGGGGCCCAGGGACTTGGACCATCTTCCACTGCTTTCTCAGGCAGTGGAAGAATTGGATCAGAAGTGGAGCAGCTGGGACTCAAACTGATGCCTACATGGAAATGCTGATGTTAGAATCACCATATTACCATACCGCCAGCCCCATAAAGTTTATTTTGGTGCAAAGTATTTTTGAAATCCACACATAGCTTTTTAATATGATAGATTTTCATGAAGTTTTTGAATACCCCTCATGTAGAGTACACACACATAAATATGTAGACACAATTCTGCAAGAATTATGCAGGAGCTGTACTTCTGTCACCCATACATGAATAAAAACGAACAAAAACAAGCAACTCACTCTCAGGCACTTCAGCTCTCCAAGCCAACAGCTTAGAGAACAATACTTGAGGCAAGGAGATATGAACAGTTGATTCTAGGAAAGGAAGCACTTATTTCTCACTAGTTTGAAACTCTGAATTTTTCTCTCCATAGACTTGAATTACTTCTATGATGTAAGAAATCTCATTTTGTTGTAATTTGCTCTATCTGATTTTTCTTCTCTTTTTAAGATTATTTATCTGAAAGGCAGTTATGAGGGTAGGGGGAGGGTATCTTCCATCCATTGGTTTTCCCAGCTGAAGCCACAGTTGGAATTCCATCAGGGTCTCCCACATGAGTGGCAGGGTCCCAAGTACTTAGGCCACCCTCCACTGCCTTCCCACACTCATTTGCAGGAAGCTGGATCAGAAGCAGAGCAGCTGGGATTTGAATCAGCACTCTTGAACAGGATGCTGGTAGTGCAAGCGGCAATTTAATCCACTGCACCATAGTGCTGGCCCCATATACTTGCTTTTTCACTGAAACATGCCACGGAGGTTTTCACAGAGCGAGTGGTGAGCCGGGCAAGATAGGTGGGAGACCAGGTCATGGCGGGGGGGAGGGGGGAGAGGCTTTCAAAATGTAGACATTATAACATTTTTCAAAAGAGACAGTATCCCTAATAAAGGAGTGCCACTTAAGTTTCTTCGAGAAAGTTCTTTCCACCAAATGTATTCTGTTTTCCTCTTTGACTTCACTTCTAATAACCTCCCCTCCTCCCCCAATCCCCTGTCTTCTCTCCTCAAACGCACACCCAGCATCACATGATAGAGCCTGGGGATCCATGGTGGATAAGGCTCTCCCTGATTCACAGAGCAGAGGCAAAGTTAATTGGAATTGGAAATGTTTAAAAGCTTTTCTTTGTTCAGTGAGTCTTTTCATTATTTTAGAATAGAGAGAAGCTTTGTAGTTTTCTCAAACGCTCTGGAAAAGACTGAAAGAGGATTGAGAGCAATTAAAAAGAAAAGGGCCACAGTTTCTTCATCAAATGCATTGCAAGGGGAAAAGAGACACGGAGGGAGAAGCCTAGAGACTAAAGGGGCTTCAGAGGTTTACCAACAGATTGCAGTGTCTGGATCTTATCTGGATCCTGATTCAAATACTCCAAGTGTAAAGAAGTCAAATTCATCATGTTTATGAGACAACTGAATATTTGAAAGCTAACCAAATTCTTTTAAAAAATGTTTATTGATTTTTATTTATTTGAAAGGCATAGTGACAGAAAAGGAGATATATCTTCCATCTACTGGTTCACTCCCCAAATGCCAGCAACAGCCAGGGCTGGGCTAAGCTGAAGCCGGGAGCCAGGAGCTCCATCCAGGTCTCCTAAATAGCTGGCAGGGCCTAAGCACTTGAGCCATCATCTGCAGCCTCCCAGGTGATTAGCAGGGAGCGGGTCAGAAGAAATGCAGACAGGACTAGAACCCAGGCCTTCCACAATGGGATGTCAGTGCCCAAGTGGCAGCTTAATTCACTGTGCCACAATGCCTGCTCCTTGACTACATTTTGATGACATTAGGGATGTATTATTAATTATTTTAAATTTGATAATGGTATTATAGTTTTTAAAAAGTATTTATTTATTTGAAAGGCAGAATTACAGAGAGGGAGAGATCTTCTACCAGCTGGTTCACTCCCCAAATGGCAGAGAGCTGGATCAGATATGGAGCAGCTAGGACTCAAACCAGGGTCTATATGGGATGCTGGGATCACAGATGGCAGCATTGTCTGCTATATCAGGGGCTGCCCCTGTAGTTAATTTTTTTAATAAGTTCTTCTCTTTTGAGATACATCCTGAAATACTTACACTATCTGGAATCTGTCCTGGGGAGAAGTGAGTAGGGATGTGACTGAAATAAGACCGAGGGTTCAACTGGCAGTGGAAGCTGGGGGTTTACTGAAGCATCGCCCTTCAACTTTGTGTATATTGGAACATTTCCATAATAGGATTTCTTCAGAAGAGAAAGGTCATAGCCATGATTTCCCAGGTCGTCTACTTCGGTGCGCATGGTGGAATGTGAGGGAGAAAGAGTGGGGGGAAAGAGAGAGCCTGGAGCATGGAAGAATGATATGGGAGCAGACTAGAGGGGGCAGCAGCAAGGTGATGAGAGAGGGACAGCACAGGAGAGAGAGGGGAGGAAAAATGGAAAAAAAAAAAAAGAGAGAGATGTGGCCCACTGCTTCCTCCTCCCAAGCCCCATCTTATTCTACTTTTTCTTCGTTTCTCCTTAACCTTTGTCTCTGTAGAGGCCAAGTCATCTTGGGAACTGGACGACAAAGCCTCTCAGAAGTGCAGTTCAGGCAGCGGGGCCTGGGGAACCTGCACTTTCAACACAGGCCCCAGGAGAATCAGACGTCAGGACCTCCCTTTGAGCCTCAGCACCAAGCCCCCGGGAGTAGAGTGGTATTTGTGACTAACCTTTACTCTGCCAGACTGGGGATCAAACCGCTGTGCCTTCCAAAGCCTCTGTGACTGCCCTTCCCCATCTCAAGGCAGAGGAAAAAAAATAAAGGGGATGGGAGATTATGCCAAAGAAGCTGTTATTGATTTCCTTTAATGTGTGTGGAAATGCCAATGTTGAGGGTCTCTTGAGTGGGGAAAAGAAATCCATCAGCCAGCCATGCTTGAAAGACATCTCCTTTAAGCCCTTCTACCTCTTTGTGCCTTTGTGCTTTGATTTGATATGCACTGAACAATCTTCTGATTTTTTAATTGGATCCCACTAAGGAGGGAAACAAATCAAAACTCTTACCAGTTGCTCTGAGTGCCATGGAACTCTTTGTAGCTCCATGTTTCATCATCAATTTTAATAAATAGATCTTTTGATTTCCAAGTCTCCCAAAAGCCCATTCTTGAGGAGAACTGGGTCACCAAGACCTGATCACTTCTCAGCAAACAACTAAACTTCAGCTTTAGAACCAGGTAAGATCCTGGCGCTGAGCTAGACCTATCAGGAGAACCAGAAGCCCTCTGGCTGAGTCAGCCTCCCATGAGTAACCGGAGGACACCGCTACTCACACAGTCTTGGCCCCAAGCCCCTAATAGGGAAAAAACAGAAATCCAGAGGAAGCAATCAGACCGCAGCCCTACTTACCCAGAGCCCCACGCCTGCTCAGGCACAGCACCGTCTTGAGATGGTCGAGACCAGCCAGGCTGGGACAAGTTTGGAAGCCAACAGGTACCCTAGGCCCTGATGTTGGCAAGGCTAACCCCAGGGACTGACGTGTCTTTCTCAGCCACCTCTGCTCTCACGAGGAGACAGGAAGGGACTACAAGGCCCTGGGCCCACGCTCTCCCCCAGAACAGGCTGCGACATGGCAGACACACTTGGCTGCTCAAAGCATCCTCCGGCCTGGTCCCACCCCCTATGTCGCCCCATCCCGCCCGCCGAAAGACAGGCCAATGCCTTAGGTTTTCTAGAGGCCTTTCTGTTCCCACTTGAAGCATGTGTGGTACAGCATTGTTCTTTGACCCGTAACTGCCCGGGAGCTGGTTGGCACCCGTTCAAGCCTACCTCTGGCCGGCACTGCGGGCTCCCACGTGGTTGGAAAGGCGGTTACCTCTCGCTTCTTCGAGGAGCTCACTAGACGCAGGCTGCAGATGCGAGCGTCAGCTGGCCAGAGGCTGGCGCGGACCCGCCAGGGGCCGACCCCTCAGCCATGGGGGAACCGACCGAACCGTCCCTGGGCTTCCCTCCCAGTAGGGGCAGGGAGGTAAGGTGAGCATGGAGGCTGCAGAGACCAAGAGGTCACGTCTGGGTTCAAGTCGGCTAAGGAAAACACACCGTGCTTCTGTGGGCGCCCTCCTACGACAAAAATGACCTGGTTTTTTTGTTTGTTTTCTAAGAGCCCGAGGAAGATTCTGTCGCCTGCATGAGGACCTGAGGGGGGGAGTATGCAGGGTGGCCAGGAGCAGTGAGGGTTAGGTTGGGCCCCGGTTAGTGAAGGGACGGAGGTGTGAATTGGTTACACAGTCCCGGGACAGTCCACGGTGGAGAGGGCCCGAGGCGAACCAGAAGAGCCTGGGGATGGGGAGAGGGGCGGGCGGGGACAGACCCAGCCGGAGCTGCGCAGAGCTGGGGGCTCGCGGGGAGGCGCGGCGGGATGGTCACGGCTTGGCCCCCACGGAGAGACGCGCCCCCTAGCGTCCCTGCCGAGCCACACAGCCCGGCTCCGGGCAGTCGCCGAAGCCCCGCCCAGCCCCGCGCTCGGGGCGGGCGCCCGGTTCGCTTTGTCGCGCGGCCCTATAGTTCCGGCTGTGGCGCGCGCACGGAAAGTTTAGGCAGACGGACTGTGACCCGCGATGGGCTTGCGGTGGGCGAGGGAGCCCGGGGGCCGGCGGCTGTCTTTCGCTGCTGGCTGGGGCTACGCTTGAAGGAGTTAGGGGTGAAGAACGAGGCAGGGCCAGCGCCCGGCCTTCTCGCCGCCCGGGGGCTGCCCCGCGCCGTCTCTGAGGCGCCAGTTCCGGGGCCCTGCGCCCGGCCTCCCGGGGTCCTCGGCTCCGCCGACCCGGCACGGTTTCGCCCCCTCTGGCCGTGGAAGATTTCCAGATCTCGAAATTGTTTGATTTCCAAGGTAAACGTGTTCCCCAGATGCGTTCCGCGCGTGGGAATTCTGTCTCTAGGGTGAGCAGCTGGAGGTGGAGTTGTAGCTGGGAACTTGGGAGGGACGCCGAGTCCGGCTGACAGGAACGCCGCGGAATAGGCGGGGACCCTCGGAGCAGCCGGGCGGCCCTGAGAGCGGACTGCCCGGGCCCGGTGCTTTGGGGAGGGCTCGTTCTCACGCAGGGGCTTCTAAATGGGTAGCAGAAGGGGACTTGGCACCTAAGGCCAAATCGGATAGGCGAGGGAGGGTCTCTTCCCAGGAGAAAGACGACACCGAGTTGGAAGCTACTCGCTAGCAAAGGTGTGGGTGTGGGGTGCAATGGGGACTGCAAAGTTAGCATCAGCCCAGGTGACGAGGACATCGCTAGACCGGTGGGCAGCGCTTTTGGGGGGAGGGTATTTTTTATTTTTTTAAGTCAGGCCTAGCCTGCCAGAGTGGATCATTGTTCAGGAACATTCAACTCCTCCTTTTGTTTCTGTGCTGCTTACAACCAACCTGAATACTAAATTAATTGGCTTCCCACGACTTGGCCACGGCTAAAAGTGTGCTTGAGAGTGAAGGCGGGAGAAAAAGCCAGCCCCAAAGGCGCCTTCAGAGAAGGCGAGACTGGCAGCCGTGGCCACCCATCCCAGCGTTACGGCAGATTTCATGGGCCAGGAGTGGTTTGTTGTGGTGTTTTGGTTTTTTTTTTTTTTTTTTATGCTTGATCCAAGTCTGTGTCCGCTCTTTCCCATTCTCCAAAGAGGTGATGGCTGTACTCCCCACGATCCCCAGCCCTGAAGACGCAAAGCCCTGTGTGCTTGAATGGCACTGCCATTAGGAACTGGGTAACCTTGATCTGGGCACAGGTGTAGGAGTCCCTGGGATCTCAGCTGGAATCAGCAGGATTTGTGTAGCTGGTGTTCAGAGTTAAAATGTGTAGTGTGATTTGCTAAAGAATTGTTCCGTGTATTGATAGTAGTGCAGTTGTCTTTATCAAATATTTGTTGAGAACCAACGTGTGCTGGTTACTATAGTAAGTCCAGTTGGCAAAATCTGACCTAGTCCCTGCCCTAGGTGAGCTTATGGTCCATTGTAGTGTAGCAGAACCAATGTTGTACAGGACCTCACTTCTTGAGTAACACAGAAGTGAACAAAATAGTACCAAGTTGATACACCTAAGCTCCGGGAAACCCACAAGCCCTCGGAGCTTCGAAGCTTTTATTTTGGACAGCTTGGTCACCTGGCTTTCTAAAAGCCCACAACAGCCAAAAAGCTGCAAATAAGAATGATCACAGATAAAAATGGAATGCAGGCTAACCTCTAAAAATTCTCTAGAGACAGCACCAAAACAGCACGACAGCCTCTGGATTCTCCGAGTGTGGGAAGAGTGATCTGCCCCACAGCTGAGGAAGTGCTGGTATAAAGTGCAGCATCAGGGTATCAGTTTGCTGGGTAGTGTTGGTGTTTAGAGTGATGTTGCTGAGTCATCCTAAGAGGATGACTTAGGTTTAGCACACACTGTTCAGTGAAGCAGAGAAAAGGGTACATATTTTAATTTTTCCCACCACAATGGTGAAATGTTTTACAATTCAAAGGAGTCTGGGAAAGTAATCCTGCTTCACTCCCCACCCCACCCCACCCCGCCAGTTTAACTTTATTGATGTTGGATACACGAAATATAACAATATATTTCAAATGTGTCTCAAGCCATTATGTAGTGAAAGGCTTTTCCTACTTGACCTGAGTCCCTTCTGCACATGGATAACATTGTTTCAATGACAGTATGGTGAGTTTCCAACAGCCTACTTACCCACAGAATTTTAGAATATCACATGTTTGCAGTTGGGTACTGTACCAAAACAAGTAGTCTGGCCACTGTTAAATTTTTTTGAAATGAGCCCCAAAAAAGAAAATACTGGATATTAAATTTCTTTTTTTTTTTTTTTTAAGATTGATTTTATTTATTTGAAAGACAGAGTTACAGAGAGAGGTAGAGACAGAGAGTACCTTCCATCCACTGGTTCACTCCTCAGGTGGCTGCAATGGCCGGAGCTGCACCGATCCAAAGCCAGGAGCTAAGAACATCTTCAAGGTCTCCTACATGGATGCAGGGGCCCAAGCACTTGGGCCATCTACTGCTTTCCCAGGCCATAGCAGAGAGCTGGATCAGAAGAGGAACAGCCGGGACTAGAACTGGCACCCATATGGGATGCCGGTGCTTCAGGCCAGGGCTTTAACCTGCTGTACAACAGCACCAGCCCCATGGATATTAAATTTCTAACCTATTTATATCTACCTGGAGTCCTCCTAATTGTAAATAATACATGCAATATAGTTTTATGAATTTATTAGCAATGTATACATATAATCTTGTGACTTATTTTTCTCCATTTTTTTTAAAGATTTATTTATTTGACAGGCAGAGTTACAGAGAGAAGGAGAGACAAAGAGGTCTTCCATCCTCTGGATCACTCCCCAGTTGGCTGCAATGGACAGAGCTGGGCCAAACTGAAGCCAGGAGCCAGGAGCTTCTTCCAGCTCTCCCACATGGGTGCAGGAGTTCAAGCACCCAGGCCATCCTCCACTGGATCAGAAAAGGAACAGCCAAGACATGAATTGGTGCCTATCTGGGATGCTGGCAGAGCATCCTCAGGCAGAGGCCTAACCTACTTTGCCACAGTGCTGGCCTCCCTCCATTCTTTATATAAATATTTCTCATGTGGGGCACGGATTTGGCTTAGTGGCTAAGACACCTATATCCCATATCAGAGTGCCTAGGTTTGATTCCTGGCTCTAGCTTCCCACCAGTGTGGACCGTGAGCAGCAGCAAATGATAACTCAAAGTAGTTGGGTTCCTGTCACCCATGTGGGAGACCTGGATTGAGTTCCTGGCTCCCAGCTTCAGGCCAGCCCAGTCCTAACTTTTGCAGGAATTCGGGGAATTAACTAGCAGATGAGAGCTCCCTCTGCTGTCTCTTTCTTCTCTCTTTCTTGAGCTAATTCTAGCTTTTATACATATTGTTTAATTTTCTTTTTCTTCACAATTAAAGCACCATTGAGGCCAGCGCCGCAGCTCACTAGGCTAATCCTCCACCTGCGGCGCCGGCACACCAGGTTCTAGTCCCAGTCGGGGCGCCGGATTCTGTCCCGGTTGCCCCTCTTCCAGGCCAGCTCTCTGCTGTGGCCAGGGAGTGCAGTGGAGGATGGCCCAAGTGCTTGGGCCCTGCACCCGCATGGGAGACCAGGAGAGGCACCTGGCTTCTGGCTTCGGATCGGCGCAGTGCGCTGGCCACAGTGGCCATTGGAGGGTGAACCAACGGCAAAAAGGAAGACCTTTCTCTCTGTCTCTCTCTCTCACTGTCCACTCTGCCTGTCAAAAATTTAAATAAATAAATAAATAAATAAAGCACCATTGGCCAGTTTGTGTAAAATAAGTGCTAGTGAGGCTAACAGTTTGTTGCTTTGTGGTACTTAATGACTTCCAGCTTTGTCTAACTTGCATTATGATTTTACTTGTTTTTTTACTTTTATATTTTACATCCATTTTCATTTAAAAAAGGACACCACACAACAAAATAAACAGTTGTGCTAATACTATTGTATTAACATACTGAAAGTGCCAAAAAAGAATGGTTGATTGTCAGTACACCAACATATGAGAAATAGAAATATTCTTCAATAAGTTAAGTGTCGGAGAGGTGATGTAGGAGTGTTTATTATATTAAATCGTGTAAAAGTTGAAAGTAGGAAGCTTAAGAGCTACCTGAATTTTCCCAATGGCTACACTTAAGGTGGTCCCTGCTTTAATGGCTGTCACATGGGACACAGGGTGAAGCCCTCACAGTGCGCTAAGCTGCTTGCTTCCCTCTTGCTGAAGTCTCTGCAGATTGTCTTCACTTCCACTCAGATGGGATTTGCCTCCATGCGTTTCTGAGAAACTGGTTAAAATAATGGTGAGAAAAACCTGATTTATTTCCAACAGCATTTCTCTGTTGAATAGCACGCTGTTCACATTCTGGGATCATTTTCATCATGCCGACGGTGGTGGTAATGGACGTGTCCCTCTCCATGACCCGCCCTGTGTCTGTCGAGGGCTCCGAGGAGTACCAGCGGAAGCACCTAGCAGCCCATGGTTTGACGATGCTGTTTGAGCACATGGCCACAAATTACAAGCTCGAATTTACAGCCTTGGTGGTTTTTTCATCACTCTGGGAGCTGATGGTCCCTTTCACACGAGATTATAACACCCTACAGGTAACAGAAGGGATTGTTATTGCTTGTGCAGGGTCTAAAAGTATTAGAAGGAAAACAGTGCTTAATATCACACCAAATTTCTAGAAGTTGGAAATATTTAATAAAAAGCCAGTGGGTACTTTTTATGTGTAGCTATAGAACAAGGGTTCACAACTAGGTCTTGGGCCTTCTGTGGATGAGCTGTGAGTTAGAGCTGTGTGTTGTTAGTTTTCTTTTCTTGTTTTTTTTTTGACAGGCAGAGTGGACAGTGAGAGAGAGAGACAGAGAGAAAGGTCTTCCTTTGCCGTTGGTTCACCCTCCAATGGCCGCCACCGCCGGCGCACCACACTGATCCAATGGCAGGAGCCAGGTACTTATCCTGGTCTCCCATGGGGTGCAGGGCCCAAGCACTTAGGCCATCCTCCACTGCACTCCCTGGCCACAGCAGAGAGCTGGCCTGGAAGAGGGGCAACCGGGACAAAATCTGGTGCCCCGACCGGGACTAGAACCCGGTGTGCTGGCGCTGCAAGGTGGAGGATTAGCCTATTGAGCCACAGCGCCGGCCTCTTCTCTTGGTTTTATGAGATTCCTTGAGGAAAGGCAAGCAGTCAGTGCTCCATTCCCTCAAGTTTAGGGTCTTTATGTTCAACACTTTCCTTTTCTCTACTTTGCTGTAGAACTTGAAGAAATGAAAAACAGCCCTTCTTTTTGAAAACATTTATTGTAGAGCAATTCAAATTGTTATTTTCTCACCAACAAATAGCTTGAGTTATAGATCCCAAGAAATTATAATTTTTTTAAAGATTATTTATTTTACTTGAAAGTCACAGTTACAGAGAGAGGAGAGGTAGAGAGAGAGAGAGAGAGGTCTTCCATCTGCTGGTTCACTCCCCAGATGGCTGCAACGGCTGGAGCTGCACTGATCTGAAGCCAGGAGCCAGGAGCTTCCTCTGGGTCTCCTACATGGGCTCAGGGGCCCAAGGACTTGGGCCATCCTCCACTGCTTTCCCAAGCCATAGCAGAGAGCTGGATGGGAAGAGGAGCAGCTGGGACTAGAATTGGCACCCATATGGGATGCCAGCACTTCAGGCCAGGGCTTTAACCCACTGCGCCACAGCGCTGGCCTTAGAAATTATAATTTTTAAACCCCAATTGATAAGTGCTATCTTCCAAAGGTGTTTTCTGTGATAAGCCCAAGAGTTTACTTTCTTACAACATCTCTACATCATTAAAATGTCCACCATTGCCTAAAACAGTGTCTTGACCACAGTGAGTACTTGCTGAGTATCTGTGGAATTAAATTGAATAGTTTAATGATGGTTGGGCAGTTTAGAAATCCAAAATCAAGGAAGTTTGAATTGTTTTTTAAATATAAGTAATATAATTTTTGTTAAAACATTTAACATATTTTAAGCAACTCAAAAACTTTTTCATAATTGTACTGGCTTTCTTATAAGGGAATTTTTTTCATGTTAGCACTTCTGAAATGTACAGAACTGCTATATGAGGAGTGAGGTACAATGCTTATGACCAGGAGTCAGACTGCTTGGTTTCAGATCTCAGGTCTGCCACTTCTAGTCATAACCTGTGCTCGGAAGCTCTCAGAAACACCATGTCCCTGTGTAACATTCATACCTGGGACAGTTCACGTTGTTTTCTGATAACAGATTAAAATAGTGAAGGATAATGAGCGATGTTTTCTTTTGTTCAATAAGGAAGCACTAAGTAATATGGATGATTATGACAAGACCTGCCTGGAGTCCGCATTAGCTGGTGTGTGCAATATCGTTCAGCAGGAGTGGGGTGGTGCAGTTCCTTGCCAGGTAATGAATGGTTAATTCTTTTTGTTGCCCTAAGTTAAACACATGAACCACTGAGGTGCTTTGATCTTCTTCAGGCTCTGACACAGCATGCATTGTAAGTTCCACAAACCACATTTTATACTTTTGGTATCTTTTTTAAAATATAACACTAAATCATTCTAATCACATTACACTGATTTAATCTATATCACTCTGATGTGCTCAGAAAGCAACAAAGTGATGCCTTAAGGAAAGCATCTGCCTGGTAAATTGGCTTACTGCAAACCAGTGCTATTTGTATAAAACACAAAGGGCTCACAATAGTTTTTTTGGAACTATGCTCCCTGGAAGGGGTTGTTATGATTTTGAGTAGCAGAATTTAAACCTCAGTACACTGTAGTTCATCTTCATTATCTCAGTGCAGCTTTTGTTCAGCAGACTTTTCACAGTCTCAACTACCTGAGTTGTCTAAAAAATGAGGAGTGTGAATGTCATAAAATCTGTGGCTCTTAAAGTCCATAGCGGATCCACAGTCACAGTCAGCATCGAGTCAAAGCAGGATAGTAACAAAGAGAGCTAGAAGTTTGTAGTAAGCAGATACCTTGAGAAGTAGCAGCATATTTTGAAGAAGGAAAACAAAATCGTTGCTAAAAGAGAATCACAGTGGTCTACAACAGAAGTTAGCAGCAGTGTTTTTCTGTATTTTAGGCTTTGTAGGTATCTGTGGCAACCACTCAACTCTGCTGCAGTAGCATGAAAGCAACCATTGATAACAAGTAAATGAAAGGCATAGCTGTGTTCAAATAAAACTTTGTTTACAAAAGTAGGCAGTGGGCTAGATTTGGCCTGTGGGCTGGCTCTGATCACCTCTTTTTTTTTTTTTTTTAAGATTTATTTACTTAATTGAGAGGCAGAGTTGCCGACAGAGAGAGGAAGAGACAGAGAGGTCTTCCATCTACTGGTTTACTCCCCCAAATGTCCACAGTGGCCAGAGCTGGGCCTATCTGAAGCCAGGAGCCAAGAGCTTCTTCCAGGTCTCCCACATGGGTATAGGGGCCCAAGCACTTGGGCCATCTACTGCTTTCCTAGTACATTGGCAGGGATGCTGGATCAGAGGTGGAGCAGCTGGAACTCAAACTGGCACCCATATGGGATGCTGGCATCATAGACAGTGGCTTAACTGGTACACCACATCACCAGCCCTAGGAAATACCTTTTGATCAATTTACTTTCAGAAATAAAGCTTGATGCCTCACTTTTTAGGCATTACTTTTTTTGGTAAGCTCACAATATCTAATTTCCTAATAATACTGAATTTTTTTGTTAATATCTTCTAAATTGGAAGCTAGCAGCTCAACACTGTTTCATTTATTATTTCTTCTGTGGTTTAGAGGAGAAACTCAAAATTTTTAAGAACCAGACCTGTGTACCATGCAGACTTTTGCCCTTTAATATTTTCCTTCCTTTAGTAAAGGAAGAATCTGAATTTGAGATGTACCATACTCTGAGTACAGGGGCCTGAGACTGAATCCATTTAGACTTGCTTGATATAATTTGATTACATCAAATCTAAAGGACTATATTAAAGGTAGTAGTTATTAATGATTGTTTTTATAATTAGTTACTATGAAATTTATTTAAATGTTGAATTTTTAAAAATCGGGATTTTAGACAGCTGGACTTTGCCTTCATTATCTGAGTAAAATTTGTCATATTTTGACATTTCATAAAATATTTCATTATCATAGAGCATCTGGATAACCTAATGGCAGATATAAGTCATTATATAGCAGTTGCTGGTACTTGGAAAAGGAAATCAATTCCTTACAGTTAATCAAATATCTTCCCAAACAATAAGATCCCTTAAGGGATCAATGAAGTGTTTTTTTTTTTTTTTTTTAAGATTGATTTATTTATTTGAATGTCAGAGTTACAAAGAGAGAGAGGGCTGGCACTGTGGCATAGCAGGTAAGGCTGCCGCCTGCAGTGCCGGCATCCCATGTGGGCACCGGTTGTCCACTTCTGATCCAGCTCTCTGCTGTGGCCTGGGAAAGCAGTGGAGGAGACCCAAGTCCTTAGGCTCCTGCGCCCACGTAGGAGATCCAGAAGAAGCTCCTGGCTTCGGATTGGCGTAGCTCCAGCCATTGCTGCCAACTGGGGAGTGAACCATCAGATGGAAGACCTCTCTCTTTCTCTGCCTCTCCTTTCTCTGTGTAATTCTCTGTTTGCAAACAGGTTGTTCTGGTGACGGATGGCTGTCTTGGCATTGGTAGAGGGTCACTGCAGCATTCCCTGGCTACTCACAATCAAAGAAGTGAGAGCAACAGATTCCCACTTCCCTTTCCTTTCCCATCTAAGTTGTATATCATGTACATGGCAATGCATTTATTTATTATAAATAATAAAATAAAATATTTTTTTAAAAAAGAGACCTTCCATCCACTGGTTCACTCCCCAGATGGCCAGAGTGGCTGGGGCTGACCAGGCCAAAGCCAGGTCTCCCATGTAGGTGGCAGGGGCACAAGCACTTGGGCCATCTTCTTCTGCTTTTCCCAGGGGCATTAGCAGGAAGCTGGATTGGAAATGGAGCAACCAAGACTCAAACTGGAGCCCATATAGGATGCCAGAGTTGCAGGTGGTTGCTTTACCCACTATGCCACAACACCAGCCCCTATTTAGCATTCTTGAACTTTTGTAATAAATGCCAGTGTTGTGGCCTATTATTATCAAGTTACTGACTAGGCTAGGGAGAGCAAAAATAATCCTATATTGGCGTAGTTAGGAAGTCTACCCTCTACTGTTGGATGTCTCTGAAAGCAATGAGGAAGCAGAAAATGACTTTGCAACTACCATCTGTTATTGGTATTTATCTATCTATCTATCTATCTATCTATTTATTTATTTAAAAGGCTGAGTAACAGAGAGAGAGATCTCTTCTACCCCGTGGTTCACTCCCCAAATGCCTGCAACAGCCAGAGCTGGGCCAAGCTGACACTAGGAGCCTGGAACTCCATCCTATCTCCTGCATGGATGGCAGGGGCCCAAGTACTTGAGTCATCATCTGCTTCCTCTCAGGATGAATTAGCAGGAACAGGATTCGGAAACAGAGGAGCCAGGACTTGAACCAACACTCTGATTCAGGCATCCCAAGCAGCAATTTCACCTGCTGTGCCGTAATGCCCACCCCTATAAAAAATATTTTTAAAGCAGATGTCATTTTAATTGACCAGGAATAGAGTTTGTTGTCTTTGAAAATCAAGTGGCAAAATTCTGACTTCTGTGGTGGTACTTTTTTTTTTTTTAAAGATTTATTTATTTTGGGGGACCAGTGCTGTGGTGCAGTGGGTTAAGCCACCATCTATAGTGCTGGCATCCCATATGGGTTCTGGTTCAAGTCCCAGGTGCTCCACTTTTGATCCAGCTTTCTGCTATGGCCTGAGAAAGCAGTAGAAGATGGCCCAAATCCTTGAGCCCATGTACCCGTGCAGGAGGCCCAGAAGAAGCTCCTGGCCTGGCCCATCCCCAGCCACTGTGGCCTTTTGGGGAGTGAACCAGTAGAGGGAAGATTTATCTCTCGGTCTCTCCTCTCTCTCTCTCTCGCTCACTGTCTTTCAAATAAATCTTTTTTTTTTTTATATATGAAAGGCAGAGTGACAGAGAAAGAGGGAGAGGGAGAGGGAGAGGGAGAGGCAGATAGAGATCTTCTGTCTGCTGGCTCACTCCTCAAATGGCCATGACAGCCCGGGCGGGGTTAAGCCAAAGCCAGGAGCCTGAAACTCCATCTACATCTCCCACATGGGTGCCAGGGCCCCAAGTACTTGGGCCATCATCTGCTTCAACAGAGCATATGAGACCCGCACCAGCCTTTCCATGTGGAATGTGGACATCCCAAATGGAGGTTTAGCCCACTGTACCACGACTCCAACCTCTGGTGGTACTATTTAGGGACATTTCTTATGGAAGAGATGGGGTTCTATTTTTAATACAATTAAGTAAGAATTAGTTATGAATATTTTTGTTCTTTTTTAAAGTGTCCCAAGACAAGCTTTTTTTAAAGGCTTAATTAGATGAATAGAGTAAAAGTTTAAGTACCTGGTTCATTGACTTAAGATTTATTTAATTTATTTGAAAGAATTACAGAGAGCAGTAGAGACAGAGACAGAGAGAGAGAGAGAGAGAGAGAGAGAGAGAGAGAGAGAGAGGTCTTCCATCCACTGGTTCATTCTCCAAGTGGCCACAATGGCTGATCCAAAGCCAGGAGCCAGGAGCTTCTTCCAGGTCTCCCATATGGGTGCTGGGGTCCAAGCACTTGGGCCATCCTCCGCTGCTTTCCTAGGTGCATTAGCAGGGTACTGGATCAGAAGTGGAGCAGCCAGGACTCAAACTGGTGCCCATATGGGATGTTGGCGCTGTAGACTGGGGCTTTAACCCATTGTGCCACAGTGCCGGCCTCTCATTGAGTTTTGACAAATGCATGCACCTGTGTAACCACTGCTATAATAAAGGTACTGAACTTTTCTATCACCACACAAAGCTTCCTCATGCCCCTTTTTAGTAGTGAAAACATTGCTAAATGGTACTGTAATGTACAAACCTCTCTGTTTGCAAACAGGTTGTTCTGGTGACGGATGGCTGTCTTGGCATTGGTAGAGGGTCACTGCGGCATTCCCTGGCTACTCACAATCAAAGAAGTGAGAGCAACAGGTTCCCACTGCCCTTTCCTTTCCCGTCTAAGTTGTATATCATGTGCATGGCAAACTTGGAGGAGGTAATACTTTTTACTAAGTTCTTTCAGTTTGATTATGTAGATTTTAGGGCTTAGTTTATTTTTTGGTTTATTCAGTTACTTTTATTCTATATATTCTGTAACATCGTACTCCATTGTTTTCAGCAGAGGCTGTCACTGCCTATATTTGAAAAGACTGAAATTTTAATGTTGCCCTATTTGGGGAACATAGTTAGAGTTGCTGTCCATCTTCATGATGAGTGCTGAAGGTGTGAGATGTTCTTTTTGGAGTTAGTTATTTCCCTTGTTTAGAAATTCTTCTGTCCATTTCAGTGGAAATGTTGACAAAGGTGTACTTTGATTTTTTAGGTAAAGTAACATGACTCTGCTGTATGTTTACTAGACACACTACTTCCTGGTTTTTACCATTTATTTGGGAAAGTTATTTAACCTTTCTACCCTTAATTTTTCTCTCTGTAAGATGTTTGATTGTTCTTACCAAAAGGTGTTATAAATACTTTGGAGGGAAGGTGCTGTGTAATACTAACTGGTCACCTTTGAGAATCCTTACAAAGCTACTTCTGAATGAAATAACTGCACTCATGTCATTTATATGACATTCCTCCCTTGTAACCTTGAGTCAAATTGTGATAGTCATTTCCTTCTCATATTGGCTGTTTAAAAAATCATCTCAGTCATTTATTGCCTGTGTTATTATGACGGCTGTGACTTTGGTGTACCGAGAGTGATCTGGCATTTTGTGCCATTTTGAAAGGGTCATCCTTTTTGCTTTGTAGCTTCAGAGCACGGATTCCTTGGAGTGCCTTGAACGTCTCATAGACTTAAACAATGGTGAAGGGCAGATTTTTACTATTGATGGCCCCCTGTGCTTGAAAAATGTACAGTCTATGTTTGGGTGAGTATATGCACTGAGCTTTTTTGCCTTTTTACAATCCAATACTATAATTTGGGATGCAGCAGGAATTTCGGTTTTACTGTTTCTAATTGTCCTTTTATTTTGCCCATTGTACGTTTCTCAGATAAAATGATAGTATTGATTTTGTAAAAGATCAGTCCCTTTTAAATTGAACATGACTAAACCTCTAATGGCTATAGATATTGTAGATACTGACTTCCTTACAGTTTCAAAGATTGCCTTGCTTTTTGGGCTTTTTATAATTGAAATTTCACCAAAAATGTCAGATTTGAGGCAAATGTTTGGTGTAGCATTTAAGACACCTGCATCCCATATCGGAGTGCCTGGGTTCCACACCTGGCTGTGCTCCTGACTCCAGCATCCTACCAATACAGATCCTGGGAGGCAGCCATCTGACTCCTGCCACCCATATGGGAGCCTGGATTGACATCCTAGCTCTCAGCTCAGCCTGGCCCAGTCCCAGCCATAGCAGGCTTTTGGAAAGTGAACCAGCGGATGGGAGCTCGCTCTCTCTCTGTCTCTGTCAGTTTCACAAATAAATGAATTTTTAGAAAGAATCAAGGCCATTTATTTGTAAATATCAGATTTTGTTCTGTTTCACAAATGGTCAGATCTTGGGTTTAGAGTCAACTTAAAGGGAAAACAAACTTTGCATCTTGAAAAATTACTGTGTATCATATTAATATTAATCATCATATTCTAGAAAATTGATAGATCTGGCATATACACCTTTCCATGCTATTCTCAAGTGTGGCCACCTAACAGCTGATGTGCAGGTCTTCCCAAGGCCAGAACCTTTTGTCGTAGATGAAGAAATTGATCCTATACCTAAAGTTATTAATACAGGTAACTGTTGTTTTTTTTTTTTTTAATTTACTTAGTTTCTCTGTTATCCTTACTTTCTTCTAACTTGAGACTTTTACCTTCTTCTCCATCTAGGTGGGTTGAAATGAATATATACTATGATCTAGGGTGCTATTGTCGTCAGCACTTTGTATTGGTGGATACATTACCTAAAAGGTGGCAGGTTATTGATCTTTTCTATTGAGGTTAATCTCCAGTTGTAGATAATTGTAACTATGAATCACTAAAGCTGGAAATCATGGCTATATTCACTAGCACTGAAATCCTTGAGAAGATTCTTAAAAGAGATATTAAATTCATGTATAAAGGACTAGCTTCTGGACGTGTCTGTATGACTCTTGCTATGTGACCCTGGAAAGTCACCTCCTCTAGTTCTTATTGGCTAGATGAGTTGAATCAACCTGATGATCACTAAGCTGTCAGCTCTTCCTGTACTTGTCCCGCCCTATCTTTTAGTTCCATTTTCCATTAACTTTTTGAGTACCTAGGTGCTTATACTGATTCATTTGTTAGTCAGCTAGGAGAGGTGATGACAGCAAGTCTCAAAAGAAACACACTTCCTAATTTGTTAGAATTATAATGTATTCATTATGATTCTGATATTTTCATTGTTTTGAGAATATAGGTATTAATTTGCTTAGAAAAAAGACTGAAAAGCAATTCAATAAAATAGATTTCCTTTTATGACAAATATGATTTTATTTTTCTTATTTACAACTTCTAGTGTTTTTCAGGTTTTTGTACTTACATATTTATGTAATCAGAAAAAAATGTTTTAAAATTCTTTTGACTTCAACTTTCATGTTGTTTTTATTTTAGCTTTTAAAAAATAATTTTGGTCTTTAGTACAGCTTATATAAAGCAAAGAAATTATTGTCATTAGACTGCTTATCTTGGTTTTGTAAAGGACTTGTTTTTCTCAGGGAAATGTTTTTAATGTGGAGCTTACCTTCCAAGGAAGGTTTGAAGTAAGTTGTTGTGGACATGTGTGACTCTGACGCCCCCTGGTGACATGAACATCTCTGACTATGTAGAGGAATTTGACGTTTTAAGATGTTTGCCTTAACTGGGAACTAGTCTCATAAAACTGAAATTTACCTGATGTGTCATATCACTAACTTTTTTTAAGTGGAAGATAATGATTACTTCTTGATCTACCTGAAATGAGAATTCTTAGAGTTACTCACAGAGAAGCTTAATAAATTTATCAGTCCTCATATTTGAAATCCCCACCTATATAGTGTGTTTATGAAATCTAACATAGAATATATTGTACTTTCCCATTGTATGAATTAATGCTATGTTGATTTCTTCCTTTCAGATTTGGAAATAGTGGGATTTATTGATATAGCTGATATTTCAAGTCCCCCTGTTCTGTCCAGACATTTAGTGTTACCTATAGCACTTAACAAAGGTGAGTTCTCTTCCTATTCCATGGAAAAATGTGAAGTATCTTATTTTCTAAAGTTATTCTTAAATGTTAAATAGCAGGAAAACTTATTTTGCAGAATTTAGATGAAAGGAATAGCTGTTGAACTGGATTTTAGAAAATGTTGCCGAATCTATCAGAAAATAAATTCTGCTGCTTTACACTGTGGAAACATGTTGGCACATATTCATCACACATTGGCTTGTACAGTTGCAGTGGAAATCCTCTAGAGATGCGAGTGCTTAGTTGCTCATCCGGGCTCTGCCTTTCCTATTAGGATTGCCCTGAGAAAGACAAAGTGTGGTTACGGATAATGTGGAAGTCAGACAAAGCTGAACAAGGGGAAGAAGCATGTTTGTTCTTTGTTCTTTTAGTGTCAAGCACATAGTAGATACGCATTAAAAATGTTTGAAAGAATGGATAAATCTAGATCCTTGCAAGTCCTCTAGATCCTTGTAAGTCCTCATTACTTTATTTGTTTATTGATTGATTTTTGACAGGCAGAGTTAGACAGTGAGAGAGAGAGACAGAGAGAAAGGTCTTCCTTTTGCCGTTGGTTCACCCCCTAAGTGGCTGCTATGGCCAGTGCGTTGCGGTCGGCATGCTGCGGCCATCCAAAGCCAGGAGCCAGGTGCTTCTCCTGGTCTCCCATGCGGGTGCAGGGCCCAAGGACTTGGGCCGTCCTCCCCTGCACTCCCAGGCCACAGCAGAGAGCTGGCCTGGAAGAGGAGCAACCGGGACAGAGTCCGGCACCCTGACTGGGACTAGAACCTGGGATGCCAGCGCCACAGGCAGAGGATTAGCCTAGTGAGCTGCGGCGCTGGCCAAGTCCTCATTACTTTAGAATATACCTCTCCGGGAACTATAAAGTCACATCCCCAAATTCAGCATCTCTAGAGAATGTGAGCCTCTAGCTCTTTGAAATTCTCTCTCTTCTGTTCTAGGCTGACTGTCCACTTTATTTTTATCCATTCTCTCTGAGAAGTTTATCTAGTCAATCAGTTTTCCACTTAATGAGTTATCATTTCTGTGTACTCCAAGGTTATCTTGGTTGGAGTGTTGACTATCCAGTAACCACTCAATCATATATCCATAGAACTTGATACATTCCCGCAGATGGCATGTCTGTAATTTACCTTACTGTTCTCAGAGAACAACCAGCTTTCCCTTATTTCTCAGGTCCTGGGGGATATCTGTGTGTCTATATAATTGTCAAAAAAGAAATTGAGCAAAACCAAGAATTTATATAGGGAGAAATTATTGGAAGTCAAAATAGGGCCATGTTAAAAGGGCTGTTGAATGCCACTCTAAAGTGAGCAAATTATTCCTGTTGAAGAAGAAAATCATTGTCTTTGGCTCTCAAATTTTTTTTTTTTAACTTTTTTGACAGGCAGAGTGGACAGTGAGAGAGAGAGAGAGAAAGGTCTTCCTTTGCCGTTGGTTCACCCTCCAATGGCTGCCGCGGCCAGCGCACTGCACTCATCCGATGGCAGGAGCCAGGTGCCAGGTGCTTTTCCTGGTCTCCCATGGGGTGCAGGGCCCAAGCACTTGGGCCATCCTCCACTGCACTCCCTGGCCACAGCAGAGAGCTGGCCTGGAAGAGGGGCAACCGGGACAGAATCCGGTGCCCCGACCGGGACTAGAACCCTGTGTGCCGGCGCCACAAGGCGGAGGATTAGCCTGTTGAGCCACAGCGCCGGCCCTCTGGCTCTCAAATTTAAAAGTTTTTGAAAAAAAAATGTGTTTCTAATTTATAATTAAGTGGTTTTCAGTATATTTTAGTTGTGTTCCCATCACCACAATCAAGTCTAGAATGTTTTCACCCCAACAATAAGCCCAGTGCTAACTGTTAACCCCAGCCCTCCACTGCCCCAGGCCCAGATACCACTCATATCCTTTCTGTATCTATGTAGATTTGCCTATTCTGGATGTTTTGTGTAAATAGAATCCATACAGTACCTGAAAACTGGTTTATATGGATTTGGAGAACTGGGATGAGTTTTTTCCATTTGTTACAGTATTCCTTTACAACTCTGTACACCTTCCTTTCAAGACTGAAAGCAGCAAGAATATAATTGGCCTGGGTTTCTCTGGCTAATATCAGCCTAGCCTGTTTCCTCTTCTTTTTACAGAAGGTGATGAGGTGGGTCCTGGCATCACTGATGACACTGAAGATGAAAATTCAGCCAACCAGATTGCAGGCAAAATACCCAACTTCTGTGTCCTGCTCCACGGCAGCCTAAAAGTAGAAGGAATGGTGGCAATTGTTCAATTAGGGTAGGAAAGATTGTTTACATTTGGTTGAATGGAAGGGAAAATCAGTTCGTTAGTGAAGTATTGCACAAACATTTCTGAAGAGAGAGAAAAGTCCATGTCACCTTTTTCCTTTCGCAACCACACCATTTCCACCTGACATTACCTTCTAAACTACTCTTTGAATCCCCTAGAATAAATAAGGAATGATCTTTTAGTTATATTATTTTATAGTAGCTCTTTTCTCAACTTTCTTCTTTTTTATCCTGTCTGCAGAATCTGGGCTCCAGGTAGAGCCGTGTTACTAACTTGCAATAGGAGCATAGGCAGATTCACAGACTCTTCATTTATAAAATGAGCAGGTAGTGCCAAATGAAAATAGATGGGATCACTTTGAGCATTGTACCATGTGCCAGCTGCTCCCAGGCACTTTGCCCTTGTTCACGCGTTTATCCCTTCCTCTGTGCATCTGTGCAGAAGTATCAACATTAACCCCATTTTATAGATGAGGAGACTGACGTTTGAAGAGGCCAAGGAACTTCCCCAAGTTCACACAGGTAGTCAACGAAAGAGCTAGGGTCCTTGCCCCCGTGTTCCGCCTCCAGAGCCTGTACTCTGTGCTGCATGCTTTCCGTGAGGAACGTCCTCCTAACTTTTCCATCCTCTGATGTCTTGAAATCTGCAAAATATCTGCTTCCCTTTCTGTGATGCCTGTTGTTAGAAAAGACGAGTTGACTGTGCACCTCTGCCTGTCACCTAGGATTGGTGTAGGAAATCAAGAGGTGCTGGTTAGTCAGAGGAAACATGGCTCCTTTCTACTTGAGTTAGAATTACTTAGTCCACAAGGAAGACTGCACGTCTTACTAGTCTCCTGCATTTCTTGGCACTCAAAGTACTGTCACTGGCTCTGATTATGGGAACCACCTGGGGCCTTTGAGAAGCTGGAACAGCGTGTCTGTTACATAACAAGGTGGTGGCTGTGTGCCCTGTATGAGAAGAGCTCCCTGTGCGTGATGGCGTGAGGCAGCTATGAGGACTGTAGACCACAGCCTTTCCTTCTCACCACCCTGCGGCTACTTGCTGTCCTTTGTGCTTGGTTTCCCTGTCTCAAGAATACCTTTGACATTTTATATACATAATTTTGCCTGAATAATAATAAATATCCAAGAGGGATGGAAATGGTAGGGGACAACAGTATGTATTTTGAGATTGAATGTTTGGCCTTGGTAAATGTAATGTGCCTGATTACAGAGTTGGAGCTCAAAAGAACACGGGCTAGACTGACTTAACCTGACAGTCCCAGGCGTGATATTCTTCTGATCTTCCATCTTCTCTCCACCTAGTCCTGAATGGCATGGAATGCTCTACTCCCAAGCTGACAGCAAGAAGAAATCAAACCTCATGATGTCTCTTTTTGAGCCTGGCCCAGAGCCTCTCCCATGGCTAGGGAAAATGGCACAGTTGGGTCCTATTTCAGGTACAACCAAGATCAGATTTTGCTTATCTTAACTCTGTCTTCTCTCTGCTGTTCTGAGTGTGTCTGGCAGTTGGCAGGGAGCATGAGCTCCTTCATTGGTATGCTGTGGATTTTGATGCTGGATGTGTACATGGAGAACTCTGAGAGAGTGTGATGTTTGATCAACATTGACTGCTCCTGGGAAGCCAACATTTAGGTTGCTCTGAGTAAATATAAACTCTCTAAGTGCTTAAAGTAAGAATCTACTCTGCCTGAACATTTTTCTTAGTGTACTAGTTTCAATCCAAGTAACCGCCAGTCACTCCTAGATGATTTAATCTCCACTGCTTCTCGAAGCTGTTTTCCTTTAGCTTTCCCTTGCTCCTGGTACTTGACTTTTTCTTTGGCAACTTCTTTGTCTTACCTTCTTGTGTTTTTTCCCTCTTGCCTCAGTTTCTAAGACACTGTTCTTTGCTTTCTCCTCTTGGGTTCTTACTCTCTTGGTTATTTCTCAGCTGTAATGCTTTGAGACTCCCCAAATCTGTGCGTCCCACCTGAGCTCTCCCTGGAATTTGCATATCATATTTCCAGCTCCCATTGGGCCTCTTCCCACCTGCATGTTGTGCCAGTCTCAGGTTCAGCATGGCTTTAACAGACACCATTGTCTCTCACCCTTGACTCGTTGGAGCCCATTTCAATTTCAGGGACATCTACCAAACAACCTATTCCGTGGCAGGCCTCGTGGATAAAAAGTTAGCAGGAGTTACTCAACGTATAGTGGGAAGTGGAATAATAAACGGCCTGGCATGGAAGCCGGTCGGCCTGGCGGAGGTAGTGATTGCTCTGTCTGGAGGCCTCAGTAAGATCCTCACGGCGGAAAGGCGCTAGTCAGCTTGTGAAGGGCTGAGGCATTTGCTGAGCGAGAGGGGGAAGCAAGGGCACCCTGGGCAAGTGGGATGCCTTCAGAAAGGAAAGGAGTGGTGTGCAAACGAGAGAGTGCGCGTGGGAGGGGCGGCGGTGAAGTAGAGGTGGGCAGGCCGTGTTAAAATAGGGCGACCCAAGACTTTTTTTGTTAGTTAATTAATTAATTAATTAGTTTAGCAGAGCTCCTGTCCACCAGCCTCTCCCGAGGGAGTATGGAAGCACTGACGCACAGCAGACACGTGGCGGTAGATACTGCTGGTTTTGTTAGGCTTTTCAAAGCAGACATGAAAATAGCACTATTTATACCAGTCCCTCCTGTGCCAAATTTTGTTCCTAGAGACACTCACTTTTTTTTTTTTAACAAGTCAGCCTGTTCTGTGTTTGTTTATTTATTTATTTATTTGACAGGTAGAGTTATAGACAGTGAGAGAGACAGAGAGCAAGATCTTCCTTCCGTTGGTTCACTCCCCAAATGGCCACTTAAATCCAATGTAAGCCAGGAGCCAGGTGCTTCTTCCTGGTCTCCCATGTGGGTGTAGGGGCCCAAGCATTTGGGCCATCTTCCACTGCCCTCCCAGGCCAACAGCAGAGAGCTGAACTGGAAGAGGAGCAACCAGGACTAGAACCCGGCGCCTATATGGGATGCCGGCGCTGCAAGCAAAGAATTAGCCAAGTGAGCCACGGTGCCGGCCAGAGACACTCACTTTTTTTTTTTTTTTTTTTTTTTTGACAGATAGAGTTAAACAGTGAAAGAGAGACAGAGAGAAAGGTGTTCCTTCCGTTGATTCACTCCCCAAATGGCTGCTGTGGCCGACGCTGCACCGATCCAAAGCCAGGAACCAGGTGCTTCTTCCTGGTCTCCCATGCGGGTACAGGGGCCCAAGCACTTGGCCATCCTCCACTGCCCTCCAGGGTCACAGCAGAGAGCTGTACTGGAAGAGGAGCAACTAGAACTAGAACCCGGCGCCCATATGGGATGCCAGCACCGCAGGCGGAGAATTAACCAAGTGAGCCACGGCGTCAGCCTAAGACACTCACTTTTAACACTTGTTTCTTTTGGTATTTATCTACATTTCTAAATAATGTAAGTATATAGCTATTTCTTGGTCATAGTTTTCCTATTTAGATGTCATTTTTTTTTAAATTTATTTATTTATTTGAAAGTCAGAGTTACATAGAGAGAGGACAGTAAGAGAAAGAAAGAAGTCTTACATCCGCTGGTTCACTCCTCAGATGGCCGCAACAGGTAGAGTTGCGCCAATCTGAAGCCAGGAACCAGGAGCTTCCTCCAGGGGCCCAAGGACTTAGGCCATCTTCTACTGCTTTCCCAGGCCATAGCAGAGAGCTGGATTGGAAGTGGAGCAGCCGGGACTTGAACTGGCATCCATATGGGATGCCGGCTCTGCAGGCAGCGGCTTTACCAGCTGCGCCACAGTGCTGGCCCCAGATGTCACTTTTGACATTTCGAGGGTAACTCAACTCTTGAGCTCTCTTACCACCACCATCTCCCACCCACCTACCCAGGAGGCATATTTTACCTTCCCCTGACATCGCAAAATGGTTAAAGTATTCTTTTTTGTAGAATCAGGATTCAATCCTTGTTAGAGGATTTAAATGTTATTTATACCTGAGCCAAGTGGTTTACCAAATTGTGTTTCCTTTGATTTGCAACTTTTTGTCCCCCAGCCCAGTCCTGATTACTGTTTTGTTTTGTTTTGTTTTTCCTTTGCTTGCTTTCTAAATACCTGTCACTTAACCCTCCCTAAGTGAAATACATTCCTTGGTATTTGGCAGTTTCTGTTTCTGTCTTAGAGTCATCCACATCCTCCTGTCTCATAAATGGACTGGGTGTTCTCTGGGCCAGCTGTGAGATGTCATCTGCTTCTGTCCTTCACAGTTCCCTGTGGGTCTCCTGTTGCAGGACTCCAAAAAAAGGGGTACATGGAATGAAATGTATAGAAATTGTACCTATTCAGGAATGTCATTTCATCCTTCATACTTGCTTGGTGAGCATGGTTCGATATTGAGTTCTAGACTGGAATCATTTCCCTCAGAGTTTTGAAGTATTGCTCTGTTATCCCTCTGGCTTCCTATGCTGCTGCTGAGGGTCTGGTGCCACACAGACTCCCGGCCATTGGCCTTGACCTCCA
This sequence comes from Sylvilagus floridanus, assembly GCA_949820135.1. Lineage (NCBI taxonomy): Eukaryota > Metazoa > Chordata > Mammalia > Lagomorpha > Leporidae > Sylvilagus > Sylvilagus floridanus. The sequence continues at coordinate 73,460,854 of OX463239.1, read as the reverse complement.
TACTTTGTGGATCTTCTTTGTACCTCTGATATTCCAGATTTCCAGAATGATGCAGTTGTTGTTCTCATTGATTTTGCTGGACACTCACTGGGCCCTCTCTAATTTGTAGGTCATAGTCATAAGTACTGGGCATATGTGCTATTTATTTGATTTTCCTCTCTATAATATTCTCTGTTCTCCCATTCTGGAACATTTAGTTGCTGTTGTTGGTGTGTGTGTGTGTGTGTGTGTGTGTGTGTAATTTTCTGTCTTTTCCTGCCCATTTCCTTGTTTTTTTTTTTTTTTCATTTTCTTCTGCCTTCTACAAGGACTCTATCTTGCAACATTTTTTACTTCTACTATCATATTTCCTATTTCTAAGAGCCTCTTCTTGTTCTTTTTTCATAAATGCAATGGTTCCTGTTGCTAAGGCAGTTGTAATACATAGGTTCCAAACAATTGAAAACTGTACAAAATAGGTGACGATTGGATATTGAAATATTTGGTGCTGATAATGATGTAGGATGAAAGGGTCTAAAGAAAACTCTATTTTCTAAAACAACTTGGGACAGCTTCATGGAAGACACAGGCTAGGATCTGGACCTTGCACTGTAGCTAGGTAAGTTGAGTCGTTGAGGAACAGCTGTGTTGAGCGCTGGGAAGAGTTTGAAACTAAACCCTGCTAAGTCACTGTGAAGCCTTGTGTAAGTCCAGCCTCTCCATAATATCTACCCTATAGGGTTTCTTTAAGGAAAGAGGATGTATAGAAACTGACATACAGTTGGAACTTAATAAATATTCTTTATTCAGTGAGTTCCTTGAGGCAAGAAAAATACATCTCAGCACAATTCCTAGCACAGTGCTCACTACATGGGGGAGCCTTACTATAGATACTGAATGAATAAGTGAGTGTGTGAACACATGAATGAAGAAGGGAGGGCAGTCCAGGCAGGAAATAACAGAAAAAATGTGAGTGTGCTGTGTGAGAGAGGACTGGAGGCGCTCAGCTGACTCAGTGTTCATCTCTAGACAGCTGTTAATGGAAGTACTTCTGGAGAGCTGTGCCAGTACTCTTGTGAGTCTGGAAGGTAGGGCATATTGTAGAGGTAGAGAACACCTGACTCAGAAAAACTGGCCTAATGCCAGTTTTAACGTGAACGTAGGCGAGGGACTTAGGCTCCCTGAACCTGTAGGAAAGTGATTCCTCCTCTGTCTACCTCAGAAGGTGGTAACAATAAGGATAAGACGAGCCATTAGATATAAGTGTGCTTTGTAGGTTAGTGGTAGTGTTTCATTGACCCAGCAAGCAGGCGCAAAGTCCCTATTCATCCATATTGCTAGAAAGCCACACTGGCTTTAAGTCTTTGGAACCAATGAACTCATAAGCCATAAGGGAGTGTATGCTTCACAAATAAAAGTACCTCTTCCCATGCCCTTTTCCTTAATTTGGCCGTATATATTTTTCCCTTTTAATTTTCTTTCTTTCTTTTTTTTTTTTTTTTAAGATTTTATTTGTTTGAAAGGCAGAGTGAGAAAAGAGAAAGATCTTGCATTTCCTGGTTCACTCCCCAGGGCTGGGCCAGGCCAAAGCCAGGAGCTGGGAATTCCATCTAGTTTTCCCATATGAGTGCAGGGGCCCAAACCTTGAACCATCACCTACTGCTTTCCCAGGCACATTAACAGGGAGCTGGAATGGAAGCAGAACAGCCTGGACTCAAACTGGTATTCCACTACGGGATGCCAGCACTGCAAGTGGTGGTTTAACCCACTGCACACAATGCCAGCCCTGGCTTTTAATTCTCTTTAATGCTTTAACCTGTCTGCTCTAATGCTGCTAGCCATGAGGCTATTTAAATTGAATAAAAATTATATAAGATTTAAAATGCAGTTCCTCAGTTAACACTGGCCACATGTCACGTGCTCAGGAACTAGTGGCTGCCACGCTAGGCAGCACAGGTGTGGATATTCCATCATGGCAGAAGGCTCAGGTGGTGAGCACCTGCGATAGACTGTGTATATGTTTTTTATTTTTTATTTTTTTAAGATTTATTTATTTACTTGAAAGAGTTAGTAGAGAGAGAGAGATTTTCCACCAACTGGTTCACTCTCCAGATGGTCACAATGGCCAGAGCTAGGCCGATCAGAAGCCAGGAGTTTCTTCCAGGTCTCTCACATGGGTGCAGGGGCCCAAGCCTTTGGGCCATCTTCCACTGCATCCCCAGGCCATAGCAGAGAGCTGGATTGGAAGAGGGGCAGCCAGGACAGGAACCAGTGCCCATATGGGATGCCTGTGCCACAGGCAGAGGCTTAGTGTACTATACTACCGCACCAGCCCATGCTTTTTAACTATGCATTTTAATATTGTGTGTACTTATTTAATTTGCTCTGACTTTATAAAGTAGGTAAGTGAAGCTTGTTTAATAACATTAAGATACTTTCCAGTTTGGAAGGCCTCAGAGATTGAGAACAGGTTCCCCAACCTGACTGAAGGTAATGAGTTTTCTTATTTAATGAAGAAATAAGTCATAAAAGATTGAGTGATTCAAAGAGCTGCTAGCCTAACTGAAAAAGTAATTGTATTTTGCTAAGTGTCATTTAAAGCCCATGTTTTTCTTTAAGATGCTAAAGAAAACCCTTATGGCGATGATGACAATAAGAGCCCATTCCCTCTGCAACCCAAAAACAAACGCAGCTATGCCCAGAACGTGACTGTCTGGATCAAACCCAGCGGCCTGCAGGTAACAGTACTCATACGATGCTTTCCACTGGGGACAGGAGGCGGCTCTGGGGCAAGCAGGCAGGCAGACATCTGATCTGATTTTCCTTTCCTTTGAAACTTAGTAATTCATTTATTTATAGTGTCTGTCATTATTTCCAAGAAGGATTTGAGATGGCCTTCAACAGATCATACATAGAGCAGCTCACTGTTGACAAACTTAAGAGCAATAAAAAAACTGGAGGAAGAAGAGACCATTGTGCCAGGAACCCAAGGCAAAATGACAATTGTACTTGAGCAGTTTGACTCTGACCTTCCTGCTACCAAGGTCAAAAAAGAAACATATAACTATTAGCAGTTCTTGTCTGACAAGAGGAAGTCTGTCAGTTCTGCTAGAGCAGCACATTTTCCTGGAACTGAATCGTGATATAATATTCTTCACATGATGATCTTGAATAGCAGGGATTATCTTTAACAACAGTTTTGCACAATGATGTCGAAATCTTCCGGGTGGCTGTTTCTTCCATCCGTACAGTAGAACCCAAGCCACAGAATCACTTTGGAATTGCACAGAAACACTCATGGGGGCCGGCGCCACGTCTCACTAGGCTAATCCTCCACCTGCAGCGCCGGCACACCGGGTTCTAGTCCCAGTCGGGGCACCGGATTCTGTCCCGGTTGCTCCTCTTCCAGGCCAGCCCTCTGCTGTGGCCCGGGAGTGCAGTGGAGGATGGCCCAAGTGCTTGGGCCCTGCACCCACATGGGAGACCAGGAGAAGAAGCACCTGGCTCCTGGCTTCGGATCAGCGCAGTGCACCAGCCATGGCGGCCAATGGAAGGTGAACCAACAGCAAAGGAAGACCTTTCTTTCTGTCTCTCCCTCTGTCACTGTCCACTCTGCCTGTCAAAAATAATTAAAAAAAAAAAAGAAAGAAAGAAACACTCCTGGGGAGGAAGGAAAATACTGTTCCCCAGGAGTGCTGCCTTCCAGCAAAGGACTCAGGGACACCTCCCCTCCAGGGACACCAAGTCTCATTCACGCCTCTTCTTAAAAATTCACTTTTTGACTCTCTGTTTTCTCCTTTGAGCACCTTTTTCTGCATTGGTTTCTCCAATAGTCCCATGTAAGCCAAATGAGAAGAGGAGCCGGGTCACCTGAGAACCAGAGTAGCTTCTGATGACAGGACAGACCCCTTTCCACAGAGGCGGAGCCACATCTGGCCATGCACCCAGGGGACAGGAAAATCAGAGCCTTTCTCGTTCCTACCATCACTTCTCCAGCAGAAAGATAATTAAAACCACTTCTACCACAGTTATAGATGCATTTTGTTTAAATTTTGTTTTGGTCCTAGGTATACATTTCTGTTGTGGCAAGACACACATAAAATGTGCCATTCTAAAGTCCATGATTCAGTGACATTTAATACATGTCACAGTGTTCTGTCTAGTTCCAGAATATTTTAATCACTCCAGAAGGAAACTAATGTTAAATTATTCCACATTCAAAGTTACAGAGAGGCAGAGAGAGAAAGAGAGAGAGAGAGAGAGGTCTTCCATTTGTTGGCTCACTCCCAAAATGGCTGCAGTGGCTGGAGCTGCACCCATCCGAAGCCAGTGGCTTCTTCCGGATCTCCCACATGGGTGCAGGGGTCCAAGGACTTGGCCATCTTCCACTTCTTTCCCAGACTGTAAGAGAGTTGGATCAGAAGTGGAGCAGCCAGGACTTGAACCGGTGCACTGCAGGCTGCGGCTTTACCCACTACACCACAGCACAGGCCCCTTGGGTTTTTAGAACTAAAGTATTTCAGCCATTCTAGTGAGTGTGGAGTGTCACTTATTTGTATTTCTCTAATGGCTAGTGTTGTTGTACATCTTTTCATATGCTTAGTGGCCATTTGTTTATCTTTAACAAAGTATCTAGTTAAATCCTTTGTTCATTTTTTAAATTGGATTGCTTGTCTTTTTATTGCTGAGTTATTTATATAGTCTAGCTGGTAGATAGACCCATAGCAGATACATGGTTTGTAAATATTTTCTCCCATTTTAGGAGCTGTTTTCCACAACTTGATAATGTCCTTCAATGCACGCAAGATTTTACTTTTGATTCAGATGTCTGTATTTTTGGTGTCATAACTAAGAGATCATAGCCAAATCCAAGGACATGAAGATATAATCATGTATATCTTTGTAGTTTACGTAAGCTTTGTAGTTTGCATATATTTTGGCTCTTACATTTAGGTCTCTGACCTACTTTAAGTTCATTTATATATAGTGTGTGTGTGGGTAAGTGTTCAGCTTTTTTTTTTTTAACTTATTTTTTTTAAAGATTTATTTATTTATTTGAAAGGCAGAGACACAGAGGGAGAGAGAGAGAGATCTTCCATCACTGGCTCACCCCCAAATGGCCCCAGTGCCTGGAGCTAGGCCAGGCTGAAGCCAGGAGCCAGGTGCTTCTTCCAGGTTTCCAATGTGGGTGCAAGGGCCCAGGCACTTGGGCCATCTTCAGCTGCTTTCCCAGTTGCATTAGCTGGGAGCTGGATTGGAAGTGGAGCAGCCGGGACTCGAACCAGCTCCCATATGGAATGGCAGTGATGCAGATGGAGACTTAACATTTTTTTTTTTCAAGATTTTTTTTTTTAATTTATTTGAAAGACAGAGAGAGAGGTAGAGATAGAGAGAGAGGTCTTCCATCTGCTGGTTCACTCCCCACATGGACACAAGGAACTGAGCCAATCCAAAGCCAGGAGCCAGGAGCTTCTTCTGCATCTCCCATGTGGGTACAAGGGCCCAAGCATGTGGGCCATCTTCTGCTTTTCCAGACCATAGCAGAGAGCTAGATTGGAAGTGGAGCAGCCAGGACTTAAGCTGGTGCCCATTATGGGATGCTGGCACTGCAGGCTGGGGCTTTATCCCACTGCACCAGAGTGCTGGCCCCAGAGGCTTAACCTTCTACAGCACAGTGCTGACCCCATGTGCTCATCTTCTGGTCCCAGCACCAACGGTGTCCTTCACCGTTGAATGATCTTGGCCTCCCTGTTAACAAATCCAGTGGCTAAGATGTCAGGTTTACTGTGTGTGTTTTTTGTAATACAAGTTAATTTCTTTCGCATCACCAAGAGATGTATTTTGTTATCGTGAATGCTTTCGAAGGAGGGCCATGCTTTACTAACGTGAGCAGAGTGCTGACATCAGCTCAGACGGCATCCGCAAGTTGACATGGTGGTTGTCTTCATTTTTGTTTCTTTAAACATTTAGAATCATTCTTTTGTGTACTTTCCCTTTTTGCCACAGAATTCTAATGTTAACTCTTTTTGCTTAACACAGACAGATGTACAGAAGATTTTAAGAAATGCAAGGAAACTACCTGAAAAAACACAGACATTCTATAAGGTGAGATTGTCAGAATAGCAGTGGAAGAAGGTATGCCCAAAATTAATGCTCACGGTAGTGAGTGTGAGGGCGCAGCACGAGCAGGGATTAGAAATGTGTGACTTGGGCCTCAGTTTTGTTAGCAGTAAAGGCAGTGAAAACGATAGGTCCAACCCTGCCCTGTAGTCCAAGCACTGATAGTGTTTATGAGGGCCGGCTGTGTACATGGTGCTGCTGCGAAGGGCTGAGGGGAAGCAGCTGAAAGCCCTAAACTCCTCCCCACTGCTAAGTGGTGGAGTGGTGGGTCAGTCCGAGCCACGCACTGGTGCGTGGAACCTCATGGGGTGGGGAACTGCCCAAAGCATTCTCACTGCAGACAAGCTGCTTCGAGAAGGACTTCTCAGCATACACATCTATGAATTGCTAAGATGGCTCCCCAGAACCGTGCCAAGTCAGTTCTGAACCCCTGGCAAAGCCGATCAAGTTACACGTGAGGGCTCCCTCCTTGTTTCTCCCGTTTCTGGTGTTTGGCTGGAATTAAATTAAGTGTGATGAAAGGTGAGCTGTGTTGTGTCCTAGTTCGCTAATCAAGATGTGGCACACGCAGGCAGCCCCAGGCTAGCGTCTTTTCCCAGAGAACATATGGTACTACTTGGGATGTTATTGCATCACTGTATTGCTGCTATCTCCAAACCTGACTATGAAGCAAGCTGGTGAAATCGAGCAAGGCAGCTTTAATCAGAGTTCAAACCAGCTGCTCGGCCAGCCAAGCCCCTCCCTAGCTGAAGCCCGTAATCTACAAGGCACTTCATGACCACTCTGTGGCCGCTGTCCCAGTCCCAGTCCCTGTCCCTGCAGACTCCACACACGGCTGGCAGCTCCCTGTTCCGTGTGGCACGGTTGTGTGACTGCTTTCGCCATCTCAGCTTCTCGGTCTCCCAGACGACGGCAGAGATTAGTCAGAGCCCACTTCTCTTCTGCTTTGCTGAGATCTTACATAGCAGACCTCAGGAGGGCCCTCTGGCAAGGGGCCGCCTCAGCCCCCGCGGTGAGCAAGGAATGGTTCTCCTCAGATAGCACGGACAAGAGCTTGGTGGGCACTGTGTGTTACTCTGCTCCCATCTACTCCCCCACCTCTTGTGGCGGCCTGCCTTCCTGCGTGTCTCCAGGGCCGCCTCGGAACATGTTCATTCAGGGAGTCTGAGGCCCCAGCAGAGGGGCACCGAGAGTTAGGGCACGCCCTTTCCAAGTCTGAATGACAGAGGAAAGGGGACCCTCTTTGTAGTTGACAAGTGAACTAAGATGGCAGCAGCCGATTTCAGTCAGCTGTCCTCAGCAGCAGCTGGCCACCTCGCGTTACTGGCATCTCATCTTGGGGCTGGGCATTGGCGTAGCAGTCAAGATTCTACCTGAGAGGCCGGCATTCCCTATCACAGTGCCGGTGCACCCTGGAGGCGGGGCGATGTTTAAGTAGTTTGGGTCCCTGCCACCCACGTGGGTCAGCAGATGGGAGCTGTCTCTCAAGTGAAAAAATAAATTAAATGCCTCAATATTGTTCTCACAGAAAATGTTCCCTATAAAGTTTAGGGCTAAGGAGAACTTAGAAAGTGTGATGAGAACACATGGCAGAGCACTGGTGTTTCCGTTTCAGGAGCTGAACCGTTTACGGAAGGCCGCCCTGGCCTTCGGTTTCCTGGACCTGCTCAAGGGGGTGGCCGACATGCTGGAGCGGGAGTGCACGCTGCTGCCCGACACGGCCCACCCCGACGCTGCCTTCCAGCTCACCCACGCCGCCCAGCAGCTCAAGCTGGCCAGCACGGGCACCTCCGAGTATGCCGCCTACGACCACAACATCACACCTCTGCACACAGACTTCTCTGGGAGCAGCGCCGAGCGACTGTGAAGCTGACTTTTGGAGCCTTCTTCATTGCCACTGAAAATGAGAGTAAAGACGTTTCCAGTGCGGGCCCTGTGGTGCAGCCACCCAGAGGGCCCCGAGGGCTCCCTCAGAACTGCCACTTGCTGCTCTGAACAACTCTTGTGTGAGGAGGCCCCGAGGCCAGCCAGTCTCCAAGGCCCGTAATCTGTAAGCCCAAAGGACAGCTGTCACTCGTGTGATGGGCGCATCTCAGGAGACGCTTGAAAGACTGGCCGGTGAGCAAGAGCTCCCTGCCTGCCCAGGGAGCCGCAGGGCCAGGGCTCCCTGCAGCGTGCTCTCTTCCCTCCAGCTCTGCAGCTCGGCGTCAGGACACTGCCAAGCTCTGTCCTTGGGAAGAGCAGTCCACACTGTCTCAACACCACTAAGTGTCGGAACTTCTTAGAACTTGGGAAACTAGAAACCTTTAGGCACTTCTGGTATGTTTGAGTTCCAGACTTTTAAACAACAACCACAAATATAAATGATCCCCATTTCAATTTTTTTAATGAAAATACTCAATTTTCTATAAAATGGTTTCACTGTAAAACTAATGGTCCTTTGCTTTTTGGTCTGTCCTATGCCTTGACTGATTTCAGCTTCCTGAGAGGTAGCGGCTCATCGGTCAGCTCACTCATTAGCCTCGCGGTCCATGCTAGCTTCTGCCCAGCACATTTCCAAAGTGCAGCTGCGGTTCCGATCCATCCGCTGGCTTCGTGACCGTGGCCACATCATCTGATTTCTCAAGGCTCTGTTTCCTCCAGCGGTGCTGTGACCTTCCTAGGGCTCAACTCCTTCAGGCTCCAAACGGAGCAGCACTTCTTGGTTTAACATGCGGAACTGCTACAGACACTGCTTGAGCAAAGAACTCTATCACTCACACTTTGAACCCACTGGATGAAATGATCCATAAGCACACACTGTTAGAATTTTGATTGTAAATGTTTTAATAGAAATACACAATCTTCCACTTTCTCAGACAGCCGTAAAGGGGTCAGATAATCACTGAGAATCAGGATTCTGCCACAGGAAGCAGCAGCACCTGCTGTGATGTCACACACAGTCAGCAGCAGAAGGCGGTACAGACAAGCGTTGACAGAAACCACACACGCGCAGAACACCCTTCAGTGCAATGGCTTTTCCAAAATCAGTTCATCAGACACGTTAGGTCAGCCAAGTTTCCAACTTCTCAGTGAAACGGCACTAACTCATCACCTGAGTTTCTCTTCCCCCAGGAACAGTGGGGAGCTGTTACGCCTGAAACCCTTCTATACAGGTACTACTTCTAACTTGGCTTGGAATGTCTTAGAGGAAACTGATTTTTATTTTTTCACAATGGCCAGCCCTAATACCTAGATTATTTTTGTTCCCTTCTGGTAGCTTTCCTGCCAGGAATCCTTGTTGAAGGATTAGCTGGTGGCAGCCAAAGTCCCTGCTCCATCTGCAGTGTTCTACTCCAGACAGGTTTTTTTTTAAAAAAAGCTAATCTAATGACAGAATAAAAGGCGGTTTTGAGGTTCAAAAATGTAGTCTCACCATTCACTCAGACAAACACACCAGTAAACAGACTCAGCCAGTGTGGGGAAGACGGCCTTTGTTCAGGCTGTGCGTGGCTCTGTGCATGGTTCTGTAGGTGTCTGAACCACTCTAGTGTTGCCACTTGGCCCCAGTTGCGTGGCCAGCAGCTCACTGCCAATCTGACCCACACGCTGGTTTCCTCCTGATCCCTGTAGCCATTTAAATTTGGAACGCTTATAATCTCACTGATTTTCATAGTCCTTTAGTGTTGAAAATGGTTCTGATTTAGCTAGGAATAAAATGATCATGGCGTTCCAAGGTTCTGACTGGATTTTCTCAACTCATTCTGTGCCTCTCCGGCGCCTGCAGTGGCAAGCACTGTGGTAACTAACAGATGCTGTTAGGCCAAAAGATGCCGGGTGCAAAAGACATGTTCGCCAGCCCCTCTCAGACTTAGAAATGTTTTATCAATGACTAATATGATGTTCAAAAAGTCCGTATCACCCCACTGAACAAGCAACCCCTCAGGTGCAGGGTTCTGTTGGGCCCTGTCTCAGTGCCTCTTAGCAGCCTTCCTTCTATTCCGCAGTACAGCCTTGCTTTTGTTTACCAGAACACATCCCACTGTGCGAGTGGCCAGCATCTTGCAGCAAACCGCACTGACACAGCCTCGCTGGCATGGCAGAGGGAGGCCGGGGTGGGGTGGGGGTGGGGCTGAGCCTTCTGCTCTCACTGAACCTGTCGTCAGATGTCAGGAATCCATGTCATGCAGGTACTACACTAAGATAATACAGGAAGTTCAGGACTGTTACCGGGGGAAAGGAAGAAAGCCTCTCTGAGAACTGAATCGTTTAACTTAAAAAAAAAAACAAAAAACAAAAATAAAACTTTTACATCAGTACAAGAAGGTAAAACTGTAAGAACACAGATCCAGCTCAAACTGGTAAGAAGCCATCTACAGCTCTCTTTAGTGGACCTTTTTCTTTTTTTGCCCATAGCGCCGCCTGCGCTGCTTATAAAGGTGACGGAAGTTTATGTATAACCCTGAAAAAGAAAAGAAGCCAATTAGAGAGTGTTTGAATCTTTGTCTGAAGGTCTCCAGTCTGATTCAGCTCCCACAGCTCCTAGCTGATTGCGACTACTCAGGAAGTCCGCCTAGAACAATGATTAACCATGCACTATGGACACCCAACTCCTCACTGAACTGGCGATCTGATTTGGTCCTGTATTACAAAATCTTCAAAGACTGATCCATACACAAGCTGGCTGCTTAGACAGTCTCACGACTGTGAATGTGCACTCAGGATTTACTTCATCCTGAAAAATAACCACCACATACTCAGTACAAGCAGACGCAATATGAGCATAAAACCTGGCAGGTCAGAGTGTGCAGCAGTAAAAATAACCCAAAGATCTGAGAGCGAGCAGGCGTCACAGAGACGCGATACATGTCTCTCAGAATCATTCTTCTTCTTCACTTTCACCACGCCCACTTCATGAGGCCACGCTAATCCAACACTGGATTTATACTTTTAATGAGTGCATTTTCCAAAGCCAAGCTTACTCTCTCTAAGAGACAAACCTTTCAACATTTTTGGTTAGAAATATTTCTGATATGGATTATATTCTTTGCTGAAAGTAAGAAATGGAATAAAAGTGAGCCTTTCACAAATGACCTAGACCCCTACAAATCTAGTGTTTAACTGCCCAGCTGCCATGTGCTGCCCCGAGGGACCCCTCGAGGGTGTAGGTCTCTTGGACCCTGCACTAAGTGAGCAAGCCCACTGGGCTTTCCGGCTTCGCAGGCTTACTGCCTGAGCGCGTCTCTCTGGCCGGCCTGGGAAGCCAGCCTCGAAAATAACTGCCAGGGGCCAGTGGCAGGGCGCAGCAGGAACAGCCTCCACCTGCAACACCAGCATCCCAAAAGATGCCAGTTCAAGTCCCAGGCTGCCCCACTTCCAGTCCAGCTCCCTGCTAATGCACCTGCGAAGGCAGTGGATGATGGCCCAAGTACTTGGGTCCCTGCACGCATGTGGGAGACCTGAATGGAGTTCCAGGCTTCTTACTTCAGCCTGGCCCAGCCCTGGTCATTGCAGCCATTTGGGGAGTGAACCAGTGGATGGAAGATCTGTCCTTCTCCCTGTGTGTCTCCTCTCCGTAACTCTGCCTTTCAAATAAATAAATCGAAAATAAAACAATCTCCAAAGACCACGGCCTCCTATTTCATATCCCTGTGCTGCCCCTCGCGGCTGGTCTGCATGGCACAGCACAGCTGAGATCCTGGTTCTCTGTTCACTCGCTCTGGAGGAAGCCACGTCACGAGCAGCCACACAGAGAGGTACTGTGGCCAGAAACACCAGCCTCCCAGCAACAGCCACAGGGGTGGGCCTGGAGCAGACCCTCCAACCCCAGGCAAGTCTACACAGACTACAGCCCTGCGGCCAGCTTGACAAACCTCAGGAGAGACCCTGAACCAGACCACCCAGCTAAGCCATTCCCTGACCCTCAGAGACGAGGTGACGTGGGCAATGTCTTTTTAGCTGCTGAGTTTTGAGCTAACTTGTTACACAGCAATGGGCAACCAGCTGCTGCCATGTCCTTCTGTTATTAGGAGACCAGACAGCTACCTCAGGTCTTCTGTGAAACAGAACACGGAGAAATCTATAAATCAACAGTGAGGGGCAGACACTGTGGCACAGTAGGTAAAGCTGCCGCCTACAGTACCGGCATCCCATATGGGTGCTGGTTCAAGTCCTGGCTGCTCCACTTCCAATCCAGCTCTCTGCTATGGCCTGGGAAAGCAGTAGAAGATGGCCCAACTGCTTGGGCCCCTGCACCCACGTGGGTGGCCCAGAAGCAGCTCCTGGCTCCTGACTGTGGATCGGTGTAGCTCTGGCCATTGCTACCAATTGGGGAGTGAACCAGCGGATGGAAGACCGACCTCTCTGCCTCTCCTTCTCTGTGTAACGTTGACTTTCAAATAAATAAATCTTTTAAAAAAATTTTTTCTTATTTGTAATGCTTTAGTTTTACACCCCCCCCCCCTTAATTTAGTTCTTAGTTTTTATGAGCTAAGACAGGAATTAAGATTGTATATAAACATGAGCTGATAAGCAAACCGGTCTGACATGAGGAGCCTGGGGAGTGGGCTCCAGGACAGCCGGGGGCTGCTCAGAGGCCTTCACTCCCTTCCTCTTTCTGGCCACCTGCCGAAGGGCCACCTCGTTCAACTGTGGAGGAGGAATGACTACGCATGAAGTGCGCCTCGATGCTTCTCGACGGGAGCCAGCCTGGGCCCCACCCCCTCCGCCCTGTGCGGTGGATCTGCTATCACAGGCCGCCCCGCTCCACCCGACAGCCCTGTGCCCGGAAATAAGGACTCTGAACCTCCCAGGCACTTAGCTCTGCCCCGGAACGCGGAGGGGAAGGTCTGTTAGAGAATACTTACCTAGAAATAGCATTATAAGATAAATCTGAAGAAAGAAGGAGAACCTGACTTTAATCTTCACGGGGTAAGGCAACGTGAAGCTGAACCTGCCCGTCTCGTTGAACACCGGAATGGACTGGATCACGGACACAGCTGGAAGCAAACACAGCGCCTCAGCCACAGGGCAGAGCGTGCAGCCCAGCCCCCGCCCTCACCCAGACAGCCTCTCCCTTCCCCCAGCTTCCCGAGCCCGAGTCTCCAGGCTGCCAACAGAGATGAATGAGCAGCAGTCAGGACAGTGGGCCTCAGCTTCCTATTCTGGGGAGCGGACAAACCGCCGCCCGCCGCCCCCGAGGTGTCCGTGAACGCAGGCAGGCAGGCAGGCGGTGGAGAGAGCCTGCTTCCAGGGCAGCAGGCGGCGCGGACCCTCAGCTTCCAGGCCTCCCCAAAGCAGCGGCTTCCCTCGACATTCCGGGCAGCGGGAGTAGGACGGAAGGGAGCCATGAGGACGAGCCCTGACTTCTCAGGCAGGCTGGAGAGGGGAGGAAGGCTGGCCCTTAGTCCCCGGAAACAGGGAGTGGCAGCAAATACCTTCAGCCAGGCACCCCAGGGGATAGGTGGGAATCCACACGGTGTAGCGCAGCCACGTGAGCACCTTCCAGTCCATGTCGAGGCAGGCCAGCATGTAGAAGGGGTACCTGCGAGAACAGCGGACCCAGCTCGAAAGCCACCTCTGGTGCCGAGCGCCACCCCGAGCAGCACCGCGTGCGTGTGCGCGGATCGCCCACGGCGTCCCGGCTACCCTCCGCCAGACCCTCATCCTAAATCTTCACGGGATGTGACTGCTCCTAAGGGCAGGCGAAGTGTAAGTCTCAAAGGAACCCTGTCTGCTCAGGATACGGGCGGGGAGCTCACAGCTTCACGGTTTCCTTCCTAGTTCTGACCTCCAGAAGGATAAAGATGGCGGACACTGTCTCCAGGTGAATGAACTGTTATCAAAAGAACACCCAACCCCTGGGATACAGACAAAACCACACTACTAAGAAACAGATGACACAAGAGGAGAGCTCCGTCTCCCTCCAAAGGGGACACGTTACCAGAGGGCCCTTGAATCTGCTCCATCTTTGTATTAGCAGTTCTGCAGAGTAGTCAGAGCTGCAAGACACGGCCCACGGCTAAATCCCAACTGCAGGATGCTGCCGCCTGCTCTCCTTCTCCGCTATGAACTCTGCCCCAAGAACACCAAGATCGAGGGCTGGCGCTATAGCATAGCAGGTAAAGCCGCTGCCTGCAGTGCCGGCATCCCATATGGGTGCCGGTTCAAAGCCTGGCTGCTCCACTTCTGAGCCAGCTCTCTGCTACGGCCTGGGAAAGCAGTAGAAGATGGCCCAAGTCCTTGGGCCCAGCACCCACGTGGGAGACCCCTTAGAAGCTCTTGGCTCCTGGCTTCGGATCGGCACAGCTCCAGCCATTGTGGCCAATTGGAGAGTGAACCAGTGGATGGAAGACCTCTCTCTCTCCTCTCTGCCTCTCCTTCTCTCTCTGTGTAACTCTTTCAAATAAATGAATAAAAAGAAAGAAAGAAAGAAAGAAAGAAAGAACGAACGAACGAACGAACACCAAGACCAGAGCTCAGGAGTCAGCATGGAAAACCCCTGCCTCACACTCGACTGGAAAAGGAACAAACATGGAACACGCACAGTGTGGTGCAGAAGAATGAAAGTAGATGCACTTTACTTAGGCCAATTGTTAAATTGTTTTCTAAAGATTCATTCACTTATTTATTTGAAAGGCAAAGTTACAGAGAGCTCTACCATTCACTGCAATCCCCAAATGGCCACAATGGCCAGGGCTAAGTCGGCCCGAAGACAGGAGCTTCACACACTCTCACGTGGGTGCAGGGCCCAAGCACTCGGGCCATCCTCCACTGCCTTCCCGGGCACATTAGCTGGCAGCTGGACCAGAAGTGGAGCAGCTGAGACTCAAAACAGTGCCCACGTGGGATGCTGGCGACACAGGCAGTAGCTTAACCTGGTGCACCATGTCACTGGCTCCTGGGTCCCTTTTTAAAAAGGCATTTCTTCTATTAACAATTGAGAAAGGAACAATCAGGTAAGAGCCAATTTAAAATGGGTCATTTTCTAGAGGCTGCTCTCGGCTGGTTCCCTGCAGCCTGGACTGCTTCTTCAACGCCACAGCTCTTCAGTCCTCTCAAGGCCTCTCCCAGCTGGGTGAGTCTCAGGCCTTTCTAACAAGACAGCAGGGACCCAAGTCACACTAGGGCGGGCCTTCACCTCGCTGCTTCCCTCTCTGCTGCTAGTGCCCACCAGGTTGTATATGGTCCAACGATTGCTTTTTGAAAAATCTGCCCTGGGGTAGGCACCACTGAGACACCTGCACCTCACGCTGGATGCCAGCCTTCACGTCCCGGCTCCGCTCCCAGATCTGCTGCTGATGGAACACTAGGAGGCAGCAGGCGAGAGCTCAGGGGTCGGGTCCCTTCCACCCCTACGGTAGACCTGGATGGAGTTACCAGCTTCTGCCTTTGGCCTGGCCCTGCCCTGGCTGCTGTGGGCATTCGGGCAGTGAACCAATGAGAGATGGTTGTCAGTCTATCTATCTCTGTCAAGTAAACTGGATAAAAACAAGTTTAAAAATTTAAAATTAAAAAACTGAATCTGCCTCACCCTTGTAGAGCACATAGATGCATCTAGAATTCTCAATGTAGACATGATCTGAATCCAAACTCAATGACACTCTGGCTAAGACCCCAACTCCCTCACGAAGAGAGCTATGCCAGAGAGAGGGAGAGAGAGCGAGCGAGCAAACGAGCAGCTCGCCAACGTGCCCCTGGCATGTCTACCCACCTGAAGATCTCTATTATGCTCCACAAATAAAACACAAAGAAAACCACAGCTTTGTTTTGCATTTCTTCCATGGTGCCAAAGATGATAAACAAAATGAAATTTCTTCCTAGAAGCTGTTAAAAAGAGCAAAAAGAGAGAGGAAAAAAAGTTAATATAATTTTTTTTCTACCTGAAACCTAACCCTACTCAATGCAAAGTAAATGGAAATCCTGAGCCTGACTGGGTTAATCCTGTTCCAGTTCCAGTTTCAGAACAAATTAAAGTGCCCAAGCCGGTCTTGCTGGACAGAGACACATCTGTGCATGTGATCCATAACAGCTCTGAAATTCAAACCGCCAAGACCAGCCTTCTAGACAGCAGGACACGGACACGCCTGGCTGTCCCGCACAGGCCTCATGGGAAGCAGCCCCCCCTTTCCTTCATGGGCACGGGGTCCTCACCAGCAGTGTCACTTTCTGAAATCCCCCTGTGTCCAGGGCGCCACTGTCACTGCTGTACGCAGCCCACCAGCACGGGACGGACATTCTCGCAGCAGAGCTGTGTCCCTACCTGGCTTTTACTCTGTGGTCTCTGTGCTATCTTCGTACCGTATCACGTTAACTTCCAAATCCTGGTCACATTTTGATTTCTTGTAGAGTAATCCCCCAACTAAGTCCTTCTTGAAAATAATATTCCTGAACCTTTTTTTTTTTTAAAGATTTTATTTATTTTGAGATTTAGAGTTATAGACAGTGAGAGGGAGAGACAGAACGAAAGGTCTAAGGAAGACCTTGGGCCCCTGCACCCATGTGGGAGACCCGAAAGAAGCTCCTGGCTCCTGATTGGTGCAGCTCCTGCTATTGCGGCCATCTGGGGAGTGAACCAGTGGATGAAAGACCTCTCTCTGTGTCTCTCGCTCTCTCCTTCTCTGCCTCTCTAGAACTCTGCCTTTCAAGTAAAATCTTAAAAAAAAAAAAAAAAAGTTCTCCTTGTGGACTCAGGACAAGCTGAGCAGGATATGATAATTCCCTTTCTTTGGGAATTAAATAGGCCTAAATAAAGCCCTAATGAGCCTGTGTATTTTTCTCACTTTGTAAATAAGTTTATCACACTGGAAAAAAAAAAAAAAAAAAAACTGAGACTGATTCATCACACAGTAACTGCCACTCCCCAGCCCCCGGCGACCACCACTCTGCTTTCTGTCTCTATGACTGTGATTAGTCTGAGTCACTCATTTAAGCGGAATCACACAGTCTTCACTTCGTGTGATATTCCCAAGGTTCATCAGTTTCACAGCACACTAACAGCACTGGAACATTACCTCACCGTTCAAGACAAGCATGCCTGAGCATTTACTCTTTATGCTCTGTATTCCTTCCTGCATCTCAAAGTTCATTAATTATCTCTTCAGCTGTGTCTAATCTACCACTAAACCATCCATTAAGTGTTAAAATTTGATGACTGTATCTGCCATTAACAGACATTCCACTCGCCTCCTTTTCAGAACTGATCATTATCTTTAGTTTCTTGATCAATCAAGCACTCGTTAAGCTTGACTATTTCCCACTCCACAGCAGATAATCCTAGTATCTGAAATCCTGTGGGGCTGTTTCTAGTCTGTTGTTCCTGCTGGTTCTCGCCCACAAACCCTTGCTCCTTTGGTTCACAATCTGATGACTCTCGTTGGAAACAGACCTGTGGGAATTCTGAGGCCTGGGCAAGGGTGGTATTTCCAGAAGATATTCGTGTTTGCTGCTGCCAGCATCTGAGGACAACCAGCAGAACAGGTACGCTTTAAGTAGAACTAAGCTTGGGAACTTCAAATAAATAAATAATAATTGGGACGGCAGAGTCTCAGAGGGAGGGACACACAGAAAGAAATGAGGTCTTCCATCCACTGGATCACTCCCCAAATGGCTGCAGCAGCCAGAGCTGCACGAGGCTAAAGCCAGGAGCCAGGAGCTCACATGCATACAAGGGCCCACGTGGGCCGTTATCTGCTGCCTTCCAGGAGCACTAGCAGGAAGCTGGATCAGGAGCAGCACAGAAGTTAAAGCAAAATGGCAACACACAATGCAATCGTTTTGTCACTGATGTTGACAGAGTGGCACTAAAGCTTGAGCTTGATCTGAATCTAGCATCTGCTGAAAAAATGAGTGAAAATACAGGGCTACATTTCACTTTGAGCGACATCATTTACTCTGTGAGACTCACGAAAGCAAAATGAGAAAGACACGAAGCTTTGGTTAGCCTGAGAGGCCTGCCTATGCTTCTGTGTGACTGGCTTGCTTTCTACTTTCTGAAATTTACCTAGGGCCTTATAACCAACTTGCTGCTTCAGCTGAAATATGTTCTAGTCACTAGGAAATATATTTCTTGTTTCCAAACAGAGCTTTCTAGAGAGCAGTACCATTAAATCCCAAAGCAACACACACATTTGACACAAGTTGAAAGAGGTATGTATTTCTACCTTTGTGAGGTTAAAATAGATTTAAAGAGAAATAAGGCCAAAAGCTTATACATGGCTACAGAGAGGTACATGGTAAAAACTCGTATCCTTCTGACAAAATTTACCTTAGGGAAAAGAACTCAGAGATTACCTTCTCTCACAAGAGGGTTGTGTTGCGTTAGGGAACGGATGCATTTCAGCACTATGGAGCACAAACTACATTTCTGCAATATGCTTTAAACAGATGTTAAGTTTCCTGGCCCAGATGACAGACTCAACAAAGGGCATCAAGTGGCAGGAGTCCAGATTTTAGATGACTGGCTCTGAGGAACCCGGATTTTAAGTCTGAGAGCCTTTGGAGAAGTCTGACGGTCGCTACTTCAGTTGATCAACGTTACCATCCACAGTTTCTAAGTCATGTTAACAGTATAGTCATGGGGCCAGCACTGTGGTGTAGAGGGTAAAACCTGCAGTGCTGGCATCCCATATAGGTGCCAGTTCGAGTCCCAACTGCTCCACTTGTGATCCAGCTCCATGCTAATGCACCTGAGAAAGCAGTAGAAGATGGCCCAAGTGCTTGGGCCCCTGCACCCACGTGGGAGACCCAGAAGAAGCTCCTGGGTTCCTGGCTTCAGATCAGCGCAGCTCCAGCCATTGTGGCCATTTGGGAAGTGAACCAGCAGATGGAAGACACCTCTCTCTCTCTCTCTCTCTCTCTCTCTCTCTCTCTGCCTCTCTCTGAAACTCTTTCAAATAAATAAGTCTTAAAAAAATAAAAAGTATAGTCATGATGATTCTAACACCTTGCTTCTGTGGTTTTTTTCTCCCCAAAACTCATAACCTTGGTTGATCATGAGAAGAAAAAGATCAGAAAATTCTCAGTTGAGGGATATTCTACAAAATACCCAAGGACTTGTCCTCAAAACTGGCAAGATATGAAAAAGAAGGCAAGTCGGGGAAACTCACAGCCAAGAATCCCAGAGGACATGAGCTCAATGTAATATGAAATCTGAATGGAATCTCGGCAGAAGGAGGACAGTAAGCCTGAACTAAGCATATCTGAATAAACCATGGACTTTGGTTTAATCACAATGCATCAATAGTGGTTAATTAATTGTAGCAAATTATAGTAAGGGAATATTTTAATAACAGGAGATATTCGGCATAGGGTATAGGGAAACTCTATTATCTTTTCAACATTTCTTTTTTTTTTTTTAATTTTTTCTTTTTTTTGACAGGCAGTCACTTAACCAAGTGAGCCATGGCGCTGGCCCCCAAGGCTTGTTTTTAATCATCTTTGACACCGAGTATTATTCTGTATTAGCGACCTAATTTACTACACTCTTTTATTTATTTATTTATTTTTACAGGCAGAGTGGACAGTGAGAGAGACAGAGAGAAAGGTTACACTCTTTTATTTTTAAAACAGAACAGTCTCTTTCCAAAAGCAAGAAACCCCAAACCACAAGGCTAACTAACCTCGTAACCAACACTGCTAGAACGCCACGGTTGTTACAGAGAAAAAGGGACCACCAGGCAAAGGGTTCTCCAGAAGAGACTAATAACCAAGAGTCTTGGGGTCGCCCCGCATCTGGGTAGGAGGCACTTAATGGCACACTACTACACAGCCAAGAAACGGGGGCGAGGAGGATGCAGACCACCATGCCCCCGCTCTTCCAAGGAACAGGAAACTATGCAGATGGACGGGGGCGGGCAGGGGGACCCCCACACCCACTCAGAAGAGCCACCCATGTGCAGGGAAGGAAGCCCAGAGCGACAGCGTTCAAGGGTGTCGCTGCCTCTTGTCCACCGTGGGGGAGGAGCCCAGGTGCATTTCTACGCGATCAAAGACAGGATTTTCTGCCCTGAGAATCAAACTTGCCAAGTTCCCGAGCCCTTTCCATAACCAGGTAATTTCATGAGGGTGTTGCAGATAATGAAAGACAGCTGCAGTGGTCGGCCCCCTGAAAACACTGCTGCGGCTTATCGTCTTCCTCTTGTTCAGGCAAAACCACACCATCTCCGTGCGAACCGGCGTTCGCACTGAGGCTGATGTCCCGGCGGGACAAATACTGCCAGCTCTGACTCCCCGCTCCGAGCCCAGCTAACCGGTACCTGGATGAGAGACGGCATCACCGGCGACTTGGTGACTCCAATCGCTGCGTTGATGGTTTCCACCACTGCCAGCATCTGGCAGAAATACATCATGTCGGCCACGGAGTGGAACGTGTCGTAGAAAGATTCTGCGGGCACAAGCAGGCCAGGTAAACCACCTGCACGCTGGACGGGGCCCTCCGTGCCAGGAGCTTCCGGAGAGGTCGGCGGCCAGCGAGCCACGTTCCGAAGCTAAGCCAGAGGCAGGCAGGCCTCTCTAGAGAGCTACCACATACACCCTGTGTGCCTTCCTCATTTTCTAAAGGCCTAGGATAAAGCACTCTGGACTTCATTCAGTTCATTCAGAAAAACTACGCATCAGACACTGTGGTAATTCTTTTCAGATGCTTCCTCATTTAACTGCATCACATATACTGAATGTAATTTTTTTTTTTTTTTGACAAGCAGAGTGGACAGCGAGAGAGAGAGAGACAGAGAGAAAGGTCTTCCTTTTTGCCGTTGGTTCACCCTCCAATGGCCGCCACATCACGCTAATCCAGGCCCCGGGTCTTAGCTCACCTTTGAAGGATTAGCCAGCAGCTCCCTGCCAGCAGGTGGGCAGGAAGAGGCTCAGAGCCCAAACAGAAAGGCCCAATGCAGGCAGCTCTTGTTAAACACCTGACCCAGGCAACGCAGCAGCCCAGCCAGCAGGTGTATGTGGCATCTGAACATCCCTCTTTCCTTTCCAGGGGACTAGGGATTATCCACACTAACAGAGGCTGTAGTCTGAGGGTAGCTGTCTGAGACTGCCCTTGTTTCTTTAAATCGATTATCAGAATACGTCTGGCCCCACAGGAGTTCAAGGCACTGGACAGCTAGAAAGCTGTCCCCAGCCCGGCTATGGCTGTGGAGCTCCCGGTGTGGGGGAGGCGGGAGACATGCACCTCCTTTCTCCACTCCAGAGCTAACCACCATTCACCGCCTCTAAACCTCAACTAGGAAAATTTAGGACTGAAGAATAAAATAGCCTATAGACCTTGTTTTCCCCTCTTTTCAAGTAACTTATACACGTATTTCTCATTATATTTATACTCCCACATATTTTACAAAATAGAAAAAACCTTAAAAAATGTTAAGCTACCCACATTCAATTTGACAACGGTATATTCCTTCTGATTATTTTTAAAGATTCATTTATTTATTTCAAAGGCAGACCAACAGAGAGAGAGGCAGGCACCAGTAAAAAGAGTTTCCACCCATTGCATTCCCCAAATGAATGCGACAGCCAGGTCTGGGTCAAGCCAAAGACAGGAGCCAAGAACTCCATCCTGGTGGTCCACGGGGTGGCAGGGGCCCAAATACTTCCACTGTCTTTCCAGGAGCATTTGCAAGAAGCTGGATCATTAACAGAGTAACCCGCCTCGAATGGGTACTCGGAGGGATGTTGGTGCCCCACGTGTGCCAAAACACCAGCCCCCACTTCTGATCTTTCTGTGCATATCTGTTTCTTCCCCTTTCTATATGTACATAATCAAACTGGAAGAATGAATTTATAGATTACTTTTTAAGTCTATTGTATTTTCCCATGTTATTATGAACACTAAATCATATTTCCTTCACTGAACTCCAATGAGTATGCAAGGGGGAAAAAAAGCAATTCCTCACTGATGGACATTTAAGTAGTCTCTAATTTGTCACTAAAATAAATAATGGCTTAATGTGTATGTTTTTGGAACACTTTTCCCGTAAGTATTTTTCTTTAAAACAGATTCTGGGGGGCAAAGCTGTGCCATAGCAGATAAAGCTGCTGCCTGCGGTGCTGTCATCCCATAAGGGTGCCCATTCGAGTCCCAGCTGCTCTACTTCCAATCCAGCTCTCTGCTATAGCCTGGGAAAGCTGTGGAAGATGGCAAGTGGTTGGGCCCTTGCAACCACATAGGAGACCCACAGGAAGCTCCAGGCTCCTGGCCTCAGATCGGCCTAGCTCTGGCCATCTGGGGAGTGAACCAGAGATGGAAGATATCTCTCTCTCTGCCTCTCTCTAACTCTGCCTTTCAAATAAATACATAAATCTTTAAAAAAAAAATTTTATTCCAGGGACAGGCACTGTGCCACAGTAGGTAGAGAGATGGTTGCACCCATATCAGTGCCTGAGACTGAGTCCCACCTCTGCTTCCAATCCAGCTTCCTGCTGATGCTCCTGGGAGGCAGCAGGTGATGGCTAAGAGGTCCACATGTGAGACCCCAGACTCAGTTCCAGTCTCCTGGCTAAGAGGTCCACTTGTGGGACCCCAGACTCAGTTCCAGTCTCCTGACTTTGGCATTTGGGGAGTGAGACAGTACTTGCTCTCACGCTCTCTCTCTCTGCCTTTCATATAAGTAAATCTTTTTTAAAGAATGTATTTCCAGAAGTGAAATAAACAGGTGGGAACACACGAAGAGTTCAGCTTGCCAAATGACTTCCCACAAGCAGACCTGCTGGACTTGGGTGGCCTCCACTAGTCTCAGCTGCGTCTATTTTAACACATGCTCTTTGTAAAACTGACAAATCAAAAATAACAT
Source organism: Sylvilagus floridanus (assembly GCA_949820135.1). NCBI lineage: Eukaryota > Metazoa > Chordata > Mammalia > Lagomorpha > Leporidae > Sylvilagus > Sylvilagus floridanus. The sequence goes on along the minus strand of OX463239.1, from coordinate 73,437,980 downwards.
CTTTATTTTTCATTCTTCCATCATCACTGGGTTAAACATTTTTCCACATGTGAAATTAGTTTCACTTGCTCTTACGCAAATTGCCTGTCTACGTCTTTACTTACCTGTTGAGTGGAATTTTCACATTTTTTATATCAGTTTTCACATTTTTAAATCACATATAAAGAAACCAACCCCCATCCCCATGCTGCCTTCCACCTTAAAATGCGCTTCATCTTTTATGCTGTCTCATCTGGGGTCTTTCAGATACACAGGAATTTAGGTTTTTCATAGTCAAGTATATCAACCTTTTAGAAACAACACAGTCTAGCACTTTTATTTAGGAAGTTCTAACCTTCCACATGAGACCTTTATGAATATGTACTTGTGTCTTCCATCATGATTTCATTTTCTGGCAGGTGACTCACATTCTTCATTTTTATATACAGTATAAGAGCCAGATTTCTTGTACCCAAAGTTTAGTAAGCTTCCTTGGAAATACTGGATTTCCCATCCCAAAAATCAATTGGAAAACATTGCTTTTTCCAGTGTTTCAAGGTTCCTCTTCTATCACATATTTATTCAGATATAGATAAAAGCTAGGTATGTATCACTTAACCTGCTCTACTGATTTTCTCATGCTAATGCTATACCTACTTTAATTACCATACTTTTGCATCTGGTAGAAAAACTGCTCTCTCGAGTTCCTTCATCCCTCAATTTTATTACCTATTTATTCTTCCAAATATTTCAGAATACCTTAGATCAAATTCTCAAAAAATCTTCCATTGGCATTGGCTTTGGCCAGGATTCTGTTAGACATACAAATTAATGGAGGAAGAACTAATATCTTTTCATTCTGTTGTAGGACAGTGCACTTTAGAATCTATTTGGGCTTCAAGAGGGCCAATCACTCATGGGCATGCATAACTTTGGCTGGAAGTATGACAGCATTTATTTAGTTACCAACAAACCAGTAGTGAACAAAGAAAAGGCTGCTTGCCCAAGATGTGCCCATAGGGAGTTACATGGATGTGTCTTTGGCCAGCCCGAGTCCTGTTTCCTCACTTGATAAATGGAAAGAGTACCCAGTTGCTTGTTTCACAAGGCCATGGGAATTAAGGTATACCAGGACACAGCAACAGGCTAGCCTTACTTGCCTTTTCCAAAGATGAAGAACCGCACTGTCAAGTTGACGAAGATCCAGGAGAAGCCCAGGAACTGCACGAGATTATACATGAACAGATATCCTTTCCTCAGGCTCGCCAGAGCTGAGAAGCAAAGCAAGAGAGCGCTGTGAAAGCCAGCGTCACCGCTGCACAGGGGTGAACGGGGCACAGCTCGATGGTTTCAACCCTCTTCCCACCTCGGTGCTCCCGAGCACCCATGCAAATACCTGCCCCAGATCTTCACCAGCCTGGGGTCCTGCCCTCATAGGGAAGCAGATGAGGAAGAGTTAGTGCACAAGGTGTATTTCCAAGTCTTTCCTTTCACAGCCTCAAGGCACAAGGTGCAGACTTAACAAACCCACGGGAACAAATCACCCTGGCAGAGCGTGACTGACCACCCCAGGAAGCAGCGGAGCTGGAAGGCCCTCTCAGCTGCTGCTCTAGTCATCTCAGTATCGTCTACAGCTTCTTCTTTCCTGGAATGTTTTTATACTCACACAGGTCAAACCAGCTCAAGGAGGAAGAAACAGCAAATGAAAACTAAGATTTCGGTAACATGTATTTATTTATTCCTGGGCTACAGAAAATTCTGCAGACACAGAAGACCTCTATCTCTCCCGGCCTCTCTAACTCTGACTTTCAAATAAATAAACAAATCTTCTGGGGCCGGCACTGTGGCGCAGCAGGTTAAAGCCCTGGCCTGAACTGCTGGCAACCCATTTGGGCACCGGTTCTAGTTCCAGCTGCTCCTCTTCTGATCCAGCTCTCTGTTATGGCCTGGGAAAGCAGTGGAAGATGGCCCAAGTCCTTGGGCCCCTGCACCCATGTGGGAGACCTGGAAGAAGCTCCTGGCTCGTGGCTTCAGATCGGCACAGCTCCAGCCGTTGCAGCCATCTGCGGAGTGAACCAGTGGATGGAAGACCTCTCTCTCTCTGTCTCTACATCTCTCTGTAACTCTTTCAAATAAATAAATAAATCTTTTTAAAAAATAAAATAAAAATAAATAAATAAATAAATCTGGAAAAGAAAAAAAATATTTGGCCTGTGGTTAGACACCGGCTGGAATGCCTGCATCTCATATCGAAGTCCTGGGTTCCGATCCCAGCTCTAATCCTGATTCCAGTTTCCTGCTGATGAGGGAGCGGTGATGGTTCAAGTGGTTGGATCCTCACCATCCAGGTGGGAGACCCAGATAAAGTTCTCAGCTCCCAGCTTCAGCCAGGGCTAATTGTGGTCATTTGGAGAATGACCAGGAGTTCCCTCTGTCTCCCTCTCTCTTTCTCTCTGCCTCTCAGATAAGTAAAATTTCTAAAAAATGTTTAATGGTTAAAAAAAGCAGGTACATCCAAAGAGGCAAAAAAATGTCAAGCCTCTTCACAACATGTGACTAATTAAAATACTTTTCTTTAAAATCATAAAAATTTATTATACTTCTGTATAATAAAGAATTTCCTTCATCAGGAAACTTTACAAATTCAGAAAAAAGTTAAAGCTTTAACAACACCCTAAAAATGCATATATAAGAATTGTTACGGCCGGCGCCGTGGCTCAACAGGCTAATCCTCCACCTTGCGGCGCCAGCACACCGGGTTCTAGTCCCGGTTGGGGTGCCGGATTCTGTCCCGGTTGCCCCTCTTCTAGGCCAGCTCTCTGCTGTGGCCCGGGAGTGCAGTGGAGGATGGCCCAGATGCTTGGGCCCTGCACCCCATGGGAGACCAGGAAAAGCACCTAGCACCTGGCTCCTGCAATCGGATGAGCGCGGTGCGCCGGCCGCAGCGCGCCGACCGCGGCGGCCATTGGAGGGTGAACCAATGGCAAAGGAAGACCTTTCTCTCTGTCTGTCTCTCTCACTGTCCACTCTGCCTGTCAAAAAAAAAAAAGAATTGTTACCTATTTCTGAATTTATCCTTTTATTTAAATGATTTATTTATTTACTTATTTGAAAGGCAGAGTAATACAGAAGGAGGGAGGGAAAGAAAGATCCCCCATCATGGCTCACTTCTCAAATGGCTGCAATAGCAGAGGCTAGGTCAGGCGGCAGCCAAGAGCCTAGAACCTCACCTGGGTCTCCCACGTCAGTGCAGGGCCCAAGCACTTGGGTCATTCTCTGCTGCTTTCCCAGGCACATGAGCAGGGAGCTGGATCAGAAGGAGAGCTGCAGGGACTCAAACAGCTGCTCCCATATGGGATGCCAGCATTATCACAAGGGCGGCTTAAACCCTGCGCCACTACATGGACCCCTGAAAATATCCCTTTAAAGCACCAGAAAATTACTTTAAATCTCAAGGTGGCCCTTTTATGTTGTCACTATTCTTTGTCTCCACAAATCTTCTCTGTTTCTTTGCTTTTCTAAAAATCAATATATTCCTCTCAATTAGTGGCTATTCAAATATTTTTAAAACTCTTTTGCAAAAGAAACTTTATCCAGAACCCCAATTTATAAAACACAAAAAAAGAGCGACCATGACTGAGGCTGGCCTGTTTGCTTGGCTTTCCCCTGCAGTACTTCCGGGAACCCCTGGAGCACTGGGAAACATATTTGAAAGCCACTGCTCCAAACCTTCCCCCTTCCTCCCTCACGGCACACAAGCTGAGGTCACTAAAACTTGGCCAAGTTCTGGGTGAGACAAAGAAAGAGCTTTACTTCGGTCTCTGTTCAGAGCTAGCTGCGCACAGACCTGCACAGTCCTCCCACTGCAACACAAGCTCTTGGGAGTGCAGGGGCTACAATGGCTCCCCCAGCTCCCCATCAAGGGCCTAATGAAATGCTTTCCCCACCACCTGAAGCTGCTAGCTGCTGGATTTAATCTAACTACGTCACCTGGAAGATAATACGCTTACAGAGCTTCTTGCTTCTCAGTGGCTGAACAGATAGAAATAGAAACAGAAATGGATTTTTCGAATGTTAATGAACAGCAGGTCTGCCCAGACTACATCCTCTTTAAGGCTGGCAAGCACACTTCTACTGCAGGAGCGTAGCCTTGAACTCACACACGTGTCCGCAGGTCTGTGCAGCATTTGGTTGCCGCCTGCCACCAGGCCAGCCTAGGACACTGAGCTGCATCCATTCTGCTGCATAGTCTTGGCTCCTCAGAGGACTCCAGGCCCCAAACAGAAACAAGCTTTTGATGGGGGTGTGCAGTCAGGAGTCTGACAGGCTCATGAATACAGTTCTCTGCGGGAAGCCACCAGCTTTCCTGCCATGCCGCAGTCCCCTGGCCCCCGGCCCCCGCCTCGACCACAGCTGGAGACCATCACAGCAGCAGGGGACTTACTTTCAGGGGAGCCTTCGCTTTCCAGTCGGAGTTTATTTAGACGTTCTTCTTCCTAGAATGTAGACGGAAATTTTCCAAGAACATAGTTAACATTCCCAGGTGCTTGCAAGATCCACATTCTTGGATAAGTGATCTGACTCCCTCACAGCTACCTCTCCAACTGCGTCCAGCACTCCATTGGGGAGAGTGTCTTAGCTTGTGACGCACCTGCCGCCTCCCTCCTGGGGGCATCAGCACCAAGGGATGGCCCTCCAGTGTCCACAGCACTGAACCAGGCCACTGGCCTCCAAACTGCCGTGTGGGCACCCTGCCATGTTAGAGGTGGAAAGGACAACTAGAGGATTTGTCACAAAGAAACAAAACAGAAGTTTAAGGCAGCAAGTAGATGGCTCTTTTATTTTTCATGACTTCTAGATTCTTAGTTCAATTTTTCCAGAAACTAAGATCACATCTCTGAGTGTGAATTCATATTGAGCTTAATATGGACACACATAGAAATGCTTGTAGGGCATGTGTATAAGGGGTCAGCCCACCAAGCAGCAAACGAACTCTACAGTTTGAGTTTCCAGGACCATTCTTCATGAAAAGCAGAGAGCTCCTTTGAGAAATGGCTGCTGCAAGAAATCTGAGAGCTCAAAGCCTGCAGCAGATTATGGTGCCAGGAATTAAGGAAGCAGTCAAAAAACAAAAGTCCTACAAAGATAGGACTTTCTCAAAAAGACACAAAAGCTAAGTGCAACCTCTCCCAGTGGCCAAAGCTGGAACAATCTGAAAATAAAAATAGTATTTGATGACAACCCAAAGTATAAAACAAACACTCATGAGTCCATACTGATATCAATAAATGACTGATATCCAATGGCCGTGTAGAAGTATGTAAAATAAACTAGGTGGATACTCTACTCGAAAGCAGCACAACTCCGCACTCCTGAAGTGGGGGCTCCGCAGTGACTCCCTTCCAAAGAGAAGGCACGGGAGGGTACAGGAGAGACCCCCAGCAGACAGCGCCGGAGCCAGCTAGTCCACAGCGAGCAGCCACAGTGCCAGGGCGTGTTGACGGTGTGCTCCTGACGTTCTATGGCAAGAAGGCGCTTTCCCTGTGGTCTCCCTCTTCAGAAACCCCCACCCACGTCCAGCCAGAAGGAAAACACCAGACAGACCCCAGCGGGAGAACCATCTACAAAACACATGGCCAGCACCTGTCTGAGATCACCACCAGGTCTGTGAAGGAATCTGTAACCTGGCCCCCTTCTGCAAGACTCGGAGCAGGGCCTGAGTCACCCATGTCTCCGGGCTTCCTCATGAAGCCCTAAGGTCCTAAGGTCCTCACTAACCTTGGCTCTGAGCTCCATCTCCGCGTCGGATTCATCCAGCCAGCGGTCAAAGTCAGGGGCCAAGAACAGCGGGCGCTTCTCCTGCTTGGTGAGCCTCTCCCACCATTGGCTCACCTTCTTCTGCACGGTGATGTTCACCTGCCTCTGGGTCAGCTTGTAAACCGGCTGCGAGAGAAGGCCAGAGCTGAGGACGGCCCGCCAGCTCTCACGTGAAGCTGTGGGGCCAGCTTAGCGCACACACTTCCCTTCTCCCAGCAGCCCCGACCCCCATGAGCTGGTGTGGGGCCCGTGAGATTCCCCAGGGACTGGCACAGGAGGAAATCCGGGTAAGAAAGGCAAACGGCCCTTGGTTGGCCTGGAGGGAACCTGCGGCAACCACCTGCCAGAGCCAGTCACGCAAGCCCCAGGTGCAAACACCCTCTCAGGCACACCCTGGGCTTCCAGAGCTTCCTCCCATGAAAATGAGGGCCCTGGTTCAGCAAACCCTTGTTCCAGAAAAGGCATCCATGTCAGAAGGCACTGTTCAGTTACAGTGTTTCCTGTGTGAGCCTCCACTAGGGAGTCTGCCCAACCACCCACCAGCCTTAGAGGCTGCTCCTGCTCGGTTCTTCTCTACCCAGCCTCAGCCTGTCTTCAGAGCGAGCCCTAGGGCAGGCTCTCTGTGGCCGCTGACAACAGGGCAGTTCTCAGAGCGACTGAGCCCCTGCAGAGATCAGCGAGCTCAAGCTCCCAGGCCAAGTGAACAGTGCAATCCACCCTCTGCCGGGTGGAGAGGCTTCGTCAGCCTGAGAGAGGGGGAACCTCGATTACGTTTCCAGCACTCTTCCTAAGACCAGCTGCCTGCGCCCTGATTCCCGCTTTTCTCACTGCCCCTGTAGCAAAGCCCCCTCATGGGGGCTTCAGCTACTTTAAGGAACCTTGCTCAAAACAGGTGCCTTATTCCTTTACCAACATCAAAATCAGAAAATATAGGAGCGGGTGTTGTGGGGAGGCAGGTTAAGCCGCCACTTGAGATGCCTGCGCCCCCTATTGGTGTGGCTGATTCGAGTCCCAGCTACTCCACTTAGGATTCAGCTAATGTGCACCTGGGGCAGCAGTGGAATGGTCCCAGTACTTAAGCACATAAGAGATCCAGTACATAAGAAATCCAGATAGAATTCCTGGCTCCTGGTTTCAGCCTGACACAGCCCCAGCTGTTGTGGCCATTTGGGGAGTGAATCAGGGGATGGGACATCACTGTCTCTCCACTTTCCAAATCGGACCTGCCCCAAATGATGGAGTTAGAATCATGCCAGGGGATTCCAATACAATCCCATCAAGGTGGCATGTACCAAGGCCATCTCACTAGTCCAAGTGATCAATTTCAGTTCACAATTGATCACACTGATAGGTCTAAGAGTCAAAGGGATCACACAAACGAGACTAGTGTCTGCTAATACTAACTGATAGAATGAAAAAGGGAGAGAATGAGCCAACATGGGAAGCGGGATACACAGCAGACTCATAGAATGGCAGATGTCCTAAATAGCACTCTGGCCTCAGAATCAGCCCTTAAGGCATTCGGATCTGGCTCAAGAGAGCCCATGAGAATATTTTAGGCATGGAAAGCCAAGACACTCTGGAAAAAAAAAAAAAAAGACCTAAATGAAAGATCTCTGCAAGTGAGATCCCAGTGGAAAGAACGGGGCCATCAAAGAAGAAGGTACCTTTCTCTGAAGGGAGGAGAGAACTTCCACTTTGACTATGACCCTGTTGGAAGAAGATCGAAGTCGGCGAACCCTAAAGGCTTCCATAGCCTCGGCAACTCATGACTAGAGCCTAGGGAGATTACTGACGCCATAAACAAGAGTGTCAAATTGTTAAATCAACATCAGGAGTCACTGTGTACTTACGTCTCATGAGGGATCTGTCCTTAATGTGTTATCCAATGTGAAGTAATGCTATAACTAGTACTGAAACAGTATTTTTACACTTTGTGTTTCTGTGTGGGTACAAACTGATGAAATCTTTACATAGTATATACTGAATCGATCTTCTGTATATAAAGATAATTGCAAATGATTAAAAAATCTTGGTGTTAAATTGGAAATTGCATAGATAATTAATCAATTCTTTAAAAAAAATCATGTAGGATCTCTGTCCTTAATGTGCTGTACATTGTGATTTAATGCTATAACTAGTACTCAAACGGTATTTTCACTTTGTGTCTCTATGTGAGGGCAAACTGTTGAAATCTTTACATAATATGTACTAAACTGATCTTCTGTGTATAAAGAGAATTGAAAATGAATCTTGATGTGAATGCAAGTGGAGAGAGAGCAGGAAAGGGGAGGGTAGCGGGTGGGAGGAAAGTTAAGGGGGGGGAAGCCATTGTAATCCATCAGCTGTACTTTGGAAATTTATATTCTTTAAATAAAAGCTTTATATATAAAAAAATAAAAAAATCATATCCAAAAAAATAAATAAAAAGATATCATTTTATTAACAAAAAAACAAAAAAATAAATCTTTAAAAATAAATAAATAAATAAAATTAGAGGATATGAGAGTTGGAAGAGGCCCTAGTGATCACTTGGTTCAATTCTTTTTTTTTTTTTTTTAATTTATTTGAAAGGCAGAGTTACAGGAAAGCACAGGCAGAGAAAGAGAGAGAAAGAGATATCTTTCATCCATTTGTTCGCTCCCCAAATGGCCAGGGCTGAGCCATGCTAAAGCCAGGAGCCAGAAGCTTCATCAGGGTCTCCCACATGAGTGCAGGGACCCAAATATTTGGACCCTCTTCCACTGCTTTCCCAGGCACATGAATAGGGAGCTGCATTGGAAATGGAGCAGCCAGGACTTGAACCAGGGCCTATACTGGATGCCAGTGCTGTAGGAGGTGGCTTTACCTGCTACACCACAGTGCCAGCCGGTCCAATTTTTTAACACAGGAGAAAAATGGAACAAGCAAAGAGACTTGTTTGAGTTCACAGTGCAAATAAGTGGCACAGCCCAGATTCCACCCAGGTTCTGCAACTTTCCTCTGGAACTATAGCCTGGGCTGTGTTCCAAATAAGAGAACTCTATCATTCCCCTGTGGCCTTTATCTTCTCTCTCACAACCCCTGACCCCATTGCCCTAAACTGCTGGTACCCATTTCCTGAGGTGGGAAGGGAAGCGAGAAAGGGAAGCACATACCTCGGGCTTGACGAGGTCTAAGAACTCCAAGTGAAACTCATAGACATTGTCTCCTTTGGCACCGTGTCCCTGAGCTACAGAGAAAGAAATGCAGGTTACTGTGAACTTGAGGAGACCGAGGCCAGCCAAAAGGCAGCTGGGTGCAGTCTTTTCATAAATACACAAATAGGAATGGGTCAAAACGTATGGGAGCTCATGAGCAAAACTATGCAACAGCTAGGTAAGCCAAACCCCGGACCAAAGTTGATCTCCCTGTGTCCTCTGATGATCAGTTCAACAGCATCTACTTAATCTCTCAAAGCAGCCCTGACAATACTCAGTAGAAATAACAGGCAAGAAAAATAATATTAAAAGCAAAGGCAAAGTTGCCACACTGCTATAAATTTAACTTTCACCTTTACTCTGACTCTAAATTCAGAGCAGCGAAAAGCAGTGGGTGTACCATCTTGCTTGTGATTAAGGAAAGTCATCTCAAAGACAACTCTACATTTAAAACCTCCCAAGCAGGGCTAGCGAAGGGAGCGAGAAGCTGACTTCTTCCCACATTGCAGATGGAAAAAGGAAGATGACTGCAGCTTGGGGCGGATGGGAGAACTGGGAGGAAAGCCCCTGGGTCAGGGCCACTGCCCATCCCCATGCATAGCAAGCAGGTGCCATGCCCAGGTGCCAGTGACTGCTGGACCCAGTGGCTGAAGCTGGACAGCCCACCCCATCCACTCTCTGACTCATTTACTACTTGGGTTCTTCCTGGGATCTCTTCCCTCATCTGGCCACATGTATAACCTGCTTAATATTTACTACATGTGTCCATTATTCTCTAAGACCATAAATTCCTGAAGGTAGGACCCTTTATAACTCTTAAGTGGCAAGAAATCACGTTTACCATTTTAACTTCCTTTCAAGTGTACACAACTGCCCAAGAATCCAGGAATGCTGAGTGGCTGCTTTCATGTTAGACAGCAGACACAAACGCCAGGCTGTACTTCCATGCAAACATATCGGGGCAGCGGGACTCTCATTTGTTCCCCAATAAGCCCCAGAACTTGAACAGAGGGGGCTCCCCTGTGTGACAGTGAACGGAGAGCTTCCCTCGCAGGCAGGGCAGGACGGCTGCTGACGGATGGAGAGAAAGGAGACAGGCAGAGCCACAGGGTCGCAGTGTCAGCCGGAAAGGCTTCAGCCCTCAGGCAGAGCAGAGCACAGTGCTTCTCCAAGCGGCCTGCAAGTGCGACCTCAGGGAGCCACAAGGGCTCATCGAGAACCTGCCCAGTTTTAAATGTTCACTACTTTTTTTTGCATCCTGGCTCACGTGGATGGCCAAGGACTGCCGTGCAGTCAGTGCCGCGCATCCCCCCACAGTGCTGGTGGGACCAGGCATCACTTCAAGTGGAGATGTCAGCCCTTCACACGCTCCTCAGTCGGGAGGCCAGCAGGCCTGCAGGGCCCTGTGGAGGCTTCCTCGGGTGCCCATGGGTCCTCAGCTTGAGAAACACAGAGTCTAACCCAACACCTTCATCCTGGAGCTCCAGAGCAGCAGTAACTTGTCAGAGGTCGTGGCAGAATTAGAGCTAAAACACACTCTCCATTTCCAGCCCAGGATTCCCTCCCTCCCCCACTGCAGCAACAGCCTTGTCAAGCGGTTTTAAAGTCTTTGCCTTTTCTAATCTTACATTTCAAAATGATCTAGTTTACTCCAAGAATATCAGAGATGAGCAGCAATCAAAAGTGAGTAAAACAAACAGACACAAACAGACCTCCACCCAGCCTCCAGAACTGTGTAGAAAGCCGGAAGCACCTGCCAGGTACTGACCTTTGAAATGCAGCACATTTTCAGTGATGCTGATCGCAGGGTTCTGTAAAAAAAAAAAAGAGAGAGAGAGAGAAAGAGAGAGACCAAAGTTGCAGGAAGAAAAACAAGAAAAGTGAAGTGAGCCCAGGCACTTCTTCCTTCTTTTTCCTTGGGATTCAACCTCTTATTCTGTGTCTCCGCCACGGACTATATTTAAATGTTTATTTACACGTCTGGGTAGGGTTTCTCTGTGTCTGTCTGTACCTGTGATTGGGGGCTCCTGCAAGATGGAGTAACTGTGCAGAACATTCAGGAACTGAATCAGTGCATTCTGATGAGAGTAAATCATGCGAGGTGCACATCAGGAATTAAGAGGGACACACAGACCTCGAAGACTCGGGCCCTGAGCTGTGGGACACAGAATCAAGCCGAACAGACAAATACTCATCAAGGAACATCTGCTCAAGACCAAAAGAATGGTGGAAGGCAGCAGGCGTGTGGGAGACAGGAAAGCAGACGCAATGGGAAGAATGCACGGGGAACTTCGCCAAAGGTGAGACTGGTACTGCACGGAGAACTATTCCCCACGGGGAGGGGTAAGGGCTGAGGATTACCAGCGGCTGAAGGAAAATGCAACATCCTAGAGCCTGCAGACTCTCAATCGCCAACCAACTCAAGACCTGAAGAGCTCAAAAGTCTCCAAATGGCTCATTCATCCCAGAGACTGACACATACCCTTAGCAGCATAATTTACAGTGAGATTACTTAACATGTCCTTCAGTAATGGCAAACAACCCACCTCCTACCTCTGGCTCAAGGTTAATAAGCAAAAAGTTGCGGGCCGGCGCTGTGGTATAGCAGGTAAAGCCGCTGCCTGCAACACCGGCATCCCACATGGGCACCAGTTCCAGTCCCGGCTGCTCCACTCTGATCCAGCTCCCTGCTAATGCATTTGGGAAAGCAGCAGAAGATGGGCCAAGTGCTTGGGCTCCTGCACCCATGCAGGAAGAAGCGCTTGGTTCCTGGCTTCAGCATAGCCAAGCTCTGGCCGTTGCAGCCATTTGGGGAGTAAAGTAGTGGATGGAAGATTCTCTCTCTCTGTCTCTGTCTCTGTCTCTCCCTTTCAAACAGATAATACAAACCTGGAAGGGGGGGAGGGGAAAAGAAGAAGAAAAAAAATGGGCAGGTGAAGAATACTTTAAAAAAAAAAAGGGGGGGGTAGCACGTTCCCAAGGTCACAACTGATTCATTCATTTTTCTCCTGCAGAGAGCTCTCTGCACGCCATCATGCATCAGCGGAAACCACCACGATGGACAGAAGGCTGGAGAAGGGGTGCATCCAGGGGCCCCGAGCCTTGATGCTTTCTCCCTTAGCTAAGAGGGTTAGGAAAGGAGAGAAAGCAGACTTAGTGGGTGGGGGTGCGGGGGGGAGAGCAACTGAGCCAAGCTTTAGTTAACTTCCCCAGCCCCAGGAGCTCACACTCTGGGCTAGAAAATCCACCGGATGTCCTCTCAGTGGCAGAGGAGGGGGAGGGGAGGCTGTATGTCCACAGGAATGGCTCCGAGGTAAGGGGACTATGGTTTCCAAGGAAACATCATCATGGAGGCTGAGGTGCTGGGATGTCTCAGAGGTAAATTCCCACGGAGGTCCATCCCTCTGGTCCCTGTACTCTAACTGGGAGGAAACAAGAAGTTTGGGTGTCCTTGTTTACTCCTCTCAGGCAGAGAGCTGCCCAACCAGGTTTAAGTGCCCAGCCACAGCACAAGTCCACGTCCACTAGGCATTTCTGGGAGCAAGGGGGTTTCAGACTCTAACTCAGTAATAACAGGACAGCTCCTGCCACCCAGCGGCACACGGCACATGTCAGGGTAAGCTCCTCCAAAGGGGGTGGCAGTGGAAACACACTTTTCAGTGGAAAAGTTTACACCAGAAACACATCCAAGCTGGGAAAGAAGAGACTCTGAAGTGATAAGGAAGAGTTTTTAATTTATTTATGTATTTGAAGGGCAGAGTGACAGACAGAAGAGACAAAGAGATCTTTCATCCATGGGTTCACTCCCCAAGTACCCACAGTAGGCAGGGCTGGGCCAGGCTGAAGCTAGGAGCCAGGAACTCCGCCCAGGTCTCCCACGTGGATGGCAGGGCCCAGCACTTGAACTGTCTTCCACTGCCTTCCCAGGTGCATTAGCAGGAGCTGAATCAGAAGCAGAGCAGCTGGGACTCTAATCAGCGCTCCAATATGGGATGCCAGTGTTGCATACAATAGCTTAACCCCCTGCACCACAATGCCGGCCCCTCCCTTTCTCATATTTGCCTCATAAATGGAAGTGGAAAGTGTTCCCTCTCTCTCTTCATCCAGTGAAGTCTACTATGGTAGCAGGCTTCAAGATGTCCCCAGGGATCCTCTCCCCACCAGCCAGTGACCCACCCGCAGGTGATGTCCGACTACAACCTGCTAAGAGATGTACAGGACACCCCAATCGAGTCCTTCCTGAAGTCCCGACCTGCAGAAACCGTGAAAGATAACAAATGTGACTGTTTCAAACCACAACACTGTTGTGTGACTTGTTACAAAGCAACAGACAATTAGTAAAACCAGAACTACTTTTTCTTTAAATGTCTGGTGGAACTCCTGGGTAGTCTTCTAGACCTGGAACTGTTCCTGTGGGAAGATTCTGACTACTGATTTAATTCACTTCACAGTTACTGTGCCATTCAGGATTTCTGTCTCTTCAATAGAAACGTTATTTCTACAAATTGACCTACTACATCTGTTTAATAAGAGTCCCTTAACTCCTTGGTGTCTGTCACTTCTGCGGTTATGTCTTCTTTCTCATCAGTGTCCTAATCCTGTCAACAGATCTAATTTCAATTGTCTTTCAGCAAGTTTCAGTTTTACTGATTCTCCGTATCTCTGCTTTCTATTTCTGTTCCTGCCTTTATTATTTCCTCTAGCTTTGTGAAATGGAGACTCAGAGGCCATTCATCTTCAGACTTTATTTTTTCTAACATAATCATTTAAGAATACAAATTTCCTATTTTGGCCATATATCTCAAGCTTTGAATGCAGTATTTTCATAATCATTCGGTCTAAAACTTTCTGATTTGTACTATTTTTTCTTTAAAATATAGGTTAAGATGTATTTCCTAATTTCCCAGCCATGGGATTATTCTGGTTATCCGTAGGTTATTAAATTTCTACCACAACTGTACTGTGATGATCAGAGACCCTTCTCAGGGTGAGTTCAATCTTCCCAGAGTTACAGAGACTTGCTTTAGGAAGCAGGATATAGTCAACTTAAGTAAATGTTCTGAGAAAACTTAGAAACATAAACATACTCCTGGGCTGTTTGGTACAGTGTTCTATATGTGGTCATTAGTTTACTGCTAATTATTCACATAATCTATACTCTTACTGAATTTTGTTGTCTAATTCTATCAATTACTAAGAAATCATGTCACAAATTTGTCCTGTTAACTTACATATTATTGAGGCTGTATTACTAAGAACAGATAACTTTAATAGGTTTACATCTTCCTGGTAAACTGAAATCTTAATCATTATGAACTAACTTTTTTTAAAAGATTTTATTATTTATTTAAGAGACAGAGTTACAGGCAGTGAGAAGGAGACACAAAGAGATGTCTTCCATCTGCTGGTTCACTCCGCAAATGGCCACAAGGGACGGAGCTGTGCCAATCCAAAGCCAGGAGCCAGGTCCTTCTTCTGGGTCTCCCAAGTGGGTGCAGAGACCCAAGGACTTGTGCCATCTTCAACTGCTATCCCAGGCCATAACAGAGAGCTGGATTGGAAGAGGAAAGACTGGGACTAGAACCAGCACCCACATGGGATGCCAATGCCACAGGCAGAGGATTTTCCTACTGTGCTACGGCACCAGCCCCAATGAACTTTTTAATCTCTAAAAAATACATTTTACTTAAAAGAATGATCCTAAATTAATGGCTTGAGGATTTCTGGATATCCTAAATTCTGTGAACTTGGGATGCATATTCTTTAATGAGCCAACTTACAGTTCAAGTTCATCTGGCTGACCAAAAGTTCTCAAGACAAAAGCAACTTCAGTGTTCAGCTTATCTCTTTGAGTTTCCAATTTCTTTTTTTTTTTAATTTATTTTATTTATTTGAAAGAGAGAGTTAGAGAGAGGTAGAAACAGAGAGAGAGGTCTTCCATCTGCTGGTTCACTCCCCAGATGACTGCAATGGCTGGAGCTGCACTGATCCGAAGCCAGGAGCCAGGAGCTTCCTCTGGGTCTCCCACGTGGCTGCAGGGGCCCAAGGACCTGGGCCATCCTCCACTGCTCTCCCAGGCCACAGCAGAGAGCTGGATCAGAAGAGGAGCAAGTGGGACTAGAACTGGCACCCATATGGCCAGGGCATTAACCCGCTGTGCCACAGTGCTGGCCCCAAGTTTCCAATTTCATGTCTACCTTGTTGACTTTTAAAAATGCTTTGAGTGGGGCTGTGGCACAGCAAGTTAAGCCACTAATGGGATGCCTGTATCCTATATTGGAGTGCTGGATGAGACTGGATGAGATTCTCTCTCTCTCTCTCTCTCTCTCTCTCTCTCTCTCTGCCTCTTCCTCTCTAACTCTGTCTTTCAAATAAACAAGTCTTTTTAAAATGTTTTTATTCAACCTTTGTAGTTGTTTTTACCAGAAAGGTGGACTGGTATGACCCAGCCCATCTTTTAACAGGAAAGGAACAAGCCTTTGCTTATGAAAAGAGGGGCGGTACAGAAAAGGGTGAAAGGTGGCTTTGAGGTCAGCTAGGCCTAAGTGCAAATCCCGGTTCTATGTCTTTTTGTTTATTTCTATCACTCATCATTTTTAAGATAACAACAGAAGCACTTACCTCACAAGACTGCTGTTGAGAGTTATAACACATGAAGAGTCTGGCAGCACTAAGCACTCACAATCCACTTACGCTTCTTCCTCTGACTGGAGAGCCCTTCCTAGCCACCAAGTCTGTGAAATGCTACTCACCTTTTAAAGTCAAGGTCAAGTTAATTCTTCTCCCCACCTCCTCAAATCCAACATCATAATTAATAGTTCCTTACTACTCTGTATTCACCTTTATTGCAATTGTCATACTGTTCTGTAATTATTATTTATTGGCTCTTCTGCCCCACTATACTAGTTACTTGACAGGGGCGCTGCCTTATCCATCTCTATATCCTGAATCATTTAATCAGAGGAAATGAATTCAATTCACTCCATAATCTCAGAAAGAACCTCAGAGTTCAATGACCTATGCCCCACTTAAATCTTCAGACAAGAGTTAACTTCTCATTGAATCCTTAGGGCTTGTCTTGGTGTGTTTAGCATCGTGCAGAAGTGAGCAGCAGGCCTGAGGCTGCTATCGTTACAAGGACTGCTTCCACTCTGGGAGGCACCTCTGACCACTCAAGTAACTGGGTTTCTGCCACCCACGTGGGAGACCTGGGTTGGTTTCAGCCTTACCCAGCCCAGCCCCAGTAGCTGCAGGCCGTCCAGGGAGTGAACCAGTAGATGGAACCATTCTCTCTCAAATAAATTAAAATTTTAAATTAACAGATTAAAGGGCCTGCTTCCAAGGTCAGCTTCTGGTTGGCACCCAGAAACTTCACTTTCCTCTATCTCCTAAGTATTAAGGGTGGTTCACTGTTCCTACAAATAATGTGATTCATTAATATCAGCCTTCCTTCCAGGAGTTTGAAATTTGGCACATGATTGGCAAAGTTGCAGGAGGGAGAGGGGATAAGGGGGCCTGTGTGTGGGTTTTTCCAGACTCTGCCTGTGTTTTTTTTCCTTTGCTGATCCTGTCCTGTATCCTTTGCCTGTAACAAATTGAGTTGTGAGTACAACTACACACCAAGCCCCATGAATTCTAGTAAATCACTGAACATGCTATGCTCATAGTTGCTGGGAACCACCAAAATACTGTGTATTTTTAATGTTATTCTCTCAACTTTTTATTTTAAAAAAATTTAAATCTACAAAACTGATAAAACAGCATAATAAAAACATAAACACCTTTCACCAACTGATTATATTCAGTCATATTTGCTTTTCTTTTTTCTTTCTTTTTTTTTTTTTTTTTTTTGACAGGCAGAGTAGACAGTGAGAGAGAGAGAGACAGAGAGAAAGGTCTTCCTTTGCCGTTGATTCACCCTCCAACAGCGGCCACAGTTGGCACGCTGCGGCCGGCACACCGCGCTGATCCGATAGCAGAAGCCTGTTGCTTCTCCTGGTCTCCCATGGGGTGCAGGACCCAAGCACCTGGGCCATCCTCCACTGCACTCCCTGGCCATAGCAGAGAGCTGGCCTGGAAGAGGGGCAACTGGGACAAAATCCAGTGCCCCTACCAGGACTAGAACCTGGTGTGCCGGCGCCGCAAGGCGGAGGATTAGCCTGTTGAGCCACGGCGCCGGCCCCACATTTGCTTTTCGTCTGCACCCCCATTTCAAAATGAACTGCAGCCATTCTGACACTTCACCCCTAGAAATGAGGAGATATTTCCTTTTATACTTACCAAAGCCTTCTCAGTCCTAACGTCAGTAATTCCTTATCATCTAAGTCAGAGGTGGGGAACCTTTTGTCTGCCAAGTGCCACTTGGATATTAATAACACCATTCACAGGCTAATTAAAAATTAGCCTGCTATGAATGTACTGAATTTCGAGTCCTGCCTGCGGTTGCCTTGGCAGGGCCTGACCAATGATGCTGTGGGCCTTATGTGGCCCACAGGCAGGCCATTACCCACCCTGGACCTAAGTAAATAATCTACATTCAAACAATTATTCCAAAAATGTTTAATTGTTTCAGTTCTTTATTGTAATGCAAGAAACCACCCTAAAAACCGGGGGCTCAAAACCAGCATTTCACCTTATAGGATTCTGCAGTTGACCGGGCTCAGCCAGTTCTTCGGCTATACAGGATGTGGACTCAGACTACAGCATAGTGACTGGGCTGGGATGTCCAAGGTGGGTCATTCATCTGGCTCATAACTGCTGTTAGCTGTCATTTGGGAACTCAGCTGAGAACGCCCATCAGAATAACTGTATGTGGCCTCGCCATGTGGCCTGGGTTTCTCCCAGCAAGGTTACCGAGTTCTAAGAAAAACTGTCGCAAGAGAGAGGAAGTTCAAGAGAGAAGCAGCAGAAACTGACAATCCTCTTAAAAAGGTTAAGCCTAGAAGTGGTCACAGCATTTCTCTGTAGCATTCTATTCACTAAGCTGCTACAGGGAGCATCTGGATTCAAAGGAAGAGAAACAAAACTACATATATTGAGGGAGCGCCCAATGTAGCTATCTTTAAACTGCTATGTTTATTCTTTTTTAAAATCTAAGATCCAATCAAGGTTCATACATTAAATTTGATTGTTGTGTCTATTTTAATATAAACCTCTCATTTTTTTTAAACATGTCAGCTCTCTTTTTAAATGTACCATGCTGGGGCAAGCACCGTGGCACAGTAGGTTAATCCTCCGCCTGCAGCACCAGCATCCCATATGGGTGCCGGTTCTAGTCCCAGCTGCTCCTCTTCCAATCCAGCTCTCTGCTGTGCCCCAGGAAAGCAGTAGAAGATGGCCCAAGTCCTTGGGCCCCTGCACCCGCATGGGAGATGGGAAGAAGCCCCTAGCTCCTGGCTTAGGATCAGCTCTGGCCGTTGCGGCCATTTGGGGAGTGAACCAACGGATGGAAGACCTTTCTCTCTGTCTCTCCCTCTCACTGTCTGTAACTCTACTTCTCAAATAAATAAACTCTTTTAAAAAAATAAAATACAATAAAATGTACCACGTTGGGACCGGCGCTGTGGCGCAGTGGGATAAAGCCCTGGCCTGAAGCACTAGTATCACATATGGGCACCAGCTGCTCCTCTTCCGATCCAGCTCTCTGCTATGGCCTGGGATAGCAGTAGAAGATGACCCAGTCCTTGGATCCCTGCACCCTCGTGGGAAACCTGGAAGAAGATCCTGGCTCCTGGCTTTGGATCAGCGCAGCTCTGGCCACTGCAGCCATCTGGGGAGTGAACCAGCAGGTGTAAGACCTCTCTCTCTCTCTGCCTCTCTCTGTAACTTTTTCAAATAAATAAAATAAATCTTTTAAAAAAATTGAACCATGTTCTGGATTTATCTGGACATTGCTTCATATTCAACATTTTTGACAGAAATATTTCACAGGTGATGTGAGTAGTTAACACATCATAAGAGGGTCCATGTTGTCTGATGGTAATGCCAAATTTGATCACTGAATTGAGAAGGTGACTGCCAGATCTCTCCACTGCAGGACACCTCCTTCTGTAACCAGCAAGTGCTCTAACACTACAGCCTGCTGAACCTTTCTCACCCTTTTTGTTATTAATCCTCACCTCATTATTCCATCTTACATTGGAGGTTACAAAGTGACCACTTCCTATTCAATCACTCCTTTTTCATTTCCAGCCAGCATTCTTCTATAAGGAAGAGTTCACTTTCTCTCCTCTCCCTCAATTTTTAAACTGAAATTTCTGTTGACTTAACTGTAGATTCACACATAGTTATAAGAAACAGTACAGGGCTGGTGCTGTGGCGTAGTAGGCTAAGCCTCCACCTGCAGTGCCAGCATCGCATATGGGCACCAGTTTGAGTCCTGGCTGCTCCACTTCCAACCCAGCTCCCTGCTAATGCACCTGGAAAAGCAGTGGAAGATGGCCCAAGTCCTTGGGCCCCCGCACCCGCATGGAAGACCTGGAAGATGCTCCTGCCTCCTGGCTTCACATAGGCCCAGCTCCAGCTGTTGCAGCTATTTGGGGAGTGAACCAGCTGATGGAAGACCTCTCTTTCTGTCTCTCTCTCTCTCTAGCTCTGCCTCTCAAATAAATAAATAAATCTAAAAAGAAAACACAAGATGCAAACATCCTAACCACTACGCCAAATACTCCTCTAAGAGGGGGTTTAAATTTGAAAGGCAAAGAGGAAGGAGGGAGAAAGGGAGGAAGGGGGAGGAAGGGAGAGAGAGGGAGAGAGAGGGAGAGAGAAGGAGAGAGAGGGAGAGAGTGGGAGAGAGTGGGAGAGAGAGGGAGAGAGAGGGAGAGAGATTGATCTCCCATATGCAGGTTCACTCCCAAACACCTACAATGACTAAGGCTGGGCCCAAGAGAATACCAGGAAACAGGAACTCAGTCCAGGTCTCTGGTGCCAGGAACACTACTACTGGAGCACTGGCAGGAAGCTGGAATCAGAAGCATAGCCAGGACTCGAACACAGGTACCCCAATAAGGGATGTAGGAGTCCCAAGCGGTATCAACTACAAGGCCAAAGGTCTGCCCCTACTTAATCTTTTTGTGTTCAAATTTTCACAAATTTGGCCAGTGGAAATCCCCTTACACCAGCTCCTGTATTGTTCTGATGCGACTTTGTACCCTTTGAGGATTTTGTAGTTTCTCTGCACAGACTTGGGATAATCAGCCATGTCTTCAAGGAGCCTTTGCTTGGAAGCCATGACCCAGACACAGTAAAGTCTACTTAAGGTTCATCTTTCAGGGATCTAACTAGGAATTTCATTCATTTATTTATTCATTCATTCATTCATTTGAAAGGCAGAGTAACGGAGAGAAAAAGAGACAGATCTTCCATCCAAATGTTCACTGTCCAAATGCCAGCAACAGTTGGACCTGGGTCAGGACAAAGCCAGCGGCCAGGAACTCCATCCCGGTCCCCCAGGTGAATAGTCGGAACCCAAGTACTTGGACCATCACTACGGCCTCCCAGGCATATTAGCAGGAAATTGTATTGGAAATGGAGGCAGGATTTGATCCCAAGCACTCCAATATGAGATGCAGGCAAACCAGGTGGCAGCTTAACCGACTGTGTCACAAAGCCTGCCCATAAAGTCATTCTAAAATCTCAAATTTATCACTCTCCTCTGCTCCACTTCAACATTTCTGAGCTGCAACCCTCGACCCGATGCTGCTCTTTCCTCCACCAACTGTTAATATTTAGTAGTTCCTTGTCACAGAATGGCTTCCTGAAGACCAAAGCAGCCCACCACACGTCATACAGCCTACAGAGAAGTTTGGGGTTTCACCTGTCGACCCATTTGTAATCTGAACTCACCACTGCGGGCTCCCCATCTAAGGGTTTTCCAGCAGTTGGTCTCTCCCTGTCACCTTCGGTCCCCATAATGTTTGACACGGCTTCTGCTCAAAAGCCACCTCCTCTAAAGACACTCCCTGTCACCCAGTTGGAAGGAGTTCTCATTTCCCCTCAATGCTTTTGCTTGCTTCCTGACAATTCTGAGCTGGAATCTCTGATGCCTTCACCTGCTGCACTTGCCTGCGCTCGACCACCACCAGCAGCCTCAGCATCCAAGCTTCCCATGAGCCAGGGACCTCCTTGGCCTTGCTCATGCCTGAGACTGTCACACACACAGTAAGCATTTACATGTATTACTGGAGAAGTCTCAAGTTAGGAAAAAAAAGTCTCCTTTTGCTTTTAAAAAAAAAACTCTGGGGTCAGCACCATGGGGTAGCGGTAAAGCTGCTGCTTGCAATGTCTGGATCCCATAGGGATGCCGATTTAAATCTCGGCTGCTCCACTTCCCTAGCTGTCTGCTAACGCACCTGGGAAAGCAGTGGAGGATGGTCCAAGTGCTTGGGCCCCTGCACCCATGTGGAGACCCAGAGGAAGCTCTTGGCTCCTGGCTTCGGACCAGCCCAGCTCCAGCCACTGCAGCCATTCGAGGAGTGAACCAGCGGATGGAAGATCTCTTTCCTCACCCCCACCCGCCACATGTCCCTCCCTCCCTCTCTGCGCTGGCAGGAAGCTGGACTCGGAAGCCAGAGCTGGAGCCAGGAATCAGACCCAGATACTCTAACATGTGAAGCAGGTCTCCAATTCACCACCCCACTAATGTTCTTCCCGGCACAGAGGATGATATTGTGAGGGAAAACATACACGTCTCTAAGTGAAAAAGTAGATCCTGAAATGTGAGGGTGACTTAGGCATACCTTCAGTAATTTCTTTCAGTTATATTTTCATACTTATGCATATGAAAGTGACAACGATTTAAACTGTTTTGAGAGAGAAAACAAAGCAGCCACAGATATCCAAAACCGATGTGATTATCACCGCTAGACCTCCACGTTGTTACAAGCTGGTCTGAAGTGTGTGGCCAGACCATCTTGGTCCCAGAATAACAACTCCCCTCAAGTTACTCTAAGAGCATGGTGAAATGAAAAGAGTCATCACACAATTTTGTCTAATCCCAGGTCACAGGGGGAGGAGGAGGAGAAGGAGGAGAGTCTCCAAATGCCTACAAAGGCCCTCAACCAGAGCCAGGAACTCAAGCCAGGTACCCACATGGTGGCAGGAACCAATCACTTAAGCCATCACCGCTGCCTCTCATAGTCCGCATCGGAAGGAAGCTGGAGTCAGAAGCCAGACCTAGCCGTCAAACCCAGGCACTCTGATGTGGGATGTGTGCATTCCTCCTCGCCAGAACCAACCAAACCAAACACTGCACCAAACCACCACATGCTTCTCCACGCGTGTGCTCTCCCTCACTAAGCCAGCCAGAAAGCCGGCTTGTTGAAGGGCAGGGTGTGCTGCCGGCAGTCCTTAGCTGGACGGCACTGACTGTTTTCAATAAATGGCAAATATTCAAAGGGATAGCAAAGCACCAGGTTTAACCGGCAGCAGCATCCGTTCCCTCAGAGTACATAAAACAACAGCACATTTTGTATCAGGTAGACCTACAGTATCATACTACTCTATTTTCAGCCCAGACCACTGCCCTGAATGTGTGTGTATAGTTACATGACTAGCTCACATTTCTACATGGGAACTGTCTAAAATAAGGTCTCAGACTAACATGTCCAAGAGCAAACTCTGCTTGTTGGCCCCTAAACCTCTGCAGTCTTAACCATTTCAGCAAACTGTTCCATCACTGAGGCCAACATTTTAAGACAAGTTGCTGATTCTTCCCTCCCTCCTCCTCTGTCCCACATGAAAGCCAGCACGCCAGGGAGATCCTCTCCAGATACACATCTGTCCAGGCCTCTCCACCTCCGCTGCCATCCCACGGCCAGACACCTTCTCACTCGCTCCCACCGCTTCATCAACAGCCCTAAATGGTTTTCCAGATTTCACTTCTGCCCCTTTATAATCCACATTGCAGCCAGAACCACCTTTTCAAAAACACAAACTCTACGAAGCTATTCTTGCGCTTAACCCTCATTAATAGTTTCCTTTGCTCACATTAAAATCCAAGCTCTTTACCATGGCAACAAGGCTCTACACGACCTACATCCTGCAAACTCTTCCAACCTCATCTCCCTCTCATTTATTCTCACTTACTACACTCCAGGCATACTAACAACTGTTCTGTTCCTGGAACCCACCAAGCCCTGGTCTGCCTTTAAGTCTGTGCACTTGTTAGAATGTTCTGCTTCCAGCTTTCTGCACAGCTCCTCCGATCCTTCAAGTTGCACAAAGTTCAGTTATCACCTCCTCAATGAAGCCTTCCGTGATGCTCAATATAAAACAGCTTCTACCGATTTTCCTGTTTCACCACCCTCTTTATTTCTCTCATAGCACTTATCTAGGGAGTTATTTTATTAACTTGTCCACTGTCTGTCTTGCTCATCCTGAAGATGGTGCCTTTATACGTGTTGCTCACCACAATATCTAGCACTTAGCATTGGGCCTGAACCACTGAGAGATCGACAGTCATCAAATATTTAATTTACCACTTTATGTTTCTGTACCATGGTTATAAACAGCTTAGATTAGACCTTCTGAATTTTTACTATGAAGTATCTCAAACAATCAGGCAAAACCTTAAAAACATTTCAAATACCATTACACCCATATACATTAGCATTTTGTTTGCCTGTTTTTTTAAAAATAGGGGTCAATGATGTGGCACAGCGGGTTAGACTGCCATTTGTGACACCAGTATCAGAATACTGGTTTGAGTCCTGGCTACTCTGCTTCCAATCTGGCTTCCTGCTAGTGAAAGCAGCGGCACATGGCCCAAGTGCTCGAGTCCCTGCACCCACGTGGGAGACATGGAAGAAGCTCCTGGCTCCTGGCTTCGGCCTGGTCCAGCCCTGGCCGCTGCAGCCATTTATGGAGTGAACCCAGTGGATGGAAGAACTTTATGTCTGTCTCTGACATCCTGCCTTTCAAACACACAAACCAACCAACCCTTTTAAAGTTTTTTTTTTTACAAATTAAGAAAACAGACAGATGCAGCTACACAATGACTTGATCTTCAGACACACCAGGCCTTGTGGGTAACCACTATTCTGAAATTGGAAGTTTATCATTCCCATTGTATTTAAAAAAAAAAAAAAAGATTTATTTATTGCAAGTCAGAGTTACACAGAGAGAGGAGAGGCAGAGAGAGACAGAGAGAGGTCTTCCATCCGATGGTTCACTCCCCAAGTGGCCGCAATGGCCAGAGCTGCACCGATCTGAAGCCAGGAGCCAGGAGCTTCTTCCGGGTCTCCTACACGGGTGCAGGGGCCCAAGCACTTGGGCCATCTTCTACTGCTTCTCCAGGCCATAGCAGAGAGCTGGATTGGAAGTGGAGCAGCCAGGACTAGAACTGGCGCCCATATGGGATGCTGGTGCTTCAGGCCAGGGTATTAACCCACTGCGCCACAGCACCAGCCCCTCCCACTGTACTTCTTTATTCACTGGATCTTCATAATAATACATAGCATTACTCTACATGTTATGTTTATAGCCTCACACTGCCTATGTCATTCGTCATCTTGCTTTTTATTTAATATTGTGATGCTAGCATTCTATATCCCATATTGGAGCAATGGCTCTGAACCCCGGCTGCCATGCTTCAGATCCAGCTCCCTGTTAATGTGGAATGCAGCAGAAGGTAGTACAAGCACTTGGGGCCCTGCCACCCAGGTGCGAGGCCAGGATGGGGTTCAGGGCTCCTGGCTTTGACCTGGCCCATCCTCAGCCTTTGGGGACATTTGCAAAGTAAATTAGTGGATGGAAAATATCTCTTTCTCTCTCTCTCTCTCTCGCTCTCACTCTCTTTCTGTCACTCTTTCAAATAAATCTTTTAAATAAAAAGTTCCACCACTGAATGTCTTCCCCAGTGGTTGACAATATCAGGCTTTTTCATTTTCCCCAAAATATTGTGAGAAACAGTACCATCGTTATAATCTACGTGTCCCTGATGTAAGTGGATGAAGCATCTTTTCAGGGTTATTGCCCAGTCTTGTTTCCTTTTTTTCTGATCTGTTGCTATTATCTGCCCTTTTCTCTATTGGATAATGTCTTTTTCTGTTTTAAATTTTGGCATAGTAGGTAAAGCTGCTGCCTGCAGTGCTGGCAATCCCATATGGACACTGGTTCAAGACCTGGCTGCTCTATTTCTGCTCTATTCCCTGCTAATGAGCCTGAGAAAGCAGAAGAAGATGGCCCAAGTCCTTGGGCCCCTGCACCCACATAGCAGATGTGGAAGAAGCGCCAAGCTCCTGGCTTCAGATTGGCTCAGCTCCAGCCACTGCAGCCATTTGGGGATTGAACCAGCAGATGGAAGACCTCTCTCTCTCTCTCTCTCTGCCTCTGCCTCTGCCTCTCTGTAACTCTGCCTTTCAAATACATAAATAAAAAATGTTTTATTTATTTTCTTTTTATTTTAAGCAAAGAAAAAACAAAACAAAGAAATAGAGGTCTTCTATCTGCTGGTCCTCTCCCCAAATGCCAGCCACATCCGGAGCTGGCTCAGGTCAAAGCCAGGAGCTAGGAACTCAATCCAGGTCTCCCAAATGGGTGTCAAAGCCTAAGTACTTGAGTCACCCATCTGTTGCCTTCCCAGGGTGCACATTAGCAGGAAGCTGGACTGGAAGCAGAGTTGGAATTTGAGCCAGGTACACGGGTATACAGGCATCCAATGCAGCACCTGGGCCAAATGCCCGTCTCAATAAGTCTTTTTCTTAGTGATCTGTAAGTGTTCTTCAAATATTCCAGATGCTAGTCATCTGTCAATGTGTGCTGCAAAGATCTTCCTCAGATTTGTCTGAAATTTGTCAATCTTTTTATTTAGGATTTTTTTTAATTTACTTGAGAGGCAGAGTTTTGTGGGTTTTTTTTTTTTTTTTTTTGATAGGCAGAGTGGACAGTGAGAGAGACAGAGAGAAAGGTCTTCCTTTGCCGTTGGTTCATCCTCCAGTGGTCACCACAGACAGCACACCGTGCTGATCCGATGGCAGAAGCCAGGTGCTTCTCCTGGTCTCCCATGGGGTGCAGGGCCCAAGCACTTGGGCCATCCTCCACTGCACTCCCTGGCCACAGCAGAGAGCTGGCCTGGAAGAGGGGCAACCAGGACAGAATCCGGCGCCCCGACCAGGACTAGAACCCGGCGTGCCGGCACCGCAAGGCGGAGGATTAGCCTAGTGAGCCGGCCGAGAGGCAGAGTTATAGACAGAGAAAGGGAGAGAGAGAGGTCTTCCACCACTGGTTCAATCCCCAATTGGCACGGCTGGAGCCAATACAAAGCCAGGTGCCCGGTGCAATCTTCCACTACTTTCCCAGGCCATAGCAGAGAGCTGGAATGGAAGAGGAGCTGGGACTCCAATCGGCACCCATATGGGATGCCGGCAACAAAGGCTCAGCTTACTGTGCCACAGTGCCAGTCCAGGATTTGTGTTTTGTGTGTCTTAAGACATTCTTCCCCATTCTAATATTAGATAGTCTCCCATATTTTCTTTCAGTAGTTTTGTTTTCTGCATGAAGGTCATTAACTACCACCCCCAATTGATTTTTGCGTATGGCATAAGGCACGATTTTCCTTTATTTTTTGCCATTTGGATCACCAACTGTCACCATCCAGTTTCACTCTTTCCCCATTAATCTGGATGACACCCTGTCACACACTAAGTGTTTATGTATGGATGGGTCAGCTAATAAGACTCCACACCAATCTCTTGCTCTCTCTGTCTGTCCCACTCATCTAAGCTCTAATCACAGTCATAATACCTCACACTTAAACAGCACGCTAGAATTTACAGAGTTCCTCCAACTCCATTATCCAATTCAAACCTCAGAACAGTCCTACAAATTGGGTGTTATTCTGGGATGAAGACACCACTCTCATAAAGGTTAGGTGAATTATCCAGTCACCAGATGGGAATGGAAGAGGAAGGACGCAATGTCACGTGTTCAATTACACTCGTTCCATGGAACTGTCTGGCAAGGACGAGAACTCTGTCCTTCAAACAGCTCCCAAACACAGCCCTGTACTCTGTCCACACATGTCTAAAACAAACAAAACCCTGAGAAGTGAAGAAATGGTTTAGCAAGCCTGGTTGCTGGGACAGACGGGTCCACTATTCTGAGAGCAGGCTGCCCAGCTGGCCTCCGTGCTCACCACACACCCACAAAGCCACTTGAAAGTCTTTTTTGTCACCCATGCTTCCTCACGTGAGCAGTGGTTCCTCATTTAGCCCTGCAGCTTTAACAATGGGATGGGACAAACTGGACAGTTCCCTGTGTCTCAAGGGAGAGGGGGAGGGGCAGATGCCCCAAACTGGAATGCAGCACCCTCTAAAACACACACACAGAAGCTGTAGGACACACTACAGAAAGCAGGTGGTATCAGAGAGCTGTCCAAGAACCCAGCACCGAGATCATGACAGACCAGAGCAGACCTCCATAAATGGCTTTTATTGAACAAATAAATGAATTGCTTCATCTTCAGCCAGAACCACTGATTTCAACAGGCCCTGCACAGAGCAATCAATTGATAAAAAGAAAAAAAACAACAACAGAGCAGTAGCCCTGACATTCAGCAGCACGGCAAGGCCACGTTACTGTCCTAAGCAATCTCACCAAATAACAAGTTCCTACAGGTTACTCCGAATTCTTGGTGGAATAAGACAAGGCCATTTGATAATGCTGTGTAAGCACAAACACATGGGTAGTACGTGTAGGCCACTCACAAAATTACCAAATAGCCTTCCTTGCTTAACCAAACTAAGTTGACAGCTAATTCTCTATCAACCAGCTTTATTCTTGTGCCAGTCTCCTCTGCCTGCAGGTAAGATTTACTCAGATGTCAGAATTGTTCCTGTTTTCTGACAGCATCTAAAGTGGATGCCCACTTCCTGAAACTGTCCCCTGCTCCAGTCACCAACATCCAATCCTATAATTGGTTCCAACATTTTCTTTAAAAAAAAAAAAAAAGATTTATTTTATTTGAAAGGCAGAGTTACAGAAAGAGAGACAGACAGAGATAGAGACAGAGAGAGAAGAGATCTTCCATCCACTGGTTTACTCCCCAAATGGCTACAATGGCCAGAGCTGGGCCAGACAAAATCAAGGAGCCAGGAGCTTTTTCCAGGTTTCCCCACTGGATGCAAGGACTCAAGCAATTGAGCCACCTTCCACTTTCTCCCCAGGCATATCAGCAGGGATCTGGAAGTGGAGTGGCCAGGACTCAAACTGGGACCCATATGGGATGCCGGCACTGCAGGCGGCAGCTCAATGAGACACCCAAGCTTCCCTAGGAAGTATCTTTGTCTTGGCTGTACTAAGTAAGAAACTCAGCTTTTTAAACTATTGGTGGGTTCCTGGTGGTCTCTGCGTAGGACAATGGTGTAATAAAAGTGACATGTTACAAGTATCTGCAAGTCCACATGGTTCTCTTTCTGGAAAGTTCTCCCCGTCGCAGTTTGACATGAATACTACTCATTTCTGGGAGCCATCTCTAAGGAAATGAGAAGTAACAAATTTTAGTTCAATACTCAACTCCAATTCTACCAATAAACAGACTCATGAACAAAACTTTGTCCTTATGCTACTATGCTTCCTTCTAGACTGCCTATCTTAGAAAAGTTGGTCTGTCTGACTCACCTAAGTAAGTCTGTAGCAGCTTGAAGATGTTAGAGGATTTATTTTTATGAATGGCATTAACATGTTGTTTGTAAACTCATAGTACCTGAACTGGATGCCTCAGAACTGCAGCTCTGAAACCCTAAAAAAAGCCAAAAACTAAATTGTTTCCCAAAAAAATTTTTAAAAGGAATTCTCTCTCCAAAAGATAATTTTTTCTCTATCTTATACCTTTTAGTTATTACATATTTCTCATATATACCTCCATACTTCTAAACATACAAAATATGATTAGCATTATGTTCATGTTTCTTAACTACAAAAGGATTAGATCTTTCAAGAAAAATATACATATGGTTCATTTTGTAATTTGTCCAATTTCCTTTTCTTTTCACCATCATCACATTCCCCAAAAAAACACTTTTTCTGCCTGTAGCTTCAAAAATATTCCAGAATGTTCTATCCATATCACATGATACATCTGGAGAGAGCAGAGCCTGAGTTTATTTAACCTGGTCTACATACTGCTTAACAAAACACTTAAAGAGGTTGTTAAAACACCATCCTGCACTTTTGCCTTTGGCCAGTGATGCAGATCCAAGTCCCCACCTACGAGAGATTTCTGTTTTATTAAAGCACCATGAAGCAGAGTAAAGGGAGACTGCACCATTTATTCATCCTTTGAGGCTAACGGTGTGGTTTAACACATTAAATGCCGTATTACAATGTCACAGCTATTTAAGGCGCCTTTGCTCAGTACTGTTGTCATCGTTCAACAGCAAAACAGGTTACTGCTCCAGAAGTAAACATTAAGTTAAACAAAGTCCAGCCAACAGGACAGGCACTGTGGCCCAGCAGGTTAAGCCACCACCTGAGAAGCCTGCATCGCCTATGAGAGCCAGTTGGAGTCCTGGTTGCCCTACTTCCGATCCAGCTCCCTGCTAATGCGCCTGGAAAAGCAGTGGAAGTCCCAGGCTCCTGACTTCAGCCTGGCCCAAGTCGGGCCACTGTGTCCCTCTGGGGAGTGAACGGACAATGGAAGAGCACTGTCTGTCTCTCTCTGTAACTCTGCCTTTCAGATAAATAAATCTTAAAAAAAAAAAAAAAAACCTGAAGTCAACGCTCAGAAGGCAGCCACACTCTGCAATACAAGATGACAGACAAGGTGACAGCGCCTCGCAGGCGGAGAGTTCGGTGCAGTGAATGGATGAGGGTACAGGGTGCCAGGGACGTCAAGCAGCGCGGGGAGAAGGCACGACTGAGAACATTCCAGAAGGAAACTCCAGCACCCCCCAGACCGAACCCCGCAAGGTGTGGGCAGCGACAAGGGGGGCTTCCAGCATGGGGGTTTCGGTTCCATCACATGGGGGGGGGGGTGGATACGAAACATAAATGCTTTCCCCGTGAAACTCGGCAAACCTAAGCTCACCGCCTTCGGAAAATCCTGCGGAGGTCAAAATTCAAAGTAGTAAGAATGACTCCTATCCCGAAACGGTTGGGAGGTGGGTGTGGCCGCCGCAGCCTCTTGAACGTTCCAGGGCCAGAGGTCCGGTCGCGGCACCGCAGGCCCGGGTGTCACCGCACCACCGAGCCGCCGGGTCCATCCCGCGCCTCCGAGGGCCTCCGCCAACTCGAACCCCGACGGCTGAGCTCCCGGGCCGCGCACTGCGAACAAAGAGGCGGCCCGGGGCGGCCTCCGACGCCCACGCCGGGCTCACGCAGCGCCCGAGGCGCTCTGCAGCCCTGGGTGCGTGTGCGGGGTCGCGCCCCGGCCGGGGAGCTGCGTGGGCGCCCACAGGGGCCGGCACGCCGCGAGCGCACCGCCTCGCCTATCTCGTCGGCCCACTGCAGACTGGCTGCGCGCGCACGGACACAGCGGGCAGCGGTCGCGGCACGCACCCCCCTCCCCGGCGCCGCGGTCCCGCGCGCTTCCCGCCGCCCAGACGCGGCCTTTACCTGCACATCACTCAGCTCCACGCGCAGATACAGTTCGCGGTGTCGCTGAGCCCAGTAGACGTGCGGAGTCAGCACCTGGTTCTCCATGGCCACACTCCCAGGGCGCCGCCGGCAGGCTCTGCTCGCTGGACCTCGCTGCCTCACTTAGTGCGCGGCTGGAGCCGGCCGAACGCAGGCCGCAAACCCCCGCGCTCCGGAGCGCCCGCAGCCCGGCAGCCTCGCGACACCCCAAGCTCGCGGGCCGCGCCTGCGCAGTGACACGCCGGGGGCAGCCGCGCGAGCCGGGCGTGGGCGGGGCGTGGGCGGGGTGCGGGCGGGGGAGGGGGCGTGTCCTGGCGCGGTGACGCCGTGGCGCGCCGCGGCCGCCTCCGGGATCGCCATCAGCACGCTCGCGGCGCTTCTTTAGGGCAGCGCTTCGAAATGGCAGAGGCTGGCGACGCATAAAGGACCGGTCAGCGTGGATAAGCGCTGGAGATCGGTGTGTCCGGAAGGCGCCGCCTGTCACTCATGACTTGGTCAGCGCCCGCTGCGCGCTCGGGCTAAGCCCGGAGCAGCGTCAGGGAGACCCGGCCCCGCCATCCCGGAGCCCCGTCCGTCCGGAGACCTGAGGGATTCCAGCCACCGGGCGGACCACAGGGGCGACGGGGGCGGGGTGCGGGATTGGAGCGCGCAAGGGCGCAGAGCTGTGTGCGGTGACGGGAGCTCAGCCGCTCTGCACGCTGGCCTGAGAGAGCGATGAGCTGGATCCCTACCTGTTATTTCCGTCCAGTTAATTAGCCTCCAATGACTGGTGGCCATTCTACCGGACAGTGCAAGAGACTGGCTAACTTAAAAGGAATCTCGAACTGAAAACACTAATTTATGTCTTTTTTTTTTTAAGATTTATTTGAAAGGCAGAGTTAGAGAGGGGTTGAGAGGTCTTCCATCTGCTGCTTCACTCCCAAAACGAGGGCAACGGCCAGGGCTGGACCAGGCCAAAGCCAGGAGCCAGGAACTCCATCCGGGTCTCCCACGTGGGTGGCAGAGGGCCAAGCCCTTGGGCCATCGTGCACTGCCTTCCCAGGGGTTTAGCGTGGGAGGTGGAGCAGCTGGGACTGGAGGCTGCGCCCACAGGGGATGCCGATGTTGCTGATGGTGGCTGCGGCTTCACCCACTGCGCGACAGCACCAATCCCCTAGTTCTCCCACAGTGAAGAGTTTAATGGCAGCAATGTTTCTATTAAAACTAGAAAGTCTGGGGCAAAAAGTGGAACTTGGAATTCTCTGTTTCTTTAGCTGAGCACAGGGATCCAGCAATAGACAAATTATTGCCAGTTGGCAGGAAATTCTTAGCTCGGTGGGTGGATCATGTGGGGGAAAAAAAAAAACAGAGGACTTAATATGGTTGAGCTCACAGAGAAGCAGAAAGCTGGAAAGTGCGCGTTGGTCGGAGCCCAGGTAGACACGTGAGAGCGAGCCGGGAGAGCTGGACTGTGAACTGAGGAGCGATTGGCAGCAGCGGCTCAGGTAGGGCAGGGGAGCACGGGGCACGCGTCCAAAGGGGAGGAGATGTCAAGCTCTGTGAGCAAGGGTACAAGGGCAGAGGCAGGAAGGCAGAGAGGGAGTGGATTGCGAAACGGTCAGCTCCACTGAGGTGTTCCGCAGTGTTTTGCGCAACGGTCAGCTCCACTGAGGTGCTTCTGCAGTGTTGTGCAAACACGTGGGAAACAGCAAGGCTGGATCAGCTGGACACTTGGCGGAATCCAACACAGGCTTAGCAAGACCACCGGACACACAGGAGGAACCCAGTCGGTGGCCGCTGGGATGAATCTTCCAGGAATCTCAGCAGCCTTGAATTGAAAAATAAGATATTTTTAAAGGGTAAAAGCATTTTTATTGCATTGGATTTATTACAAATGCAGATGTAATATAGGACACCTTTTTAAAAAAACGAAGTGTAACTTACATATGGAGAGGCTGGCATGGTGCAGCAGGTTAAGCCACCGCTTGCCACACCGGCATCCCATATTGAAGTGCTGGCTGGAGTGCCACGGCTCCACTTCTAATCCAGCTCCCTGCTGATGGGACTGGGAAGGTAGCGGAGGACTTGTGCCCCTAATACCCATGTCCGAGACCCGGATGGAGTTCCTGGCTCCTGATTTCAGTCTGGCACAGACCCAGTTGTTGGGGGGCATTTGAGGAATGAACCAAATAAAATATAAATAAATAAATAAATAAATAAATAAATAAATACATAATTTTAAAAAAACACATGTAAGAAATGGGCAAATCCAATGTTCAACTCAGGATGACTTCTTACATTCACTCACACTTCGATCGCTACCTGGATTGAAATCTGGAACACTCAGCAACATCTGAGAGACTGCTCTGTGTCGGTGTCAATAATTACTATCCTGACATGTCACCACAGAAGAGGTATGCTTGTCCTTGAATTTCATATAAATGGCATCTACAATATTCACTTTTTGTCTGGCATTAAATTTTTAAAAGATTGACTAGGGGAGAGGCAGAGAGAGAGAGATCTGTCTGCTGCTTTGCTCTCCAGATGGCTGCAACAGCCAGGGAAGCCAGGAGCCAGGAGCTTCTTCTGGGTCTCCCATGTGGGTGGCAGGAGCCCCAGCACCTGGGCCATCTCCCGCTGCTTTCCCAGACTGTTAGCAGGGGGCTGGGTTGGAAGCAGGATTTGAACTGGCACTCATATGGTATGCTTGCACCACAGGCAGCAGCTTAACCTGCTGTACCACACCAGCCCCTATTTAATTATTTGAAAGAGAGAAAAGGATCTCTCCTAAAGCCAAAAACTCCACCCTGCTCCGCCCACATCCATGGAAAGGGCCCAGGTACTTGGGCCGTCCTCAGCTGCTTTCCCAGGCTCATTAGCAGGGAGCTGGATACGATGGAATGCCGTTGTCACAAGCAGCAACTTAACCCACTGCATCACAATGCCAGCCTCCCTGTCTGCCTTCATTCAACAGACGTGTTTAAGATTAATCCAGGTTGTCATGTGAATCAGTCATTCATTTTTTTTTTATGTTGGGGCTGAGTAGTAGGTCATTATATAAGTCTACCATAATTTTTTATCCATTCTCTGATTGATAGATACATGTATTGTTTCCAATTTTTAGCTGTTGCAAATAAGCCTGCTGAGAACATATATGTATCTGTCATTTGTTGGATGTATGTACTTAATTCTCTTGGGTAAATATCTAGGACTGGAATTGCCACATCATAGAGTAGGTGTATGTTTATTTAGCATTAGTAGATCCTGCTAAGGCGTTTTACAAAATGTCTCAATCAATTTACACTCCCACCAGCAATTTTTCAAAGTTCTAGTTACTTTGGGTAGGTGTTTGGCACAGCCATTAAGATACTGCTTTGGACACCCACTTCCTGTCATTCCCTGGGAGGCAGCCGATGATGGCTTAAGTACTTGGGTCCCTGCCATCCACATGGGAGACCATGATGGAGTTCTTAGCCCAGCCCTGGCTGCTGTGGGCATTTGGGGAGTGAACCAGCAGATGGAAGATCTGTGTCTCTTTACCTCTCAAGTAAAAATAAATAAATAAATAATTCTTAAAGTTTTAGTTGCTCTATGTTGGTATTTTTATTCTATTTCACTTGAGCCATTTTGGTGAGTGTATAATGAAATATAAACCAGTTTTTGTCAGCATATTTGGAACCTGAGGCTTATTATCTGACCTCTATTCCAGGTGAAAGTGATTGGTACACAGGGTGACTGCCTCTTGCCATTTGCCTCCAGTGCTGCATAACCCATGTCTGGCAGCAAGCCGCCTGCCTGGCCTTTTCCACCCCTAACAAGGTACAGTCAGGTGGATTCTCTGTGGCCTGTGTCTCAGCTCCCTCCAGCATCCTTATGAGCTGTTTCTGCATTTTCCTGCGCAGAGGCCCAGCTGTTGTGGACTCCCCTCTTGAGGGAAATCCACTAAGAACAGAATTGCAGTGGAGGGGGACAGGATATCTTTCAGCTGAGCTGCAAGCTCAGTGTGCAGGAGGAACAGGCCAGGGCCGAGTGCGGGGCCAAGCTGAGGGGGCAGGGCTGAGAGTTCTCTGATAACACCAGGAAATGGGAGTGCCCTTCGGGCACCCGCCTCCTGGCTGCAGCTTTCCCAGCTCCTCTGGCCCACCTCTCTCTTCTCAGAGAACGATCCATGCACCCATAGGGAGCACGTGCCCCATGTTTGCCATGCATGAAGCCTGTACCCAGTGCCTCAGCCTTGTCTCCTGCCATTAGCAAGGGATCACACACATCCTTGCTGTTCACCTTTTTGAAAATAATGTGCAGGGGCAGGCATTCGCCACAGTGGTTAAGATGCCCTTCAGGATGCCCCCATCCTATGTCAGAGTGCTTGGGTTTGAGTTCCGGCTCTGCTGCTTTTTTTTTTTCTTTAGTTTTTAATTTTTTTAAAAAAGGATTTATTTATTTATTTGAGAGGCAGAGTTACAGACAGAGAGAGAGGTCTTCCATCCATTGGTCCACTCCCGAAATGGCCACAACAGTTGGAGCTGGGCTGATCTGAAGCCAAGAGTTTCTTCCAGGTCTCCCACATGGGTGGCAGGGGCCCAAGGACATTAGCAGGGAGCTGGATCAGAAGTGGAGCAGCCAGGTCTCGAACCAGCACACACAGACGATGCCAATGCCACAGGTGGTGGTTTTACCATAGCGCCGGCCCCTATTTTTAATTTTTTAACATGATTTGTTTACTTATTTGAAAGTCAGATTTAGAAAGAGAGAGATCATCAATCTGCTGGCTCACTCCTGAGTTGGGCCAGGCCAGAGCCAGGAACCTGGAACTCCATACTGATCTCCCATGCTGGTGACAAGGCCCACAGACTTGGGCCATCCTCCGCTGCCTTCCCAGGTGCATTAGCAGGGAACTAGATCAAAAATGGAGCAGCCAGGTCTGGACAGCCAGGTCTGGGTGCTCTGACACAGTGTTGCAGGTGGCAGTTCAACCCATTGGGCCCCAACTCCACCTCCACTGCTCTGCTTTTGCTTTTTTTTTGGATAGGCAGAGTTAGTGAGAGAGAGAGAGAGAGAGACAGACAGAGAGAAAGGTCTTCCTTCTGTTGGTTCACCCCCCAAATGGCCGCTACATCCAGCACACCGCGCCGATCTGAAGTCAGGAGCCAGGTGCTTCCTCCTGGACTCCCATGTGGGTGCAGGGCCCAAGCACTTGGGCCTTCCTCCACTGCTTTCCCGGGCCACAGCAGAGAACTGGACTACAGGAGGAGCAACCAAGACAGAATCTGGCGCCCCAACCAGGACTAGAACCCGGGGTGTCGGCACCGCAGGCGGAGGATTAGCCTAGTGAGCCACTGCGCTGGCCGTCTGCTCTACTTTCAATCTCTGTTAATGCACACTCTGGGAAGCAGCACGTGACGGCTCAAGAACTTGGGTCCCTGCCACCCAGAAGACCAGATGGAGTTCCTAGCTTAGGCCTGACCCAGTCCCAGATATTGTAGACAATTGGAGAATGAAACATTAGATGGAAGATGGTGTGTGTGTGTGTGTGTCACTCTGCCTCTCAAATAAACGCATGTTGATAAAATCAGTTACATCTGAAACGATCCTATTTGCAAATACATCACATTATAGTGTTCAGGGCAGACATGAATTTGGAGCCCAGTACAAGGGGATCAAGAACATTTTAGGGGATACTGCTATGGACCAGGAAATGGCTGTCATCCTCTCCCACAGGAGAATCCTGATTGAGTGTCTGGGTTTTCCTGGAATTGACCAAGGCTACACTCTCACTGGCAGGGGAAACAGATCATAAACAAGTTGGGCTGAGCTATAGAACAGCTGAGTACATTAAATGCACGTCTATGTCCGCTGTGGTTTGAACAAGATTTGGCTCCCCAACTCCCACAGATGTTTGAACACCAAAGTCTTATGTTAATGATTGATGGCTGGGGTGGAGACTTGATGCAATAGTGCTGTCTGGGACCTGGGCCTGGTGGGAGGCCTTCAGGTCAGTGGGGCGTGCCCTCAGAAGGTGGCTCTTGTGAAAGGCTTGGTTACAAAGGCGGAGCTGGGCCTGGTGGGTCTCTGTGCTTCCGCCCACCACGTGATGCTCTGTGAATCTCCAAAACCATAAACTAAAATGAACTGCCTTCCTTCTCAAGAAACTCCTCTCAGGTACTGTGGAAATGAAAAACTGACCAAAACAAACAAACAAACAAAAAAAACAGGGCCCGTGCTGTGGCACAATGGTAAAACTGCTGCCTGCGATGCGTGCATCCCATGTGGGTGTCAGGTGTCAGTTCTTAGCCCAGCTGCTCCATTTCCAGTACAGCTCTTTGCTGTGGCCTGGGAAAAGCAGCTGGAGAGGTCTCAAATGCTTGGGCCCCTGCCATCTACATGGGAGATCCTGGCTCAGCCCTGGCCATTGCAGCCCTCTGGGGAATGAAATAGCAGATGGAAGATCTCTCTCCCGCTCTCTGTAACTCTGACTTTCAAGTAAATAAATAAGTCTTAAAAAAAAAAAAAAGCTGACTAATAGAGCATCTGTATGTAGCTGGAAAATATTGTCCTGTTCCGAATGCAAAATCTGGATATAAGGCAAAAAAGCTATGGTAAGATGCTGGGATTAGGTTATTGTTAGGGTTTTTTGTTTGTTTGGTTGGTTGGTTTTTTGTTTTTTGACAGGCAGAGTGGACAGTGAGAGAGAGAGAGACAGAGAGAATGGTCTTCCTTTGCCATTGGTTCACCCCCCAATAGCTGCTCTGGCGGCGTGCTACAGCCAGTGCATCACGCTGATCCGAAGCCAGGAGCCAGGTGCTTCTCCTCGTCTCCCATGGGGTGCAGGGCCCAAGCACTTGGGCCATCCTCCACTGCACTCCCGGGCCACAGCAGAGAGCTGGCCTGGAAGAGGAGCAACCGGGACAGAATCCAGTGCCCCAAGCGGGACTAGAACCTGGTGTGCCGGCGCCTCAAGGCAGAGGATTAGCCTATTGAGCAGTGGCACTGGCCTATTGTTAGGGTTTTTTGAAGACTGATTTATTTATTTGAAAGAGTCAGAATGAGGCAGAGAGAAATCTTCCTTCCATTGTTTCACTCCCCAATTGACACAGCAGGCCAAAGCCAGGAGCCTGGAACTCCATCCAAGTCTCCCACACGGGTGGCAGGGGCCCAGACACTTGGGCCATCTTCTGCTGCTTCCCCAGGCACATTAGCAGGGAGCTGGATATTAAACAGAGCAGCCAGGACTTGAACTGGTGCTTATATGGGATCTTGGCATTGGCAGCAGCAGCTTAACCCGCTGCACCACAACACCAGCCCCTAGATCTTTCTTTAATGATGTCAGAGAGTTATGTTTGGACTAAACTTAAGCTGACTGGTGCTTATATCCCAGAGGGCGGGCACTTGGTGTAGTGGTCGGGACACTGTGTCTGGGTTCCAATCCCAGCCTCCTGCTAATGCAGACTTTCGGAGGCAGCAGATAATGGGTTAATAGTTGAGTCCCTGCCATGCACGTGGGAGACCTGGACTGAATTCCTGGCTCTAGGCTGAGGCCTGGCCCAGTCTGGGTTGTGGTAGGCGTTTGGGAGTGAAGTAGTAAATAGAAAATCAATCTCACACTCATCCTTGCTCGCTCTCTCTGCCTTTAATTAAAAAAAGAAAGATAGCTTACCTGCTTTGCAGCATGGTGAGGGGACAGAAAGCATCAGAAACCAGAGGGGAGGAGAAGCCGGCCCCTGACAGCCTCCCTGGGGATGCCTGCCAGCCTCCTGAGCCTGCTGGGCTCTCCTGCTCTGGGGAGATCCCGAAGCCTTCCACCAAGGCCCAGAGAAGCTTCGGTTTGAGCCTTTGCCCATGTGGCCGGGAGTTTAAGTGCACGGTTGCAGGGTGAACTGGGAGACAAGTTCCCCGACAGTAGGGGTGCAGGCTGCTCCCCCCCTACCCCTACAAGATCATGTGGCCTGGTCTAAGGCAGCCACAGGCAGAACTCAAAGTTCAGTAAGGCCAATTTTTAAATTAATAGTTTTGAGTGGCCCGCGTATCATGTTGTCAATATCCAAATGATTTGGCAGGGAATAGGTTCCCACCCCTGCACCACAGCCTCCTTGGGCTTTGCTAAAAGCCTGCCATAGGTAAGAAGAAACCAAGAAATCTGATTTTAAATGTATGCTGATCCACAATTAGGTGCATGGGATAAGCAGGGTTTTTGTTTGTTTGTTTTACCTCTTGGGGGGCCTTTAATTTTAGAAAAATACTTATTTATTTCAAAAGGCAAAGTTGGGGGGGGGGACAGACCTTCCCTACACATCCCAAAAGGCTGCAACAGCTGGGACTGGATCAGGCGAAGCCAGGAGTCAGGAACTCCATCCAGGTGTCAGACAAGGGGACTAGGGGCCCAAGCCCTTGAGCCATCTTCTGCTGCCTTCCAAGGATCATTAGCAGGGAGCTGGATCCGAAACAGCAGCTGGGACTGGGGATAGGGACCTCCCAGGTAGCAGCTTAACTGGCTGAGCCACAAAGCCAGTCCCTAGGGCTCTTTATTTTTAACCCATGAAATCACATATTTGCGCTTTGCCTCCTTTTCAGGGGAAGGAGGTTCCTTGTCTTCTTATTAGGATGTAAAATGCGCAACAGCTGAGACCCTGTCCATTGTGTTCCCTGTTGTATCCCCAGGGCTTAGGGAACAGTGAGAGCGCATGGCAGAGCTTCAGTAAATGACATGAAATGCAAGATGGTGCATTGCCCTTTGTTCAAGTGTGTGCACTCAAAGTCTGAAAACCTGCTCCTGAAGACAACCAGAGAAAATGACTACCTTTTTTTTTTTTTTTTTTTTTTTTAACGTAACTGGACTTTAGAGAGCCGGAGGGCAGGCTCATCTAACCTCAGAGTGCATAATTACATGCTGTGGGGTGGAACGCGGTACCTCAGTGGGTCTTTTATTAGTGCCATTACAATAAGTCCTAATGACTGTTAGCAACAGAGCGTGGGGAGGCGCGGTTTTGCCACTGTTTAGATCCAGCCGCTACTTGCCCCGTCATTTCACAGGGCTCCCCGTCTCTCTCTCAGCCAGCCTGGGACCTGTCGCTGACTCCTCTCCCCTGGGCCCCAGTTCCTTCATCTGTAATGTGATCCCATGACATGGCAATTAAGCGACATGTTGCATCCCTTCAGCCATGGCTCAGTGAGGCCGAGTGGGCTGCCTCAGATCACGAATTAACCAAGGTCTCCCGACGCGACTGCGGGACGCTCTGCTCTCCAACCAAGGTCCTTCCCTCCCTGCGTCACC
This sequence comes from Sylvilagus floridanus, assembly GCA_949820135.1. NCBI lineage: Eukaryota > Metazoa > Chordata > Mammalia > Lagomorpha > Leporidae > Sylvilagus > Sylvilagus floridanus. Next base: position 73,398,185 of record OX463239.1, on the reverse strand, counting down.
TCCAAAGAAGGGCTTCGCTCCCTGCTCTAATCCCAGCGTCCACAAATGCACCCGCCACATGGACAGCGATTTTATCCACTTCCAGCGGACACGCAATATACACGCGTTATCTACTGAGTGAAAGGAATGGGACTCGGAGCAAGCGAGTGGCTGCCGCTCTGCGGACCGCGCCTCCTTCGCTCCTCCGGCCACCAGGAGGCGCTGTGTCGCAGGACACCGCCCAACAGGGAGGGGCGCCTTTCTTGGCCCGGCGGCGCCTTTCGCAAGGAACCGGAAGTGCCCGAGCCGCGGAGGCCGCCGCCGCCGCCGCCGCCTCTAAGTGCCGCGTTCGCCGCTTGGGTTGCCACCGGCACCGCCGCCGAGGAAGCCGCTACAGCCGGGTCGGGAGTGGAGGCGGCGCGGCATGAAGCGGCACAGGCCCGCTCCGTAGCGCGCGTCGGCACGGTCCGGGCGGGGCCGGGGGGAAGGTGCAGTATCCGCCCGTGTTTTATGCCCCTGCGGCCGCGAGGCCTGGGCCCTCCCCGCCTCTCGGAGGAAGCGCCCCGCCAGCCCGCTCTGCGGTGGACCCGGCGCGGGGCCGAGCCGGTGGCGGGGCCCCGCTTGCCGGAAGAGGAAGCCGAGGCTCTGAGATTCCGAGTCTGCCAAGGTCCGCAGGGCGCCCCCTGAGCGCCGAGCGCTGGCCTCCGAGTCCGTTATCTGGCCTGAGCCTGGCCGGGGTGGGGAGGCCGGGGCTTGTCCGGGCTGACAGACGAGGAAACGGAAGCCCACAGAGGCGCAGGGATTTGCCCGAAGTCCGACTGCGGCAGATGGGATTCCGGCTCCCAGCTGGCGTCCTTTGCCTCCCGCCGGGCCGAGCCCCTGGCTGCTCGCCCACTGCCTCCTGCCCAGCCTCGCGCTTGTATCCTGAGCCTGGGCACCTCTCCAGCCCCCTTTCCGACTCGCTCGGCTACGCCTCTCCCCGTCCTCGTGCGTAGCTTTCGGGGTCTTGGCCCTGTCGGAGATCACGAACTTCTCAGCTCAGAGAGCTTGCGGTGTCCAAGGGGACCGCTGGCCCCTGGGTTAAACACTCTGGAGGCCACGGGAGTGGGTCCAGACTCGAGTCCTCCTGCCGCCTGCTGGCCCCCGTCTGCCCTTGGAGTGAGGGGCTCGGTGTGTGGGGCAGGTGTTGCTGTGACCCCGCCCCATGCCACCTGGTTTTTCTTTCTCCATCACCCACTTAGGCTGTGGGGACCCGGAATTAAAACTGATGACAAAGAAACAAGTGTAATCACAGATGTTCTTTTATTTTTCTCTCTTGCGAAGCTAAAACTTCAGTACGCTTAACGCTTGTAATATTCCCGAAAAGTTAACTTATTTCGGTTATTCTGAATAACCTGCCGAGGGAGGACGCAAAAATGGGATGCACGTTAAGTGACTAGAACTTTTTTATCTTGTGAAGACTGTTAAGTTATTAAATTCAGCTTAGTTCCCTTTCTGCAGAAATGGCCTGTTCCATAATTCTTGGTTATTGTACTGAGGTGATTCTGTCTCCAGCCAGTTCGATCTGATGTTATTATTGACAATAGGAATAGACACAGAAAAATAAATGTAAATCACCTGGCATTTCTGAGGGTTTGCAATAGCCAGTGAGTAGCCTCACTTCTGTGTGCCTTTTATTATGTGTTAAAGCCCTCCCATAACGTTCCTTTTCTTTTTTCTTGTGTCTGGACATCAAGGTTTATGCTATTGTTAGGATAGTCTTTTGAGTCAGTTGGGGATTTTGATAATACAAAATGCAGATACCGTAGTTTAGACATTATATCTTACATCAAAAAACTGATTATTTCTGCGTCTAAGTATCATTTTGAGACTTCTCTTTCATCTTTTGTCCATTTTAGTGATGATCAGCAGTCTTGTATCTTGTTTCATTGTCCTGAGTGGAGGGATCTTTGCTTGAAGTTGAGTCACTTGGATAAGATCTCCTTGCATGTGGAAGAGATCTAAACAGAGAAAGTACAGTCAGGTGGGCTGTAGTGAAGTGAAGAGGTAGGTGGGACAGTGAAACGCATGCCTGGGGCTGAGAACGGGCACTTAGCCTATTGTATTTTAGAAAATTCAAGTCACAGCTTTTGAGAATGCATTTGGGTATAAGGTGTAAAGAAATTCTAGAAAGTATTCAGTGAAACATTTGTCAAAATCCGTTAACATAGTATCAGATCTGTCCTACAAAAGGCCAGACATGATTGAAACAGAATGGCAGTGTCGCTTGAACATGGAGAGTGTGTGTGTACAGGTCTGTGTTTGTGTGTGTGGAGAGAGACTGACCCTAGTGGAATCCAGGAAGACCAGGTATTTACTTACAGGTGGGCTGTCGGAGCTTTTACATAGTGGAGATGGGAAGGGAATGGGACTCAAGGAGCTGGGTGGCGAGGCCTGGAGACGCTTCTGTGTCCCTGATCTTTTTCCTTAGTCCTTTCCTTGCAAAAAATAGATAAAAGGATGTGGAGATGAAGTTCCTAATTTTACACAAGGAAAGTTGTGTAATTATTAATTGTCCCTTGCTCTGTTAGGTATAAAACTAGGCCCACTGACATACTTGATGGAAAGTCGGCCTCTGCTGGCTTTAAGTAGGTCAGCAACCACCCCGTCACATACAAGTACGTGCGGATTTCAACATTCTGTGCACCAAAATAAACGTCTTTTAATTCCATTTTCCGTGAGCTTTTGGATGTGCCCTTGTCCCGGTGCGGAATGTTGGTGTGCCAAATGCCAGTCAGCAGGTGACTTAATTCTCTACCAAGCTGCACTTAGATTTTGACCCCTGGACGTGAATGTCTATTGTAGCACTATTAAGCATTACCTGTTGTACTGTCTAGTGAATTTTCTGGCCACTCTGGCTACTAGAAGATTGAAAGTGATAGTGTAGCTCACTGTAGCATGTAAAAGACACAGTAACCCAGGCTCCCAGTTCAGCTCATTTCCCTGCCATTAATGTACTCGTAGTAAACTTGAATCATAAACCGTACTCGCTACTAACTTCCCCTGTGGTAGTTACCTCTTACCACGAATTCTTGTTAATTACAAAATTAAGTTTAAATACAACATGTTAAGTGTGAAATTTGGTCACATAAATACAATTTAGTTTGTGTTCTACTGAACTAAGAATTCCCATTAGCTATTAGCAAGCCCTGATTTGGGATTGAACTGGTAAATTGAGTTCAAATTTTTATCAAAATAAGTACAAACATTGAATTTTTGCATCTACAACTTATTAAAGCCATTTAAGGATAGTATCTTGTTTTCTGTCATTGGTATACTTATATAATCAGAATGTATTATCAGTCATGTAAGTTTCTTCAAAATGTAGATATCAAAATATAGTGATATCTAGACTAGAGCAAGAGACTCAGAAACATAGCAGGCAGTGAAGTGTTTTGTTTTTTGGAGTTCCATTTAAAAGGAAACAATATATTTTCTTGGGTATGCCCTAGGAAAGTTATTACAAGCACATTGTTTGCAACAATTCTGTTACTGTTCTAATTGGTCATGATTATTTCTACTAGCTGAAGAACTGCACAGTTATCAAATGTGTTACTTTTTTAAATGCAAGAACACTTAACTCTCTTGGCACATTGAGACTCACTATTGACATGCTCCTGGGTGGAGCGTAGCAGCCAACTGGCATATGGCCTGTTTCCTTCCAGTGTGGGAAAGAAAAAAGGAATTTTGGCAAGAGATACCTAGGGAGAGTCTTTTATAAAAGTTCCCAAAGGGATTTACAGTCACTGTGAAATAGAAATGACCCCAATTTTTTTTTAATCTCATTTTGAAACTGAACACAGAGAAGGGGGAGCTATTGCTTTTCTTACTAGGTTTCATTGCAGCTGTGCTAAAACACATTTTTTTTCTTTTCTTTCTAGGGGAGGGCTGCAGGCTGTCATTCTGTTCATATAAGAAAAGACAGGCCTGTGAATAGCTCCATGTGCCTTGTTTTTTAGGAAAATGCAACATGGCAGCAGCAATGGAAACAGAACAGCTGGGTGTTGAGATATTTGAAACTGCGGAGTGTGAGGAGAATACGGAATCACAGGACCGGCCTGAATTGGAGCCCTTTTACGTTGAACGATATTCCTGGAGTCAGCTGAAAAAGCTGCTTGCTGATACTAGAAAATATCATGGCTACATGATGGCTAAGGCTCCGCACGATTTCATGTTCGTGAAGAGGAATGACCCAGATGGGCCTCACTCAGACAGAATCTATTACCTTGGTGAGTATGAAGTTACAGTTTCCCCGAGGAAATGTTTTATGTCAAATTTAAAGGCCAGAAAAAATTTGCATTCAGTTTTTTGTGAATATAAGTAACTGAGCCGGTGACTTTCACTGCCATTACAAGGGGGGGAAACCCAAATTGGAAGGAATTCAATTTTTCTATTTTAATTTCGGTTTGGCTCATTGACTTTATTTTTACTTACAAGTAGCAAATCATGATCATGATCTTTCTTTCAGAGTCACAGTTACGGATCTGGGAATTGCTTTTTCCTAAAGTTCATTTGAAATGCCTTTCCTTAGGAATGATCAGGTTACAGTGGAACCATGCGTTTGTTCCCACTCTCAACAGCTGCTCTTTTTTTTTTTTTTTAAAGGACTGATTTATTTATTTGAAAGGCAGAACAACAGAGAGAGGGAGACACACACAGAACTTTGGTCCACTGGTTCACTCCCCAAATAGCCTCAACAGCCAGGTCTGGAACAGACTGAAGCTGGGAGCCAAGAACTCCATCCTGGTCTCCCACATGGGTGGCAGGGGCCCAAGCTGCTGGGGCACCTTCCACTGCCTTCCCAGGCACCTTAGTAGGAAGCTGGATCCAAAGCTGAGTAGCTGGGACTTGCACTTGCACTCTGATATGGGATACCAGGGTCCCAAGTGGTCACTTAATCACTGGGCCATAATGCTGGCCCCAGCTTTCATTTTTTTAAAAAAAAAGATTTATTTATTTATTTATTTGAAAGGCAGAGCAGAGAGAGAGAGAGAGGTCTTCTATGCTGGTTCACTCCCCCAAATGACTGCAATGGCCGGAGCAGAGCTGATCGAAGCCAGGAGCCAAGAGGTTCTTCTGGGTCGCCCACATGGGTACAGGAGCCCAACAATTTGGGAAATCTTTGACTGCTTTCCCAGGCCATAGCAGAGAGCTGGATTGGAAGTGGAGCAGCCGGGACTTGAACCAGCGCCCATATGGGATGCCAGCACTGCAGGCGGTAGCTTTACCCACTACGCCACAGTGCCAGCCCCTTGCATTTTTTCTTTTTAAACAACAGCTGATTTAGTCTCTTCGATCTGAGACCATTTGTTCCAGACTTAAGGTCTGTTTAATTAAATATAATAATGTGCTGGTTTACTTTTTTCTTTATTTTAAGGATAATTTCTTCTCCAAAGCTATTTCCAGTATGTTCCATTCATTAATAGCATGTGTGTCCTTTTTTTTTTTTTTAAAGATTTTATTTATTTTATTTGAGAGGTAGGGTTATAGACAGTGAGAGGGAGAGACAGATAGGTCTTCCTTCCGTTGGTTCACTCCCCAGATGGCCACAATGGCCGGAGCTGAGCTGATCTTCTTCCTGGTCTCCCAAGCAGGTGCAGGGACCCAAGCACTTGGGCCATCCTCCACTGTTTTCCCAGGCCATAGGAGAGAGCTGGATTGGAAGAGGGGCAGCTGGGACATGAACCGGTGCCCATATGGGATGCCAGCAAAGCAGGTGGAGGATTAACCTACTGCACCATGGCTCCATCCCCTCCTTTTTTTTTTTTTAAATGTGCATTCTTACCACTTTTCAGCATAGTTTTTTTTTTTTTAAGATTTTATTTATTTATTCAAAAGGTAGTTAACAGAGAGAGAAAAGAGAAAGAAGGAAGAAGAGACAGAGAGAGATCTTCCGTCCACTGGCTCACCCCCCAAATGGTTGGGCTGACCTGAAGCCAGGAGCTTCTTCGGGGTTTCCCACAGGGGTGCAGGGAACCACGGACTTGGGCCACCTTCTGCTGCTTTCCCAGGCCACTAGCAAGTAGCTGGCTCAGAAGAGGAGCAGCAGGGACTTGAGCCGGTGCCCATATGGGATGTTGGCACTGCAGACAGCAGCTTTACCTGCTATGCCACAGCACCAACCCACATGTCTTTTACAGATAGAATCTGCATCATAATTATAGGCATCATTTTTTAAGAACTTCAGAGTATTCCTATATATAATTCTATAATGTAATATTTTTCTTAATCAGTTCTCTGATAATGAGCATTTAGATTTTTCTCATCTATTATGAAAGAGGAGGCATTGAATATCACTTAACGTGACATACTTACAGAACTAATTCAATAGAGTAGAATTGCTGGTGCAAAAGGAGTGTATTTTCTGAATGTTTACTTAGATGCCTGAATTCTCCCTCAAAGGGTACAGGTACCATGAACATTTGTCCCAAGCTGCTTCTCATCTCTACCAGTTGTGATGAGGAGTCACACTTTTGATCTCTGTCAGTCTGGTTAGCGAAAAGCAGATTCTCATTATAGTTTTAATTTTAGTTCTTTTATTAGTTTGAGCATCTTTTTGCATTTTTAAAAGCCATTTATATTCCTTTTTATAAGTCTCTATCTTTTTGGAGGGAATTGAGGTTTTTTTAAAGATTTATTTAATTATTTTTTAAATATTTATTTTTAAAATTTATTTGACAGGTAGAGTTATAGAAAGTGAGAGAGAGAGACAGAGAGAAAGGTCTTCCCTCCGTTGGTTCACTCCCCAAATGGCTGCAATGGCCGGCGCTGTGCCAATCCGAAACCAGGAGTCAGGTGCTTCTTCCTGGTCTCCCATGTGGGTGCAGGGCCCAAGTACCTGGGCCATCCTCTACTGCCCTCCCAGGCCACAGCAGAGAGCTGGACTGGAAGAAGAGCAACTGGGACTAGAACCCAGTGCCCACATGGGTTGCTGGTGCCACAGGCAGAGGATTAACCAAGTGAGCCACAGCGCCAGCCCTAAAGTTTTATTTATTTATTTGAAAGACAGAGCTACAGACAGGGAGAGGGAGAGATAGAGAGAAAGGTTGTCTTCCATCTGCTGGTTCACTCCCTAGGTGGCTGCAATGGCTGGAGCTGAGCCTACCCAAAACCAGGAGCCAAGAGCTTCTTCCAGATCTCCCACGTGGGTGCAGGGGCCTAAGCACTTGGGCCATCTGCTGCTGCTTCCCCAGGCCATAGACAGAAAGCTGAATTGGAACAGGAGCAGGTGGGACATGAACCAGTTGGGATGGTATATACCAGTATCACAGGTAGAGGCTTAGCCTACTACACCACAGCACTGGCCCCAAGATTGATTTTTTAAATTTATTTGTAAGTCAGAGGTAGAGGGTGGGGTGGGGGGTGACTTTACATCTGCTGGCTCACTCCCCAAATGGTTGCAACAGCCAGGGCTGGGCCAGGCTGAAGCCAGGAGGCAGGAGTTAGGATCCTCATCTGGGTCTCCCACGTGGGTGTGGGGGCCCAAATACTTGGGCCATCTTTTGCTGCTTTTCCTGGCACATTAGCAGGGAGCTGGATTGGAAGTGGAACAGCCAGGACTTGAACCAGTGCCCATCTGGGTTGCCAGAGTGACGTGCTGAGGCCTAACCTGCTGCACTACAACACTGGCCCTAAAAGAGTTTTTTTTTTTTTTTTGGACAGGCAGAGTGGACAGTGAGAGAGAGAAGGTCTTCCTTTTGCCGTTGGTTCACCTTCCATTGGCCGCCGTGCTGCGGCCGGCACACCGCACTGATCTGATGGCAGGAGCCAGGTGCTTCTTCTGGTCTCCCATGGGGTGCAGGGCCCAGGCACTTGGACCATCCTCCACTGTATTCCCGGGCCACAGCAGAGAGCTGGCCTGGAAAAGAGGCAACTGGGACAGAATCCAGTGCCCCGACCGGGACTAGAACCTGGTGTGCCGGCGCCACAAGGCGGAGGATTAGCCTAGTGAGCCTCGGCACTGGCCTTTTTGGGGCAGGTGCCATGGCACAGTAGGTTAATCCTCCACCTGCAGCACCAGCATCCCATATGGGCACCAGTTCTAGTCTCAGCTGCTCCTCTTCCAATCTAGCTCTCTGCTATCGCCTGGGAAAGCAGTAGAAGATGGCTCAAGTCCTTGGGCCCCTGCACCTGCATAGGAGACCAGAAGAAGTACCTGGCTCTTGGCTTCAGATCAGCACAGCTCTGGCCGTTGCGGCCATTTGGGAAGTGAACCAACGGATGGAAGCCCTTTCTCTCTGTCTCTCCCTATCACCGTCTGTAACTTTACCTCTCAAATAAATAAATAAAATATTTAAAAAAAGATTTATTTTATTGTTTGAAAGGCATAGTTATACAGAGAGGAGAGACAGAGAGAGAGATCTTCTGTTCACTGGTTCACTCCTCAGTTGTCCACAGTGGCCAGGGCTGGGCCAGACCAAAGCCAGGAGCTTCATCTGGGTCACCAACATTTGCACAGGGGCCGAAGCATTTGGGCCATCCTCCGCTGCCTTCCAAGGAGCACTCTCAGGGAGCTGTACTGGAAGTGAATCAGCCAGGTCTCAAACGGGCACCCATGTGGGATGCTGGCACCCTCGGTGGTGGCTTTACCTGCAACACCTGATTTGAAGATGATATCCCAAGTGGCATCTTAACCAGATGGCAAATCCTGACCCTGGAAGGTTCTTTTTTTTTTTTTTTTTTTAAGATTTATTTATTTATTTGAAAGAGTTACACAGAGAGAAGGAGAGACAGAGAGAGAGAGAGAGAGAGAGAGAGAGAGAGAAAGAGAAAGTCTTCCATCCACTGTTTTACTCCCCAGATGGCTGCAATGGCCAGAGCTGTGCTGATCCAAAGCCAGAGAGCTGGATCAGAAGTGGAGCAGCTGGGACTCAAACTGGTGTCCATATGGGATGCCAGCACTGCAGGCGGTGGCTTTACCCACTAGGCCAGTATCAGCCCCTAGAAGATTCTTTTATAGGCAATTGTACATTACTAAGAATGCTTATCCCAAATGTGGCATGCTTAGAAGAAGCATTATACAGTAACAAACATTTTATTATATTACCATTTTATGTATTCACATGACATGATTTGATTCATTGATAGAAGACATCAGCCCAAATAGGCTACTGTAGTTCTGAAGACCAGTAAATACCACTAGGAAAGGGACAATGGGAAAAACATTTGTGCTTATTCAGAATTGGTGTCTCTGTACGTAAAATGCCTTAGAAATTGTTACTAGTCGTGGATAAGGCCAAGGCAGGCGTTATAGAACCAGGAGCACATGGAGGGGTGACTGGAAGGACACTGAGGAAAGGTTCTCATTTGAGGATAAGTGAGAACCATTTAACTTTTTTATTATTATTACTGGGGGCCGACGCTGTGGCATAGCAGGTTAAAGCCCAGACCTGCAGCACCGGCATCCCATATGGGATGTTCAAGTCCTGGCTGCCCCTGTTCTCAGCCAGCTCCCTGCTAATGCACCAAGAAAACCAGAGAATAGCCCAAGGGCTTGGGCCCTTGCACACGTGTGGGAAACCCAGAAGAAGCTCTTGGCTTCTGGCTTCGGATTGGCTCAGCTCCAGCTCATGTGGCCATTTGGAGAGTGAACCGGCAGATGGAAAAACCACTCCTTTCTGTAACTCTTTCAAATAAATAAAATATTATTATATATTTGTCTCTCTATTTAGAGGCCTGAGGACTCTTAGGAGAAGGCATAAGGAAGGCACACCGGGTTCTAGTCCCGGTCGGGGCACCGGATTCTGTCCCGGTTGCCCCTCTTCCAGGCCAGCCCTCTGCTGTGGCCCAGGAGTGCAGTGGAGGATGGCCCAGGTGCTTGGGCCCTGCACCCCATGGGGAGACCAGGAAAAGCACCTGGCTCCTGGCTCCTGCCATCGGACGAGCGCGGTGCGCCGGCCGCAGCGCGCCAACCGCGGCGGCCATTGGAGGGTGAACCAACGGCAAAGGAAGACCTTTCTCTCTGTCTCTCTCTCTCACTGTCCACTCTGCCTGTAAAAAAAAAAAAAAAAAAAAAAAAAATTTTGATGCCACAGTGCTGGTCCTGGTAATCATAGTCTTAACAATCTTGTAAGAAAGTGGCTTAGGGCCGCACTGTTGTGTAGTGGATAAAGCTTCTCCCTGTGGCACCAGCATCCCATATGGGTGCTAGTTTGAGTCCTGGCTGCTCCACTTCCAGTCCAGCTCCCTGTTAATGACCTGAGAAAGCAGTGGAAGATGGCCTAAGTCTTTGGGCCCCTGCAGCCACATGGGAGACCTAGAAGAAGCTCCTACCTAGCCTCCGACTTAAGACTGGCCCATCTCCAGCTGTTGCAGCCATTTGGGGAGTGAACCAGTGGATGGAAGATCTCTCTCTCTCTCTTCAGCTCTGCCTTTCAAATAAATAAATAAACCATTTTTTTTTGTTTTTAAAAAAAGCAGCTCTAGAATGTACAAAATAGATTTAAGACAAAATTAATATTATGCTATAAATGTTAGTTGATGTCTAATTTTTTACTCCAAAAATTAAAAAAAAACCACAAACTAAGAAAGGTTTAGAAAAAATAAGGAAACAAAGGAAAATGCAGATATTTGAGAGCTCGTCCTCTGCTTTTGCAAGGGTTAGCCTGGAAGTTACTGTGCCTTCCACAGGCTGCCTTTTGCTGCTGTCATCAGAAACAGGCTGAGATTCTGTTCCACCTGAGAGAAAGTTTCTTACCCTTTCTGTATGATTTCTTTTCTCCTTCCTTTACTCTCCCCAGCTTTCTGGAAGTGATACCTTTTCTAGTACTTCTTAGTGTAGAAAAACTTTGTTTTAACTTTATTCAAGTTTTCTTTGTTTCTCAACTTCATAACCACATTGTGTTTCCATTAGCTCTCTTTTGTGTGTGACTCACTCTATGCTGCTGTGATCTTCCCATTCGATTGTTGCATGATTTCACAGAGTAGACTTGGCTTCTGCTTGATTTAGACCTCTTTTTCCTTTGCCCTTCCCCAGTAAAGGACAAAGAGGTGTTTAGCAAATCAGGCATCCGTTTCTATGTTTTTTATTAATTTATGTATATACATACACACAGACACACACACACACATGAAAGACTTGTTTATTTGAAAAGCAGAGTTACATAGGAAGAGAGAGAGAGAGACAGAAGCTGGGCCAAAGTGTCTCCCACATGGGCACAGAGTTCCAAGTACTTGGGCCATCTGCTTTCCTAGGTGCATTAGCAGGGACTTGGATCAGAAGTAGAGCAGCTGGGACTCAAACTGGCACTCATATGTGATACTAGCGTTGTAGGCAGTGGCTTAACCTTGTTTTGTTGAAGAAAATGTCCATGGCATATGTCATGTGCATATCATATTTAATAACATTAGTTATGGATCCTGTAGAGTACAAAATATTGTGCTAAGTGAAAGGCATTATGTAGTTACTAGTAATTATGATTGTATTAAGAATACTATTTTAAAAATAATTATAGGGGTCAGTGCCGTGGCATAGCAGGTAAAGCTGCTGCTGGTTTGTGTCCTGGATGCTTCATTTCCAGTTTAGCTCCCTGCTAACGTGCCTGGGAAAGCAGCAGAAGATGGCCCAAGTGCTGGGGCCCCTGCACCCACGTGGGAGACCTGGAAGAAACTCTTGGCTCTTGGCTTTGGAGCGGCTCAGCTCCGTCTGTTGGGGCTGTTTGGTGGGTGGGCCAGCAGATGGAAGATCTCTCTCTCTCTGTCTCTTCCTCTCTCTAACTCTACCTTTCAAATAAATCTTTTTGAAAAATTACAATAATAAGTGATTATTTTTTTCTTATAGCTATGTCTGGTGAGAACAGAGAAAATACACTGTTTTATTCTGAAATTCCCAAAAGTGTCAACAGAGCAGCAGTCTTAATGCTCTCTTGGAAGCCTCTTTTGGATCTCTTTCAGGTAGGATTAAATGCTGTTTTCCCCATAATTTGGTCTGTTTTCAGATGCTTGCATTTATTTAGAGGCAGAAATTGAGTTGTAGCTTTTTATTTTTGAAATAAATGTGAATCAAAAAATATTTTTATGTTTTTACATGTGTGATCTTTGAATTCCAATATCTGAAACTATAAAATATTACAGTATTCAGTCATCTTTAACTGTGATCTCCCTATTGAACTGCCTTTTCCCTTTCATTAACTTTCTAATTCTTACATTTTTTGGAGGATTTTTTTTTAAGATTTATTTTATTTATTTGAAAGCATTACAGAGAGAGGTAGAGACAGAGGGAGAGAGGTCTTCCATCTGCTGGTTCAGTCCCCAAATGGCTGCAATGGCCAGAGCTGAGCCATCCAAAGCCAGGAGCTTCCTCGGGGTTCCCACGTGTTTGCAGGCATCCAAGCACTTAGGCCATCCTCTGCAGCTTTCCCAGGCACATTAGTAGGGAGCTGGATCAAAAGTGGAACAGGTGGAACTCGAACCAGCACCCATATGGGATGCCAGCGCTGTAGTCCAGGGCATTAACCCGCTGTGCCACAGCACTGGCCCTTGAAGAAATTCTTTACATAAAAGAGCTAGCATATATTTCCTTAAAGATTTTTACTTATATATTGAAATTTAATTTATAGTTCTAATGCTTAGTAACAGCATTAACTTAAATAAAGTTTGGGTTTTTCATCTAAATTGTATAATTTAGTTTGTATAAAATCAAAACTTAGAGGCTTTTGTTTCAAATTTTTAGACAAAAAAATAGTTGAGAGTATCTTAAGGACAAGATGGTAGTCTGAGTATATTTGCCTTTTTGCTTCTCTTTATTTTTACATTATTTCCTTGTTGAATACCACGTTTGGGCTAAAGTATACTAAAACATATTTCTGATGAGAATTTTTAGAAAATAACCTTTGTAACTATCCATTTGTAATGGATGTTCTTATGCACAGGCTTTTTAAAAATTTATTTATTTGACAGGTAGAGTTACAGACAGAGAGAGAGAGAGAGAGACAGAGAGAAAAGCCTTTCTTCCGTTGGGTCACCCCCCTAATGACCGCCACGGCCAGCGCTGTGCTGATCTAAAGCCAGGAGCCAGGTGCTTCCTCCTGGTCTCCCATGTGGGTGCAGGGCCCAAGCACTTGGGGCATCCTCCACTGCCTTTCCGGGCCACAGCAGAGAGCTGGACTTGAAGAGGAGTAGCTGGGACTAGAACTGGCGCCCATATGGGCTGCCGGCGCTGCAGGTGGAGGATTAACCAAGTGAGCCACTGTGCAGGCCCCATGCATAGGCTTTTTTTTTTTTTAAAGTTCTTCCTAATTCTGAGAACAATGTATTGAACTGAAGTAATAGTAATTCTCTTAAGGAACAATTTGTAAATTACTAAGTCAAAAGGCTTTTGTTTTTGTTTCGCTTTTATAATGGAAATTTTCATAACATTCAAAAGTAAAATAGCATATGAATAGTTTTCAGTAATTATTAAATCTTGGCCATCAGTCTTTCACTGTAGCCCTACCAACTCTCCCTCAAAATCCCCACCCCTACTTCTCAGATTATTTTGAAGTAGATGCCAGTAGGTTATTGAATTTGTAAATAAATCAATATGTATCTATAAGTGACACTAATAACTCTTTTTAGTCATTACAATATCGTGCTCACACCTAAAATTATTGGTCATTTCTTCATATCCTCACTTATTCACTTAGCTTACAAATTTCCTGATTTTTGAACAGATTTTTTTCTTTTCTGTCAAACAATTTTTTATGTCTGTATTTGAAAGGCATAGAAACAGAGAGTAGTTGGGCAGAGAGAAAGAAAGAGTGACAGAACTATCTCTTATCTTTTGGTTTTATCCCCAAATGACTGCAATAATCAGGTGTGGGCCAGGCCAAAACCAGGAGCCAGGAACTTGGGTGGTCGGGGCCCATCTTCCTTCTCATGTGCATTAGTAGGGAGCTGGATCAGAAGCAGAACAAACACCCCGGACTCAAACCAGCAAGGTGGGATGCTGGCATCACCAGGAGCAGCTTAACTCACAATGCCGGAATGCTAACTTCTTTCTTTTTTATTTCCCCCCAAAGATACCTTTGATTTAAGGAATACAAACCTCATGTATTTCATAAGTACAACCTTAGGAATATAGTTATTCTTCCCACCGTACCCGCCCTCCCACCCACACTCCCACCCCTCCTCCTCCCTCTCCATTGCCAGTCTCATTCCCCACCAAGATCCATTTCTTTTTTTTTTCTTTAAAGACTTATTTATTTATTTGAAAGTCAGTTATACAGAGAGAGAGAAAGAGGTCTCCCATCCACTGGTTCACTTCCCAATTGGAAATTTGAGGCACACAGAGACAGGAAGTAAAGGCCCTGAGGAGACACAGATTAGACTTAGGTTGCGACAAGCCAAGAGGCTGCTAGAGCCGCCAGGAAGAGCCAAGGAAAGATGCCTCTGGGGCCAGCTCTCGGCATAGCGGGTAGAGTCACTGCCTGTGGTGCCGGCAGCCCATATGGGCACAAGTTCAAGTCCCGGCTGCTCCACTTCCGATCCAGCTCTCTGCTATGGCCTGGGAAAGCAGAGGAAGATGGCCAAGTCCTTGGGCCCCTGCACCTGCGTGAGAGACCCAGAAGAAGCTCCTGGCTCCTGCCTTGGAATCAGTGCAGCTCCAGCCATTGAGGCCAGTTCGGGAGTACACCAGCAGATGGAAGACCTCTCTCTTCTTCTTTTTTTTTTTTTTTTTTTTTAACAGGCAAAGTGGACAGTGAGAGAGAGAGAGAGACAGAGAGAAAGGTCTTCCTTTGCTGTTGGTTCACCCTCCAGTGGCTGCCGCGGTCGGCATGCTGTGATCAGCACACTCGCTGATCCGATGGCAGGAGCCAGGTGCTTCTCCTGGTCTCCCATGGGGTGCAGGACCCAAGCACTTGGGCCATCCTCCACTGCACTCCCGGGCCACAGCAGAGAGCTGGCCTAGAAGAGGGGCAACCGGGACAGAATCTGGCACCCTGACCGGGACTAGAACCCAGTGTTCCAGCACCGCAAGGCAGAGGATTAGCCTATTGAGCCACAGCGCTGGCCAAGACCTCTCTCTTCTTTGCTTCTCCTTCTATTCTGTGTAATTCTGACTTTGAAATAAATAAATAAATCTTAAAAAAAAAAAGGCCGGCGCCGTGGCTCAACAGGCTAATCCTCCGCCTTGCGGCGCCGGCACACCGGGTTCTAGTCCCGGTCGGGGCACCGATTCTGTCCCGGTTGCCCCTCTTCCAGGCCAGCCCTCTGCTGTGGCCCGGGAGTGCAGTGGAGGATGGCCCAGGTGCTTGGGTCCTGCACCCCATGGGGAGACCAGGAAAAGCACCTGGCTCCTGGCTCCTGCCATCGGACGAGCGCGGTGTGCCGGCCGCGGCGGCCATTGGAGGGTGAACCAACGGCAAAAGGAAGACCTTTCTCTTTCTCTCTGTCTCTCTCTCTCTCACTGTCCACTCTGCCTGTAAAAAAAAAAAAAAAAATCTTAAAAAAAAAAATAGATTGGTCTAGGAGGCTGACCCTGATGACTTCTTAATTTTGGATTACTGATCTCAGGAATAAATTTCTCACAAGTTTGTGATAACTTATTACAGCACCCCTAAAAAACTAATCCATGTCCTTTGATGCACAAATTTTTTAATGGTGATGAATTCTAATGTTTCTAATTTTTAATTGACAGATATAGAGAGACATCTCCCATCCTCTGATTCACAAGAACTGGGGCTAGGCCAGACTGAAGCCTGAAACTGGGAATTCAGTTCAGGCTATGTGGTGGCAGGGACCCAAGGACTTGAGCTATCTTCTGCTTCCTCCCAGGGTATGCATTAGCAGGAAGCTGGAATTGGGAGTGGAGCTGGGACTTGAACCCAAGCACTCCAGTATGGGTTATGGGTATGCCAAGCATCACCTTACATGCTGTGCCACACACCTATCCCACCTTTGGTGTTAAATCCGAGAAGGCTGTGCAGATTTTCATCTATGTTTTCTTATAGAAGAGTTTTATAGTTTTAGTTCTTTTTTTCCCCCTAGTATTGATTTATTTATTTGAAAGGCAGAGTTACAGAGTCAGAGGCATAGAGAGAGAGGGGTCTTCTATCCACTGGTTCACTCCTCAAATGGCCGCAACAGCCAAAGCTGGGCTGATTTAAAGCCAGGAGCCTGGAGCTTCTTCCAGGTCTCCCATAAGGTGCAGGGGCACAAGGACTTGGTCCATTTTCTACTGCTTTCCCAGATTTTACATTCAGATCTTTGGTCCATTGAGTTGATTTTTGAATATGATGTGAAATAGGGGCCCAAATTAATTATTTTACATATGGATATCCCATTATCCCAGAAATGTGAATATCCAGTTATCCCATTTGCTTAAAGACTATCCCTATTTGAATGGTTTTAGCATGCTTGTTGACTATAAATATACAGTTGTATTTTTTTTAAAGATCTATTTTATTTGCAAGTCAGAATTACAGGGAGAGAGGGAGAAAGGGGGAGAGAGAGAGATGTTTGATCTGCTGGTTCACCCCCAGATGGCTGCAATAGCCAGGGCTGGGCCAGGCTGAAGCCAAGAGTTTTATCCAGGCCTCCCATGTGGGTGCATGGGCCCAAGGACTTGGGCCATCTTCCCCTGCTTTCCCAGGCACATTAGCAGGGAGCTGGATCAGAACTGGAGCAGCTGGGACTCGAATTGGTACCCACATGGAATGCTAACACCACAGACTGTGGCTTAACCAATACTGTGCCTCAGTGCTGTCCCTGATGGAAATATTTCTTTCTTTTTTTTTTTTTTTTTAAGGGAAAGGGTTTATTGGGGAACACCCTACAGACCAGAGTGAAGGGGCGGCGAAGGAAAAAGAGAGAGAAAGTATAAGAGAGAGAGAGACAGAGGAGAGAGCGCAGGAGAGAAGGGCCAAGAGCCAAGAGAGCACAAGAGAGAAGGGCCAAGAGAGCACATGTTCAGGAACAGGCCCTTTTAAAACTTCGCCTGAGGGCGGGCAGGGAAGCAGGAGCTGCGAATCCCCTTAGGATGGGGGTGGAGCCTGGCTCAGGTAGCTGGGCCATGTGGCCACCTGGCTACAACTGTGCCAGTTTCCTAACATTCCCCCCTTTTGTTTTTTATAAAGCAGGATTTGTATGGGGTTACATTAGTCCCAAAAGTCCAGAAAGGGTAGAGGGACTATGATCTGTCTTTAGAGCTACTTCCTGCTGACATGGGGCAACGAGGTACTCTTTGCTGGCATGGGGTGATGCTTCAAGCCGCTGTCTCCTGGGTGAGGAACCGAGTATATCAGCAGCATTTGGTTGACCGCCTGGTTGCTGAAGGCCTGCGTTTGTTCCATTTTAACCTGCTGTAAACACTTAGACATTGTAGTATGGAAGACAGGGTGAGAATAGTAACCAATGATCCTAAGAGTAGCATTAACCAGGGATTAAGAGGATTTTATAGAGAGGAAATGGAGGGGGTCTCTGGACCCTTGTGGGGACAGTTTGATGGATGTAGCTTAAAGCTGATTCCAGCCAAGACTGGGAGAAAGGCCACTTAACTTTTTTGCAAGCAGCTGGGCTTGTCTGTAGAGAAATTCTGAACAATCATACAACATTAAGTGGGGAAGAGGACCATCAGTACACACAGGTTGGGAGTAGAGCCATTGGTGGTAGAGGCTATGATTACAAAGGAATGAGGCCCAAGTGGGCTAGATACAGAGAACAGAGTTGTTATTAGAGAACCTAAGAAAGGTGCTGTCTAAGCTACAAGTAAGTTTTCTGATTGAGGGGAAAATGGAACCTGACAGAAGGGGCTTGATAATAATCTGGTGGGCTTTAGGCCTTGTAAATTATGAGGCTCAGACTCATCTATCTCTTCATAGAATACATCCTAAGGGAGGCGAGAACCTCCTTGGGGAGGGCACCCTGTTGACTTCCATTACCTAGCTGGCCTGGGAGGAGAGCTGGCCAAGTAAAGGCAGGTGGCATCTCTAACAGGAAATTTACAGTTCTGCCTACAATGTTACTGACCCTGGTTGGCTGTCCCCTCAGCTGCAGTGGTCGCTTTGGAAGCTGGGCTGAGTGAAGGGCTTTTCAGCTTAGAGCCAATAAGATCTGTGGCTCTGACCTGGGTGTCCTTCAACTCCAGGGCAGGTCCATTTCCAGTGATGCAACTCTTGGCTGGCAGAGCTGCCAGGGCTCTCCACAAGCTGACTTCTGCTGAAGCCCAGACTTTCCACATTGAAAACTACTGCAGTGGACTGGCCTGTTGGGTCTCCTTGAGGGCAGATCACTGTACAGACAGCCATTAATAGGCCTGCCACCTAGGCTTCTGATGCCTAGCTTTTTTCCTTCTGGTTTCTGTTAGAGCAGACCAGAGGATGCAAGTCAAGGGGGTGCTCAAGTCGATGGATGTATTTCTGAACATTAATTCTTTGCCATTGTCCTGTCTATCCTTATACCAAATTGTATTGATTAATTTAGCTTTCTACTAACTTTTGAAATCAAAGTGGGAGTTTTTCAATGTTCAAGATCATTTTGGCTATTCTGTGTCCCTTTTAATTCCTTTTGAATATTATTAGAGTCAGTTTGTCCATTATCTGGAAAAAAAGGCAGTTGGGATTTTGATAAGCATTCCATTTTACTGTCTTCAGTCCATGCACATGGAATGTCTTCCCATTTATTTAAATCTTTTTACTTCATTTAAAGTAGTTTTCTATGTATACTTTTTAATAAACATTTTATTTCAGAATAGTTTTAAATTTACAAAATAAAAATTGTGAAGTAGTAAAAAGAGTTCCCATATACCCCCTACCTAGCAACCCCTATTTATGTATACTGCCTTATTTAAATTTATTCCTATTTTTTTTTTTTACAGGCAGAGTGGACAGTGAAAGAGACAGAGAGAAAGGTCTTTCTTTGCCATTGGTTTACCCTCCAATGGCCGCCACGCCAGCGCGCTTGCGCCAGCGCACCACACTCTGAAGCCAAGAGCCAGGTGCTTCTCCTGGTCTCCCATGGGGTGCAGGGCCCAAGCACTTGGGCCACCCTCCACTGCACTCCCGGGCCACAGCAGAGAGCTGGCCTGGAAGAGGGGCAACCGGGACAGAATCCGGCACCCCGACCGGGACTAGAACCGGTGTGCCGGTGCCGCTAGGCAGAGGATTAGCCTGTTGAGCTGCGGCGCCGGCCAAATTTATTCCTATTTTTAAAAATATTTATTTATTTGAAAGGCAAAGTATCAGAGAGAGACAGATCTTCTATCCCCTGGCTCACTCCCCAAATGGCAACAGTGCTTGCCCAAGAGAAGCCAGAAGCCTGAAACTCCATCCTGATCTCCCACATGAGTGGCAGAGACCTAGGTACTTGAGCCATCATCTGCTCTTCTCCCAGGCTCACCTGTAGGGAGGAGGAGCTTCTGGGACCCAAACTGGCACTTTGATATAGGATACTGATGTCTCAGGTGGTAGCTTAACCTGCTGAGTTACAATGCCAGTTAGTCTTTCCCTCTCTCTTTCTCTTTTTCTTTCTCTCTCTAAAGATAGTTTGAGAATTTTTGGTTTTAATTTTTTAGATATTTGGTAGAAATCATCACTGAAACTCTTATTAATGGGATGTTATAGGTCTATTCAATTTTTATTTCTTTAGTCAGTTTATATATTTCTAGAAATTTGTCATTTCATTTTGGTTGTTTAACAGTTGTTCATAGTATTCCTTTGAAATCTTTTCTATTCCCATAAGGGTTGTTAGTAGTGACTCCTCTTTTATTTTTGATTTTTGCCATTTGAGCACTTTGTACGAACACTTTCCGTTTCTGTTACTCCACCAAAATTCATCAATTTTGTTGATATTTTTTCATCTGGGTCTCCCGTGTGGATCCAGGGGCCCAAGCACTTGGGCCGTCTTCCACTGCTTTCCCAGGCACATTATTAACAGGGAGCTGGGTCAAAATCCAGCAGCTGGAACTCAGAGTGGCCCTCATACCATAGGTGGTAGCTTCACTTGCTGCACCACAGCAACAGCCTCAATTTTGTTGATATTTTAATAAGACCAACTTTTGGTTTTGTTGGGTTCTGTTTTTCTATTCTTTATTTTGTTCATTTCCCATCTAATTTGTATCATTCCCTTCCATCTCTGCTTGCTTAGAAAGTAGTTTGTTCTTTATTTCCCATTGTCTTAAGATGGAAGACTAGGTAGTTGGTTCGAGATATTTTTTTTTTTTAAGATTTATTTATTTATTCAAAAGTCAGAGTTACACACATACACACACACACACACACACACAGAGAGAGAGAGAGAGAGAGAGAGAGAGATGGGATGCCGGTGCTTCAGGCCAGGGCTTTAACCTGCTGTGCCACAGCGCCAGCCCCTGAGATGTCTTTTTTAACATAGGCATTTACAGTTAATGATTTTTCTGTTAATCACTGTGTCCCTTAAGTTTTGCTATATTGTTTTTGTTTTCTTCCATCTCAGAATATTTTTTGATCTCCTGTGTGGTTTCTCCTTTGATTTACTGTATTCTCTCTCCTTGTGCTGCTAACTTTTAATAGCCCTCAGGCAGTGAGCTGGATGATTCCCATTTCTCAAGGATCTCTGCCCCTTTTTGTATGAAATCTGAATCTTCAATGTGTTAATTTATATATTTTGTCTATTTTTTCAGTTGTTTCAGATGGGAAGGTAAATCTGGTCTCACTCCATTTTGGCTTAAAGTAGTTTTCTTTTTTTAACATTTCAATCTCTGGAATATATGAGAAGTGGATCCAATTTTATCTCTCTACAAATGGCTTTCCACAGTGATTACAACTGATTTAAAATTTAGATGAGTAGTCATTGATTATAAAAGCACCACATTTTTCTACATTTGATCTTAGCTGAAAGGCCGAGAAGCGATACCACATTTTTCTTACTAATGTCTAAGAATTCTATTTTAGATGTTCTATACCATTGTTCATTCTATGTCTCATGTCTTAACTTTATAGTATATAGTAAGGCTAACTTTTTTTCATCCTAATCTTTTTCAGCATTTTTAAGACAATCTTGTCTGTTATTCTTTCAGATAAATTTTATGATCATGAAATTTAAAATAGAGTTCTGTTTTGAAAGTTAATTTCTTAGCTCTAAAATTTCTTGCGTTTTATTTGTAAAGTGTTAAAACATATTAAAAGGCCAGCGCCGTGGCTCAATAGGCTAATCCTCCGCCTGTGGCGCCAGCACACCAGGTTCTAGTCCTGGTCGGGGCACCTGATTCTGTCCCAGTTGCCCGTCTTCCAGGCCAGCTCTGCTGTGGCCCGGGAAGGCAGTGGAGGATGGCCCAGGTGCTTGGCCCCTGCACCCCATGGGAGACCAGGATAAGCATCTGTCTCCTGCCATCGGATCAGCACAGTACGCCAGCCGCAGCACACCAGCCATGGCGGCCATTGGAGGGTGAACCAACGGCAAAAGGAAGACCTTTCTCTCTGTCTCTCTTACTGTCCACTCTGCCTGTCCAAAAAAAAAAAAAAAAAAGCCGTATTAAAGATAGGGGCCAGAGCTGTGGCACAGTGGGTTAAAGCCCCAGCTTGCAGTGTCAGCATCCCATATGGATGCCAGTTCGAGTCCCAGCTGCTCCTCTTCCAATCCAATTCTCTGCTATGGCCTGGGAAAGCAATGGAAGATGCTCCAAGTCGTTGGGCCCCTGCATCCACATGGGAGACCCAGAAGAAGCTGCTGGCTCCTGGCTTCAGATCAGCTCAGCTCTGGCCATTGTGGTCATTTGGGGAGTGAACCAGTAGAATGGAAGACCTCTCTCTCTGTGTCTCTACCTCTCTCTGTAACTCCGTCTTTCAAATAAAATAAAATAATTCTTTAAAAAATATTAACTATAAACCAAACCTGGTGACATTCAGATAAAATATGACGGGAGAACTTCACACTTAGTCTTCTACTCAGAATCGCTCTTGGCTTAAGTGGAAACAGTTTTTAGAGATGCTTAAAGCAGATAAAAAGATCAGAATTGATAAAATTATCTGTTCAGTGAATTTGGTAACTTCTTATGTTGAACCTTAGCACACACAGGTACAAGTATGTGGACAGTAGTCCTTCCCTAAACTGAGGAATGCATCCCAAGAACTCCAGTGAATGCCTAAAACCATTCTACCAAATCCTGTGTATACTGTTTGTTTCCCAGTTATACATACTTATGATAAAGCTTAATTTATATTTTAGGCATAGTAAGATATTAAAAGCATTAACTCACTGTAGATTACTGTAGATTTTAATAACCTTAGCATAAGATTTTTTTTAAGTCAAGAACTTTCACTTTTTTCAGTTAAAGGAAGCACTTTAAAGCTTCTCTTTTGCACATCCCCAAGTTCTTACACTTTTGGGGACATTAAGTAAGGTTGCCGCTGGTGCTGTGGCGTAGCAGGTTAAGCCTCTGCTTACAATGTCGGCATCCCATATGGGCATAAGTTCAAGACCCAGCTGCTCCATTCAGTCCAGCTCCCTGCTAATGCACCTGGGCGCATGACTGGGAAAGCGGTAGAAGATGGCCCAAGTGCTTGGGCCCCTGCACCCATGTGGGAGACTTGGAAGAAGCTCCGGGCTCCTGGCTTTGGTTTGGCCCAACCCCAGCCATTGTGGCCATTTGAGGAGTGAACCAGCAAATGGAAGATCTCTGTTTCTCTGTAACTCTGCCTTTCAAATAAATAAAAATGAAACTCTAAAGAAAAACAAAATTAAAAGAAGGTTTACTTGACCACAATCTCTGTGATACCCACTACAGTTGATCTAATAACTGAGGTGGCTACCAATGATTGATGGGTAGCATACACAGCATGGATTTACTAGAGAAAGGGTGATTCCTGAGAGAGCATATTTTAGCACTCTGTTCAGAATGGCACACAATTTAAAAGTTAGATGTATCTTTTTTTGAGAGGTAGAGAAAGTATGCTCTCATCTGCTGGTTCATTCCCCAAATAGCCACAGTGGTTGGGACTGGGCCAGTGCTGAAACCAAGAGCCAGGAACATCATCCAAGACTCCCGCATGGATGACATGAACCCAACTACTTAATTACCTGCTGTCTCAGGGTCTGCATTAGGAAGAAGCTAGAGGGCCAGTGTTGTGCTGTAGCCAAAAAGCCTGTGACACCAGGATCGAGTGCCAGCCACTCCACTGCTGACCCAGCTCTCTGCTGTGCCTGGGAAGGTAGCAGAGGATGGCCCACGTGCTTAGGCCCCTACACCCACGTGGGAGACCCAGAAGAAACTCTAGGCTCCTGGTTTTGGTTTGGCCCAGCCCTAGCTGTTGTAGCCATTTGGGAAGCAACTCAGCAGATGGAAGATCTCTTTGTCTGTCTGTTTGTCTCTCTCTCTGTAACTCTGCCTTTCAAATAAATAAATGTTATTAAAAAAAAAAAAAAGAGTCAAGAGCCAGAGCCTAGAATAGAACCCAGATTTTCCAATGTGTAATGCAGGCTTCTTAACTGCTAGGCCTGACCCTCTCTGTGATGAATTTCTTATTTCTATAATTGCCTATTTAATACTTTTTCCATTTAATGATTTTTGAGCAACTGAAACCAGGGGTAATAGGGGTCTGTTGTATATATAATTAGATGTTAGTGAGTGACACAAAGAATACACAGACTAGGAAGGGTTTAGCAGTATTCTGAGGTGTCATTTTTAACCTCACCTAATGTAATTTTATTTGCCAAGAATTGAATAACATTTTCATTTCAGTGTGCTGGCTTAATTTTGAAATACTTTCCTGCCAGAAAGCTTATCTAAATCTCCCCCACCCCCTTTTTAGTGTTCCTTTTCATCTACT
Organism: Sylvilagus floridanus; assembly: GCA_949820135.1. Taxonomy (NCBI): domain Eukaryota; kingdom Metazoa; phylum Chordata; class Mammalia; order Lagomorpha; family Leporidae; genus Sylvilagus; species Sylvilagus floridanus. The sequence continues at coordinate 73,374,447 of OX463239.1, read as the reverse complement.
TGAAAAGCAGAATGCCAGAGAGGTAGAGGAGGAGAATGCTCCATCTTCCATCTGCTGGTTCATTCCCCAAATGCCCACAACAGCCAGGGTTGAGCCAGGCTGAAGTCAGAGGCCAGAAATTCCAGAGATCTCCCACATAGGTGGCAGAGGTCTAAGCACTGGGACCATCATGTGCTGCTTCCCAGGATTCATTAGCAGGAAGCTGGGTTAGAAGCTGAGTAACAATTTTTTTTTTTTTTTTTTTTGACAGGCAGAGTGGACAGTGAGAGAGAGAGACAGAGAGAAAGGTCTTCCGTTGCCGTTGGTTCACCCTCCAATGGCCGCCGCAGACGGCGCGCTGCGGCCGGTGCACCGCGCTGGTCCGATGGCAGGAGCCAGGAGCCAGGTGCTTTTTCCTGGTCTCCCCATGGGGTGCAGGGCCCAAGCACTTGGGCCATCCTCCACTGCACTCCCGGGCCACAGCAGAGGGCTGGCCTGGAAGAGGGGCAACTGGGACAGAATCCGGCGCCCCGACCGGGACTAGAACCCGGTGTGCCGGCGCCGCAAGGCGGAGGATTAGCCTGTTGAGCCACGGCGCCGGCCAACAATTTTTTTTAAGATAGCACTTACTAGGTTTGTTTTCTTCTTTATTTTCCTTTCAAAATTGTATGGATTTGTCATGTATTATTTCTGTCTTAGGAAAGCCCTTCATCATCCCCCATTGTTAACTGCAGTTAATTACAAATGCTGTCTGAGAGAGGTTATGACAGATATGTTGTATGTAGGAAAGCAACAGGATGCAGATTCTGCTCTCAAGGGATTTTTCCTTGTTACTAGGAAATATACTGAAAAATTAAAGAGCAGTACCGTAGAGAGCAGGTGTTAGGCCAGCAGTTAAGGTGCCTGCCTCCCATATCAGACCACCTGAATTCAGTTCCCACTTCTAGCTCCTGGCTCCAGCTTCCTGCTAATGCAGATCCTGGGAGGCAGTGGTCATGCCTCAACCAGCTGGGTTCCTGCTACCTATGTAGAAGGCCTAGATTGAGTTTTTGGCATATGGCTTTGGCTCTGGCCCAACACCAGCCATTGTGGGCATTTGAGGAGTGAACCAGTCAATGGGAGCTATTTCTATCTCTGTGTCTCTCTGCCTCTCAGGTAAATAGGCAGGTAGATAGGTACTGATGGAAAACTTAAAAAAATATATATATATATCCAGTGTGGGTGGGGGAACATGCATTGTGGTGCAGCAGTTAAAGATGCCACCTGGGACTCCTGTATGCGGTATCATAGTGCCTGGGTTCAAGTCCCCACTCTGCTTTTGATCCAGCTTCTTTTCCCGGAAAGTGGCAGGTGATGACTCAAGTGATGGGGTTTCCTTCACTCATGTGGGAAGCCCAGATGGAGTTCAGGCTCCTGGCTTCAGTCTGGTGCAGCCCTAGCTGTTGTGGCCATTTGTGGATAAGCCAGTGGATGGGAGTTTTCTCTCTGTCTCTGTGTGTCTTTCGAATAGTAATAATTTTATTTTATTTAAAATTTTTAATTGTGGGGCCGGTGCTGTGGTGCAGTGGATTAAAGCCCTGGCCTGAAGTGCCAGCATCCCATATGGGTGCCGGTTCTAGTCCTGGCTGCTCTACTTCTGATCCAACTCTCTGCTAGGGCCTGGGATAGCAGTAGAAGATGGCCCAAGTCCTTGGGCCCCTGCCACACACATGGGAGACCCAGAAGAGGCTCTTCATTCCTGGCTTTGGATTGGCACAGCTCTGGCCGTTGCGGCCCTCTGGGGAGTGAACCAGTGGATAGAAGACCTTTCTCTGTGTCTCTACCTCTCTCTGTAACTCTTTCAAATAAATAAAATAAATCTTTAATAAATAAATAAATTTTTTAATTGTAATTTTTAATTAGTTTTTAAGACTCAATGTGAATTTGTAGATAAAATTCTGAAAACATAATGATATTCCCTTCCTCCCTCTGTCTCCTTCCTTTCCCCTCCTACCACCGTCCTTCCTTCTCCCTTTTTTTAGTTTTGAGATAACATTTTAAATTTACATTATAGTAAACAGGCTTAATACTTCACCATATAAGAAGTTTAACAAGTAAAAGCAAAAAGACTACAGTTTAGTGGGAATATAGGCAATGGCTATACACAGTAATTAAATGGCAAAGTGACCATTTCACCTATAAACTGTAAATTTTAAAGTAATCACAGATCATTAAAATTATAATAATGTAGATTTTTAAAAGATTGATTGATTGATGTGAAAGGCAGAAGGGGAGAAGGGGAGACAGATCTTCCATCCTCTGGTTCACTCCTAAATGGCTGCAATGACCATAGCTGGGCCAGGCCAAAGCCAGGAGCCCCTACCCACATGGGTGCAGGGGCCCAAGCACTCAGGCCATCCTCTGCTGCTTTCCCAGGCACATTAGTGGGGAATTGGATCAGAAGTGAAACAGCTGAGACTTGAACTGGCACCCGTATGGGATGCCAGCTCTGCAGGCCATCGCTTTAACCCATGGTGCTGGTACCAGTAGTATAACATTCTTAACCTTTGGTTTGACAAAGGTATAAAACAAAGATTAGGGCTGGCATTGATGCCGGCATCCCATATGGGTTCGAGTCCCAGCTGCTCTACTTCCAATCTGGCTCTCTGCTAATGCACCTGGGAAAGCAGAGGAAGATGGCCCAAGTCCTTGGGCCGCTATACCCATGTGGGAGACGCAGATGAAGCTCCTGGCTCCTGGCTTTGGCCTGGCCCAGCCCTGGCTGTTGCAGCCATTTGGGGAGTGAACCAGATCCTCCTTTCTCTATAACTCTGACTTTCAATTAAATAAATCTTTAAAAAGATTTACAAATCCATATTTGCAGCAGTACTAATACACATGACATTTTCTTTTTTTGTTTGTTTTTTAAATTTTCCCACATATAACGGAGAGCATGTGGTATTTGTCTTTCTGGGTCTAGCTTATTTCAGTGCATGAAATGTCCTCCATTTGTATCCATTCTGCTGCAAATGGTAGAATTTCATTCCTTTTTATAGCTGAATAATATTTCCATGTTATCCATTTACCTGATGATGGATACCTTGGTTGATTCTAAATTTTGGCTATTATGAACAAAGCTGCTACAAATATGGTGGTGCAGGTATCTCTTTGATACAATGTGTTCAAGTCTTTTTGTATATATACCCAGTAGTGCGATTGCTGGGTCATAGGACAACTTTATTTTCTAGTTTTTTAGAAATCTCCGCACTGTTTTCCACAGCGGCTGCACTAATTTACATTTCCACCAACAGTGTACAAGTGTTCTCTTTTCTCCACATCCTTGCCAGCATTTGTTACTCTCTGTGTTTTGAATTTTAGTCATCCTGACAGGGGTAAGGTGGTACTTCATTGTGGTTTTTATTAGCAGGGAGCTGGATCAGAAGTGGAGCATCCAGCACACATGAACTGGAGCCTTACGGGGATGCCAGTGTCGCAGACAACACCTTAACTGGCTATGCCACCATGCCGACCCCTCAGACATTATTCTTATTCCCTATTATAGATAATAATCATCTGAAGACCCTGTAATAAGAAATCTTTCAGCAAATTTTTTTTTTTTTTAAGGTCTTCCTTTGCCGTTGGTACACCCTCCAATGGCGGCCACAGCCTGCGTGCTGTGGCCAGTGCACCGCGCTGATCCGAAGGCAGGAGCCAGGTGCTTCTCCTGGTCTCCCATGGGGTGCAGGGCCCAAGCACTTGGGCCATCCTCCACTGCACTCCCTGGCCACAGCAGAGAGCTGGCCTGGAAGAGGGGCAGCCGGGACAGAATCTGGCACCCCGACTGGGACTAGAACCCAGTGTGCCGGCGCCGGCAAATTTTTTAAGATTTATTTTATTTACTTGAAAGGTAGCGTTATAGAGAGACAGATGGAAAGACAGATCTTCCATCTGCTGGTTTACTCCCCAAATGGCTGCAACTGCCAAGGCTAAGCCAGGCTGAAGCCAAGAGGCAGGAGATTTGGATGAAGCTCCCATGTGGGTGCAAGGAGGGGCCAAGGACTTGGGCCATCTTCCACTGCTTTTCCAGGCCATAGCAAGGAGCTGGATCAGAAGTGGAGCAGCTAGGGCTCAGGGCTTGAATGGGCACCGGTATGAGATGCTGGCATTACAGGTGGTGGCTTAACCTGTTATGTCACAACACCGGTCCCTCAGCAGACTTCTTGAAATTAATCTTCTTAAAATTGCTAGAAAATTTCGGGGCCACTAAAACTGCAGACTTACTGATATTGGAGATGTGAGGGTTTCAGTGCTGAAAGCAAAAGGCAAGCTTTCACAAGGCTGGAATAGGTGACTTTCCTTTTGTCTTAGGCAACACTGGACTATGGAATGTATTCTCGAGAAGAAGAACTATTAAGAGAAAGAAAACGCATTGGAACAGTAGGAATCGCTTCTTACGACTATCACCAAGGAAGTGGAACATTTCTGTTTCAAGCTGGTAGTGGAATTTATCATGTAAAAGATGGAGGGCCACAAGGATTTACTGTAAGTTGGAATTATTGCTTGTTAAGTCTGTTTTGGGATCCTAAAGGTTGTTTATACCCAAATCAAAAAGATTAATAACAGATAGAACAGAAACTTCAGTCTATCCACCAAAAAAAATAGTAGTGATGAAAACAAAATGTATGTTACTAATTTTCCAATTTTAAGAGTTAATTTTCCGGGCCGGCGCCGTGGCTCAACAGGCTAATCCTCTGCCTTGTGGCGCCGGCACACCGGGTTCTAGTCCCGGTCGGGGCGCCGGATTCTGTCCCGGTTGCCCCTCTTCCAGGCCAGCCCTCTGCTGTGGCCCAGGAGTGCAGTGGAGGATGGCCCAGGTGCTTGGGTCCTGCACCCCATGGGAGACCAGGAAAAAGCACCTAGCTCCTGGCTCCTGCCATCGGATGAGCGCGGTGCGCCAGCTGCAGCGCGCCGGCCGTGGCCGCCATTGGAGGGTGAACCAACGGCAAAGGAAGACCTTTCTCTCTGTCTGTCTCTCTCACTGTCCACTCTGCCTGTCAAAAAAAAAAAAAAAAAGAGTTAATTTTCCAGTGACATTAAAATACAATTTTGAAATGCTAAAGCATTTGCTATTGAGGAAGATACAGTAAAGAGCATCAGCTCCCATTTCTGTGTGAGAACTGAGGGAGAGTTTGGAAGTTACTGTTGTCAAAAGCAATTCATTTTAATTTCCTTGAAAACTAATTTGTGTTCATAAATGATTATATATGTTCGGTTTTATTCTATGCCTTTCTTTATGTGCTGTTGGAACTATTCTTCTGATAGAATTATGATGCTGGTTTCCATTACATTTTTATGAACAAACCTTTATGTTGATAAAATTTAAAGTATTTAGGCCGGCGCCGTGGCTCAACAGGCTAATCCTCCGCCTTGCGGCGCCGGCACACCGGGTTCTAGTCCCGGTTGGGGCACCGGTTTCTGTCCCGGTTGCCCCTCTTCCAGGCCAGCCCTCTGCTGTGGCCCGGGAGTGCAGTGGAGGATGGCCCAGGTGCTTGGGCCCTGCACCCCATGGGGAGACCAGGAAAAAGCACCTGGCTCCTGGCTCCTGCCATCGGACGAGCGCGGTGCGCCGGCCGCAGCGCGCCGACCGCGGCGGCCATTGGAGGGTGAACCAACGGCAAAAAGGAATACCTTTCTCTCTGTCTCTCTCTCTCTCACTGTCCACTCTGCCTGTCAAAAAAAAAAAAAATTTAAAGTATTTAATATTCAGTGAATAAACAGTAAAATTTTTAATAAACAGTAATTGCTCTTTTAAACAGGCTGGGTCAGCAGCATTTACAAAGTGCTATTATATTGTCTATTTCATCTCTTATAACCCTTGTAACAGTGCTTGCTGGCAAACCAGTGGGTATATGTAAGCGTAACGCTGCTTCCAAATGGTGTTTACTTTCCTAGCAACAACCTTTACGGCCCAATTTAGTGGAAACTAGTTGTCCCAACATACGGATGGATCCCAAATTATGCCCTGCAGACCCAGACTGGATTGCTTTTATACACAGCAATGATATTTGGATATCTAACATTGTAACCAGAGAAGAAAGAAGGCTTACCTACGTGCACAATGGTAAGGCATAGTTCTTCAGATCTACTGAAAAGTGCTTTTAAAATTTGATTTGCTTTGCTTTTGCCTGCATTTTGAAATTGATAGCTGGGTGATATTTATATTTTAAATGTAAATCTTTAGAATTTTAAAAATAGAGAAAAGCACAGAGAAAAATTAATAGTTACTACCTGTGTAATGCCACTTTGTTTTAATGTTCATTTTGAGACAGTACAGCAGTAGTGCCTTTGACATGAGTGTCCCTTTCATCTAATATGACTGCTAGAATTTTCCCAACACTGTTCTTAAAATTGTAATGACGGGGCTAGCACTGTGGCATAGTGGATTAGTCCTTGGCCTGTGGCACTGGCAACCCATATGGGTGCTGGTTCTGGTCCCAGCTGCTCCTCCTCTAATCCAGCTCTCTGCTGTGGCCTGGGAGAGCAGTAGAGGATAGCCCAGGTGCTTGGGCCCCTGCATGGGTGTGGGAGACTAGAAGAGGCTCCTGGTTCCTGGCTTCAGATTGGCTCAGCTCCCGCCATTGAGGCCATTTGGGGAGTCAACCAGCAGGTGGAGGGCCTTTCTTTCTGTCTCTCCCTCTCACTGTCTGTGACTCTACATCTCAAATTAAAAAAAAATCTTTTATAAATAAATAAAATAAAATTGTAATAATACAACAAGTTAAGCCATTACTTATGATCCCTGCATTCCATCTCGGGGTGCTGGTTCAGTCCCATCTCCTCTGCTTCCAATCCAATTTTCTGCTAATGCACCTGAGAAAGCAACAAAGAACTATACAAGTACTTGGGTCCCTAACATCCTTGTGGGAAACTCAAATAGAGTTCTTGGCTCCTGGCTTCAGCCTGGCGCAGCCCAGCCATTGCAGGCATTTGAGGAATGAACAAGTGGTTGGAAGATCTCTGTCTTCCTCTTGCTCTGTCACTATGCTTTGCTTGCTTGCTTCCTTCCTTCCTTCCTCCCTTTCTTCCTTTCTTTTCTTTTTGCTCTGCTCTTCTCTTTTCTCTTTTCTTTCTCTTCTTCCTTTCTTTCAAGATTTTTTATTTACTTGAGAGGTAGAGTTACAGATGGTGAGAGGGAGAGACAGAGAGAAAAGTCTTCCTGCCGTTGGTTCACTCCCCAAACAACAGCCAGAGCTGCACTGATCCGAAGCCAGGAGCCAGGAGCTTCTTCTGGGTCTCCCACATGGGTGCAGGGGCCCAAGTACTTGGGCCATCTTCTACTGCTCTCCCATTCCACAGCAGAGAGCTGGATCGGAAGAGGAGCAGCCGGGACTAGAACCAGCACCCATATGGGATGCCGGCACTGCAGGCGGAGGATTAACTTACTACGCCATGGTGCCGGCCCCTCTGCTTTTCAAATAACTAAAGCCTTTAAAAAAAACAAATTGATTAAATGAAATTCTAATTTAAAACAATAGTTCTTTTTTTTTTTTGCGAAATTAATATAACAATCAGTTACACTGTAAGAAACTCTGAAAATTTACCTTCCCATTTTGGAAAAACTACTTCATTATTTTCATAAGCAGAATTTTGTAGAACTTTGTATATTGTAGAAATATTTAATTTTCATTTAAGTGGCTATAACAATACTAAGCACTGCTCAAACAGAAAAGATGTTTTCTAAAGATATCTTAGAAATGAAAGATGGGAAATAATGTTTTGCTTTTTCTTAGAACATGTGAAACAAAATTTAAAATTAAGCTTCCTAATGAAGGGTGGTAACTGAAAATTCATTTGTTCAATTTTTTGCAATCTTAGTTAATCTGGTGTTCACAAAGCTCATTTGTTGGTTATCTTCCTTAATTATCATCCCTTTTTCCATGAGTAGTTATAATTTACTACCAACATCCTTTATGAGAGATTGTAACAGATTTTTTTAAAAAATTAATTTTATTTATTTGAAAGAGTTACAGAGAGGTAGAGACTAAGAGAAAGGTCTTCCATCTGCTGGTTCACTCCCCAGAGGGCCGCAGCGGCCGGAGCTGCACCGATCCAAAGCCAGGAATGAGGAGCCTCTTCTGGGTCTCCCATGTGTGTGACAGGGGCCCAAGGACGTGGGCCATCTTCTACTGCTTTCCCAGGCCATGGCAGAGAGCTGGATCAGAAGCAGAGCAGGCAGGACTAGAAACGGTGCCCACATGGGATGCTGGCGCTTCAGGTCAGGGCTTTAACTCTCCGCACACTGCACTGGACCTACAGATACATTTTAAGTGGGAAAATAAAGTGACACAGATTCTCTCAAGTTTTTTTCATCTAGTTAAGAAATATACTGAAAAAGTAAAATGCAAAGCCAAGTACGTAAGAGAGACAGTAATTCCTCTAACAGTTTAGAAAAACTGTGATCACTACATGCCAAAGCATTTCAGGAAACTTTGCTAGCCAAGTTTTAGTTTGATTTAAATTATTTTTTAAAGATTTAATTATTTAGTTGAGAGGCAGAGTTACAGAGAGAGGAAGAGACAGAGAGAGAGGTCTTCCATCCACTGATTCACTCCCCAAATGGCCATAACAGCCAGAGCTGGGGCAATCCAGAGCCAGGAGCTTCTTCCAGGTCTCCAACATGGGTGCGGAGGCCCAAGCACTTGGGCCATTTTCTGCTGCTTTCCCAGGCCATTAGCAGAGAGCTGGAACAGAAGAGGAGCAGCCGGGACAGGAACCGATGCCCATATGTAGTGTCAATTTGTTAAGTCAACAACAGGAGTCACTGTGCACTTACTCCTCATGTAGGATCTCTGTCCTTAATGTGTTGTACAGTGTGAATTAATGCTATAACTAGTACTCAAACAGTACTTTACACTTTGTGTTTCTGTGTGAGTGCAAACTGTTGAAATCTTTACTTAATGTATACTAAATTGATCTTCTGTATATAAAGATAATTGAAAATGGATCTTGATGTGAATGGAATGGGAGAGGGAGCAGGAGATGGGAGGGTTGCGGGTGGGAGGGAAGTTATGGGGGGGCAATATAATCCATAAGCTGTACTTTGGAAATTTATATTTGTTAAATAAAAGTTAAAAAAAAAAAGAATTGTATATACAAATAACACTGACTCTCTTAAAAAACTAATTAAAATAACAACAAAAAAGGAGTAAAAAAAAATTGAAAAAGAAACACAGGGCTAGAGGCAGGGACAATAAAGCTTGACTCTTAACAGTTATCCAAGTTATGTGGCCTAAAAGTGGAGCATGGCTTCGAGAAAAAGGGACCGAGTTGGGAAAATCTTAGGTAAAAAGTGCAGGTTTTAGTGTTGATAATGAATCTCTTTGAAGCCAGGAAATCAGAATAGCTACCAGCAACAGAAAGATTAGGTTGGTGGTTGATCTGTATTGGAAATCCTGGCTTTTTTCATGGTTTTAGTAAAATTGAGCAGTGACTGTGAACCAGTTGCTGTGCTCGAGGCTGACCTGCAAAGCTCTGATGCAGCTTGTCTGAATTAACGCAGTTTCTAGTCTTCATTTTCCTCCATAAAGTTGTTTTCCACTTAGGATTTGTGACAGCTGGCTGAATTTAAAGTAGGAAATGTTGGAACCCTGCAGGACGTGGTAGGAGTGTTTGTATGCTTCTCCTCCCGTGCATGTAGCTATGTTGTATACTTATTGTTTTCAGAATTTGTGTAGTGACTAAGGACAAAGATAGAGAATATAGAATAATATAATATCAACTGTGTAGGTCGGAGTCCCACATTTATTAACTCTTTGGCCTTGAGCATGTTGTTTAATGTGTCTCTTAATTTCTATATGTACAAACATTACTTAATAGCACATCCAACCTAGGGTTATTTATGAGGCTTTAATGAGTTAATATTTGTGAAGTGTTTAGAATGGTGCCTGAAACCATAAATGCCATTTGAATATTTGTTTAGCTAGGAAGATACTTAGGAAACGAGCAGCATCAACTTACTCTGTTTACTCACAATATGAAGTCTCCAAGTGCAAGTCCACTTCAGAAAACAAGTTTAGTCAGCAGCACGTGCCTCATATGATAGAGGAATTCCAGAATAATTAAATAGCAGCCTCTGCTCTCAGATGACTACTGTAAGGACAGAATTTTACTATTTATTAATTTAATAAATGATTCTTAATAACTGAGATCTGTAATGATAACTACAAAGAAATTGTCCCTATTTTCATATTTTAAAGAGAACAAAGTATAAATTAGTGTGGAGATTAATACTGGATAGTTGAAAGATCCAGGAAAACTGAGCCCTGATCCTGGCTCTATCGTTAACTCCAAAACTCAGAAAGATCCGAAAACTGAGCGTAGTTTTCATTAGCTTAGTGCTGAAACTCATTTGGTAGCAAAACCTGACCTGAGCTGACCTGAGGATATTTATAATCTTAATCCTACTTAGTATGCCTGCTCCTAAATTTGCTGAAGCAATATTGGTGTATTTGATTACAGAGCATTTGGTTGCCCCGTCGGAAATGTTACCTAATATATAGTAGATGTACAGTGTATGAAAAATCCCAAAAATTCTAGATTCCATATGCCTCAAAGTTTTGGGGCAAGGGATTATTGGTTCATACTGCACATTCATGTCAGAAAATGCTGATAGGGGCCAGTGCTGTGGTGCAGTGGGTTAGGGCTCTGGCCTGAAGTGCAGGCATCTCATATGGGCATCGGTTTCTGTCCCGGCTGCTCCTCTTCTGATCCAGCTCTCTGCTATGGCCTGGGAAAGCAATAAAAGATGGCCCAAGTCCTTGGGCCCCTGTGCCCATGTGGGAGACCTGGGAAGAGGCTCTTGGCTCCTGGCTTCAGATTGGCGCAGCTCCGGCTGTTGCGACCATCTGGGGTGTGAACCAACGGATGGAAGACCTCTCTCTCTGTCTCTGCCTCTCTCTGTAACTCTGTCTTTCAAATAAATAAATTAAATCTTTTTTAAAAAAAAGAAAAGAAAATGCTGATAAGCAAAAATCACTATAATATATTATTACACACCCATTAGACTGGTTAAAGTAAGGAAGATTGAGAACAGCAAATGTTGAAAAACAACTTTAACACATTGCTGGTAAGAGTATGAAGTAATACAAATACTTTGGGAATTGCTTGGCAGTTGTTTAATAATATTTTATTTATTTTATTTTAAAGACAGAGACTGACAGTTTCCATCTGTTGGTTCACTCCCCAGTTGCCTGTAACAGCTGCAGCTGGGCCAAGATGAAGCTAGAAACTGGGAAATTGGCAGTTTCTTATAAACATATCACTGAACCTTTCTACTTCCAAGTATTTACTCAAGAGAAATGAAAACACATCCATAAAAACTTTTATGCAAAAAGTTCTACTAGAAACAGTCCAGACGTCCATTAACAGATAAGAGAATAAAAGAAGTGTGGTATGAGGCTGATGTGGCACAGTGGTCAGGCCACCTATGACAGCAGCATCCCATGTGGAAACTGGTTCAAGTCCCAAGTCCAAGTTTCACTTCTATTCCAACTCCCTGCTTATGTACCTGGAAGGTCAGCGAATGATGGCCCAAGTGCTTGGATTGAGTTCCAGGCTAATGGCATTGAGACCATTTGGAGAATGATACACTGGTTCATTTAAAGATTTAAAATAAATCTCTAGGTAAAAAAGAACTGTAGGGACTGGTGTTGTGGTGTAGTAGGCTAAGCTGCCACCTACAATGCCAACATCTCACTTAAACACCAGTTTGAGTCCTGGCTGTTCCACTTCCCATCCAGCTCCCTGCTGATGGCCCATAACAGTAGTGGAAAACAGCTCAAGTGCTTGGGCTCCTGTGCCCATGTAGGAGACCCAGAAGTACCTGGCTCCTGGCTTCAGATCTGCCTGGCTCCAGCCATTGTGGCCGTTTGGGGAGTGAACCAGCAGATGGAAGATCTCTCCCTGTCTCTACTTTTCTCTGTAACTCTGCCTATCAAATAAATAAAATAAATCTTAAAAAAAAAAAAACCTGGTATAAATGAGAGGCAGGCAGTTGGTACAATGGTTAAGAAGCCTCTTAGGGAGTGTGCATCCTGTATCAGAGTGCCTGAGTTGGAGTCCCTCCACTTCCAATTCCAACTTCCTGCTGTGCACAGCCAGAGAGGCAGCAGGTGATGGTTCAGGTGGTTGGGTTCCTGCCAGCCCTATGGGATACTTGAATTGAGTTCCTGGCTCCTGTCCTCAGTCTGACCTAGCCCTCACTATTGCAGGCATTTGGGGAATGAATATATATATATATATTTATTTATTTATTTATTTATTTATTTATATGACACTTTTGTAAATGGAATCACCATGTACGTACTGTCTAGTAGTGTGACTTTTTTTTTACTCAAGCATGTTGTAAACTTTTTTAAAATTATTTATTTGAAAGAGTTACAGAGAAGGAGAGGCAGAGAGAGAAGAGAGAAGTCTTCCATCTACTGGTTCATTCCCCCAAATGGCCACAATAGCCAAGGCTGGACCAAGCTAAAGTCAGGAGCTTCATCCAGGTCTCCCACTTTGGGGCAAGGCTTAAAACACTTGGCCATCTTCCTCTGCTTTTTCAGGCACATTAGCAGGGAGCTGCATGGGAAGTGGAGCAGCTAGAACTCGAACCAGCGCCCATGTGGGATGCCAGTGCTGCAAGTGGTGGCCACAGCACTGGCCTAAACATTTTTCTATTGCACAAAATCTTACATAATTAGGGCTTTGTGATTATTTTTTTAAACTAGAATTCCCTTCAAACTGTTTACTGGAAATCCAAGTGTTAAATGGATATAGGCTAACCCTCTCTGGTTGAATGGGAGGAAGGAGAAGTGGTTGAATTATGTGATCTGTGAGATCCATTCTAGGTCCAAAAATAAGGAGAGCTACAAGTCACTGTGACCCATGACATGCATTCTTTTTTCTGTGATCCTAGATCAATGGGAAAATAATGCATTAATGAGCATCTACTATGCCATCTACTATGGTCCGGGCTTTGTTGTAAATGTTTTGTGTGAATTAACTAATCAAAGCCTCATAGCAACCTTACAAAGTAGGCTCTTAATCCTACTTAAAAATTGGATACTGCAGTGGAGTGTCATTGGGCAATTTACCAAAGATCAGCCAGTAGGTAGAAGAGGAGCCTGGGTTTAAACTCAGTCCGTTTGGCTTCGGGGATCACTAACACACTCCAGTTAACTTTCAAAATAAGCAACCATTTTGGTTTGTACCTATAAAAAGATACAGAACCGTCTGTGATAATGTTGCCTTTTGTGTTTGTCTAGAGCTAGCCAACATGGAAGAGGATCCCAGATCAGCTGGGGTTGCTACCTTTGTTCTTCAAGAAGAATTTGATAGATATTCTGGCTATTGGTGGTGTCCAGAAGCTGAAGCAAGTAAGGAGCCTCAAAATAATACGTTCTAAGTCAGCTAAAGTAGTATAAGATTCAACTTTCAGTTAAATGCATCAGTACTAAATCCTGAATAGGAATTCTAAACTGAAGATTAGATCCTACCAGTCCTTATTTAGAATATATAGATCATATCTTAACCATACTGAATTCTAATAAAAACAATTATGAGTTAGTGCCTCAGTCCCCTAAATTTTCTTTCCAAATTTTCACCTAGAAGATGGTCTAGCTAATGTTGGCAGCATTGTGGCAAAATAGAAAAGACCACACCTTAGTGAGTTGCTGCATAAGTGGAGCTTGACTAGAGCGTCTGCATGAACAGATGCTGAGATGAGTGTATGGTAAGGAAGGGAAGGGACAAATTGCTTCTTTTCCCAGATGAATTCAGATACATTTCACTGCCTAAGAAACAGCTCTCTAAAGCAGTGGCTTTCAGAATTTTTGACCTTGATCCAGTTAGACATTTGCTCGTAATCATGGCTTAAAACATTGTACACACATAAAACATATTTCATGAAGCAATATCTATCCTTGTATGTAATATACTCTATACTATTATTATTTTATGTTTGGTTGTATTTTTTTTAATGTTGGTTATGACCAGTTAATAGATTTCATGACCCACTAATGGTTGCAGCTAGCAATCTGAACCTTTCTCTAAGGAACCATGAAAAAATGTTCTTTTTAAGCTTTGCCTTAGATTTCTACATTTTATTTTAAGATATGAAATTTTTTTGCCATAGTTATATTTGTTAGGACAAGATCTTGACATGATAGAGAAACCATTCAAAATAATTGGACTGTATTTAAATAGCAGTTTTATAGGAAATAGAAATGTAAATAAATAATCCTCTTTTCAACAAAGTATGCATTTTAAGGTATGCAAGGACAAAGTCCTTCAAAAGACTTTTTCCCTGTTTTAAAAATATTTATATGTATTATTTTCAGGTTTTTTTCCCTCCAAAAGGAATAATCTTTAATCAGTAAAAGTAGTTTTGCTATAAATCATTTTGCTACTGCAAAAACTAGTAAAATTTTTATATACAAAAAATGATGTATTTTATACATGAACTGTTTTTCCCAGTGAAAATTTAGTAGGAGGCAGTGGTCAGTTAGGATTATGTCTGGAGTAATTCTTCTAAATTTTCCAATATCTAAATCTCTTTTAATAAAGCTCCTAGTGGTGGTAAAATTCTTAGAATTCTGTATGAAGAAAATGATGAATCCGAGGTGGAAATTATTCATGTTACATCCCCTCTACTGGAAACAAGGAGGGCAGATTCGTTCCGTTACCCTAAAACAGGTACTGTACTCCCTGCTATTTGTGGTCGCTCCTTTCCTCCTCCCAAACGAGATTATTTCTGTCATCATCTGAAGGTGTGGCCAGCATCAGTCATTTACATTGTTGGGAGTATTCGTTTATGTCACTGAAATAGTTTTGAAATTAAAGGCTGTGCCTTTTTAAATTACTTTCAAAGATAAGAGATGTCCACAAAGCTGGTAACTTGAATGAATGAGTGGAAAATATATCTTCATTAGCAAGTAAAGACTTTTAACTGACTTAGTTCTTAGTGAATTTGTAACTTGTCCCTAATTTTCTGTTTATAGCATTTTGGTTATGAAAATAGTACAGAATTTTCCTTCTTTATTTCATATTGACTTTTCATGGAAAATGTGACAGTTAATGTTTCTTTCTGTAGCAGAAAGTATTAATTTGAGATGGGGCTGTGATTCTAATGCAATAAAATCCTTATATATGTAATCTTCCTAACTTAAATATGAGGGTTGAGCTAGCAAAATTAGCTTGAGTCATCTTGGATATGAATTACTATCTGTTTTTCTTTCTAAAGGCACAGCAAATCCAAAAGTCACTTTTAAGATGTCGGAAATAATGATTGATGCTGAAGGAAGGGTAAGCACAAAATACGGAGCTGACTTTGTGTATCATTTGACTAATCAGTCTGATGGGCTTTTTGACATACTTGGTATTTTTTGCTGTTGTTGATTTTAAGCTAATTTTCTGCATAAAAAACTTGCTGCTGGATCCCAAGTAGGAACATGGGGATATGCATACTTACTGCTCCTCTTGAAATAGATTGACTTCTTTGTCTTTATTAAGTCTCCAGATAGGTGTTTTTTGTTTTTGTTTTGTTTTTTGTTGTTTTTGTTTAAAAAAAAAAAAAAGAACAGTGGGTATTGACTGATTTACCTTCTGTGTTTGGCTACATGTCTGTGGGTGGTTAAATATCCCAGAACTTTTCTCTTGTACTTCAGCTATCTGTTTGAATTGTCAGATGCCCGTAAGTTGCATACGCACAGCAGTCTCCTCTGTTGCTTTTTCTTTAACAGCTTTACTTCTGTACAATTCACATACAGTGCAATTCACTCACTCAACGTTTGAAATCCAGTGACTTTTAGTATACTTAGTGTTGTGCAACTATCACAGAATTCAACTTTAGAATATTTTTGTCACCTCAAAGAGAAATCCTACACCCCTTGAGCCATCATCTCTCAGCCTTACCATAAACTTTAGCACATGACAGTCACTAATCTCTACTTTGAATAGATTTACCTATTCTGAGTATTCCATATACATGAAATCATAAAATAGCCTATCTTTTTAGATGAATGTTTTCAAGGTTTATCCATGTTGTGCCATGTATCAGTACTTCATTTCTTCTTACTAACATAAAATATTTCATTGTATAATCCTGGTGTGTTCTGGTTACTGAAAGTCACCATTTTCAAATATATTGTTAAGAAATATATTGTTAAGAAGGAAAAAGCATGGCTTATACTTTTAGGATCTAACAAAGCTGTGAGTCAGGACATGGTTTTGCTATATCCTTTATGCCTTTTTAAATATGTACGCCTAAAAGAAGTGTTATGTTCTTATCTATGATTTAAGTAGATGACTGAGTTAATTCTTTAAATCTTCTGTGATAAGATGCCTTTTTGTCTTTTTTTTTTAATAGATTATAGATGTCACAGATAAAGAGCTAATTCAACCTTTTGAGATTCTATTTGAAGGAGTTGAATATATTGCCAGAGCTGGTTGGACTCCAGAGGGAAAATAGTGCGTATGTTAAATTGTCACTTCTTTACAACTAACTTAGGATCCAGAGCTTTAGAAATGCTGAGGCGATTTGGTTTGCCTTACAGTTGGAGCTGTCTTCACATGTAAATTGGCAGTACAGTTATTTCTGCACAAGAAATTTTTCCTAAACTGAGTGGATTTGACTTGGAGATTTGTAAATCCTATCAGCATAAATGCATTTTATTTTAATTCTCTTAGCCAGTTACGATTCATAGTGATGTTTGTGATTAAATTGTGTGACTTGGGGCAGCTATTGGTGTAGTGGTTAAGATCTCACTTGGGTTGCCTGCATCCCAAATGGGAGTCCCTAGGTTCAAGTCCCTGCTGTGTTCCCAATTCCAGCTTTCTGCTCATGTTCACCCTGGGAAACGGCCATGGTATCTCAAGTTGTTGAGTTCTTAAAGTTTTTTTTTTTTTTTTATTAACAGTAACTTTTTTTTTTTAAAGATTAATTTATTTATTTGAAAGGCAAAATTAGAGAGAGAGAGGAGGAGAGACAGAGATCTTGCATGCACTGGTTTATTCTCCAAATGGCCAGGGCTGAGCCAGTCCAAAGCCAGGAGCCAGGAGCTTCTTCCTAGTCTCCCACGTGGGTACAGGGTTCCAAAGACTTGGAACACCCTCCACTTCTTTCCCAGACACATTAGCAGGGAGCTGGATCGGAAGTGGAGGAGCTGATGCCACAGGCCATGGCTCAAACTGCTGCACCACAGCACAGCCCCTGGATTGAATTCTTGGTTCCTGGCTTTAGCCTAACCTAGCCTTGGCTATTGTAGGCATTTAGGGAATAAACCAGTGGATGAGGAGGTATTTGTGTATCTTCTTTCTTTCTTTCTTTCTTTCTTTCTCTCTCTCTGCCTTTCAGAGATAAGTATTTTAAAAATTTATGACTTTAAGGCTCACACATACATGTGGATTTTTTTAATTTGGAAATTTGAAGAAAACCACTTTTTAAAAACTGTCAAGTTTAATTTCTTAAAATAAATGTAGAATATTTTAATTAGTTATTTGTGACAATTTAAAATATCCTAAAACAGATGTTTCCATTTTGTTATAGATAAGATTGATGAGTGCCAAGGAAAAGAATATTATTCATTTTTTGAGAGCTTGATTTATTTCTGGTGCTTCTCTTTATTTGTTTAAATAGTGCTTGGTCCATCCTACTAGATCGCTCCCAAACTCGCCTACAGATAGTGTTGATCCCGCCTGAGTTGTTTATCCCAGTAGAAGATGATGCCATGGAAAGACAGAGACTCATCGAGTCAGTGCCTGACTCTGTGACCCCACTGATCATCTATGAAGAAACAACAGACATCTGGATAAATGTATGCATTTTCCCTCTGTGATTGTTTGAATATATGCTCAAAATGCTAAAGCATGTAGGGCCATAAAAGCAGACTATCAAAATGCCTTTTTGCAGGTTCAAAGAAATTCATGAATGTTATTTGCTTAGTTTGAATGTCTCAAGTTTTAGAATGATGGTTGCAGAATGGAATGATTTGGTTGCCATTGAGATGACATCTTACTGGCTGCAGATTTGTCTCTGGACACATCAGATAATGAATACACAGCTCATCTCCAGCCTTATCGGTGCTCTGAGAGGAGTTCAGGACTCCAGTTCTAAAGAGACTTTCTCCTCTTTTAAGTTGTCAAACTATACCAAAACTTTCCAGTCTTCAATTTAATTTTGCATTTTCCAATTTAGCATAAAAATAAGAGACAAAATAAATACAAGCAGCTTACTCTGTAGCTGAATATAGGCTTCAAATGATTCACCTAAAACAGATGAACATCTGTTTTCCCTCAATTGTTAGAATATTTTTCTTTGGAAAACAAAAGTAAAAAAAATTTTTTTCTCATCATTTCTGTAATAAGATTTGTATCATTAAAGAAATCTCATGCCATGTTCAAAGATTAAAGAGGTGGTGAGTAAGAAAAAGCTTTTGGCCATATTTTTCTATTTTTCTCCATTTGGAAACATTTATTTCTCAATGGATAAAGCCTTTGACTAAAGTAAAATAAATCTGAAGGCTCAGCTAGAACTTATTATTGTAATTGTGCCACACCCCTGGCACTGACAGTTGTTTGCCGTTTTTTCTCTAGCTTAATTGAATTATGTAGTGTTTTTGTTAGTGTGTATAGTAAATCAAGCTATTCATTTTACAGATCCATGACATCTTTCATGTTTTTCCCCAAAGTCATGAAGATGAAATTGAGTTTATTTTTGCCTCTGAATGCAAAACTGGTTTCCGTCATTTATATAAAATCACATCCATTTTAAAGGAAAGCAAATATAAACGATCCAGTGGTGGTCTGCCTGCCCCAAGTAAGAAATCATTTCTATTTAAAAAAGAAAACAAACATTGGAGCAGAAGGTGGGAGGGACAGGAGAATGTCATGTGTCTTTCATATGCTTTATGTAAGCATCAGTGATGGCCGTATGAACCTTCTATGTTAAAATATATGCATGTGTTAAAACACAGAACAAGGTTCTTGATGAATGAACTATTAATAGTGGATAACACTGAGTATCTGGATTACTATTTTTTGGTGTTCTACTTTGGCCTTGAATGCAGTTTTTAATTTGTTTAAACATATTGAATCCATATTATTTTGTATTTTTTAAAAAACTACTTTAAAAATGTTATAGAATTATTAGCTATTTTTTATACAAATGTTTCTTATGCTATCTGTGTCTATACTAAGCTTACTTTATTACTAAAAGTCTTCAGAGTAATATAATTATCTTGCATAAAGTAAAATTGAATATTATGTCAACTGAAGTTAATTTCTTTTTAAAAAGTGATGATTTTCCTTCTGGGTAACAATAAATGCTTAAGCATAGGAAAGTGAAGTAGTACAATGAGTACTTTTCTTAGGTTTTTCTAAAACTGAATTCCAGTTTTCTACTTCATTAAAGCTTGTTTTGGAAGTACTTTATGATAACTTTTGTTATATACGTAACTGCCATTTGTAACTTACCAGACTCAACCGTTGCCTTTTTTAAAAAGTTGCAGTAAAATATGCATGGTAAGAGTTATCATTTTGACCATTTTTAAGGGCACAGTTAGTGGCATTAAGTACATTCATTCTGTTATGTGGCAATCACCCCCGTCCATCTCCAGAACTTTTTCATCTTCCAAATCTGAAACTCTCCACTGAACAGTAACTCCTTATCTCCTGCTCCTCCAGGCCCCTAGTAACCACTTTCTGGCTTTCTGAATGTGCCTGCTCACTGCTCTAGATCCTTTTCTTTTCTGTAAGTGGAGTCATGCAGCACTGGTCCTTTTGTGACTGCCTTATTTCACTCAGCATCGAGTCCTCAAGGTTGATCTGAGATGTAGCGTGTATCAGAATTTCCTTCCTTCTCAAAGTTGCATAATATTTCACTTTATGTAAATTCCACATTTTGTATACTCACCTCTCAGGGAGTACCTAGGCTGCTTCCACCTTTTAGCTACTGTCAGTAATGCTGCCGTGGACATGAGTCTACAAATAACTGTTCCTGTCCCAGCTCCCAGTTCTCTGGAGCATGTACCAGAGTAGAATTTCTAGGTCATAAAGTGATCCTATTTTTAATTTTTTGAGTAAATGCCTTACCATTTTCCCTGAGCTGCTATGCCATTGGTACATTAGTAGGAATGACTGTGCCATTTTACCTTCACACACACACACGCACACACAGCAATGTACAAACATTTTAATTTCACACCCTCGAAAATATTGGTTATTTTCTGTTTTTTTTTTTTATAATATCCATCCTAGCAAGTATGAGGTGTTACTGTTTTGATTTTGATTCCTTAGGGATTAATGTTTTTGACAAGCTTTCTATGCACCCACTGGTACATGTACCCATGTGTATATCTTCTTTGAAGAATTATTCCAGTCCTTTGTGCGTTGTTTCATCAGGTTGCTTATTCAGCCTGACCTTTTACGTATCTTTCTTATATAGGCAATAGTGATCTGTATCTTGAAACTTGCAAATTAAACATTATCTGTGGCACCGCTCCTTTTCTTATCCTAGTTTTTTAAGGTGCTCAATATCTCACGTGTCCAAGATGGGAAATTCTCCCTTTCCAGCCTTATCTAGCTTGGTCCTTAGTGTGAAATTGCCTTTACCAGATCCTTATTGTTCAGAAACTAAATCCAGCTATGGAATTCTAGGGTTTAATGATGGAGACTGATCAAATAATTGTAGCTAGTAGTTATTTAACTAAAAATTTGGGGAGCAGAAATAAGAAGATGGTAACTTAACAATTTTGTGCCCTAACTGAAGAGTATAAGAAGAGTTAGTATCTGTTAACACTCACCTCAGGACACCAAGCCTGTGTGACCTACCAGTGTCTGGGCCCCTCAGTTTGCCAACCTTTCTGGTTTTTCATCTTTTTTATTCCTTTTTGTTTGTTTGTTTTTTAAGATTTATTTTATTGATTTGAAAGGCAGAATTACACTGAGACAGAGAGATAGATTATCCATCCACTGTTTAACTTCCCAAATGGCTATAACGGCTGGTCTGGGACAAGCTGAAGCCTGGAACCCAGAGCTGCATCCAGGTCTCCTTCAAGAGCATGGACCCAAAGTGGATCAAAAGTGGAGCAGCTGGGATTTGAACTGGAGCCCATATATGGGATGCTATTGTTGCAGGCAACAGCTTAGCCTGCAATGCCACAGTGCTGTCTTCTCTCTTTTTATTTCTTAGTCTTTCCAAGTTTTCCTTCTTTCTGTCTGCTTCATTTCTTTTTTAAGTGACTGTAATATGAAATATTATCTATATATTAAGTAATCTTTCATTTTCTGCCCATAGAGTTTAACAGTTTGTTTATTTGAAAGGCAGAGTGGAGCTGATGCTGTGGCATAGCAGGTAAATCTGCACCTGCAGTGCCGGCATCCTGTATGGGTGCTGGTTTGAGTCCCGGCTGCTCCATTTCCAACTCAGCTCTCTGCTATAGCCTGGGAAAGCAGTAGAAGATGGCCCAAGTCCTTGGGGCCCTGCACCACATGAGAAGACCTGGAGGAAGTTCCTGGCTCCTGGCTTCAGATTGGCACTGCTCCGGCAGTTGCAACCAACAGGGGAGTGAACCATCGGATAGAAGACCTCTCTCTCTCTACCTCTCCTTCTCTCTGTGTGTAACTCTGACTTTCAAATAAATAAAATAAATCTTAAAGAAAGAAAGGCAGAGTGACAGAAAGAGAGAGCTTCTGTCTGCTAGTTCACTCCTCAAATGCCTGCAATCGTGAGGGCTGGGCCAGGCCATAACCTGGAGCTAGGAACTACATTTGAGCCTACCACTTGGGTAGCAGGCCATCATCCACTGCCTTCCCAAGTGCATTAGCAGGAACTGGACCAAAGCAAAGTAGCCAAGACTAACCAGCACTACTATATGGGATGCCAGTGTTGGAAGCAGCAGCTTAAACCACTGCACCGCAACATCAGCTGCTTCTGTGTGTGTGTTTTTGTGTTTTAAGATTTATTTATTTATTTGAAAAGCAGCGAGTTACAGAGAGGAAGAGGCGAAGAGAGAGAGAGAAGTCTTCCATCTGCTGGTTCACTCCCCAAATGATCACAATGGCCATAGTTGAGCTAATCTGAAGCCACGAGCTTCTTCCGGGTCCTCCATATAGGTGAAGGGGCCCAATTACTTGGGCCATCTTCTGCTTTCTCAGGCCACAGAAGAGAGCTGGATCAGAAGTGGAGCAGCGGGGACATGAACTGGCACCTATATGGGATGCTGGCACTGCAAGTGGCAGCTTTACCTGCTATGCCACAATTTTTCTCACCCCACTAGATTAGACCTCTTTGTTTAATGAAAAGTCCAAGAACACAGGTATTTTTGAATTTGTGGTGTCATGGTGCAGTGGGTTCAGCTGCTACCTGCAACTCCAGCATCCCATATGAGTGCACAGTTAGTCCTGGCTTATCTACTTCTGCTTCTGCTCCCTGCTAATGCACCTGGGAAGGTAGCTTGGGCCCTTGCCACCGATGTGGGAGGCCTGGATAAAGTTCCAGGCTCCTGGATTTGGTGTGGCCCAGCCCTGGCCATTGTGGCCATTTAGGGAGTGAACCATCAGATGGAAGATCTCTTTTTCTCTTTGTTTCCCTTCTGTGTCACTCTTTCAAATAAATAAAATAGATCTTGAAAAAAAATCTGTGTTGCTGTTTTCACATTATACACATGGATCCTCCCATCATTATTCCAGAGTATTAAGATTCACACTTTGGGGGCTTGCACTATGGTATAGTGGGCTAAGCCTCCGCCTGTGGTGCCAGCATCCCATGTGGGCACTGGTTCACATCCTGGCTGTTCCTCTTCCAATCTAGCTCTGTGGTGTGGCCTGGGAAGGCAGTAGAAGATGTCCCAAGTCCTTGGGCCCCTGCATCCACGTGGGAGACCCCAAAGAAGCTCCTAGCTTCTGGCTTTGGATTGGCCCAACTCTGGCCATTGTGGACATTTGGAGAGTAAAGCAGCAGATGGAAGACCTTTCTCTTTGTCTCTTCCTGTCTCTGTATTTCTACCTCTCAAATAAATAAATAAATCTTAAAAAACAGATTTATATGTTGGGGGTTGGCACCATGGTACAGCTGGTTAAGCTGGCACCTGCAAGGTTGGCATCCCATATGAACAGCAGTTGAAGTCCCGGCTGCTCTGCTTCTGACCCAGCGCCCTGCTAGTGCACCTGGGAAAGCAAAAGAAGATGGCCCAAGTATTGTCCTGCCACCTGTGTGGGAGACCCTGATGGAGTTCCAGGCTCCTGGCTTTGGCCCATTACAACCATTTGGGGAGTAAACTAGTAGAAGGAAGATCCTCTTTCTCTCTCTCTGCCTTTCAAATAAATCATTTAAAAAGGGGCTTATAACTTGAATTTTTTTAAAACTGTAGACTTTTATTGAAGTAAAATTCACATAATATTAACCATTCTAAAATAAAGAATTCAATGGCTTTTTAAAAACTGGTATATTAGGCCGGCGCCGCGGCTCAATAGGCTAATCCTCTGCCTTGCGGCGCCGGCACACCGGGTTCTAGTCCCAGTCAGGGCACTGGATTCTGTCCCAGTTGCCCCTCTTCCAGGCCAGCTCTCTGCTGTGGCCAGGGAGTGCAGTGGAGGATGGCCCAAGTGCTTGGGCCCTGCACCCCATGGGAGACCGGGATAAGCACCTGGCTCCTGCCATCAGATCAGCACAGTGCGCCGGCCACAACGCGCCGGCCATGGTGGCCATTGGAGGGTGAACCAACAACAAAAGGAAGACCTTTCTCTCTCTCTCTCTCTCTCTCTCTCTCTCTCTCTCACTGTCCACTCTGCCTGTCAGAAAAAAAAAAAAAAAAACCTGGTGTATTAAAATTATACATATTTATGGGGCACATATCTTTATACATGGATACGTTGTGTAATGTTCAGCTCAGGGTAAGCATACGTTTATCTCCTTGAACATTTATGATCTCTTCACTAGCGCTGAGCACATTCACAGTGTTGTGCAATCAGCCACCTCTATCTAGTTCCAAAACATTTTATTACCATAAATACAACTTTAATTTTTAAATGCTGTTTTTTTTGCAAAGAAAGTTTAGAGTGCTGTTATTATTGTTTCATTTGCTTTTAGTTTAGTATCAAGTACTGAATTACAACTGTTTGTCTTTAGGTGATTTCAAGTGTCCTATCAAAGAGGAGATAGCAATTACCAGTGGTGAATGGGAAGTTCTTGGCCGGCATGGATCTAATGTATGTTCTTTGATTCTACTGATAATGTTTGGTCAACATCTGTATGTATGCAATACAAAAAGTCAGCAGTGCAACTTAATGTGACCCCAGCGTGGTGGTCCCAGTGAGTTGGGACCTAAAATAACTCAAGTTATTAGAAAGGAAGAATGAGTTCAAATTACAAATCTCACTCATTTTATGACTGTGGTATTAAATGTATTATGACTACTAAAATTCATCATTTTCAAATATATTTTTACTTCATAAAGAAAGGCTTGGTCCATACTTTTAGGGTCTGGCAAAAGTTGGGAGTTAGGATATAATTTGAAAATACTGTGCTGTTTCTACACTGCAAATTGTGTTTGCTTCAAATGAGTTATTTTTTCTCTTTCATTCCTCTGTATCATATCTCAGAGATTTGAACTTTATCCACTACTGCAAAGAGCGATGTGCATTTTTACATAGCTTAGATTGATAGGGGAGAGGAGGGAAATTTACTCTCAACAGGTGGCTTTCTGTGACAGTTCAATGAATGTTTTGTTTCTTTTGCCTTTCATAGTACCTTGGATTTATTTCAGCTTTCAGTTAGGTGCTCAGCTTCCTGTGGTCTCTAAGAACTTACCCTTTCTGAATGCGACTCAGAGAGTTGATGTGTGCTGCCAGGACCTGGTGGAGACCTGGCTGTGATTTCCTCACACTGATAAAGAGATTGATTTAGGATTTTGTATACTGTAGAAATCACCCAGTCACTGAGGTGCCTAAGGCGAGAGAATGAAGAAGATCCTGTCTGTTTTTGTTAGTGAAAACCATGGACCATCATAGGCAACTTGAAAAGTGCAATTTCTACTGAGAGCCTCATGTGGTCTTCTGGTTGTTGTCCAAATGCATTTTTTTCTGTTTAGAGACCTTGGACATTACTGTCACTTGAGGAAAAAAAAGTCTTACTGTGGTGTTGGGGGAGGGGGAGTGTGGAAGGAGGTTTAAAAACATCTTATGGAATTCTAGGTTCTGATAACAGAACATTACACTAATGTGAGTTTCATGGTGCATGATGGTTTTAGGAAACAAGTCATTGGATAATACTGAGGGAACTCTAAAGTTGTATTTATGCAGATCTACTCCTTACTTGGGCAGCCAAGTGTCTCTGCTACTTGCCACAACATGCGTTCAGTTGCCTTTTTTTTATGTCACATCTTTTTCACTGCATTTCTGTCATCCTCTTCTGTTTTCTATCTTGTGTTTTTCTGTATTTATGTATATTTTTCCTTCTCTGCTTTTTACAACTGATCTTATTCTCATTCAGAAATTTCTAACAGCAGTAGCAGGATAAAGCTTTGAGACTTTTAAGTCCATGTACTTCTTAACAGTTGAGGATGGTTCTTGTAGTTGGGTCCCTGGACCAGCAGAAAAATATCAGCATCATGTGGGAACTTGTTAGAAAAGCAGATTCTTATGTCCATCCCACACCTCACAATGAGAACCTCTGGTGGTCGGGCCCAGCAGTCTGTTTAACAAGCCCCCCAGGTGATTCTGGTACAACTTAAAAAAAAGAGATTTATTATTTATTTATTGAAAGAGCAACAGGCAGTAGGGAGTGGGGGATAGAGAGAATCTTCCATCTGCTGATTCATTCCCCAGCTGTCCACAACAGTCAGGGCTAGGAAAACCCAACACCAGGAGCCAGGAACTCCATCCTGGTCTCCCTTCTGGGTGACAGGGGCTCTAGAACCCTTGGTCCGTCATCTACTGCTTTCCTGGGTTGGAAGTGAAATAGCCAGGATGCCGGTGTTCTAAGTCACAGCTTAGCCCATTGCACCCCAACACCAGACCCTGATACTTCTGGTAAGTAGTTACATAAAACAAAAAAAGGAACCATGCCAGGTGGAGGTGAGGAATTGACTGGTTATTTCTTTAATTTTGAAAGGCCTAAGTCCCAGCTGCTATGTCAAGAGTAGAACCAGTCCTAACCTTTTGCAGAGATTAACACAGAACATGGAAAGCTTCATGAACTTCTGTCTTTCTGTCATTTGTATCCTTTTTGTATATTTCATATGGGCCTGCTTAATTGCAGATGTGTTTGTGTCTCTTGATGCATATTAGAAGTGTTTGGTGATTAAGTTTCCAGACAAAAAACAAGACATTTAAAAAATGCTTAAGGGCAAGAATTTGGGCTAGCAATTAAAATGCTAGTATGCTATATTAGAATACCTGGATTCTTTTTTTAATAAGATAAATTTATTTATTTATTTGAGAGGCAGAGTTACAGTCAGAGGAGGGATATATATATATATAGAGAGAGAGAGAGAGAGAGAATCTTCCACTTGCTGGTTCACTCCCTAAATGGCCTCAAAGGACAGAGCTGGGCCCATCAGTCAGCAGGAGCCAGGAGCTTCCTCCGGGTCTGCCATGTGGGAGAAGGGGCCCAAACACTTCGGAGATCTTCTGCTGCCATCCCAGGAGCATTAGCAAGGAGCTAGATTGGAAGTGGAACAGCCGGGAATTGAACCAGCACCCATATGGGATGTCAGCACATCAGGTGGAGGCTTAACCTACTAGCCACAGTGCCAACCGCATTACCTGGATTCTAATCCCAGCTCTGGCTGATTACAGTTTCCTGCTAATGCAGACCCTAAAGCAGCAAGTGATGACCCAAGTATTTGACTGCCACCTATGTGGGAAACCTCGATTGAGTTTTCATCTCCCAGCTTCTACCTAACACAGCTCTAGCTGTTGTGGGCATTTGGGGAGGGAACCATCAAATGGGAGCTCACTGTCTGCCTTTCAAATAATAAAAATAAATTATCAAAGTTTTAAAGGTCTTGCTTCTAGCAATGTATGTGGTCTTTACTGTGTTCAAATTATTTAATTTTACTAAGCATTGAGTAGGCTGGTAGAAGATTTTTTAGGGCCCCTTCTCCCAAACACCTTCTCTTCTGGTGAAGCTCTGGCATTCTATATGAGTTCTGGTTTAAGTCCTGGCAGCTCCACTTCAATCCAGCTCCCTGCTAATGTGCCTGCAAAAGCAGCAGAAGATAGCCCAAGTGCTGGGTCCCTGCACCCGCATGGGAGATCTGAAAGAAGCTCCTGGCTCCTGGCTTTGGCCTGGCCCAGCCCTGGTCTTTGTGGCCGCTTGGGAAGTGAACTGTTGCAGATGGAAGACCTTTCTCTCTGTCTCCCCCTCACCCCGTAACTCTGCCTTTCAAATAAATAAAATAAATGTAAAAAAGGGAGGGGGTCCTGTACTGTGACATAATGGGTAAAGCTGCCACCTACGGTGCCGGCATCCCAAATGGACACCAATTCATGTCCTTGCTACTCCACTTCCAATCCAGCTCTCTGCTATGGCCTGGGAAAGCAGAGGAAGATGACCCAAGTGCTTGGGCCCCTGCACCCATGTGGGAGACCCAGAGGAATCTCCTGGCTCCTGGCTTTGGATCAGCTCAGTTCCAGCCATTGCAGCCACTTAGGAAGTGAACCAGTGGATGGAAGACCTCTCTCTCTGTCTCTCCCTCTCTCTATAACTCTACCTCTCAAATAAAAAAATAAAAACTAAAAGAAAAAAAGCCAGACTTACATATTTTTTAAAAAAAAATTTTAAGAGCCAATAAAAGAATAGTTATTTATTTAGAATCGTAATTTGGGAATATTATCTGAAATTAGCTGTGAGTTTACTTGCATTTTGTGTGTGGGTTCTAAGTGAAGATTGAAACGATCTTACCCAAACTTATTTACAAATTATACCAGTATTGAAACTGATTGAGTTCAACTGTTATCCAAACCAGTAGATAAAACACTTTTGAAAACTTGTACAAAAGACCAAAACAGTACTTCCTTAAGTAATACTGTACTGAAAAATATACAGAGTAAAATTAGACTTTTTCAAGTACATTTGAATGGTTAACCTAAAAAGAATGCTTATTTTAAAGAAATAATTCTTTTTTTTCTTAAGATTTATTTAATAAGCAAGAGAAACAGAGACAGTGATCCTCCATCTGCTGGTTCACTCCCCAGATGTCTGCAATGTACAGGGCTGGGCCAGGCCAAAGCCAGGAGCCAAGAGCTTCTTCCAGGTCTTTGGCAGGGGCCCAACCACTTGGGCCATCCTCACTGCTTTTTCCCAGGCCATAAGCAGGGAGCTGGATCGGAAGTGGAGCAGCCAGGAGTTGAACTGGTGCCCATATGAAATGCCGGCATTGCAGGCATTACCCACTACGTTACAGCACTGTTCCCAGGAAAATAACTCTTATATATATATATATTTTTTTTTTTTTTGTGACAGACAGAGTGGACAGTGAGAGAGAGAGACAGAGAGAAAGGTCTTCCTTTTGCCGTTGGTTCACCCTCCAATGGCTGCCGTGGATGGCGCGCTGCGGCCGGCGCACCGCGCTCATCCGATGGCAGGAGCCAGGCGCTAGGTGCTTATCCTGGTCTCCCATGGGGTGCAGGGCCCAAGCACCTGGGCCATCCTCCACTGCACTCCTGGGCCACAGCAGAGGGCCGGCCTGGAAGAGGGGCAACCGGGACAGAATCCGGCGCCCCGACCGGGACCAGAACCCGGTGTGCCGGCGCCGCAAGGCGGAGGATCAGCCCGCTGAGCCACGGCGCCGGCCAATAACTCTTATATTTTAAGAACAACACAGATTCTGACCAAATAAGAAATTATACAATCTCTTTGCAACTCTAGATGGCATTTTTTTTCTGGACAGGATCTATTCCTAGCAATAAGTCATAAACAAAATTGACTCATTTATTAACATGTTTTTTTTAAGATTTTATTTATTCATTTATTTATTTATTTGAGAGGTAGAGTTACAGACAGAGAGAAAGATCTTCCATCCACTAGTTCACTCCGCAAATGGCCATGATAGCCAGAGCTGGACCAATCTAAAGCTAGGAGCCAAGAACCTCGTCCAAGTCTCCCATGTGGGTGCAGGGGCCCAAGTGCTTGGGCCATCTTCCACTGCTTTCCCAGGCCATAGCAGAGAGCTGGATCAGAAGGGAGCAGCCAAGACACAAACCAGCACTGTTAGGGGATGCTGGTGGCGCAGCAGAGGCTTAGCTTACTAGCCATAGCACCAGCCCTTTAACATGTCTTTTGAAAAAATAAAATACAAAAAGTGGCATAAATGATGCTGAGTAAAATTTGGGCTTGTTCATTGCCAGGGTCGCTGATTTTCTTGTTGCTCTTTTGCAGATCCAGGTTGATGAAGTCAGGAGGCTGGTATATTTTGAAGGCACCAAAGACTCTCCTTTAGAACATCACCTGTACGTGGTCAGCTATATAAATCCTGGAGAGGTGACAAGGCTGACCGACCGTGGCTATTCCCACTCTTGCTGCATCAGCCCGGTATTAAGCCCCTATTTGAAAAGGGTTTCTTGTCCTATAAAAACCCTCCGTTCAAGTAATACTCCTTTTGAATGTTGTAAAATGTCCTATGGAAGCCCAATTAATAAACATGTAGCCATAACTTCTGTACTGTATCTGTATGTAAATAGCCCAGCTCTTCTATATTAGTGTAATTGTAACAGCTGGTAATCTTATTTTTACTTTTCTCTGAGGAAAATAATAATTGTTTCTCCTTTCTCCAGCATTGTGACTTCTTCATAAGTAAGTACAGTAACCAGAAGAACCCACACTGTGTATCCCTTTATAAGTTGTCAAGTCCTGAAGATGATCCAACTTGCAAAACAAAGGAATTTTGGGCCACCATTTTGGATTCAGCAGGTACTTTTCCCCTGGAATGCTTGATTTCTTAAAGAATGGACTAATTTCATGTATTTTTGTAAGGTTTATTTATTTATTTATTTGAAAAGTAGAGTTATGGGGTGCAAGCTGGGGTGGGGGAGGTGGGGAGGAGGCAGAGAGAAAGATATCTTCCATTTGCTGGTTCACTCCCCAAATGGCCACAATGGCCAGAGCTGGGCTGGTCTGAAGCCAGGAGCCAAGGTCTTCCTTAGGGTCCCCCATGTTGGGGGCAGGGGCTCAAACACTTGGGCCATCTTCTCCCATTGCTTTCCCAGATGCATTAGCAGGGAGCTGCATTGGAAGTGGAGCAGCAGGGACTCAAACCAGTGTCCATATGGGATGCCAGCACCACAGGCATGCCACAGCACCAGCCCCCCTTCATGTATCCTTTTTTTTTTTTTTTGACAGGCAGAGTAGACAGTGAGAGAGAGAGAGACAGAGAGAGAGGTCTTCCTTTGCCGTTGGTTCACCCTCCAATGGCTACCGCGGCCGGCACGCTGCAGCCAGCGCACCGCGCTGAGCCAAAGCCAGGAGCCAGGTGCTTCTCCTGGTCTCCCATGTGGGTGCAGGGCCCAAGCACTTGGGCCATCCTCCACTGCACTCCCGGGCCATAGCAGAGAGCTGGCCTGGAAGAGGGGCAACCGGGACAGAATCCAGTGCCCCGACCGGGACTAGAACCCAGTGTGCCGGTGCTGCAAGGCAGAGGATTAGCCTATTGAGCCACGGCGCCGGCCTCATGTATCTTTTAATTCGCTTTCTCCCCAGTTTTTTTCTTGTTAAGTATTTTCAGTCATTAATTGGGCCACCATTTTGGGTTCAGCAGGCAGGTACTTTCCCCCTTAACCTGACCTTAAATAGGATTAATATGCTAGGGCACTAGTGCTGAGGGATTAGGAAATCAGTGCAGAACCAGAGTATAGGTATCTTTTAGTGTCCACAGCAGGATTTGTAATACAGTGATTATCTCAGCTTGGTGCATAACATTGTCCACTGTACAGACACATGGAGAGTTCTGTATAGCTGTGGTGAGCCAAAGGCTGGGGGTGACTTTTTTTTTATTTGACAGAGTTAGACAGTGAGAGAGAAAGAGAAAGGTCTTCCTTCCGTTGGTTCACCCCCCAAATGGCCACCACGGCTGGAGCTATGCCAGTCCGAAGCCAGGAGCCAGGTGCTTCCTCCTGGTCTCCCATGCAGGTACAGGGGCCTAAGCACATGGGCCATCCTCCACTACCCTCCTGGGCCACAGCAGAGAGCTAGACTGGAAGAGGAACAACCTGGACTAGAACCTGGCGCCTATATGGGATGCCAGTGCTGCAGGCAGAGGATTAACCAAGTGAGCCATGGCGCCAGCCCCTGTAGCGGGGGGTGGGGTGGTGGTGTGTGACTCTTTTCTCTGCCTTCTGGTTAGGCTTAGTCTCTCATGACCAGAAACAGAATTGTTAAGCACCTGCTATGAGCAAGTTAAATTGACTGGGTTAAGTATGTGCCTCCTGTTTGTTTTTCCTCCCAGCCTTAATGAGGTATGTGCCTGTTTCTACCCAGGTATGCGGTATAGCCATCAGTAAGTTTCACTGAGCTGAGCACCAAGTATTTGTATAGTTCTGTGCATGAATATTTATTGGGCTCCACAATTTATTCGAAATACTGTGTCTGCTTCTGAAATAAATAAAATCTGTGTTTGTTAGATGTTTCCAAGATGAATATTCTTGCTTGATTTCTAGCTTACCACCAGAAAGGAGAGTGGTTGGTGAGCTGTGTGGGAGTCTGGGTTTTGCTGTCTTCTTCCTTGCTCTTGGGTTGTCACACTCCCCTAACAGGCCCTGTGTTGCCTACTCACAGGTCCTCTTCCTGACTACACCCCTCCAGAAATTTTCTCCTTTGAAAGCACGACTGGATTTACATTGTATGGGATGCTATACAAGCCTCATGATCTGCAGCCTGGAAAGAAGTATCCCACTGTGCTGTTTATCTACGGTGGTCCTCAGGTGGGCATGCTTAAACACAGACGAACGTGTGTGTGTGTGTGTGTGTGTGTGTGTGTGTGTATTTAGGTGATTTGTTTTTTAAATGTCTAGTCAGCTATTTAGGTCAAGAATTTGAGCCCCGTTGGGCCTCTGTTGTTATCAGCTCTGGCTTATGTTCTTTCTTTTTTTTTTGGACAGGCAGAGTTAGAGAGAGAGACAGAGAGAAAGGTCTTCCTTTGCCATTGGTTCACCCTCCAAGTGGCCGCTACAAGTGGCGCTTTGCGGCTGACGCACTATGCCGATCCGAAGCCAGGAGCCAGGTGCCTCTTCCTGGTCTCCCATGCAGATGCAGGGCCCAAGCACTTGGGCCATCTTCCACTGCCCTCCCGGGCCACAGCAGAGAGCAGGACTGGAAGAGAAGCAACCGGGACAGAATCTGGCGCGCCGACCGGGACTAGAACCCGGTGTGCTGGCGCCACAGGTGGAGGATTAGCCTATTAAGCTGCAGCGCTGGCAAGTGTGTTGCTTTCTATACAGAGAGGTTTGGGGAATACAATTAAATAATTAAATAGCTTAGTAAATAGAAAGAAGCCTTAGTAGCCTAGCGAATTCCTCCTCTTTGTCCTGTGGCTGTCTCAAACAAGCTAAAATATTGTGATCAGCTGGTTCAGGCAACTGCTGTGGTAATCAATGCTGTAAGAAGCTTACACCTTGGTCTTCCTTTTTCTGTATTAAAAATTGCCATGTGACTGTTAAGTAAATGCTTTTGACTATCAGAGTGAAGTATTTGGGATAGGTGAATTGGTTGTTAATTTTTTTTTTTTTAAGATTTATTTATTTTATTCGAGGGTTACACAGAGAAAGAAGGAGAGGAAGAGAGAGAGAGAGAGAGATGGGTCTTCCATCCACTGGTTTGCTCTCCAATTGGACGCAATGGTCAGAGTTGCTCTGATCCGAAGCCAGGAGCCTGGAGCTTCTTCTGGGTCTCCCATGCAGGTGCGGAGACCCAAGGACCTGGGCCATCTTCTGCTGCTTTCCCAGGCCATAATATCAGAGACCTGGATCAGAAGTGGAACAGCTGGGTCTCAGATTGGTCTCTGTATAGGATGCTGGTGCTTCAGGCCAACATGTTGACCCGCTGAGCCACAGCACCAGCCCCCAATTGTGTTTCCATAATGCAACTCTTGGACCCAGTAATACCCTTTATAATAATATCCAGTTATGTAGTATCTGGAAATATATCTAGGTAGCAAGTTGTACAAAAATAAAATAAAAGTAAAATTACATAAGCTATAAAATCTCAGTCATGATAGTTATGTATTGAGTTAAATCATTTTGCTATCATTGTGTGTTACAAGCAAAATATGCATATTTTTATTGCTGGCATCTACATAAATAGTTAAATTAGTCTTTGATTAAAGACTTGAAGCCAAATCTTTGTAAACTTAAAAAAAAAGGCTTACCACAAAGCAACTCAAAAAAGAAATTACAAGAGATACTCAGAAGCTTTGCATGTTTTGTTACTTGCCTTTGTTAGAAAAGGTTAGTAAGAGGTGGGCATTTGGCCTAGTGGTTAAGACACTGGTTAGATTGCCCCTGGCATAGGCCAGTCACTCAGCATAGCCTTGTGAGGCAGCCATGGATGCCGTAAACATGGGGTGTATGAGGCTGCTGCCAATGTAACACAGCAGTTAGTGAGAGAGACAGAGAGAAGGGTCTTCCTTCCATTGGTTCACCCCCCAAATGGCCGCTATGGCCAGAGCTATGCCGATCCGAAGCCAGGAACCAGGTGCTTCCTCCTGGTCTTCCACATGGGTGCAGGCACCCAAGCACTTGAGACATCCTCCACTGCTCTCCTGGGCCACAGCAGAGAGCTGGACTGGAAGAGCAGCAGCCAGGACTAGAACCCCGTGCCCACATGGGATGCCGGTACCACGGGCGGAGGATTAGCCAAGTGAGCCACAGCGCCGGCCCCACAGCACAGTTTTAGAGTAGAGTTATGTGTAAGTAGCAGTACCCTTTAATGATTACAAGGGCCGGTGTTGTGGTGCAGCAGCTGTTAGAGTGCCTAGATTTGTCTTCCATTCCACTTTTGATCTAGCTTCCTAACACACTGCCTGGGCGACAGCAGGTGATGGCTCAAGAATTTGGGTCCCTGCTACCCACGTGGGAGACCAGGATGGAGTTACAGACTTCAGCCTGGCTGTTGTGGGCTTTTGGGGAGTAAACCAGGACATGGACAATCTCTCTGTGTCACCTTTACAGTAAACTAAAGCAGACAAATAAAAGTCTTAAAAACAGTAATAAAAAGTTTGGTATAGTAGATTCATAAACCAGTAACATGATTTTTATTGTCATTTTCAGGTGTTACAGACTGTACATAACTGTGTATCTATACTTTGTTGTGACTGGCAGCTCAGTATAGGTTTTTCACTCCAGCGTCACCACAGACATGGGGGTCTTGTATTACACTACCATGTGACATTGTCACTGGGTAACAGGAATTCTTCTGTTCTGTTATAATATCGTGGGCCCACTGTCATGTTTGCTTCCTTGTCATTGCAATGTCATGTTGAAGCACATGACCATAAAGTCCTCTTTGCACAAGGTGTTCTGTTTCTGCTATGGCACTGAAATTCATTTAACTTCTCAGGCATCTGGAAGTGCAGTCTCTGGAGTAACAAAGGGATTTAAAGATTATTCTGCTTTTCATGCTGATGTCTACTAGGAAAAAGGAGCTGGACTGCTCAGAGACAACCCCAGAAGAAACAAATTGGGAGGGAAGATGACTTTATTTATCCTTGTCACTGTCATTTGAATGACAGTTCTTTGAGGTTGAAATCATCAGTTGAACAACTTTTTTTTATGGGTAGATTAATTCTCTTCTTGTGCGTGTAATTAATGTCTAAGTTAGAATTTTCTGGGATCCAGCACCATGGCTCACTAGGCTAATCCTCCGCCTGCGGCGCCGGCATCCCATATGGGCACCAGGTTCTAGGCCCGGCTTCCCCTCTTCCAGTCCAGCTCTCTGCTGTGGCCCTGGAGGGCAGTGGTGGATGGCCCAGGTGCTTGGGCCCTGCACCCGCGTGGGAGACCAGGAGGAAGCACCTGGCTCCTGGCTTCGGATCAGCGCAGCTCTGGCCATTGCGGCCATTTGGGGGCTGAACCATGGAAGGAAGACCTTTCTTTTTCTCTCTCTCTCTCACTGTCTAACACTGTCAAATAAATAAATAAATAAATAAGAATTGTCTTAGTCTGTAGTGATTTAGTAATTGCCCTGAACCGTAAGTGGGAAGTTAACAAGACACCACACAAACATGGACAGACTTAATTTAAAAACAAGTCACTGACGAAATCATATTAAAAATGTAAGCTTTTTTGCAGCAGCCTGTCTCTCTTGTGCTTTGGTATGCCACCTTGTAGTAAATTTCACCGGCACTGTGTTTTTTCCTCAGGTGCAGTTGGTAAATAACCGATTTAAAGGAGTCAAGTATTTCCGCTTGAATACCCTCGCCTCTCTGGGCTACGTGGTTGTGGTGATAGACAACAGGGGATCCTGTCACCGAGGCCTGAAGTTTGAAGGCGCCTTTAAATATAAAATGGTGTGTGAGCATAAAAACACTTTTCTTTTTAAGACATTGACATTTTCTGGTGCAATGCTTGCTGTTAAACCCCAAAGAGAGAATTGGGAGAAGAAGCAATGAGTGGGGGAGAGAGAGCAAGTGAACAAAAG
The DNA here is from genome assembly GCA_949820135.1 of Sylvilagus floridanus. Lineage (NCBI taxonomy): Eukaryota > Metazoa > Chordata > Mammalia > Lagomorpha > Leporidae > Sylvilagus > Sylvilagus floridanus. The sequence continues at coordinate 73,338,818 of OX463239.1, read as the reverse complement.
AGAGAAAGAGAGTGTTAGAGCTTGGGGGTGGGAGGGAAGACACAACTCGGTGTTTACCAGACTAGCTCTGGTCCACCTGTGTGTATCCTCAGGGAGCTGAGAGAGGGCCCCCTTTAACACAGAAATACCCTCTTTCTGCCTTAGCCAGAGCCAGCACTGTTGAGTGTTCCATACCCTGTACTCTGTAGAGGAATAATTGAGATTTGTTCTGTCCTCTGTGAAGAGGGAAACCCATTGATTAGTGCCTTCCTTGTGACAAGCCTCTTTCTCTCTACAGGAAGCTTTAAATGCTACCTTTTAGAGATGCCCCATGTCCTTTCCGCTGCTTTGGGAAATGATGAGAGCCCGGTGTTCCTTTTGCACAGTAAGGCAGTTACTGTGTTTGCCAGTGTGTTGGACATGCTGAGTGAGAGATGGGGATTTTCTCCCACAGCCAGTTCTTTGACCTTATGTTGTATTCTCATGTAAGTTTTTTGATTTTGTTTTTGTTTTTGGCTCAGTGAAGTGAGACTGTGTGCACTGGCAGGCCAAGTACTGTAGCAGGGTGTTAGTGGCAGGAATCAGGACTCAGCAGGGCTGTGAAGAGTAGTGCATTCAGTTCGTAGAGGTAGTGTGGCGGGAAGTAGGAAGACAGGGCCTCCGCTTCACTGCACTAAGCATTCAAAAGGAGAAGTAAAATTGATGCATCTCTTAAGGGGCTAATTTTTTGACTTTGGGTATAGAAAGGCTTGTTACAAGGAAGATGCTGACCTCTTAGCAGACAACAGAACAAATGGAAATGGGAGTACCCCAAAAGCAAGGATAGTTTGGGTAGTAAGAGGAAACCGCTTTATGACTAAAAGGTAGTTAAAAGCTAGGATAAGCTAGCTACATAAATTTTTTAAAGTTGGGTGGGGGAGGTAAAAACACAGATATGTTTAGTGAAAACATTTATCAACTTTAAAAGCGCTCTTATAATAAGGCTTTTATTCATCAGAATCGGTGAAATACTGTCCCTTTCTTAACAGGGTCAAATAGAAATTGATGACCAGGTGGAAGGACTCCAGTATTTAGCTTCTCGATACGACTTCATTGACTTAGATCGTGTAGGCATCCACGGCTGGTCCTACGGAGGCTACCTCTCCCTGATGGCATTAATGCAGAGGTCGGATATCTTCAGGGTACGTGACTTCCTATTCTACTCTTTTTTTGCAGTAAGGCTAGGATTTTCTGTAAATTGAGAATATCAAAAATGCCCATTTTCTGGGAGTTTTACAGAGTTGGCAATATAATGGAATGTTAGGGTATAGCCATGTGAAATATGTATATTTCTCAAGTGCTTTCTAAATACATACATTTTGTTCATTTCATTTATTTTTTTAAAGATTTATTTATTTGAAAGAATTACAGAGTGAGAGAAGGAGAGACAGAATCTTCCATCCACTGATTCACTCTCCAAAGGGCCACAACAGCTGGTACTGGGGCTGTACCAAGCTAAAGCCAGGAGCCAGGAGCTTCCTCTGAGTCTCTCGTGTGGGTGGCAGGGACCCAGGCACTTGGACCATCTTCTGTTGCTTTTAGCAGGGAGCTAGATTAGAAGTGGAGCAACCAGGACACAAACTGGTACCTACATGGGATGTTGCTGTTGCAGGCAGTAGCCACACCACAATGCCGTCCTGTTTACATATTTTAAATACTTGTCAACATGATAACCAGTTAATGGTTATTTACACACTTCATGCCAAAGTCATAATCAGTAAAACATATACACATTTTAGATTGTAATTATTTGGTTAGTTGATGGGCTGTGAGCTCTGAGGGCGGGGGCCTGTTTGTCCTGTATGCCACTGTATCCTCAGCAGCCAAGCAAAATGCATGGCACACAGTAGACCTTCAATAAATCTGTGTTGAATACATAGATAAACACAATTCTGTAGAAAAAAAAATCTTAGGAAAATATACCAGAAGAAAATACATTAAAATGATAACAATTGTTAAGGGAATAGAAATTATGAATAATAAGTAGTTTTTCCTTGTTTATTCTTTCAATGGCATGATTCTGTTTTACAGTGAAAAATAATTTTTATTTATGTGTTTATTTGAAAGGCAGACAGAAATCTCCTGTCTGCTGGTTCACTCCCCAAATGCACACAATAGCTGGGGCTGGGCAGACCAAAGCCAGGAGCCAGGAACTCAATCCGGGTCTCCCACATGGGTGGCAGGGACGCAACTACTTGAGCCATCACCTGCTGCCTCCCAAGGAGTACATTAGCAGGAAGCTGGATTGGGAGTAAAGCCAGGACTGCAGCCCAAGCACTCTGATGTGGGTTACAGGCATCTCAACTGGCAGCTTAACTGCTGCCCTGAACACCTGACCCTTAATTTTAAAAATAAAAATGATAAGTTTTTGTTCTTTATATAGTAACTACAAACAAACTCTGAAAACTGCCATAATTTTCTCAGGCTTGTAGCTGTTGAGAAAGTAATTGGAATATTTATTTATTTTTAAACACAATTCTACCTATATTGCTTCCTTCAGTACCTACTCTTTTTTTTTTTTAACATTTATTTTATTTTTTTTGAAAGAATTACAGAGAGAGGTAGAGCCAGAGAGAGCGTAAGAGAGGTCTTCCATCTGCTGGTTCACTCCCCAAATGACCACAGTGGCCAGAGCTGAGCTGATCTGAAGCCAAGAGCTAGGAGCTTCTTCTGGGCCTCCCATGTGGGTGCAGGGGCCTGAGAACTTGGGCCATCTTCTACTGCTTTCCCAGGCCATAGCAGAGAGCTGGATCGGAAGAGGAGCAGCCAGGACTTGAACCAGAGTCCATATGGAATGCTGGTGCTGCAGGCCAGGGCTTTAACCTACTGCACCACATCGCCGGCCCCATAATTAGAATATTTGACTATAAACTGTGTTATATCCTTAACATGAGGCAAATTTTTAGAACATGCGTTTATTTCCTTAACTGTTTTAAATTCTGAACTGGCAGCAGAGGCTAACAGAACAAAAAGGTGACTGCTCTTCCTGCTTAAAGCCAGGAGTTGGCACACTTCGTTTCCCCAGCCAGGCTCTAGTGCTGGCCCCTCCTTCAACAAAGAGCCCCACATTTGTATTTCAGCTAGCCCAGGTTAAGGGTTTGGTATGCAGCCTGCCTGTGGAATGTGAAACTTACTGACTCAAAAAGTATCAAATTCTTGACCTTGGCGCTCCTCTTGGATTTTCAAAGTTGCCTGGGAAGGACCATGTATGCCTCCCTAGCAGGGTTAAAGCCTAAGGATAATTTTAGCCTGTAAATTTGCACTTGTAAGCCCTCGGTGCTAACCACCCTTTTCTGGAACCCAGCTGACCTGCAGTGCTGTCTTGTGCAGGTTGCAATTGCTGGGGCCCCGGTCACTCTGTGGATCTTCTATGATACGGGATACACGGAACGTTACATGGGTCACCCTGACCAGAATGAACAGGGCTATTACTTAGGATCTGTGGCCATGCAAGCAGAAAAGTTCCCCTCTGAGTAAGTTCAAGCTTTAAAATTAAGATTATAAAACTTAAATTGTATTTTTAAATCTTATCTTTTAAATAATAAAGAAAACTTCAAATACTGAAAGAACAAAATTAATATTTTATAAAAAGAGTCTGGCTGGTTCTCAAAGCTGAATTATAGGCCAGTTCATGAACTGTGATTTGTTTTTTTTCCACAAGCTATATTTGAAGCTATAGCTTATGCTGAGAGAAGTTAAATATACAACTGTTTCAAGGCAGAAAAATTCTGTGCTTAAGTATGAGTATATTTTATAAGTGGTTTTTCTGGGGACGTGCTGTAATTGTTGATATGTTCTAATGTTTTAATAAGAAATTGAATTTATGATCTTTTTAAATCTTATTACATGTGGCAGTCTGGTTAATATATTAAAAATTCACTATTAAAAGTATTGGATCTTTATTCTGGCGTTAGAATATAAAGAAATTATTCTAGCTAAGTATTATTTTAAAGGTTTTAAGTGCATTTTATTGTAAGTTCCTCAAATTCTCTATTTTGTCTAATCCTCTAATATTTCCGTTTCTCCAGACCAAATCGTTTACTGCTTCTACATGGGTTCTTGGATGAGAATGTCCATTTTGCACACACCAGTATATTACTGAGCTTTTTAGTGAGGGCAGGAAAGCCATATGATTTACAGGTGAGTTATTCTGCATTCTGATGAAATGCATTAGTGATTAGTGATTGATTTGTTTGAAATCTGTAATAAACTATGGGGTCAGTCTGAATTTTCAGGTTCGTGCATCTTCTGTTCAGGAGAACTAAACCAACAGATATAGCTCATAGTGCTTGTAGTTAGATAAAAGTTAGGATTCTGTTGAAGTCAGGCTGAAAAACTGTCTTGTCAGTTTGCATGACATGTATGTATGTATCCACTTTCAGTTTATAAGCATGGGAGGGATGACCCAGAAGTCTATTCACTCCCATTTGTTTTTCCTTCTCCCCTTTGAAGGATAAGGAAATGCTGCTTGATTTCATTCTTGTAAATGAGTTTTTAGGGGCCGACACTGTGGTGCATCAGGTTAAGCCTCTGCCTGCAGTATCAGCATCGCCTGTGGGTACCAGTTCAACTTCGGGCTGCTCCTCTTCAGATCCAGTTCCCTGCCGATGGCCCAGGAAAGCCTCCCTACTCCTCCTCCTGGCTTCGGCCTGGTCTAGTCTCTGTCCTTGCGTCTGTTTGGGGAGTGAACCAGTGGATGGAAGATCTCTTCCTCTCTCCCTCTCTCCCTCTCTCCCTCTCTCCCTCTCTCCCTCTCTCCCTCTCTCCCTCCCCCCCCGTCTCTGTAACTCTGCCTTTCAAATAAATAAAATAAGTAATTTTTTAAAAAATAATTTTTAGGATCCGATTTTAATTCATTTTAATTTTTCATTTGCTCTTATTTTATATTGCCATTGGAGCAGAAACTAGCAAGTTGTCCTCTGTTGCTACATTACTCAGAAAAAAAGTTTAAAAAAATTATTCCTTTTTTTCTGCTCCTTAAACAGGTTATGTGCTTATAAAGAATGAAAAATATAGGCCGGTGCCACGGCTCAATAGGCTAATCCTCCGCCTGCGGTGCTGGCACACCAGGTTCTAGTCCCGGTTGGGGCGCCAGATTCTGTCCCAGTTGCACCTCTTCCAGTCCAGCTCTCTGATGTGGCCTGGGAGTGCAGTGGAGGATGGCCCAAGTGCTTGGGCCCTGCACCCCATGGGAGACCAGGAGAATGCACCTGGCTCCTGCCTTCGGATCAGCACGGTGCACTGGCCGCAGTGCGCCAGCCGTGGCGGCCATTGGAGGGTGAACCAACGGCAAAGGAAGACCTTTCTCTCTCTCTCTCTCACTGTCCACTCTGCCTGTCAAAAAAAAAATGAAAAATAAAATATAATGTTTCCTATTTTATATTTGAGTCAACATTTATGTGACCAAACTTTTTTTTTTTAATTGACAGATAGAGTTAGGAAGTGAGAGAGAAAGATAGAGAGAAAGGTATTCCTTCCTTCCGTTGATTCAACCCCCCAAATGGCCCCCATGGCTGGAGCTTTGCCAATCCAAAGCCAGGAGCCGGGTGCTTCTGCTGGTCTCCCATGAGGGTGCAGGTGCCCAAGCACTTGGGCCATGCTCCACTGCCTTCCTGGGCCACAGCAGAGGCTGGACTGGAAAAGGAGCAGCCGGGACTAGAACTGGCGCCCATATGGGATGCCGGCACCACAGGCAGAGGATTAACCTAGTGAGCCACGTTGCCGGCCCCCAAACTATTAGACATTTGTCTATAGCGATGATTTTTAACTTTTTAGTCTCAAGATCCCTTTCTGTAGCAAAAAGCTTTGTTTTTATTATGTCTATCAGTATTTAGCATGTAAGATATTAAAACTAAGAAAAATTTTACACTTGCTTATTTAAAAATAATAATAAACTATTATCTTGTTAACCTACAAGTCATACTTTTATTGAGAAAAAAAATGTATTGTAAGGGCAGATGTTTGACACCCATATCCCACATCACAGGGCCTGGGTTTGAGTCCCAACTCTGCTCCCAGCTGCCTGCTGATATGCACCCTAGAAGGCAGCAGGTGATGGCTCAAGTAGTTGCATCCCTGCCACGCATGTAGGAGAACTGAATTGAGTTCCTAGCTCCTGGCTTCAGCCAGGCCCAGTGCTGGCTGTTGTAGGCATTTGTAAAGTGAACCAGTGTCTCTCTTTCTCTGCCCTCCCCCCACTTTTTAAATATTTATTTATTTATTTGAAAGGCAGAGTTTCGAGGGCAGTGCGGGGGAGACAGAGAGATCTTCTATCCAGTCTGAAACCAGGAGGCAGGAGCTTCTTCCAGATCTCCCATATGGGTGCAGGGGCCCAAACACTTGGGCCATCTTCTGTTGCTTTCCCAGGTGCATTAGCAGGGAGCTGGATTGGAAGTGGAGCAACCAGGACTTGAACCAGTGCTCTTATGGATGCTGGCACTGCAGATAGCAGCTTTTCCCGTTCCACCACAGCACCAGCACCTCTCTGCCTCTTAAATAAATAAAAACTGTGTGTGTGTGTGTGTGTATTCCAGAACAAAAAATTAGTAATTTATATTTTTATAAATTTCTTTATAAAAAAGGATTATGACTGACTTAATAAAGAAGACACTTCTATCTCCTTCTTCTATCTCCTTTTACAGTTAATATATTATAATAGGTTATTTTGACTAAAATATATGAATAAAAATTCAACTTCACAATTGAAGATTTAATTAAGAAATTAAATTAAGGAAGGAGTATTTTAGCTTTTTTGGATAACTATGGGTATTCTTTTTTGATACTACTATAAAATTGAACAAGTGGTATTTTTAAAAATATTTATTTATTTATTTGAAAGAATTACGGGGAGGGAGAGACACAGAGTCATCTTCCATCTGGTGATTCATCACTCCCCAATGGCTGCAATGGCCAGGACTGGGCCAGGTGGAAGCCAGGAGCCAGGAGCTTCATCCAGGTCTTGCTCTTAGGTGCGGGGGCCCAAGGTCTTGAGCTTTCTTCCACTGCTTTCCAAAGCACATGAGCAGAGAGCTGGATCAGAAGTGAGCACCTGGGACTCAAACCGGTGCCATATGGGATAATGGCACTGCAGATGCCACAGCGCTGGCCCCAAGTAGTAGTTTCCTAAAGCCTTGTTTTAGAGTGGAATTAGAAGGCATATCTATGAGGGTGCTTCAAAAAGCTCAAGGCAAGTGGGGTTGAAAGAGAACCAATGGCAAAGGAAGACCTTTCTCTCTGTCTCTCTCTCTCTCACTGTCCACTCTGCCTGTCAAAAAAAAAAAAAAAAAAAAAAAAAGAGGATACACACTTTCTCTGAACTTTTTGAAGACCCCTAGTATAAATTTTTTCTACTGTGTCATGTAAAAATCTATTGAGTGTCTTACTTGAGGTGTCATTGGTCATGTGAAAAATACTGGTTCATTGTTAGGCTAGCCTTTCATTATAAAATAATTGTTAAATATGTACAGTATCATTACTGCTGGTCTCATCAAAAAAGTATCCAGGTATTGAGAAATTCAAGAGCTAGTAGTGGTAAATGCAAGTTTTCCAAAATTCTGATTTTTCACTCAGAAATTCAGGGTTTTTTTAGGATTTTTTTCTTTTTCTCTTTCTTCTTTTATTTATTTATTTATTTATTTATTTATTTATTTATTTTTTTTGACAGGCAAAGTTAGACAGTGAGAGAGACAGAGAGAAAGGTCTTCCTTTTCTGTTGGTTCATCCCTCAAATGGCTGCTACGGCCGGCGCACCGCGGCTGGCATGCTGCGCTGATCTGAAGCCAGGGGCCAGGTGCTTTTCCCTGGTCTCCCATGGGGTGCAGAGCCCAGGCACTTGGGCCATCCTCCACTGCACTCCCGGGCCACAGCAGAGAGCTGGACTGGAAGAGGAACAACCGGGACAGAATCCGGTGCCCAACCGGGACTAGAACCCAGGGTGCCGGTGCCGTAGGTGGAGGATTAGCCAAGTGAGCCGCGGCACCAGCCTATTTATTTATTTACTTACTTACTTACTTGAAAGGCAGAGTTACAGAGAGGCAGTGGCAGAGAAAGAGAGAAGTCTGCTGGTTTGCTCCCCAAATGGCCGCAACAGCCAGATCTGGGCCATTCTGAAGGCAGGAGCTTCTTCCTGCAGGTGCAGGGGCACAGGGACTTTGGGCCTCCTCTGCTGCTTTCCCAGGCCTTAGCAGAGAGCTGGATGGGAGGTGCAGCAGCTGGGACTCGAACTGGTGCCCATGTGGGATGCTGGTGCTGCAGGCGGCGGCTTAACCAACTATGCCACAGCGCCAGCCCAGAAGTCCAAATTTTATCGTTGACAACAGATGTTGTCAGTGTGATCCTTGAAGTGACCAACCAGCTCACTAGGACTTCTACTCAAGAGTTGAATTTGATGAAGTTCTAATTTTTACCATTACTTAAGTGAAACCAGTATCTTTCTTTTTTACCGCAATGAGTCGTGCTGAAGAAGCTGTGACTTCTGATACGACTGCTGTTACTGCCGTGATTCACACTAGGGCACCGGCGGTCTCACCACCATGGCCTTTGCATCACGGGTGCAGCACAGTCAATAAAAGTGAATGACACAATGTGGATCAGGGCAAATAATGTCATAATACTGTTCTGAAAGTAGTTTCCTATTGTAATAGGTTTCCGAGGGCCCCTTAAAGTGCACAGACCGCACTTGATGAATGAACCACTGGTGTCCAGATAAATCCATCAGGCGTAATGGGCATATAGGGAATCAGAGAGAGGCTTTAGTTACGACGAGTCATGTAATGCTTTGGAGAGGCTCTGCTCCCTCTTATTAATCCTGTTAAAAATCTCTGGGAAGCTTTGAAAGGAGATGTATTGTTAAATTCTTTTGTTTTTAACGTTTGTTTTTGCTGCTAAGATCTATCCTCAGGAGAGACACAGCATCAGAGTCCCTGAATCCGGAGAGCATTATGAACTGCATCTTTTGCACTACCTTCAGGAGAACCTCGGGTCACGCATCGCTGCGCTGAAAGTGATATAGCTTTGCCCTGTGTGGAACTCTGGCGGACGCTGCCTGCTGAACCAAATGAGGAGGTCTAATCAGTAGAGAACACAGAATTGATCGTCACATTTTGGTATCTGCCACATAACATCTACTTCTGGAAGTAAATTTGGTGCCATGCAGGCCTCTACAGCTTGTGGATAACAATCTAATACCTTAACCATACACACACACAGTGAAATGATACGTAGATTTCTAAGGGACCCAGCAATACCATGCGAATTACTGAAAGAAAGAAGACATTAGCACCACGTATCCATACCACCCTGATTTCACTTTCAATAGCATTATAAATGTCACGGACTTAATTAGTGTATTTTTACAGTATGCTTCTGAGTTTGTTAAAATATGATGATATTAGTGATTGGTTTGATTCAGTTCCAGAGTATCTGACTAGTTACAGATTCGATAGCACTTAAATGTAACTGAATAGCTTATGCTTCATTGCTTGGGGTGTATCCAGCATGGTATGAACTAATCACTATTAAACCTATGACTTGACCAGTCATTAATGATTTTCCAAGGATAACTTAGTGGCCTCCTAAAGACACGTGTTTTGGCTCTGACCAGTTTTTAGCCAATTTAAACTCTATCTGGTATAAATAATTCTCAGTTTCTCAGTTCGCTTTGAAATGACAGAGTGAGTTTTTCCTTTCACATAAAAGCAAGTAACTGTAAATGTAGCATGGATTTAATTAGTCTTATGATACTGATAATTACAAGCAAAAAACATTTTTAATCAAATGATTAGAGCTAAAATGTTTGCAGGCAAGTTTTTTTTCCCTTCTATGAAAAGAAAAAAGTACACAGTCACTGTATTCAGAAAATGTAGTGGTGCCAGATCCCATTTGGTATTTTCTTATTAAAATGGCTCAGAGATGTAGGGAGGTGGAAGGGAACCACAGTAAGCGGGGGAGACCAGGGCTGGGGAGTGACCGGAGCGGCGAGGGTCTGCTCAGGAGTGAAGCAGAAGTCATGTTAACAGGAATATGTGTGGGGAGGCTGGGAAATGAAACGTAAACTCCTAGAGTGGTAAGGACTTCAGAATTGAGGATCACTCTCTTGCCAACCCAGATACAGACTACTACTCTTCAGGGGAGGAAGTTTCTTAGACTGACTTTAATAATCCTGATTTTTCGTTATTTTTCCCCTTAATTTTAGAAACCTTACCCATTCAGACTTTATCCTTCTTAAATTATTTGAACATAATTTAGATTTGGTGAACCTGAAATTAAGGGGTTTGCAGAGAACCTCTTCACCAGAAACTATGCGCACTGTCTCTCAGTGCTGGGAGCCCGGAGGCCCGGAGACCGTCTCCCAGGCTGGCTGAGGCGGGCGGGCGTTTGCCTGCTGCAGCTCTAGCACGTGGGCTTTCCGGTGCTGATGACATCTGCCCTCGGAGGGGCTGGGGGGCCTGTGGGAGACGGGCAGGAAAGGCATCCCTGAGTTTCAGCCTGGTTCACAAACTGCGGAGTCAGGAAAGCCGCTGCCAGCGCCTCCCACCACGCTCAAGAGCAGCTGTGATTTCCTTGCTCCGCGCTCCGGAGCGGCGGGTTTCTCCAGTCCTCGGCGCCCTCCGTGAGTAGGCTGGGGATGGCAGAGGTGGGCAAGCCAGAAATGACAGCGACTTGGTGACTCTGGCCCTGGGAAGGGGCGGGGTTTTGCCGTTTGTGTATTTATACTGTATGATAGATACCACACTTTTCCTTGTTGTCTGTATATGTATTGATTTTCGTGTTTATGATAATTTTCCAGATCAAGATCTGTTTATATTTTTTTCAATGTTAAATTAAATTGATTTGGGTCATTTTTCTTCCCCAAGAAAGTATTTTCCCTCATGACTTAAACATACATCTGACTATTGAGGGTGGTTTTTGGTTTGGGGCATATTTGTTTCTGAACTAGTTGGCCTTGAAGGGTCCATCCTTACATGGTAGTGTCGATAGAAATGGGGTACAATGGCTTGGACACAGCCACTCATCTGAAACCTCTGAGCCACCGAGGCCCTTTCTTCAAAACGGCCTCTCTCACTTTCCCGTTACAAACCTACAGGTGTCGTCCTTGTGCATCTCTCTGTCTGTCCTCCCGTCACCAGGAAGGCTTCTGTTACAGCTCCCAGGCACTTACCTGCCCCTCGGCTGCTGCTGGGCTAAACGCCTGACTGGCTTCACTTGCAGGAACACGGCTGGACTGAGTTTGCTTTTGCGACCTGTGCGGAAAGCACCATTGTCAATGGAAGCGCTCCGTGGAAACCTCACTAAAACTGACTGGGTAACAGCTCGGAAGATCAGAGTATACAAACATTGGAACAGTTTGGCAAAAGCCACGAAGCAGGAGGCTAACCCTGACACCAGGTTTCTGCAGGCTTGGGGAGTGAGTACACAGGAGCAGCCGCTCGGTGCATCCGAGTCGTCTGAGACGCTCCCTAGGAGAAGTGCGCGGCCTTGAACCTCACTCTTAGAAATGGGGATCCCATTGATTGGGGCGGAGGCCGGGAATGTGCGTTTCTAACCAGCTTCCCAGGTAATTCCAAAGCGAGCACCTGGGGACTACTTAAGAAACTCTATAGAGAATAGAGCAAGAGAAAACAGTGAGCGGTTTTTCTTACACTGGACTGACTGACAAGAACTTCAGACAGTATTCAGGAGCGCTGCTGCTCCGCGACGTCTCAGTGCCTGTGTGCCCTTTGGAAACCGCATTTTGGAATGAAGGCTTTTCCACCCGCGCCCGTCCTGGCGCTTCTCCAGAGCCTCACACGAGAGGATGAAGTCACAGTGCTCGCGTTACTTTACAAGGAGGGGGGAAGGTTGTAATGCTCTCTGTTTTATCCCTTAGGGAAGGCAGAGCCCGTCTCTCGGTAACATTGTCTTCTCTAGGTGGAATATTTCTTAACCAGATTTCTCATTACTATCGATACATAAATTTTTCAAGTTGTAATAAGTTTTTAATACAATCTAATGTGCTCATTTCTTAGAGGAGGAAGCAGCATTCTGGAGAGAGGAGGAAATAGCCCTGTGGCCACCGTCAGTTAGTATTCAGTTGGTACCGGACCCCATCAAGAGGTCCTGCCTTATGGGAGTAAAATGATATATAGAAAAGGTGACTTTTTAAAGAAGTATTTATTAATATATTCCTATAAAGCATTTTAAAGGTAACCACATAAATGGTTAATTTTCCATTCTAAAGTAAATGCTAGGCATGCTTGTTAATGAAGCAGTACTCCTAATTAGTGTATGACGATTTGAAGTTAATTAAAATGGTTACACTAAATGTGTCTTCTGTGCTACAGTGGGGCTTAGGCGGTTGGGGTGTAGAGTTGGGTGCTTGTTTAAGCCTGGGACCCCACCGTACAGCTGTTTGGTGTACGAAGAGACACAGCCATATCTAAACTCAGATCCGCAAGGTGAGTCTGCAGTCCCAGCAGATGCAAAGGAATAGGGCCGTCCCCTGACTCCCGCCTTCCCCGCCCCACCTTCCTGCCTAGCGTACAGAGCTGTGTGAGCACGGGTGCTGGGCTCTAGGGATCACTCAAAATTCCCTCCCAGAGAAGAAAACTAGTGTTTGTATGTTTGTTTTTAAATAACCAAATACAGATTTATGTTGTATTCAGCAAAATTGGACTTCGGGTCTTTAATTTTAGACATAAAGTGCCTGCTGTTTGAAGCATTGACTTGTATAAAAGAATTGCATGTCTCACTTCAGTAAGTTTATGGGTTTTCTCATTTTCAGCTACATGGCTTTTAATCATGTAAAGTGAAACATTAGTTTTTGTTGCATTTTATTACAGGTTCTTTGTTGCAATAAAGATGCTGCTGAAATTAATTGATTCAAACGTCTATTTTCTTCCTCTTTCCCCCATTGGTGCAAGCTCGCCTTGATCAGTGGCAGTGGTGCAGGGAGTCATACACAAGGAGGCTACGCACGGCTCCTGCACCTGCCTCCCAGCGCCTGGCCCTGCAGGGTGGAGCTGGAGCCAGCGGCCAGCGCATCGTCCTCAGGAGCTGGCGTTTCTGGCACTGCCGCCTGCAGCTGGCGGTGCCGTCTGTGCCCTCCGGAGACTGAGGGAGTTTAGTGGACTTGTGCCCAGAGATTGCTTTGACCATTCTCTGGTTTCCTAAAGCTGTAGAGAAGGCTGGAGGCAGACGAACCCCTCTGCAATTGGTAAATTCAGGTTTATCTGCTAATCCTTCCAAAACAGAGGCTTAGTCTGGGTTCCGTAACCCTCTGAGCAAATGGTGGTATATTCCTGGGGAGAGCGTTGGCATTAACAGTCTCAAGGAATAGTGATCCAAAGAAAGTTAAGAACCACAGCTGTGTTAGGATCATAATTTTTATTTTATATACAGAGATTATTAGGAAATAAGATGATCCTTAAGGCAATGCTACAGGTTATTGCTTTCCAAACTTTAGTGGGTCACACACACACACATGCACACACACAACATCTGTGTGAGACAGGCAGGCGTGCAAAGGCCTGAAGTGACTAGCTGCCCCCCCCCCCCATCTCCAGAGGTCAATATTTCAGCATGCACACTTTTTCACAGCACGGTGGCAGGCACCTGTGGACCAACCCTGCACTCTGTAAAAGCCTGGGTTCATCGCCAATCCAAAAGCCAAGACATCCTGACCGTGACATGGCATGGGCTGTCAGAGAGGTGTAGGCTCCCAGCTGCTGTAGGCTCCAGTCACTGCTCCAGAGTCCAATCACAGCCTCAAAACCTTTCCACTTGCCTTAAAAAAATTGTTTTTGTTACTTTACTTAAAGGGTAGTTAAGAGGCCTTCCATCCTGTGGTTCATACCCCAATGGCTGCAATGGCCCAGGCTAGGCCAGACTGAAGCCAGGAGCTTAGAACTCTCACATGGGTAGCAGGGGCTCCAGCACTTTGGGCCATCTTCCAGTGCTTTCCCAGGCACATCAGCAGGGAGCTGGATCACAGGTGGAGCGTACGGGACTCCAACCAGCAGCTTAGCACACTGCACCACAACGCTGGCTGCTCCACTTGCCTTTGACATAACCTCACCTACTTCGTTGGTGAGCTGCTTTTGTGGGGAGCAGAATTGAAACAGCTACCAGAGAGTAATTTTATCCAGGGCATGGTGTGGTTTGGGGAAACACCTGCATGTGAGGGGTCTTCAGCCTGGTGCTCTAGCCCTGCCACCCTGGGAGAAGTGGAGCTCCTCCCACTGAAATGGATTACAAGGGTCCCAGCTCCAGTGTAGGTCCTGAGATCCCTGAGGCTGCCGCTTGCGCCTTCCTGAAAGATGTTCTCTCTAAATTGGCTCCAGTCTTGAGTGCTTGAAATAGGAATTTGGGGAAGCAATTATCCAGGATAATTGTCCTTAGCCAGTGCCAGGAATTCCCTCTGCCTTCCCTGGAAAAACAATTTGTTTTAACATTCTGTTCAGAGGTGAAAATTCTTTGCTGGTAGTTTCTCTGGCCAGGATGTTCTGGAAACCACAGGGCTCTTCTGTAATTGGGACTGTGTATCGACTTAGTTAACGAGCTGGTACACATAGTTACTTCCCAAAGAAGTATGCATTAAGTTGAGTACTTAATGATGTATTGCCTTGCCAGTTAGTTGCTTTGGTTTTTGTTGTTGTTGTTTTAAGATTTATTTAGAGGCCGGCACCGTGGTATAGTGGGTAAAGCAGCTGCCTGCAGTACTGGCATACCATATGTGTACCGGTTCAAGTTCTGGCTGCTCCACTTCCAATCCAGCTCTCTGCTGTGGCCTGGGAAAGCAGTAGAAGATGGCCCAAGTCTTGGGCCCCTGCACCCGCGTGGGAGACCTAGAAGCTCCTGGCTCCTGGCTTCAGATCTGCCCAACTCTCTGCCTCTCCTTCTCTATCTGTGTAACTCTTTCAAAATAAATAAATAAATCTTTAAAAAACAAGATTTATTCATTTTGAAAGAGTTACAGAGAAACGGGGAGTCAGAGAGATGACTCCAGGTGTCTGCAACAGCCAGGACTGGAGCAGGTGAAAGCCATGAGCTTCATTCAGGTCTCCCATGTGGCTACGAGGGCCCAAGCACTTGGGTCATCTTCTGTTGCTTTTCCCAGGCCATTAGCAGAGAGCTGGATCAGAAATGGAACATCTGGGACTGGAATCGATGCCCATATGGGATTCCTGTGTTTCAGGCGGTTTAACCTGCTCTGCCACACACTGACCCTGCTTTGATTCTTCTTAATTCCTGTGGCTGCTCCTGTCCCACCTAGATCTCAGGATCTTTTTCTGAAGAACTACAGCAACTCTCTACCCAGCCTGAGTTTGGAAAGAAGAATATAATCCCAAGTGACTTCAAAATTTATTTTTAAATTTATTTTTATTTAAAAGGAGAAAAAAGAGCTCCCATTTGCTAGTGACTTCCCAAATGTCTGCAATAACCAGGGCTGGGTCAGGAAGAAGCCAGGAGTCAGGAGCTCCATCAGTGTGTTCCTCGTGGGTGGCAGCATCCCAAGCACTTGAGCCATCATCTGCTGCCTCCTAGGGTGCACATTAGCAGGAAGCTGGATGGGAAGTGGAGGTGGGACTCCATCCCAACTGCTGAGCCACAATGCCCATGCCCCTCCCCACTGTGACTATAAAGAACAGTCTGCAACTTTTTTTCAGCAAACATTCGTAAAGAGATTTATTTTTTTATTCATTTGAAAGGCAGAGTTACAAAGAGAAAAGAGACAGAGCTCATGTGATCTTCCATCTGCTGATTCACTCCCCAGATGCCCTGAACTGCCAGGGCTGGGCCGAAATCAGGAGCCAGGAGCTTCTTCTGGGTCTCTCACATGGGTGACAGGGGCCCAAGCCCTTGGGCCGTCCTCCACTGCTTTCCCAGGCGCATTAGCAGGGAGCTGGATTGGAAGTGGAGTGGCTGGGACGTAAACCGGTGCCCACATGAGATGCTGGCATCACAGGTAGGCTGTATCACAATGCCGGCCTCTCGGGAGACATTTTTTTTTTTTTTTTTGACAGGCAGAGTGGACAGTGAGAGAGAGAGAGAGAGAGAGAAAGGTCTTCCTTTGCCATTGGTTCACCCTCCAATGGCCGCTGCGGCCAGCGCACTGCGCTGATCTGAAGCCAGGAGCCAGGTGCTTCTCCTGGTCTCCCATGGGGTGCAGGGACCAAGCACTTGGGCCATCCTCCACTGCATTCCCGGGTCACAGCAGAGAGCTGGCCTGGAAGAGGGACAACCAGGACAGAATCCGGCGCCCTGACTGGGACTAGAACCCGGTGTGCAAGCGCCGCAAGGCGGAGGATTAGCTTATTGAGCCACAGCGCCGGCCTCTGGAGACATTTAATAACAAGTGTGCCAGGCCTGTGTTAAGCCTTGAAAAAGGGTAAGTGGGTGGGACACAGTTCTTACCCTCATTCGGCTCTCAGTGCCAACTCCCGCCCCTTAGCACACCCCGGCAGACACTGCCACTTCCCTAAAGCCAAGCTCATTCTTTTTGTTTGTTTGAGAGGCAGAGCGCGCCCATCTGCTGGTTCAGCCCCAAAGCCTGCAACAGCAAGGAGGCTGGAGCCAGAAGCCTGGAATTCAATGCAGGCGTCCCATGGGGACAGCAGGAGCCCAATGACTTGAGCCATCACCACTGCCTCCCAGAAGCTGGAGTCAGCAGTCAGAGCTGAGTTGTCCACAGTCACTCCCACCGCAAGGCAAGCTGATTCTTGCTGTCCTGCTCCAGCTCAGAGGGCGCTGCAGTTTCTGACGGAATCCGAGTTCTGCCTGACGTTCAAGGCCGCGTATCACCTGGCCTGGCTTCGCCCTCCCTCGCCTGCCCTGCTGCACACATGCCTACAGTCACCCCGCGGTTTTCCTCCACTAGGCTAACGCGTGCTTCTGAGTCACAGCGAGCTTCCCTTGCATCCCTCTACAGAGCTCAGCAGGGAGAAGACCAAAATGATACAGACGCGGGCTTCGGCCCCTGGCTTTCACCCTTGCCTCTGCTACTTGCCAGCATTATAGGTTTAGCTTGGCCTACTCATGTCCTAGCTGTGAGACAGCAACGATAGCAGAACATTCTCAGCAGACGATTGGATCCATCGTTCTACATAAAGCACGTGGTGCCCCGCATGCAGAAAAAGAACTCGGCAAACGTGGTCTCAGAGTTAGCGTTTAATTTTCTAGCATATTCCCTTTTTAAAGATTGGTTTGTTAGAAAGATGGAATGAGAGACAGAGACAGAGATCTTTCCCCTAAATGGCCCCAACAACCAGGGCAACAGCCTCAAGTCTCCACCTGAGTGGCAGAAACCAACCTGAGCAATCTTCCACTGCCTTCCCAGGTGCGCTGGCAAGGAGCTGGATGGGCACGTGAGCAGCCGGGATTTGAACCAGCGTTTCGCTGTGGCATGCCGGCTTCACTGGTGGTGACTTAACGGACAGCACCTCCACACTCTTATACCTGTTTTAATTCTCCCCATAATCACACACATCCGACCAGAGTCAGACATAATGGAATCACTACACTAATACTCGATGCCAAAAAATTTCCAAAGGAAAAATATTTGACCTCCCCCATTTAAGGGGTGCTCACAGGTTCCCAAGCACTCGTGTCCTTGGGATCTATGGGTTTTTTTTTTTTTTTTTTGTCCCTCACTGAGGCAAAGGTACTTCCGGCTTGGGTTGCTGTTACAATTGCCTGGGGAGCTTTGAAAACCGCTGATGGCTGAGTCTCTCCCAGGATCAATTACATCAAAATGGGGCGGAGGGGTCCTGCCCTGCTTTTAATTTTTTTACAAGCTCCCTAAGTGGTCCTAATGTGCAGCCCGAATAAAGAGACTCTGCGGTTGAGGCAGGCAAGGGCTTGCGCACGGCTGCCTGAGCCAGTGCAGACCCTGCGGCTCCCCTCTGCGGCGGGCCAGGCAGTGATGGCCACGCAGCGTCTGTCCTGAGGCCCTGGACTCCTAGCTGTCTCCACCTCGGGCCGCAGCTCAGCGGAGGAATCTGCCACAGGGAAGGTGCCAAGGCCATCTCCGGGATGGCGTCAGCGGAGGTGGACCGAGTGCCAGAGAGCGCGGCCCAGGGCTCCCATCCCGGGTTCATCCGGAGCAGCCTGGCGGCCTCCCCCTGCATGACTGCGGGAAACACGAGGTCGGAGGTCAGGGACCCCTCCTCTCATCACACAAAGTGACGCCCGAGAGAACTCCGAAGCCATTCCACTGTCCAGGCCCAGGGCCGACTCCCTGCGGCCCCGGTGGGTACTGAGCCAATTACAGCTGAGCAAGGATGTGTGAAAGCGTCCCTAGCGGCAGGTGTTATGGTTAAACATAGGTAAAGCCACAGCCCGTAATGCAAGCATCCCGTATGGCCAGGGGTTTGAGTCCCGGCTGCTCCACTTCCCAGCCAGCTCCCTGCTAATATGTCTGGGAAAGCAGCAGAAGATGGCCCAAGTCCCTGGGGCCCTGCACCCACGTGGGAGACCTGGAGGAAGCTCCTGGCTTCAGCCTGGCCCAGCGTTGGCCTTTAGGGCCATCCAGGGAATCAACCAATGGATGAAAGATCCTTCTCTCTCTGTCTCTAACTCTGACATTCAAATAAATAAATTTTTTAAGTATCTTAGAATCAAGGAAATGTTGGTCTCTGGCTGGAATCTGAGCCCCTTCGGGACCTGAGCTCATGCTGCGTGTTCTGTGTGGGTCTTGGACGCGGACCTCCCTACACTTGCCCAGAGAAAGAAGGGGAGCCTGGGAAAGAGAAGGAACCGGAATCTGAGCTCCTTGGGTTCCAGGCCAGCAGTTGTGCTCTCGAGCAGCCCGCCGCCTCTCTGACCTTGGTTTCTTGGATTCTAAAATAGGGTTTTGATACCTCCAGAGCCTTGCTGGGAGGCCAAAGGGCGGGGACAGGCTTGGCACGCGAGAGGACTTGCAAGGGATTTCTGTAGCCGAAGCTGGCCCTCCTGCCTTGGATCCAACTCCAGTCCCTCCAGGACTGCCAGTGGAAGCCTCTGCTCTCTCTCCAGAACCTTCACTGTCAGCCACAAGCCCTGGGGAGGAGAACGCAGGGGGGGAGAGGATGGTGACTCAGCGCCAGGGATCCGGGGAGAACAACAGGCTCAGGGCCACGAGCAGGGATGGGGACAGAAGCCTCCTGTGGGAGTGACCAGACTCGGCCTTGGCCTCGGCTACCTCCCACCTGTCCCATCCAGGGGCTGATCACCTGGCCGGCACGCCACACTGAATGACAGCATCGTCAGCCATAAGGCAAGGGCAAGGTTAAGGAGATCGTGTGTTACCAGGGAGCAGGTGACACACTGCTCTGTGAATACCAGCTGCTGCCGCTGGACGTGACTGGCTCAGCTTATGGAATAGTCTCTCCCGACAGTGTCGTGTTCAGTCTGATCCTCGCAGGGATAAGGATGCTGTTTAGGCATCCTATTACCCTCCCCACTTTTTTCTTTTTTCAGGAGGAAGCAGCGAGGGTTCTGAGAGGTGGTCGTACCCTTGCCCGAGTTCACAGTACAGAAGCGCAACGCCAGCCATGGTTTCATTCACTCATCAGCAGGCAGCATGCACTGAGCAGCTCTCTGGGGCTCGGCTCCTGCTTGGAGATCCAGGGATCCGGGCAGTGTCAGAGGAGCCAGACACATTCTCTGCAGTCAGAGGCTCAATCCCAAAGGAGAGAGAGAGAGGTGTAAACAAGAGAGGGTCCCTGCAGAGAGAGATGCGCTGAGTGCTGGCTTCGACTCAGACCCAGAGAGCCTGTCCTCCTGTCGCTGGTTCACTCCCCACTGTGTGACCTCCGGCAAGTGACTTTACCTCTCTGTGTTTCTGCTTCCTCTTCCGTAGCAGAGGGCTGCTGACACACTACTCCGTGGAGCTGCTGGAGCCTCGGGTCTGAGAAAACCCAGGCCAAGTTCAAAGTGCCTGGTGCAGAGCACTCGCCGCCCACGAGCTATTGGTTGTCTGGGCAGTGGGAGAGGACATCCTGGGAAGGCTGCATGCAGGGGGTGATGTTTGGACCAGGCATTGAAAGGCAAAGTCCTCTGGTGGGAGGAAGTTAGTCCAGGGAAAGAGAAGACTCTAAACACAGACACGAAGGGATGGGGGGGGCAAGAATCTGTGCCGGGGAGAGGGCAGCAAAGGGTGGAAATGCCAGGGATGGGGCAGGGACGGGCGCTAAGGGGCCTGTGTACCTGCCCGGCTCTTCTGCTTGCTTCGCCTCAGTGGCTGAGTTCATCAGAGGAGGGGGCAGGCCCTGGGCCAGGCGTGTGTTTGCATTGGGAAAGTGCCCAGGAAAGGGGCTTAGGCTGGGGGAGCCTGGCCCCAGGGGTCCCAGACACAAGGTCTGCAGCAGCAGGCATGCGGCTGCCAAAGCCGGGCTGAGAGGAGACTGTGACAGGTGTCACCTGTCTCTTCTGCTGAGACTGCTGCCACACTGCCACGCTGCCACGCTCAATGTGCCCAGCAGCAGGCAGAGCAAGTGCAGAGCCACTCTGCGCCTGTGGTGCTGGGCGTGCAGGGGCCCTCACACCGGGGACGGAAGAGGCTCCTCTGGATCCCAGTCTCGCCTTGCTGGGGCAGCGTGGGGCAGGGGCAGCATGGGGCAGGGGCTGGGGCAGCGTGGGGCAGGGGCAGCGTGGGGCAGGGGCTGGGGCAGCGTGGGGCAGGGGCTGGGGCAGCGTGGGGCAGGGGCAGGGGCAGTGTGGGGCAGGGGGGGCTGAGACAGTGTGGGCAGGGGCTGGGGCAGTGTGGGCAGGGGCTGGGGCAGTGTGGGCAGGGGCTGGGGCAGCGTGGGGCAGGGGCTGGGGCAGCGTGGGGCAGGGGCTGGGGCAGCGTGGGGCAGGGGCTGAGACAGCGTGGGGTGGGGCAGGGGCTGGGGCAGCGTGGGGCAGGGGCTGGGACAGTGTGGGCAGGGGCAGCGTGGGGCAGAGGCTGGGACAGTGTGGGCAGGGGCTGGGGCAGCGTGGGGCAGGGGCTGGGACAGTGTGGGCAGGGGCTGGGGCAGCGTGGGGCAGGGGCAGGGGCAGCGTGGGGCAGGGGCTGGGGCAGCGTGGGGCAGGGGCAGGGGCAGCGTGGGGCAGGGGCTGGGGCAGCGTGGGGCAGGGGCTGGGGCAGCGTGGGGCAGGGGCAGGGGCAGTGTGGGGCAGGGGGGCTGAGACAGTGTGGGCAGGGGCTGAGACAGTGTGGGCAGGGGCTGGGGCAGCGTGAGGCAGGGGCTGGGACTGCGTGGGGCAGGGGCTGGGCAGCGTGGGGCAGGGGCTGGGACAGCGTGGGCAGGGGCTGGGGCAGGGCAGGTGTCCAGGAACACTGGCATCCAACTGAACCATATGGGAACTGGCATCGTCTCTTCAACAGTTTTTCAAGTTTTAATTGTATCATGATTACACAGTAAATCTCTAAGTAACAGGTTTGTATTGCAACTCTGTGGGCTTTTTTTTTTTTTTTCTTTTCACTTTTTATGCACTCTCTAGTATTGTTCCACTGTGAAATATTAGAATTTAGGGGCCAGCACCGTGGCTCACTTGGTTAATCCTCCGCCTGCGGCGCCGGCATCCCATATAGGCACCGGGTTCTAGTCCCGGTTGGGGCGCCGGATTCTGTCCCAGTTGCTCCTCTTCCAGGCCAGCTCTCTGCTGTGGCCCGGGAAGGCAGTGGAGGATGGCCCAAGTGCTTGGGCCCTGCACCCCATGGGAGACCAGGAGGAAGCACCTGGCTCCTGGTTTCGGATCGGCGCAGCGCCAGCCGTAGCGGCCATTTGGGGAGTGAACCAACGGAAGGAAGGCCTTTCTCTCTGTATCTCTACCTGTCAAATGAAAAAGAAATATTAGAATTTAGCTGTTTTTTCTCTCGTTTCCACCAAACACCCATATTTCTCATCCCTCTCGTCCTTTCAATACATTCCTGGAGTAATTTTACTTGGGTAATGTTCCATGTTGACATCATTATGACCACAGAAACAGAGATGAGTCCACACAATAAGCATTGAATTCACTGTCATCCGTGCACAACTTTTTGACTTTATCTTTCTTTGGATTAAACATTTGTTACTAATCCATCTTAATCTCTTCAACCTTTCCATTGATTTATCTGTTTTGCTTCATTGCTAGTATTTCAATGTTTTCTGCAATATACTTTCTTTTCTCTCTTTTTTTTTTTAAAGATTTATTTGAAAGGCAGAGTTATGGAGAGGGGGGAGAGAGAGAGAGAGAGAGATCGATCTTCCATTTGCTGGTTCATTCCACTAATGACCACAACAGCCAGGGCCAGGCCAGGCTGAAGCCAGGACTCTACATCTCTATCCAGGTCTCCCACGTGGGTGCAGGGCCCCAAGGACTTGGGCCATCTTCTGCTGCTTTCCCAGGCGCATTAGCAGGGAGCTGGATCAGAAGTGGAGCAGCCAGGACTCAAACCTGCGCCCATATGACCGGACACCAGCCCCTTGGCTGCTAGTATTTGCCTGCTTTTCTGCAGTACATTTTCATTGCCGAGGTACACCTGGCAGAGGGTGCTTCTTCCACTACCCCTGTCAGTTACAGCGGGGAGGCCAGTGTGGCCAGGGAGGTGGTGAGCAAAGGGGACAGCAGAGAAGTCAGCAGGGGCCAGGCAAGGTTCCAGGTCCTGCAGCCTTGTGGGTCATAACACAGACTTTGGATCCAATAGAGAGAGGCAGGAGCCACTGGTGGGTTTTGAGAAGTTATGACAACATCTCCTTTAACAAAAGAAAAAAAAAATTATTTGAAAGGCAGAGTGACATGGGGGGGGGGGAGAATCTTCTATGCTTGTTCACTCTCAAATGACTGCAATGACCAGGGCTAGGCCAGGCTGAAGCTGGGAGCCAAGAACTCCATTCGGGTCTCCCATGTGGGCGGCAGGGCCCAAGCACCTGGCCATCCTCTGCTGCCTCCCAGGCACATTAGCAGGGAGCTGGCTTGGAAACAGAACACTGGGACTCCGACTGGCGCTCTGATAAGGGAAGCTGGCAGCTTAACCATGCTGGCTCCTGTGATTTCCTTGGAACAGGGTGACTCTGGCTGCTGAATCGAGAAAACTAAAGAGGGACACGAGGGACGCAGGGGACATGGGGGACACAGGGGACGCAGGGGTAGAAGCTACTGCTGCAGCGCAGGGGAGAGGTGAGGGGGTTTGGACCAAGGTGGGAGTGGGAAAGCGGACAGCTAGGGGTGGCCACTGTGGGATCCCATATCTGAGTGCCCATGTCTGCCTCTGCTTCTGACCCAGCTTCCTCCTGATGGGCCGAGGAGACAGTCGGTGATGGCTCAAATACTTGGGTCCCTGCCAATGTCGTGGGAGACTCAGCTTGATTTCCAGGCTCCTAGCCCTAGCTGTTGAGGACATTTGGGGGAGTAACCCAGAAGATGGACGATCCCTCTCTCTCCCTCCCTCCCTCTCTCTCTGTTATTCTATCTGAATAAATGAATAAATGAAAAAAAAATTTTTAAAGACCTGAAAGTGAAGAGTGAGAGTGACTACATCTTTGAGCAGAGCAAGGAGGCTGGAGCTGCTAGGAACCGGGATGGGCAGGACCGAGGGGAACACCAGGCTACCTCTGTCCCAGCTCCTGGACTGCTGAGCAGAGAGCTGGGTGCCCAAGCCTGGGGCTCAGGGAAGCTGAGCCAGCCTGGAGGCCTGAATTTAGGCGGCAGCGGCAAAGATGCTGGTGGAAACCTTGAGGCCCCCAGGATTCCCAGGGAAGACCTGAGGAGCTCACGCACGCACGTAGGAGGGAGTGACCCACAGAGTCGAAAGCCGATGATGGGTGCGGGAAAGATGAGGCCGAGAGGGAGAAAACGCTGCTTCCTGCTGGATCTGCACGGGACAGGCTTCTGTGAGGGTTGTGCAAGGCGACACGGCCAAGCCGCAGGACCACTTGAGGGGACCTCACATAGGTCATCTGGCCTGCACGGGAAATACTTGTGGGGCCACTGAGGCCCCCAGTGTGGCCAGGTGAGTTGCAGCTAGCAGGGCTGGGCCTGAGAACGCCGGCTGCAGCCGAGCCCCTCACCTGCCCAGGCCTCCGTGTTCCCGGCAGCAAATGGGAGCCATCTAGTTTCCCGGGATTGTAGTGGGGTCTGGAGATGCCACGCACCAGGGCAGGATAGATGCCCTGGCAGGGCTGGTTACAGCAAGAGCAAGGGAAGGAGGCCAGCTTGGACTGGCCGGGGAGGGGGGGCCCGAGGACGGGGCAGTCCTGTCTTCAGTGTCCGGGCCACGACCCAGCCTGGAGCGGACGGGGCTCGGTGGCAGCAGGGTCCTCTGGACGGAGACCAAAGCCTTGGCCCGACCTCCACCGCGCCTCGAACGCGCCATGGAGCAGACCCCGAGGCCGGGACAGGGCAAAGAAATGGAGAGAGAAAGGAAAAGAGACCTGGGCACTCGGAGACCGGGAGACCAAAGAGCCAGACCCAGAACCCCGATGGCCCAACTGGCGTCCGGAGCGGACCCCGGCCGGCGAGAGCCCCGCGCGGCGTGGGGTCCCCGGCGGGCCCGGTGAGGGCGCCCCCGCCCGGGCCGCTCGCCCAAGATGGCGATGGAGGGGCGGGCGAGGCGGCCGCGGCCCCAGCCCCCGCGCCGGCCCCCGCTCGGGCCCGGGCCCCCGAGGCCGCGCCCCCGCCCGCGGCGCCGCGCCTCCCCGGGCCACTGACGCCCGGCGCGCCCTCCCCCCGCGGCGGCGGCCGAGGCGCCGGGAGGCGGCGGCGGCGGCGGCGGCGGCGGCGGCCCGAGCCGGGCCCCATGGCGCGGGGGGACGCGGGCCGCGGCCGCGGGCTGCTGGCGCTGACCTTCTGCCTGCTGGCGGCGCGCGGTAAGGGCGGGCGCCGCGGCGGTGGCGGGAGTGGCCCGCGCTGCGTTGGGCTGCGGGGCTGGCGTGCGTCCCGGTGCGGGAGTGCGCGCGGGGATCGTAGGGGCGCGGGCTGCGCGTCCAGGCTCCTGCAGTGCCTGCGCTTGGGGGGTCTGCGGGCGGCGGCGGGGGCGCGCACTTGTCCGCAGGGTGTGTGTGTGTGTGTGTGTGTGTGTGTGTGCCCCTGGTTCGCAGAGGGTGGCGAGTGTGCGTGCGCGCGTGTGTGCCGAGTGTCCGGCGGGCCGGCAGGTCCCGCGGGCGCACGGTTCCGCAGTGCGTGTCGCGGCCGCAGCGTAGCCTCGGCGGGGCGTCTCGGGCTGGAGAGCGGGCGAAGGGAGGGGAACGGAGCGTGTGACTGCACCTCCGTTTGTTCGGGGTAGGGGTGTGTGCGGTGGTGTGGACGGCGCTGAGCTAGAATTTGGCCTTGGCTTTCGGGGAGTGTCCTTGCCCCTGGAGAGGGCCGCGGGGGATCGCGGTGGACCGGGTGGGGATGGAACAGCGCGCAACTTCGCGCGGTGGGTGTGGTCCCTGGCACCAGTTGGGGGTGGGGGAAGGTGTCGCTCCCTTAAGCCTTCGGCCCGGAGTTGGCTGGGGGAGAACGCAAGAGACCGGTTGCTTTCGTGGACGTGTCGGACGGCGGCTCTCGGGAGGGGACGCGTGTCACTCCGGCCCCACCCCCAGGGGCTGCCGGGGGTCAGCCAGGCCCCCTGCAGTTCCGCACCCCGGTCCGCGCAACTCTGAGAAGGGGCTGGAGGGGAGTGCCTGCGGGTCCAGGCCTGCCGCCGGGGTCCCTTCATCCGCCCCCAGCCCTCTGGCGTTCGGTCCGGAGTGCGTTCCGGGGCCGGCCCGTGGGGAAGGGTCGGTGGCAGGGCCGGGAGGGGGCTGGGCTGCCCGCTTTGTTCGCCTGGTCCTGCCTTCCCCGCCGAGCGGGGCGCTGAGGATGTGTCCGGGGCGAGTCGGGGAGGGACTGGGAGGTGGGGGTGGGGAGGGGGATTTCGCTCCAGCTGCTGCGGCTTTCCAGTTACACTCAGCCAGGCCACGTGGGAAGGGAGCAGGAGGGCGGCGGGGGAAGGAGCCTCCGCCCCGCGGGCCCCAGGCCCATCTCCAGGAAAACAGCGGGTGGGAAAGAGTCGGGAACTGGTCCGACCCCCGCGTTCCCTCCGAGGCCACGCCTCTCTCTCTGGCCCCCGCGGTGGAAGGCCTGGCCAGAGGAGGGGGCGGCCCGGAGTTGTCAGGTGAAAGGGGCGGGGAGGTGCCCTAGGGGCGGCCGTCCTCCGGGGCGAGGCGCGGGGGATTGGGGCAGAGCTGCGCCCTCCACCCGGCTCTGCCCTTCCGAGAGCTGCGGAAGCTCGCGCAGTCACCCGGCCAGCCGAGGTCGGGCTGGGAGCCGCGCGGTGTCTCCTCCGATGTTGTCGGCCCGCAGGGTTCCAACGTCCCTCTCTGCTCAGGGCAGAGCCGGAGCGGAGGTCCCGCGGGCTGCGGTGCTGGCCCTGGTTCCCCCTCCTTTGAGTGTGCAAAGCTAAGCAGGCCTGGGGCCACTCCTGTCGGGTTCTGACCAGCTGCCCCCATGTGGACTGAAGTCATTCATTCATTCAACAAATATTTACTGAGTGCTTTCATAGGTGAGCATGTGCAGGGTGCCTAGAATACCCGGACTGAGGAGGCGGACCTGGGCCCTGGTGCAGTGTGCAGTCTGGTGTGTGTGTGTGTGGGGGGGGTGGACTGATAAATATACTGCCCAAGGGTGAAAGCTACTGGGGACCTGGGAGAAACCAGTGATGGTGTTGTGAGTATAAGAGGTGGGGGTCAGGCAGGTGGGAGAGGGAATGGGACAGGAGTTGAGGGGTTCCAAGAAGGAAGCCTGAAAGTAAGCCCCCCTCGGGGTTTGGGGCCTAAGAGCCCTTGGTTAGCTCTGCCTCAGCCAGCTCCAGCCAGGGGGGAGAATGGGGTGGGCAGGGCTAAAGGCGGGAATTCCAGTCCCTTAGGAGGTTGTTGCAAAAGAGGCGATGGTGGCCACTGGCATGGTAGCAGCTAGGATGGCTGGGGCTAGAGATGGTGATGAATTGGAATCAGTAGAATGGGTTTGGAGGGGGAGAGGGAGGAGGGAGGAAGTGAAAAATAATATACCTGTCAGCTCCCAAAGGCATCTCTCTCCAGTTAAGTGACCTCCCACTTGGAGCAACCTCCAATGTCAGCGCTGGGAGAGGCTTAGAAATAAATTTGGCATGAGCCCATTTTACAGATGAGAAAACAGAGTGGCTTCTCTTGAAGCAGTCTACAGGCTCTGGGGCACCACCCAGCCAGGCTAGAGCAAACATGGTATCCAGGGAGCTGGTGTGCACATCCTCTCTGCACTTCTCTCCATCAAACAAAAAGCTATATCATCCCTGAGCCTGTGCGCCCCGCCCCCAAAATCAGTGGATCTGAGCTCTGGAATCGCCTCTCCCCATCCCCCTCCTGTTCCCTCCAGTGTCCCTGAGGTGCAGCAGCCAGGTTTGACACAGAATTCCAGATGCAGAGCAGATGTAGCCAGGCGGGCTGGGGAGCTCCCTGCTCTCCACTCTTCGCGGGGCACAGGGAGAAGTGCCGGTGACAGAGAGGAGCCCTGCCTGGTGAGGGCCGGGTGATGGGAACTGGGAGGCCAGGCAGGAAAACCAGAGAGAATGTTCCGGGGCCCCAGCTGTAGAGATACCAGAGCATGTGATCTGGGCCAGCTAAGCTGCCAGCCACCACGGCCTCTACTCAGGCTGTGCATCTGGGCACCTCGGGGGCTCACTGGGGTCAGGGAGGATCAGTGAGACCTCTCTCAGGTGTGGACCTGAGACTCCTAGAAGGCTCAATAAAGGGTTCATCACCTTGTCACGTAATTGGCAGCTCTGGCAAGTATATGCGGGGGGATGCAAGTGGGGATGGGATGAAAGGCAGAGAGAGAGAGAGAGAGAGATCTTCCAACCGCTGGTTCACTCCCCAAATGGCTGCAGTGGCTGGGGCTGGCCAGGCCAAAGCCAGGAGCTTCATCCAGGTCTCCCACGTAGGTGCAGGAACCCAAACACTTGGACCATCTTCCGCTGCTTTCCCAGGTGCATTAATAGGGAGCTGGATCAGAAGTGAACAGCTGGGTGTTGAGCCAGCACCCATATGGGATTCTGGCATTGCAGGGCATGGCTATACCCACTATGCCACAACGCAGGCCCCTATGTAAATATTTTTAATTATTTAATTAGATACAGATCCTATCTGCGGGTTCACACCCCAAATGCCTGCAATAGCTGAAGCCTAAGCCAGGAGCCAGGAACTCAATCCAGGTCTCCCCTAGAAGCCAATTACTTGAGCCATCACCCCTGACCCCAGTGTCTACATTAGCACGAAGCTGCAGTCAGGAGCCAAGCCAGGTACTCTGATGTGGAACGTGGACATCATACAGATGTCTTAACCCCTAAGCCAACGCTCACCCTAGAAAGGTCTTTTTAACTGTGTGATGCATACAGCAGGAGAAAGGAAGGTGTTGAGCTCCCCAGCCCCAGTCATGTTTAAGCGCAGGGCTCCATTCTGGTTGGGTTTGCTGTTCTGTCTCTGTGTCACGTTGCAGGGTGCAGCCGATGTACTCTGACCATCCTGCCCAGCCCTGCAGGCAGGTACTGTCACTTCTACAGATAAGGAAACTGAAGCTTGGCAGAATGTGAGTGTCTTTTTAAGGGTGTGCCCCCATGTCCCACTCATCTGCTCAAGGGATTCTGGCTGAGCACCTGCTGTGTGCCAAGCACCCTTCGAGGGATGCAGTCCCAATTGTTGCCTCCTTGGGGAGAAATCCGAAGCGCTAGCTGCAGTGATGGAAGCGCCCAAGTGTCCTTTGGGGCAGAGCAAGGAGAGGCATCTAAATCAGACAGTGATGGGGCAGCAGCTCTGGGGAGAGCGGACTGCGGCAGCCTTTTGGGAGACCTGGGAGAGGGTGGGTGTGGCCATGCATCGACTGACACTCTTAGGGGACAGGCGGACAAGGACACAGCTCAAGCCGAGTGTGGCTTTGCTGTCCACTGAGCCTGCCTGGTATTCCAGGCAATGTCCCAGCTCCCTGTGCATCTGGCAGTAGGAGGGGCTAAGTGTATGGTAAGGGGGCGGCCCAGGTTCTGGAGGAAGCTGACTCGTGCCCCCCGGGAGCGGAGTGTGGAGATACCGTCTTGAAGGTTGAAAACAAGCTGTAAATCTGCGGGGCCCTGGAATTCAGACAGGGCCGGGAGTGGATGAGCCCGGCCATCGCTGTCCTTCTTGGGGGAGGCCTCATTCCCCTGAACACTTCCCGCCCCTGAGGTCTCACCCTGCCCAGGGCTCTGTGCACACCCCAGGGGCTCTGAGAACGCCCTCTCCGCCTGGGTTCTAACTCGCTTCCTAAAATCAGTGTATCCCATGTGTGGATTCAGAGACAGGAAGCTGAGAGATGGCCCCGAGTCCCCAGACACAAGCCCTGCGCCTGGTGGCGTCTGAGCAAGGAAATGGGGGACAAGAGATGGTGGGAGGGGTCCCCCTTGAGGCAGACAGCTGGTGGGTGGCAAGTCCCCCCTGCCCCCCCCCACCTGCCAGGTGTCAGCTTGGGCTGGAGGGACACTCTGACATGACCCATGGAGGTGCTGGGAGGGGTCAGTCGTGGCAGTGGCCTTGGGGTGGCAGGAGAGAGGTAGCTGTGAAGCCCCTGGACAAACACATTTGTGTCCCCACATGTATTATGCTGGGCCTGAGATGAGCCCCCCGGGAAAGCGCTTATGAAGCTTGAGACCCCTCATCTTACAACTGGGGCCTCGGAAGCGGGAGGGAGGAAGGTGGCTGACCCAAGGCGGTGTGACAGAGGACCTGACCTGGAACCCGGGACTCTGGCGCCCTGTCCCCCTGTCGCACCCGTAGTCTAGGCAGGAGAAAGGATGGGTGAGGGACCACCAGGTGGCTTTCCAAAGACCTGGGGAAGGCAGGGACAGCCTCACAGAGGGGCTGGCGTCTGAGCAGAGTGTAGGCACACAGTGCTGGTAGCAGAGAGCAGTTCTCTCCTCCACGTGGGGTTCATCCCCTAAAAGGCACCTTTCCGCAGCCATGTCTCTCGGGAAGCTGAGACTCCTGCTCTGGGCTCAGTCTCCCCATCTGCAGAATGGAGCAGCCCCTCCTGCGGCTCCTCCCACACTGTTGCTCCGGGAGAGGGACCCGTTCTCCCTCCCTGCTGGTTTCCCTTTGCTGGGGAAGCCAGACATCTGCTGATCCATGAATATTCAGGAAGATTGGCAAGGGAGCTTCCTCTGGCTGCTGACAAACCCAGCAGCTGCCCGGGGCCCCAACTGTTCGCATTGTTTGTTCAGCTCGGCAGGGGATTTTCCAGACCCCGGGATGTGCCGAGGGGGGCAGGGAGGCCGCCGGAGGGCTGGGGATTCATGTCCTGTGGGGCTCTTCTCCCCTGAAACCCAAACCGACTGCTCAGTGGCTGGAACGGGGCACTTGGGAGCTGCTGGTCTGGGCACTGGGCCTCGCCTTCCCTTTGCCCTGTGTGTGTGTGTGTGTGTGTGTGTGTGTGTGTGGTATAGTGGGGGGGGGGGGGATGGGAGAACCTGGGGCCTGGTGTTTAGAAGGCTATTAGCGTCTGCACAGTTTACAAGGCGCCTTTCAAGGGTGCATGCCCATTCCCGAACCCGGAATTCCTGTTTCCACAGTACACGGGCCTGGGTGTGTGTAGTCTTCCTGGTGCACCTGTGGAAACTGAGGCCTGGAGAGGTTAGGTGGCCCCTCCCACAGCCCGGCCAGTGGAATCTTGCTCCAAGGCCCATGCTCTTTCCACCCCACCCCTACCACGTCACTGTGGAAACCCGGTGTGGGCAGGGGCTGCTGCTCCCCTACCCCACAGTGGACCCCAAGGTGTCCAGTGGAGCCCGTCTGATGGATTGAAAAAGGCACTGGCCCAGCTCAGCTCCTGTCAGTCTGTTATCTCTGCCTCCTCTCCCGCCCCCCCTACTTCTCTTCCCCTAGGCTTGTTCTTCCAAAGTGGTGGGAAGAGAGCCTGAGGCTGGGCAGGGGTTCCAGGTGCCGTCCAGCGAGCCTGGCAGGTGTGTGTGTCTGCTGGTTTTGTGAGTGCGTCTGAGATGGTGTTGTGTTTGTTCTGGAATGTGTGTACGTACCAATGAATAATCAATCGTAGAATCTTGGAGGTCGCCTGCCATGTCCTGGTAAGCCCAGGACCACAGGACCAACATCAGATAAGCCATGACCTACGACAATGGCATCCAGCCACTCCACTTCCCGCCCGGCTCCCCAGTCATGAACCTGGGAAGGCAGGAGAAGACTGCTCAAGCACTTGTGGAGTTTCTGGCTCCTGGCTTTGGCTTGACTGAGCCTGGACTGTTGTGGCCATTTGGGGAGTGAACCCGCGAATGAGAGATTTCACTCTGCCCTCTCTCTCTTGCTCTGCCTTTAGAATAAATAAATAAATACATTTCTTTAAAGAAGGGGACATAACTGGCCCAAGCTACCCAGCTGCACTGTGATGGAGGTGAGGCTGCACCGGGGGTCCCTGATGCCCCAGCCACTGTGCTTTGTGCAGGCCCCCGGGACTCTGTCCACCCAG
The DNA here is from genome assembly GCA_949820135.1 of Sylvilagus floridanus. NCBI lineage: Eukaryota > Metazoa > Chordata > Mammalia > Lagomorpha > Leporidae > Sylvilagus > Sylvilagus floridanus. Next base: position 73,307,378 of record OX463239.1, on the reverse strand, counting down.
ACCTGCCTTGTGACGCGTCTGGACCATTGACTTGGCCTCTATTTCTGGTTTACACTCAGAGACTCCATTCTACCGTGAAGGGAGGCATCAGCCAGAGGCCAAGAAGGGACCTTGGTCCCCGGAGCGCAGCAGGGCAGGCAGGCAGCAGGTCAGCCCTCTGTGAGCTTCCCGGGGAGAGCGAGCCCTTTCTCTATGGCTGATGGCTCTCGGAATGAACACAGTCTTGTGTGTGTGCACCAGACCCTGGGCTGGCGAGGCCTCCTTCCATTGTTCCCCTTCCTTCCCCATGCTGCCAGGCCAGCACTGGGGCCTGTAGGCTCTTCTGGGGGTCAGGAGCCCTACCTGTGTGGCCTTGGGGAGATTAGGCAGGTAGGCGTGCTCAGTGTCCCCCTGGGGCCTGCGGTGAGCCTGGCAAGACTCCTCTTGGACTCCCTCACAGTTCTACCTGAAGCCAGCCCCTCCCTCCCCAGGCATGGAGACTTTCCCTTCTACCCGCCGGATCTGCCCCCTTGCCCTTTGGGAAGAGGTGGGCAAGTCCATTTCCCTCCACCCATGAGACACGTCCTGTGTTCCCTGGCCACAGGACCTTTCTAACGTGTGGTTCATTTTCAGCTGGAGAAGAGTGGGTGAGCCGCCCTGTGAGGTTCCAGGGCGTGGGGCCCCATCCCGTGCCAGGAACTGTGCTATACCCTTTCCTTGCGTGTCAGCTTAATGCTTACAACAACTTTGTGAGGAAGGAGCGACTGTGCCTTTTTTTAAAAAAAACTAAGATACGATACAGAGTTACAGAGCGAGAAAAGGACAGATACATAGGTCTTCCATTCGCTGGTTCACTCCCCAAATGGTCGCAATGGCCGGCCTGGGCCAGGCCAAAACCAGGAGCCAGGAGCTTTCTCCAGGTCTCCCATGTAGGTGCAGGCGCCCGCAGACTTGGGCCATCCTCCACTGCTTTCCCAGGTGCATTAGCAGGGAGCTGGATAAGAAGTGGAGCAGCCGGAACTGGAACTGGCTCCCATAAGGGATGCCTGTGTCGCGGGCTACAGCTTAACTCACTGCACCACATCGCTGCCCTCTACTCTCTGTCTTGATGGACTTGCCCGTCCCACACGTTTCACAGAAATGAGATCATGCAGTATGCGGCATTTTGTGACTGCCTCTCGCTTGGTGTAAGGTTTTCAAGGCTCAACCACACTGGGGCGTGTGTGCATACTTCATTCCTCGTAATAATTCACCGGCTCAGCAACCCTGGGGCTGGTTCCCCTTTGTGGCTCTTTGAATGATGATGCCATAACTGGGTCTTTCTGTGGCTGGGAGAATTGAGCAGCAGAGAAAGATGGGCACAGAGAGGTGCAGCCGTTTGCCCAAGGTCACAGTCAGGGGAGAGCCAGGATGCAGACATGGGTCTTCCTGTTTGACCTCTTTGTGACTGGCCCCGGCTTCAGGGTGGGTGACTCTCGGGAGCAGAGGCCAAGGGAGGTGGGAGGGGACATACGCTGCTGATCCCATGCCTCCTTCCCTATGCAGGAGAGCTGCCCCAGGAGACGACCGTGCAGCTGAGCTGTGACGCGGGGCCACTGCAAGTGATCCTGGGCCCAGAGCAGGCTGCCGTGCTGAACTGTAGCCTGGGGGCTGCTGCTGCTGGGCCCCCGACCAGCGTGACGTGGAGCAAGGACGGGGAAGCCCTGCCAGAGCATGACCTCCTGCACCTGCTGCCCAATGGCTCCCTCCGGCTGTCCCAACCACTAGCCCCTGATGGCAGTGGTGAGGCAGCGCCCGGGGCCGTGGGAGCCATCGAGGGCAGCTACTCCTGCCTGGCCCACGGCCCCCTCGGAGTGGTGGCCAGCCAGACTGCTGTGGTCAGGCTTGCCAGTGAGTGCCTGTGTCTTCCTGCTTCTCCACAGCCCTGTCCCTCCTGCTTCAGGGTCCTGTGAGCTGAACAGTCTGGGGTTGTGCCCTCCCCCAGGAAGCCTGCCAGGGAGGCTCATAACGGCGTCAGGGCCACAAAGGTGCCTCCCAGGGAGCTCCTCCCACAGAACAGGTGCAGTGCATGGCGCCCAGGCTGGTTGCCCAGCCCAGCTCAGGAGCACAGGTTGCCGTGACGTCATTTTTAGGCCTCTGACTGCATTCTGACCACTGTGGAGCTGGCGGGCAGGGGGCGCTGGGCTCCGTGCTGCAACTGACCAGATGCTCCGGAGGCATCTGACCAGTGGGCGCTGCTTCTCACCCCCGGCTGCCTCTCCCTTGGTCTGAATTTGCTGTGCTCCACATGTCCGTGTGTCCCTGTGTCCATGTGTGTGTGGGCGGCTTCGCTCTCACTGTCCTTGTCCCCTAGCACTTGCGGACTTCTCCCTGCACCCGGAGTCGCAGGCGGTGGAGGAGAATGGGACCGCTCGCTTCGAGTGCCTCACCCAGGGGCTGCCGGCTCCTGTCATTACCTGGGAGAAGGACCAGGTGACGCTGCCTGAGGAGCCTCGGTGAGTGCTCCCCCCCCCAGGAGTGGGGTCCCTGTGGGCGGGGAAGGCCCCGGGTGCTGGGGTGGGGTGGCCTCGTCTGCCTATCCTGACTTAAGAGCCAGTCAGCGCATCTCTGTCCCAAAGAGAAGCTGGACGCCCTGGGAGGAAAGCCTGGGCTTGGGGTAGTGGTGGAGCCCCCTCCTGCCCCCCCCCCCGCCAGCCCAGTCTCCTTCTGGCTGAGGGCCAGAGAGCAGCGTGGGTTCTCCAAGGCCCCACAGACAGCGACTGGAAGTGTTGGTTGTGTGCTCAGGGCTCTGAGCTGTTCAAAGCGTTGTCTCTTGTCTGCAGAGTTTCTACCTGGCTTCCACCTGGTGGGGCGGGCGGGGGGGGGGGGCAACCGTTTGATGAGCCGGGTGGTTGAGGTCCCTTGCTGCTTCACACTTCCCTCTCCAATGGCCGGGGTCGGTGGGGGCAGGGGCCGCAGCCCAGGGAGGAGACGCTGAGGCTAGACCAGGACTGATCCCCTGCTGTGGCTCCTGGGAGGTTCGGGGTCCTCATTGGGTTCCTGCCTTAGTTATGGCATAGTTAACCAGCTGGCTGTGTCAGCTCCTCTCCTGGGTAGAAATGGGGTTCCTGGGGCTCTGAGACCCGCAGCCCCTCCCCAGAGCTGACCCCTACTGATTGCGCTGCATTGCCCCAGGTGTGAGAAGGGAGGTACAGGAGAGAAGACGCTGGGTAGAGAAGCGGGGTGGGGGGGTGTATCAGAGACCCTGCTGACATGGGGAGATGGGTCGGTGACTGTCACTTCTTTTCACCCAACCTTGGGCTACCCATCTGCAAAATGGAAGGAAGAGAAAGGGCAGGAGTAGATGCTGGTTTCCCAAGGAGTGGTCTTGGTAGAATATTACTTTCTTAAAATGCTGCTGCTGCTTTAAGAAAGATTTATTTTTTTGCAATGATTTATTTTATTTATTTGAAAGACAGAGTTACAGAGAGAGGTAAAGACAGAGAGAGAGAGAGAGGTCTTCTATCTGCTGGTTCACTCCCCAGATGGCTGCAATGGCTGGAGCTTGCTGATCCGAAGCCAGGACGCATGAGCTTCTTTCTGGTCTCCCACGCGGGTGCAGGGGCCCAAGCACTTGGGCCATCTTCTACTGCTTTCCCAGGCCATAGCAGAGAGCTAGATTGGAAGAGGAGCAACCAGGACTCAAACCAGCGCCCATATGGGATGCTGGAGCTTCAGGCCAGGGCTTTAACCTGCTGCACCATAGCGCCATCCCCATTAAGAAAGATTTATTTATTTTGTTTGAAAGGCTGAGTTACAGCGAAAGACGGGGAAAGGGGCCGGTGCCGTGGCGTAGTAGGTTAAGCCTCTGCCTGCTGCACCGGCACCCCATATGGGTGCCGGTTTGAGTTCCACTTCTGATCCAGCTCCCTGCTAATGCTCCTGGGAAAGCAGAGGAGGATGACCCAAGTGTTTAGGCCCCTACACCCACATAAGAGACCCAGAAGAAGCTCCTGTCTCCTGGCTTTGACCAGGCCAAAACCAGGAGCCTAGAACTCCATCTGGGTCTCCCATGTGGGTGGTCAGGGGCCTAAGCACTTGTGCCATCTTCTGCTGCTTTCCCAGGAGCATTAGCAGGGAGCTGGATGGGAAGGAGAGCAGCCGAGACTCGAACCTGGGCTCTGATATGGGCGATGTTGCAAGCAGCAGTGTAACCCGCTGGCGCCACTATGCTGGCGTCTAGAAATCTTCTACTTAGCATATTGTAAATACTTGATGTTTGGTTCAGTTATCTTTTATTCAAAACAAAAATGAGATCATATTACAGCTTTAATTTTGTTTTCACTTAACACCTAGTGAACACCCTTCCAGGTCTCTGCGTGTGGTCGTGCTGGATATCATTATGTGGGCTGAGAGGCAGAGATGGGAGTCACGTGCCCCAGGTCACACAGTTGGTCCCCAGAGTTGTGGGACGCTGGTACTCTGGTGTGGAAGGCACATAGGCTGAGGAGTGGCTTGGTGGCGGGGTGGGGGCTGCAGGTGGGATGAGAGACCTCTGGTCCCACTGTGGCTGTGAGCAGAGCAGTCACTGCCCCCTGTGTGTTCTCAGCAAGCAGTGGGGTTCAGACCTCCCCTCCCAGCCTCTAGTTCAGTCTTTTGAAGCCACAGGCCTCTTCCAAGGAGGCCAGAGCTGCCAGTGCCTGGGCTCTGGGAGTGTTTACCCCCAAGTCCTCTGAAAAGTGATCCCCATCTATAAATAAGCGGCTCACATGTCCCAGCACATTGTGTGGGGGGAAGAAAGAATCGGCTAAAACAGCGACTTGGTTATGCCCAAGGTATGTATTTTTACCCACACCCAGATACAGTGCGTGCACAAATGTGCTATTCAGAAACTCAGCCCGGGGCTTAGAGGCGGCTGCGCACATGTGCACTTAATAAACACGTTCTGTTGGGACGCAAGTGCACGTTTTTTTGGAGCTGACGGTGAGACCCCCAGGCAGTTCTGGGATACTCCCGCTGCCGTGCAGTAATCCCGGGGCGAGCGCTCCTTCCGTGGGATCCGCTAATCAACGGTTCCCAAACGCCAGGCACCCACCAGCACCTTCCTGGTTGTGGCCGTCCTTATAACATTGACACCGTCATCGCTCATTCCCTTCCTTTACATCAACTTGCTCTTTTGTAACTCCACCGCATATCAAAAGAACATCATCAATAAAATGGAAATATTCTACACTATAAATAAAACCAGCAACACGTGCCAAAAATAGAAGGTGGTTAAAAATAAACAGGCAACCACTGGATTAAAAAATGTGTGTCCAGATCCCTTGAAATAGTTTTGTTGCCATCATTCAGTCACGTTCCAAGCATCGAGGCGCTATTGGACTTAAATACCCCGGGCTCCCTGGTCCTGTCTGCCCTGCCCTCCCCACGTCCAGTGTTTCTGTCCTCCTCGTGGAACCCCCGGCTGCTGTCCCTTTCCCTTGGGTGGATCTCACCAGGGCACGGAGGGGGCTCCTTGGCTGTTGGGACAGTCACAGCAGCTGTGCCGTTTCTCATGTGTTCTTGAACGCCAAGTGGCTTTTGGGGTTGGGCACAGCCGACTCAGGCTTGGGCTTACATAGAGAATAATCTCTTTCTTTGGAGTGGAGGTGGTTTCATCCCGTACATAGCGATCTCATTTTGTTTGATGTGTGAATTTATTGTAAATTGATCAAGCATATCAACATTATAAAAAAGGGGGTGGGAGAGTCACCTATGGGCTGAACACAGCTATTGCCATTGTGAGTGTTCCCTTGCAATCTTTGTAAACAGAAGCCTAGCGCCTTAGGTCTGTTATCCAATGGGAGAGGGTCAGGGTTGTGAAACAGGCAGGACAGGAACTAAACCCATTTTTCAGATAAGAAAACTGTGGCTCAGCTCCACAGTGTCACCTGCCAGAAGCAGGCACATTGGAACCGGGCCTCTCCACCGTGCCACAGTTGCTTGTCTGTGAGAGCCTGGAATTGCAAAACAAAATATGCAGAGCACATGCTTTACAAAATTTAAATTTAAAACATTTTTATATTTCCAAACTAATACATATTCATTGTTTAAAAAAAGATCTTTTAAAATACAACAAATAGCAGTTTCCAGCCATCTCAATCCCGTTTAAAAAAACAACTGTGAACTACGCCAGCTTTGCCATCCTTGACTTTCTCCGTGCATATCCTAACCTATCAATTATCTATTTTCTAAAATTAGAATTGCTTCGTAAACACCCCCCCAACCGCCAACCCCCTCAATCCACTAACCAATATATCTTGGGTATCTTTCCCAAGACAGAACTCCTAAAAATGCAGTTTAACAGAACTGAAAAGATTTTATAATGTATTATTTCTTTTCATCTACTTGAAAGGCAAAACGACAAAGAGAAAGCAAGAAAAATCAAGAGAAATTTTCCATCTGCTGGCTGACTCCCCAAATGCCTACAACAGCCAGGGCTGGGCCAGATCAAAGCCAGGAGCCAGGAGCGGGGAGCTCCATCCAGTCCCCCACGTGGGTGGCAGGGGCCCAAGCACTTGGGTCCTCAGCTGCTGCCTCCCGGGATGCGCATGGGCAGGAAACCGGACTGGAATCGGAAGTTGTACTTGCTCCCAGGCACTCTGAGGTGGTGCATGGGCGGCCCAAGGGGCAGCTTAACCACTGTGCCACAGCGCCCCTCCCAGAAAAGATTCCAGATGAGCGTAAGTGGCTCCACTTCACCTGTAGCACCAGGGCTGGGGGAGGCATTCCTTCCCTCCTCCATGTGTTCATTCACCCAACAGTCATGACTGAGGAACTGTAGTTGGTCAAAAGAGGCGCTTGGAGCAAGATTTCCCTGGGAAACAGGGGACCCCTGGGGTTGGAAGCGAGGGCAGCTCCTGGCCATGTCATGAGCTGAGCTGGACAAGGCAGGGGCAGGAAGAGGGAGGAGGAGAAGCCAGACATGGTGGACCTGGATGCTATGTATGTAGGGGGGTGGGGGTCCTGCTTGTCTGTTCCCACCCATTGCATAGCAGCAGGTGGGGCCCTGGCCCAGGATTTTCCCTGTAGCCGCCTCCCTCCCCGCCCCTCCTCCCCACTCCCGCCCTCCCCGGGGGCCACTGTGGGTGAGTCTGGGCAGAGGTGAGCTTGCCTAGGGATGAAGGCTGAGGCAGCTTTATGATTTCTGTCTTTGTGTCCAGAGTCTCCCAACCTCGAGCTGCTCCTCTCCCATGGTTCCGTTTGCTCAGGCTCTGCTCCTCTGGCAACTAAGGGTTCCCTCCCCTTCCCTCTGCCCCTGCCTGACTGCGTCCCAGGAGCGAGCGCCACTTGCTCTGTTGAGAAATGGACTCTGCATGTGGAGCTGGCCTTGTAAGGATCCCGCTGGAGGACCCCCTGCCTGGGCTGGTGCCCACTGTGTCCCCCCATACCCACCCCCCATGGAGACTCCTGCTCTGAATCATGTTGTGTCTCCAGCAAGGTCTCCAGGCCTTTTTTTTTTTTTTTTAATGTATTTATTTATTTGAAAGAGAGAGAGAGGTCTTCATCTGCTGGTTCATTCCCCAATTGGCTGCAACAGCTGGAGCTCTGCCGATCCAGAGCCAGAGCCAGGAGCTTCTTCTGGGTCTCCCACGTGGATGCAGGGGCCCAAGGACTTGGGCCGTCACATATGCTTTCCCAGGCCATAGCAGAGAGCTGGATTGGAAGTGGAGTAGCCAGGACTCGAACCGCTGCCCATATGGGATGCTGGCACTGCAGGTGGCAGCTTTACCTGCTACGTCACAGCACCAGCTGCTCTAGGCCTTTCTTTCTTTTCTTTTTTCTTTCTTTCTTTTTTTTTCTTTTTTTTTTTTTTTTTTTTTTTTGGACAGGCAGAGTGGATAGTGAGAGAGAGAGTCAGAGAGAAAGGTCTTCCTTTTGCCATTGGTTCACCCTCCAATGGCCAGCGCAGCCGGCGTACCGCGCTGATCCAATGGCAGGAGCCAGGTGCTTCTCCTGGTCTCCCATGGGATGCAGGGCCTAAGCACCTGGGCCATCCTCCACTGCACTCCCTGGCCACAGCAGAGAGCTGGCCTGGAAGAGGGGCAACCGGGACAGAATCCAGTGCCCTGACCGGGACTAGAACCTGGTGTGCCCGCGCCGCAAGGTGGAGGATTAACCTAGTGAGCATCGGCGCCGGCCTCTAGGCCTTTCTAACCTCCTCCTCCACTGGGCCCTCCAGTTGGCGTCCGTGGTGGTGGATCCTGCCACAGGGAGGCAGGAGACGTGAATGTGGCATCTGACACTGGAAGTCCTTGGCTCAAGTTTTAACTTAGCCCCCTCTACCAGAACCTCAGACAACACCGTCCTTCCAAAAAGCCTCAGTTTGATTGTGTGTGTGTGTGTTTTGTTTGTTTATTTGTTTTAAGATTTATATATTTGAAAAGCATTTACAAAGCAAGGGAGAGAGAGTTTCCTATGCTGGTTCGACCTCCAAATGACCTCAACAACCAGGGCTGGGCCAGGCCAAAGCCAGAAGCCTGGAACTCCATCTGGGTCTCCCACATGGGTGGAGGGACCCAGGCACTTGGCCATCGTCCGCTGCTTTCCCAGGAGCATTAGCAGGCAGCTGGATGGGAAGCGGAGCAGCTGGGACTTGAACCGGTGCTCATCTGGGATGCCAGCATTGTGGCTGGTAGTTTAACCCACTGCACCGCAGTGCCAGCCCCAAGCCTCAGTTTTGTCACCAATGGAGTGGAGGCTGTGATCCCTTCTTGGGCTTATTTTGCAGGTCAGATGCATTGATGTGAATAAAGGGCTTTGCAGAGGAAGGAGAAAGTCATACAGTCAGGTGGTAAAAAAAAAAAAAAAATTACAGATAGCTGGATAATAAGAAGGAAGCAGGGGCATCAGTGCCCAGGCGAGCCCCCAGGCAGATGTGCCCCCATGTGTTTGCGACCACTCTGTCAGTGCACATGGAATTCCTCTTTTTTTTTTTTTTTTACAGGCAGAGTAGACAGAGAGAGAGAAAGGTCTTCCTTTGCTGTTGGTTCACCCTCCAATGGCAGCCACGGCTGGCACACTGCGCTGATCCGATGGCAGGAGCCAGGTGCTTCTCCTGGTCTCCCATGGGGTGCAGGGCCCAAGCACTTGGGCCATCCTCCACTGCACTCCCTGGCCACAGCAGAGAGCTGGCCTGGAAGAGGGGCAACTGGGACAGAATCCAGCGCCCCGACCGGGACTAGAACCCGGGGTGCCGGCGCTGCAGGAGGAGGATTAGCCTAGTGAGCCGTGGCGCCCGCCGGATCTCCTTTTTGAACAACCACCTAGATTCCACTGTGGGGAGGACCCACCCCGATTGGACCAGTCCCTGGCTACAGATGGTCGAATGGTCTTCTTGCTAATACCCACCGTACCCCAGTGATTATCCCATGACACTCATTCCGTGGGGTCGAGTGCTAAAGGTGGCATTGCTGGGGCACAAGGGCTGGGCAGCTCTGACGTGGAGACATCGCCAGCTTTCCCGGGAAACAGGGCCCGTGGGCACGGCCGCCGGCCAGCCAGCAGCGCCCAAGCCCCCGGCGGTCCGTGCCCCCCATCCACATGGGTGTGGAGAAGGTGTCTGGTGGCCAGTGCAGCCCTGCGCCTCACGCTGCCCTCTCCCCTCCCCAGGCTCATCACTCTGCCCAACGGCGTCCTGCAGATCCTGGATGTTCAGCACAGCGACGCCGGCTCCTACCGCTGTGTGGCCACCAACGTGGCCCGCCGCCGCTTCAGCCAGGAGGCCCTGCTCAGCATCGTCCCCAGAGGTAAGGGGGCTGGCTGGGGGAGGGGGCAGGACCCTGGGGAGCTTCTGGAGTCAGCCACCTCTGAGCCGAGAGGGGCTGCAAGAGGTCCAGGCCTTGCCTTCACATAGGTGACAGGGCTGCCAGTCCCCTGGGAGAAGCAGTGCAGGGAGGGCAGCGCCATCCAGCGAAACAGGGACAGAACTGCACCAGAAGCCAGGGCTCCCCACTACCAGGGCAGAGGGGCTCCCGGCCAGATGTGTTCCCGTGGCTTGGATGGGGACAGGGTAGGGAGGTGAGGCATCCAAGGAGGGTGTCTGTGCTCCTCGGAAGCCCTGGTCCCTGCCCCTGCCCCGCTGTGTGCCCTGAGGACTTCTTGCTGTGCAAGGTGCATCCGCCCCTCCCACCTCACCCCCCAGACCTGGGCTCTGACTTTCCTCTTTCTTTGAAAAGCTCCTGCCCCCGTGTGACAGGAGTAGGAAGGGCACAGGCTTTGGGTCAGAAAGACCTGGTTTGAATCCTTCTTCTCTGCTCACCACCTGCATGACCCTGGGCTTGTTCTCAAATGTCCGGCCCAGAGAGGTCACAGCACCTGCAAACAGAAGAGAAAGCACCGTGCACCACAGGTGCTCAGCTGATCTCACTCCGAGCCTCCCCCTCGGCCCCTGGCTTGTCCCTCTCTGCCCGACCTCCCTCCCACCTCCTGTCCCCTCATTCCTACTCCAACCCTTGGACGATGCGCCGCCCTCCAGGGCTGAGCTGGTCGTGGGGGGGGGGGGGTGCTGTGTGCTCCCTTCTGTGCCTGGTGTCTCTGCCTCCACCTGCTGGTCTAACCGGGTATTTGCTGTTCTAAGCAGCCGGCCAGGAGCACATGCTGATTCTGGCAGGGAATCAGGGCTGGGGGAGCAGCCACGCTGGCAGAAACTGCAGCCCACCCCCTGCCTTTTCCACATGGGAGCCCAAGGGCTTTGGGGGACGGATTTACCTGCGGTCACACAGTGTGCTAATGGCAACTGCTGGAACTGCAAACCGATTGGTGACTCCCAAGTCCACTGCTCCACCCAGACGCTGGCCGTCCTCTGCGCAGAGGGTGGACTGGACTTGGGAGGGAAGAGTGGGGCAGGTGTCGGTCTGTCCAGTGACTTCGCTGGTGCCCAGTCGGGGGCCAGGCTATCGTATGGCTCCAAGAGAAAGCGCTGTGAGTTCCAGCCCGGCGCGGCTGCACCTTGCGGCTGCTTCCTGCAGCTGTCAGAGGAACCCTGGCTGCTTCTGGTCCCACCTGCCTCACCAGGGGAGGTGTTGCCTTTGCGAAGCCTGCTGGCGAGGCTACCTGCTGGCCTGGCTTCTCTCTAGGGTCCCTGGCGTCCACTAGGGGGCAGGATGTGGTCATTGTGGCAGCGCCGGAGAATACCACCGTGGTGTCTGGCCAGAGTGTGGTGATGGAATGTGTGGCCTCAGCTGACCCCACCCCTTTTGTGTCCTGGGTCCGACAAGGTGAGTGGAGAGGGAGGGACAAGAGGGTACTCAGCGGGGGGGGGGGCAGAGAGAGGAGGGGTGTGGCACCTCACCTGCCCTCAAACCGGAGAGCTGCATGGGCAACCACTCAGGGTCCCAACCCCTCCGTGTAGTGGGAGCTCCTCTCCCAGACTGGATGTCACAAGTGCCAAGGTTGATGGCTTCATGGGGAGCCTGTCAGGCTTGATCAGCAATCTGTGTATCCAAGTCCCCTCCAGCACCCTCGGGGTCTGCCACCTGCCAGTTGGCACCGCAGCCCTGCCAAGGGTGGGCCCTGGGCTACCTTCTCTACCTTGCTTATTCCCGTTTCTCTCAACAGTGTTGCAAGGGAGGGTGTAAGAGCTGGGAGGTGCCCCAAACTGGGCGTTCTTTACCCCTCCTCCCTGGCTCCTGTCGCCTGCACTGCTTCCCCTCACTTTCAGAGGAGTGTGTGATTATATGGAGGTTAAAGGAAAGGAATGAAGTGAAAGACTGCATACCCAGTGCAGCGCTGATGGACCAGAACAGTGCTGGTATCTTTGCGTTAATCCAACCTACACCGCCTCCCTGGGCTTATGACACCTGCCTGGGTAGAAAGCCCCTGGGCCAGCAGAGCCCTCGTTCTATTTCTGGGGTCAGCCTGTGATGTCACCCAGGAATCCTCACAGCAGTATTTCTCAATGCTGGTCATGCCTCAGGAGCAGCCTGGGAGACTGTTCATGCCACGGACCCCCTCCCTTCACCCTCGATGGCTTGTGATCCAGGACTCTGAATGCTTAACCAGCGCCCTGGGTCCTAGCTACTCAAACTCGGGGAGGGGGTCACCATCGGGGTGAATTAGAAAGGCAGAATCTGGGGGCCTTGCCCTGGGCCTCTGCACTGTGACAGGGTCCCCTGCCATTCCCTGGGGCGTGCGCGGTGAGGGGCTGAGGATTGCTGCCCCAGAGCATGCTGGTCCCTGCGGTTCTGGGTGCTCACTCGGAGCACCTACCTTTGGAGAGAGACCAGGCAGAGAGGGCCTGGAGAGGCAACTCATTCCTGACCCCAGTGCTGCTCCCTTTCCAGGGACTTACTCCACCAAATCGGGGAAGGGCCATGGGTGTTTTGTTCAGTAGCCGCAAATGTTGCACGTGTTCACCTAGAGAACCAGGGGGAAAAAACAAGCAGAAGACATACCGCCACTCAGAGACAAGACTGGCAGCACAGGGAGAGGGCGTTCGGCGTAGCAGTAAGACACTGCTTGGGGCTCCAGCATCCCGTATCAGAGCGCTTGCGTTCCAGTCCTGCGGCTTCCAATTCCAGCTCTTGCTAATGGCCTGGGAAAGCAGCAGGAAGGTGGCCCAAGTGGTTGGGCTCCTGCACCCACATGGGACCTGGCAGAAGCTCCTGGCTGCTGGCTTTGGCCCTGTCCTGGCCTGTGTGGCCATCTGGGGAGTAAACTGGCAGATGGAAGGTCTTTCTCAATCTCTCTCTCTCTCTCTGTAACTCTTTCAAGTAGATAAATACATCTTTTAAAAATGTTTTTAAAATTGTTTTTTTTTTTTTTTTTTTTTTTTTACAGGCAGAGTGGACAGTGAGAGAGAGAGACAGAGAGAAAGGTCTTCCTTTTGCCGTTGGTTCACCCTCCAATGGCCGCCGCGGTCAGCGCGCTGCGGCCGGCGCACCGCGCTCGTCCGATGGCAGGAGCCAGGAGCCAGGTGCTTTTCCTGGTCTCCCCATGGGGTGCAGGGCCCAAGCACCTGGGCCATCCTCCACTGCACTCCTGGGCCACAGCAGAGGGCTGGCCTGGAAGAGGGGCAACCGGGACAGAATCCGGCGCCCCGACCGGGACTAGAACCCGGTGTGCCGGCGCCGCAAGGCGGAGGATTAGCCTGTTGAGCCACGGCGCCGGCCTAAAATTGTTAATATAGTGCATTTTTGCAGGTTTTATATACGTGTGTACATTTCCCCTAAAACTGGGAAAACATGTTGTATTTACATTTCCAAGTTCCAATTTCATTCAATAAAAATTTCCCCATCTCTAAAACTTTTTCCAAGAATATTTTAATGACTATGTAATATTCCGTCTTTTGAATGTAGTTCATGAGTTCTGTTGAATTTTTAAAAGGTGTGTTTATTTATTTAAAAGGCAGGGATAGAAAATGAGGTACAGAAAGAGAGAGGTGGGGAGAGGGATCATCATTGGTTCATTCCCCAAATGCCTGCAACAGCCAGGGATAGGCTAGGCTGAAGCCAGGAGCCCTGAACTGCATCCGGGTCTCCCACATGGGTGGCAGGGGCCCGAGTAGTTGGGCCATCACCTTTTGCCTTCCAGACGCGTCAGCAGGGGCTGGATTGCAGACACTCTGCACCCCAAGAAGAGACTGTGGCACAGCACCTGTCCCAGCTGGTGTAATTGGGTGTGCAGTCTGTCCCAGCAGGTGTAGTTGGGTGTGAATTTCTTGGATTTTTTTTGTTTCTTGACCATGGCGACGGGCGGCCACGGCCCCCTGCGATCCCCCGCGGCGCGTCTCCCTCGCCCCGCAGACGGGAAGCCCATCTCCACGGATGTCGTAGTCCTTGGCCGCACCAACCTGCTCATCGCCAGCGCGCAGCCCCGGCACTCGGGTGTGTACGTGTGCCGCGCCAACAAGCCCCGCACGCGCGACTTCGCCACGGCCGCCGCAGAGCTGCGGGTGCTGGGTGAGTCCGGGAGGCCGGGCAGGGCGGCGGGGCGCGGGCGGGCGTCCGCGGGGACAGAGGGGAAGCGGGGGGGGGGGGGGCACGGGTGACGGGCGCCTGGCGAAGGCTCGGGGAAGGGGGCACCAAGGAACCAGGGCTGGGGAGGGGATCGGTGGGCGCGGGGATCTGGAGGGTCCCGGGAGAGCCGGGCGGGGCTGGGTCGGGGAGATGCCGGCGTGGCCGCCGCAGGGCGCGAGACGTCTCTGGGAAGGCAGAGCCCCTGGCACCCGCGTCCAGCGTCGCCCCTCCCGTCCCCAGCGGCCCCGGCCATCTCGCAGGCGCCCGAGGCGCTGTCGCGGACGCGGGCCAGCACCGCGCGCTTCGTGTGCCGCGCGTCCGGCGAGCCGCGGCCCGCGCTGCGCTGGCTGCACGACGGGGCGCCGCTGCGGCCCAACGGCCGTGTCAGGGTCCAGGGAGGCGGCGGCAGCCTGGTCATCACGCAGATCGGCCTGCAGGACGCCGGCTACTACCAGTGCGTGGCGGAGAACGGCGCGGGGACGGCGTGCGCCGCCGCCCCGCTGGCGGTCGTGGTGCGCGAGGGGCTGCCCAGCGCCCCCACGCGGGTCACAGCCACGCCGCTGAGCAGCTCCACCGTGCTGGTGGCCTGGGAGCGGCCTGAGCTGCACAGCGAACAGATCATCGGGTTCTCCCTCCACTACCAGAAGGCACGGGGTAGGTCCGCCAAGGCCCAGGCGGGGTGCAGTGGGGAGGGGCCCGAGTTGACCCCAGGATGACTGGACTGGAAGGTTGCCTGGTGGCTGCCTTTAGGGACTGGATGGGATGGTTTGGGCAGCCGTTTCCAGCCCTGTGCTGCAGGTGTGTGGGGCTCGGCTCCCACCCAGCTTAACCAACAGCAGCAGGAGTCATTTCAGTTAGACACCAGCAAGAACTTCCCGACTATCAGAAAATTAAGGCCAGTGAAGCCAGAAGCTGAGGGAGTTTAAACTCCCCAGTTCATAGCAGATGAGATGGTTTAGCTAAGACTGTTCCAGAGGCTGGGACAGCAGGAAGGAATCTAGACAGATACCAACCAGCCCTGGGACGGTCCCCGTGTCCCCTGTGTCACCCCAGGCATGGACAATGTGGAATACCAGTTTGCAGTGAACAATGACACCACCGAGCTGCAGGTCCGCGACCTGGAGCCCAACACGGACTATGAGTTCTACGTGGTGGCCTACTCCCAGCTGGGGGCCAGCCGCACCTCCACCCCCACGCTCGTCCACACCTTGGATGATGGTAGGTGCAGACAGGGCCACCTGCCACTGGCAGCTCGGGGCCCAGAGTGTTCCCTGGGGCTGTCGCTTGCCCTCTCTCACCAGCGTGTGCCGGGGCACCTCTGCCTGCCTCGTGTCATCCTCTCTGCCCTACAAGGGAGTGGGCACAACTTCTGCTCCTCAGTTTACAGTTGGGGAAACTGGGGCCCAGGAAAATGACAGTGGCTTGTCCAAGGGCAGGAGTTCAGCCGGACTCGAGCCCAGGTCCCGCGTTTTCCCCCGACACCCAGGTACCATGCAGAGCCTTGTATATGCTGAGGTAGCATGCGGGGCCAGTGACACTGACCCACTGATTCAGCAAGGTGGTTCCCCCCAGACTCTGCAGCACCAGGGTGGGAAGGGTGCATCCTCATCCTCCAGTATAGGGCTCCCCTGATGCCTCCCCCAGACCCTGAGTCGGCCCGGGCAGAGCAGAGCTCACCTCGTGTGCTTGTGTCTCAGTCCCCAGCACAGCGCCCCAGCTCTCCCTGTCCAGCCCCAACCCCTCGGAGATCAGGCTGGCGTGGCTGCCCCTGCCCCCCAGCCTGAGCAACGGGCAGGTGGTGAAGTACAAGGTCGAGTACGGTTTAGGGAAGGAAGGTGAGCAGGGGCGGGTGCAGCTGGGCGTGGTCGGCCTGGGGAAATGCGGGCGACCCTGGGATACAGTGTGGGTTGGGGAGCGCAGGCAGAGGGAGGCCTCTGAGCAGTCGTGGTGTGGGTTCCTGCCGCTGTTCCCTGGTTCAACATGCAGGGAAAGGCATTGGGAAAAGTGAGGTGCTAGAGCAGGTGTGGGCGATGTGGGGGAGGGGCTGGGAAAGGGATAAACAGAAGGCAAGTAAGTGGCTGGGGCCAGGGTGAGGAAGAGGAGGGAGGGAAGGCAAGGAGGCAGGCGTGGGGTGGTTGTCGGGCTCTAGGTGCCCTAGGTGCTGGCTCACACCTACTGACCCTCAAGGTCAGTCCCTTGGGCCTGCACCCCGTTGTGTGGGTTGAGGGCGGGGTGGCTTTTGGTGGTTCATAAGGGATGGGAGAGGCAGCCGTCCTCCCCAGGCTGAGCCCAGCTGGAGTCGGGGGCCCAAGAGTCAACCCTGGCGCCGTGGGGTCCAGGCAGGCCCTCGGGCACCGGGGAGCCGGGATCAGAGGTGGAAGAGGTGCTGCAGGGGCGTCCGGGGGCCCTGGTCCTCTTCTGTGCCTGCAGATCAGATCTTCTCCGCCGAGGTGCCGGGGAACGAGACCCAGCTGACGCTGCACTCGCTTCTGCCCAACAAGGGGTACCGCGTGCGGATCGCGGCCGGCACGGGGGCCGGCTACGGCGCCCCCTCCCAGTGGGTGCAGCACAGGACGCCCAGTGTGCACAACCAGAGCCATGGTACGGCTGCAGGGGATGGGCCGGGACGGTGGGCATGACGGAGGGGGTGGCCAGGAGCCCAGGCTCCCTCCCCCCGCTTCCTGGGCGAGAGAGACCCCAGAGCGAGGGAGCGGGCTGCACCCAGGTATCCCTCCTGTGTGCTGTGTGACCCTGCCAGATGCTGAGGCATCACTGGCTGCTGAGAGGAGGCATGGGAATGAATAACGGGACGCAAATAAAGGGCTCAGGTCCACAAGAAGCGCCCAGGAACTCCTTAGGCGGCAGGTGCTTCCACGCGTAGGACTGTAGTAGCCCTGGCTGAGAGGCCCCATAGTGAGTGATGAAATGCAGACAGGACCCAGCACGCGTGCCCTCGGGGTGGCACTGGGCAAGTGCCTTCTCTGAGCCTCAGTCTTCTTATCTGTAAAATGGGGATAATAGTACTTTTTTTTTTCTATTTCATAAGATTGTGAGAAAAGAGTTAAAATACAAAGCACTTAGAACAGGGTCCCACATATAGTAGGCCCCCATGCTCAAGCTTCAACTGGGGCTCCCCCTCCTCATGGCGCCATCCTTCCTTCTCTGCCTGGGCAGCCCCTCACCCGCATTCCCCCTTCAGGAGACTTGCAGAGCCCTTCTTGGTGCCAGACACCAGCAGCCTTGTCCCCGGGGTGCTCCTTGCTGGTCGGCAATGCCCGGGAGCCATCCCCTCCTGCCAGGCGCCCTGAGCTGCAGGGGCGTGAGCTGCCCATGGGCTGCGCCCAGTGCTGGGAGGACGGGCAGAGCGCTCACTGAACCCTACCTCCCTGCCTCTCCCCGCCCTGCCCCCCCCCCCCCCCCCGTGCCCCCAGTCCCTTTTGCCCCTGCAGAGCTGAAGGTGCGGGCGAGGATGGAGTCCCTGGTAGTGTCCTGGCAGCCGCCCCCGCACCCCACCCAGATCTCCGGCTACAAACTGTACTGGAGAGAGGTGGGGGCGGACGAGGAGGCTGACGGCGACCACCCCCTGGGGGGCCGTGGGGACCAGGAGTGGGACGTGGGGCCCGTGCGGCTCAAGAAAAAAGTGAAGCAGTATGAGCTGACCCGGCTAGGTGAGGAGCGCCGGGCGCAGGAGGTGGAGGCGCTGTCGGGGGGGGGGGGGGGGGGAGAGCCTGCTAGCCAGAGGGTGACCCTGTGCTGCCCCCAGTCCCCGGCCAGCTGTACGAGGTGAAGCTCGTGGCCTTCAACAAGCATGAGGACGGCTACGCCGCCGTGTGGAAGGGCAAGACGGAGAAGGCTCCCACGCCAGGTGAGGGGAGGCGGGGAGGCGGGCACATCGGGGAGCCCTGGAGCCAGCCGGCCTGGAGGGCAGGCAGTGTGGGGGTTTCCGCCCACCCCCACGCCTGTTTTCCGGGTCGGGGCCTCTGTGCCGCGCCTGCTTGTCGTGGCTCGTGCGCCGTGCTCCGCGGGAAGGCTGGGGCGCAGAGAGGCCTGATAAAATCTTCAGGTGCACCCGCCCGTGTTACAGTGTCTACCAGATTAGCCCTCAACCCTACTGGAACCTACTGGAACCCTGCAGGTTCCATACTGGGGAGCTGAGGCTCAAGGGGGCAAGGGGCTTGTCCCAGGTGGGTGGCACGGAGCCCAGGCTGGCACCAGGACTCCTGGCTTCCTGGCATCCCCCCACCCCTGGCGCTTACCCACATGGTTTCACAGGATAAGCACGCACGCTGAAAACCTGGGTTCTGAATCGCATGTTCGTGTTCATTCAGCCAATACTGTGCTGAGCGGACCAGCTCTGTTCTGGGAATGCAGTGGTGAACCGCACAAACAAGGCCCCTGCTTCGCACAGTCTTGTCTGTTTTCATGATCCACACTGATCATCATAGCGCACCTCCTATGTGACAGCACTTTGCTCTCTGCTTTACATTCTCATTAAAAACAACCCTGTGGGCTAGGTACTATTATCATTCCCACCTACAGATAGGGAATGGAAGCACAGAGCAGTTAAGTAACCTCTTCAAGGTCACACAGCTAGTCAGGGGCAGAGCTGGAATTTGAACCGAGACAGTTGGGCTCTGGGCTCTGGGCTCTGGGCTCAGAATTGTCGCGGTCTGTTGCACCTGTCCCTATTACATTCTCACGGGCCAGTCATCCACAGTCTGCAATTCGTACGACCTTGACAAACATCCCTGAATTTCTTGGGAGCCTCACTTTCTTTATCTGTGAAGTGGGATGGTGCCACTCAACTCCTAGCCTCGAAGGAGAGGGTGACAGAGCCCCAGGAACCGTGACCCACTGCACTGCTTTCCGTCTCGCAGACCTGCCCATCCAGAGAGGGCCCCCCTTGCCGCCGGCCCACGTCCACGCAGAATCGAACAGCTCCACGTCCATCTGGCTGCGGTGGAAAAAGCCAGACTTCACCACGGTCAAGATCGTCAACTACACCGTGCGCTTCAGCCCCTGGGGGCTCCGCAATGCCTCCCTGGTCACCTATTACACCAGGTGGGCAGACGGTTCTGCTGGGGAGGGGGAGGAAGGGCGGGGTGGGGTGGGGGTGTGAGCAGTGGGGGCCCTGGCATCCAGGAACACATTCGAAGCTCCCACTGAGGGTCTGTGGGGGCTCCGCCTCCTGCCTGCTGGCCTTGCCCCCACCCTGAGAAGGGGGTGGACGGCAGGTTCTCCTGCTGTGGGGCCCCCTAGCCAGAGCCTGAGCTGCTGCTCAGTGGGCGGGGGAGACCCTGCGTAAGAGGCACCTGAGCCATACAGATGCAGCAAAGGCAGAATCAAGCCAAGGAGAAGACACACACAGAGGGTCCCTTGGGCGGAGAGGAAGCTGGCTTAGTCCAGGAGGGTTTCCTGGAGGGGGGGCTTGACCTGGAGATCAGACATGGAGCCACATACATCCGAAGCCCTCTGTAGGTCCTCTGGGAGGTGTCAGTAAGTAGTCCCTGTGCCAGCCCTGGCAACTTCCCTGCCCAGGGTAGGGCCTGGGCCTGAGGGCAGGGGAGCGGTCCTGGGGGCGCGCCCTGCCGGGAGAGGTGCTCACCGTGCTGGCCTCGGCAGCCCTGGGGAGGACATTCTCATCGGCGGCCTGAAGCCCTTCACCAAGTACGAGTTCGCGGTGCAGTCCCACGGGGTGGACATGGACGGCCCTTTCGGCTCTGTGGTGGAGCGCTCCACCCTGCCTGACCGTGAGTGGCCCCCTGGTTCCCTGCCCCCGCAGCCCTCAGAGCCCCCCACCGTGTGCAGCAGAGCTGGGTGGAGGTCTCCCCCCACTTCCCCTCCCCACTTCCGGTTTCCCAGAGACTTCCCCCACCCAGCCTCCAGGCATCATCCCTGCCCTGTGGGCTGTTCAGTGATGGAGAAAGACGGGGGTCTGTGACCTCCTGCCCTGGCTCCCAGCTGGGCTCTCCCTGTCCTCTCCCCTGCACCCCAGGGCCCTCGACTCCCCCCTCTGACCTGCGCCTGAGCCCCCTGACGCCGTCCACCGTCCGGCTGCACTGGTGCCCGCCCACGGAGCCCAACGGCGAGATTGTGGAGTACCTGATCCTGTACAGCAACAACCACTCGCAGCCCGAGCACCAGTGGACGCTGCTCACCACGGAGGGTGAGAGCCTTGCCCCCACCCAAGGCCCAAGCCAGTGGAGCCGGGCTGAAGTTTGTGGGGTGGGGCTTCTGGGAGGAGCCGACTTTGTCAGCCCCGCCCCCAGCCACGCCCTGCTCTCCCGCATCCCAGGAAACATCTTCAGCGCCGAGGTGCACGGCCTGGAGAGTGACACACGGTACTTCTTCAAGATGGGCGCGCGCACGGAGGTGGGGCCGGGACCCTTCTCCCACCTGCAAGATGTGATCACCCTGCAGGAGAGGCTCTCAGGTATGGGGGGCCCACCCCCACCCCCACCACGGGCAGCTCCTGCCTCCACTTCCTTCCAGCGCACATTGGAAGAGGACCCTGGGCTGGTCCTGGCATGTGATTGACAGGTCACATTCGTGGGCAACCGGCTTGGGTTAGGGAGCGGTTTCTTGGGGGGATGGTTTTGAACAGAGACCTGGCTTGGTGGGGTGACAAGCATTGTGGGGCGCAGGCGGGCAGCAGGAGCTGCTCAGGGCCCCTTATTTTTAAGAAGCCGCTAAGAATTTTCAGACAGTGACAGCAGAGCAGGGGGGCCCCAGGACTCAGGTGTATGGGGAGCACAGTGAGCGGGAGAGGTAGTGGTGGTGGCTGTGAGGCCACAGGGCCCTCCTGTCCTCATGCCAGCAGGTTGCCATGTGTCATGCGGCAGCCACGAGCAGCCCCGGTGTGGGAGCCATGCGCCTGTGTCCTGACTCTCACCGGCCAAACCCCTCCCCCTCCCCCACAGACTCCCTGGATGTGCACTCGGTCACCGGCATCATTGTGGGCGTGTGCCTGGGCCTCCTCTGCCTCCTGGCCTGCATGTGTGCCGGCCTGCGCCGCAGTCCCCACAGGTGGGTCAGGGGGACTTCCAGGAGGAGCTCTGGCCAGCGGCCAGCGGGGTTGGTGGCTGGAATGCACCTGTGATCCGGGGCTTGAGGGGCAGGGGTGATGCTGTCAGGCGAGTGGGGGTGGGCTTAGGGGAGCCCCTAGCCAACACCCCACAGTAAGGCTGGCAGAGCTTCTTCAGTCACCGCCAGCCTCTTGGAAGCAGCGACTCAGGAGCTGGGGAGGAAGCCACGCCCCAGAGCCACGCAGGAACCTGCCCGGAGTCCCAGCCCCGCTGGCCCTCACTGTGCATTGAGCCTTGTTTCCCACCTCCTGCTCCAGGGAATCCCTCCCAGGCCTGTCTTCCACGGCCACCACTGGGAACCCAGCGCTGTACTCCAGAGCCCGGCTCGGCCCTCCAAGTCCCCCAGCTGCCCATGAACTGGAGTCCCTTGTGCACCCCCGCCCCCAGGACTGGTCCCCACCGCTCTCAGACCTGGAGGACAGGGCTGAAGTGCACAGCCTTATGGGAGGCGGTGTCTCAGACAGCCGGAGCCACTCCAAGAGGAAGGTGAGCCTGGAGCTGGGCTCATTTCCAATAGGACACCAGGGGGCGCCAGAGGGCAGCGTGTCCCCCTGGCCACCAGCTTACTGGACCAGCTGAGCTGTGCTCTCCTCCAGGAACCAGCTGGGGCGGGAGGCAAGTGGGCATTTATCCCCTGCCTGGTTCCCACGGAGGGGAGGGCCCCCAATGGGGCTTTGCAGGTTACTGGGAATGGCCAGTACAGCCGGATCCGTCCTCATCCTGGGAGCTGGGCAGACCTCTGAGACGCAGCCTTCCCCAGTGTGGGGACAAGAGGCTGGCCAGCTTGGCTGTGGCCCAGGGGTCTGGGGACTGGGACAAGGTGAGGGCCCTCCATTCCGGCAGTGGTGGCATCTCTGACCCAACTTCTGTCCCCTTCTGCCCGCATCTGTGCGTGGGAACCCCGGGCTGGCTGAGCACCTGCCCGGGGCTCACCTGCAGGGCCACCTTGTCCGGAATCCTCTCTGGCCGAGACTCCCAGCCCCATAGTGGGGAGGCCAGGAGTCTGGGCCTGCTTCCCTGTGGCCCCACCAATTCCCTCCCTTGTCCCTCCCCGACCCTCCCCAGCTCGGCCAATCCTGATCAGACCCCTCCCTCCCGGGGTCCCCCTCTCTTGCTTGTGCAGATCTCCTGGGCTCAGCCCGGTGGGCCAAGCTGGGCAGGTTCCTGGACGGGCTGTGAGCTGCCCCAGGCAGGCCCCAGGCCCGCTGTGACCCGGGCCCTGCTGCCCCCTGCCGGTACCGGGCAGACGCTGTTGCTGCAGGCTCTGGTGTATGACGCCATCAAGGTCAGTGACCCGGGAGGGCGGGGTCTGCGTGCGTGTGGAGAGGAAGCCGTGGGCGCCCTGAGACCCCTGGGCTTCCAGGAGGACTCCTGTGTAGCCGGGGCCTTCAAAGCTTCTGTGGGTTGGGGACTGTCCTTTGGCCACCTGTGCCAGAGTGGGCCGCACGGCACTTCCGTACTGCGGGGCCAGGTGCTTGGGTAGAATTCCATTTCCCCACCCCGCCTTTGTGTGAGTCTGGACGTCCCCTCTGGCGCCCCCTCGGCGCTGCCCGTGTGATGATGCTGTGACCGAGGGTCAGCCTCTCCGCGCCCCACGCACTGTCAGCGACGGCCACGTTGTATGTTCTCTGCTCTGCCCAGGGCAATGGGAGGAAGAAGGCACCGCCGGCCTGCAGGAACCAAGTGGAGGCGGAGGTCATTGTCCACTCAGACTTCAGTGCCTCCAACGGGAGCCCTGACCTCCATCTCCAAGACCTGGAGCCTGAGAGTCCACTTCCTCCTGATCTCACCTCGGCGGACACTGGGGGTCTCGGGCAGGGGGCAGACTGGCCGGACAGGGGCCTGGGAGGGTGTGAGCCGGCAGCCCCGGGGCCAGACAGGCTCAGCTGCCTGCCAGAGGTGGCCAGTGCTCCCTGTCCCTTCCCGGACCTCCCGCCCAGTGAGGCCTTGGAGGAGGCCCCTGGGAACAGCTGCCAGCCCAAAGCCCCCTGCCCGCTGGGAGCCAGCCCCAGCCTGCCCAGAGCCCCGGTCTCCTCCTCTGCTTAGCTCCCTAGAAGGGTGCAGTGTGGGGCAAGCTAGTCTGCACCAAGGGATGTGACGTGCACAGCCCCGCACGTACCCAAGTGCACCTGCAGGACCTGAACTCATCAAGCCCTTCAGAGCCTCCTAGGGTGCTTCGGCTGGGGGCAGTGGAAGGGATGGATCATCCACTGTCCCCGTACTCTTTGTGACACGTATGTGTTCTGTGAGAGACACGTGAGACACAGCACATGTGATGTGAAGCACATGTGTGTGCACTGGGTGGGCTGGGAAGCCGTGGGCCAGGCAGTGGGCAGTCTGACCCTCCAGGTCAGGGCAGTGGCCCCGAGTGGTCAGGCCCCAGCCTAGTCCCCCAGCCTTCTATTACACACTCTGGGAGTGTCTCCTGCACCCTGGCTGACAAAGACAGCCCCAGCCTGCTCTCCTGTCCCACTGGGCTGGGACCGCCTCTTTCCCCTCTCCCCACTGCCCATATCCACAGGGTGACCCTGGCGCTCCCGGAAACAACTCTGCATTTCGCTTTGTGATTTGGGAAGTGCCTGGTTCTGAGACTCTGCCTCCTCTCACCCTGCCTGCTTCTTGTTCCTCCCCCCTTCGCTGATCCAGTGGCCTGGCCCCAGTCCTGGTGCCCCCAACCCCCCAGCTGTCTCTCACGCCTCTCTCGGACAGTGTCATCTGCTTCTCCCACCTGAGATGCCTCTCGGCACCCTTCCCTAACAACATGGCTACCTCATGCCCACTTCAAGGCCATGGCTGGGCTCCTGTGCCCGCTGTGGCCCTCCCCCCACGCCCTCCTGCCCCCTCTGCTCTCAGCACCCCGCACGCCCCCTCTGCAGGCCTGTGGCTCACCCCAGGCACGGGGTTGGAGACGATCTTCCGGCTTCCCTGTGTCTTTCTCCTGGGGGCTGGGACAGGAGGAGGCGAGGGGTCCAAGTCATAGGGGGAAGGGGCCGTGACCCCGAGGCTCCGAGGACAATGACTCCGTTCTGTGCTGGGCCCTGGTTTCTGACCTTTCTTCCCAGCTGACATAAGGGCAGGAGGGGAGCTGCAGCCTAGCGGCTGTGCACTTTGCATTTGACCCGATCCTGGGCGTGCGTGAAGGGGAGGACTTTGCACAGAAAAAGGGTGGTTGGCTCGTTTCGTTTCGTTTTTCCTTTATGCCGTATCCTGAAGTCATTTTCTGTCGAAGAAGCTTGACTTCTGTCTCCTGTGTAGTGACAACAACGCCATCTATTAGATTTTTCACCTCTGCCCTCTCATAAGAGCACAGAGTGGGGTCTTTGCTTCCCTACTTGAATCTGATCAGCACATCAAGAGTTAACTCTGGCTTCCGGGCCAAATTAGAAATAACTAGTCTATCTTTCTTTTCTTAAAAAAAAAAAAAAAAAAAGTGGTGAACTGTCTCCCAGCAGAGTTGCAGCTTCCTTGAGCCGCAGAGCATCGGTGTTTATTGCACTCAGTGTCACTCACGTCTCACATCTGCACCTGCATCTCGCCACCCGCCCCCAGCCAGCCTAGGATAACACTAAAGATTATTAATGTTGGTCTTGTCTCTCGTTAAAGACAGAGTTGTCACTTGCACCGTTTCAGCAGCGCTCAGCGTGGCTGCGGCTAACACCACCATATATGTTTCATCTTTGCTTTGAAGGTCAAAAGCCTCATTTTATTTTGCTGGTTTGATTTTTTTTTTCTTTAAGGAAAAAAAAAAAACTGGCCTGAATTCAATGGCTGTTTTAACAGTAAGCTCTTAGCATTATACCACGTAGTCATTTTTCATGTTCTTGTTTAACAGGCACCGAGGTTCTGGTTTAAATTAAATAGCTGCAAATGAGACAATTTATAACCCATTAGGTTGGGTGGAAAATTGTTTCTCAAAAGCAAATAAGTAATAAATCTGGTATCTGCCTATAACTCAGAGTTGATAAGAAAGTGCCCATTACTCACTAGCGTTATATATGATTTGGGCTCTGGGTAATTTTGAAGTGTTAGCCTTGTGTCTTTGTAGCCGTATTTTTATTAGAAAAGAGTCTCTCGGCCTTGTACAGGGTATGAAGCCCTTTGTCACCTACCATGGATGCCTTAAGTTTCCTGAGTTTCATTTTTTAAATCTTCCTTTTCTTGATGCATGACAAGCATAATCAGTACTTGCTCATTTATTTGTCTGTATTTAGTTCATGTTGTATTATTTAATTATTTTTCCAGCATTTTTTTTCTCCTTTCAATTATATTCTTTAGTGTTAAGCTAAGGCATTGATCATGTATCTTTCCCCCTAATGGATTAATAAACTATTTTCCAGAAGTGTGTGTGATTCTCTATGAGACAAATGACTGGCATTCTCTCAGCTTTTGTGTCCTCAGAGTTTATCTTTTTAATTTATTTTTTAAAAAAGATTTATTTTTTTATTTGAAAAGCAGAGTTACAGAGAAGCAGAGGCAGAGAGAGAGAGAGAGAGAGAGAGAGAGAGAGAGAGAGAGCTCTTCAATCCGCTGGATTACTTCCCAAATGGTCACAACAACCAGAGGTGGGCCAATCCAAAGCCAGGAGCCAGAAGCTTCTTCCAGATCTCCCAGGCAGGTGCAGGGGCCCAAGCATTTGGGCCATCTTCTACTGCTTTCCCAGGCTGTAGCAGAGAGCTGGATCGGAAGTGGAGCAGCCAGGACTCAAACCTGCACCCATATGGGATGCCAGCACTGCAAGTGGCGGCTTTACCCACTACTCCACAGTGCCAGCATCCCCTACAGAGTTTATTTCCTAGACCGGGATAGAGGAAGATGTCTTCCATCTACTGGTTTACTCCCCAAATGACTGCAAGAGGCAGATCTGGGCCAGGCCAAAGCCAGGAGCCAGGAATTCCATCTTGGTCTCCTACATGGGTGGCAGAGGCCCAAGTACTTAGACCATCTTCTACTGCCATCCCAGGAGCATTAACAGGAAGCCAGATGGAAAGTGGAGCAGCAGGAATCAGGATATGGGATGCCAGTGGCATTGCAAGCAGTGGCTTAACCCAGTGTACCACAACGCCAGCCCCAAGAGGTGCTCTTTGATGGCATTTGTTTTGGCATTCTGAAGATCTTCATCTGGGCACACACTTTTCTTTTTTTAAGGTAGAGCATGAGGGAGAGACAGAACTTCCATCTGCTTGTTCATTCCCCAAATGCCTACAACAGCCAGGGCTGGACCAGGTCAAAGCCAGGAGCCAGGAACTCCTGGGTGGCAGGGATTCTAGTACTTGAGCCATCTCTCTTTTTTTGACAGGCAGAGTGGACAGTTAGAGAGAGAGAGACAGAGAGAAAGGTCTTCCTTTGCCGTTGGTTCACCCTCCAATGGCTGCAGCGGCCGGCGCGCTGTGGCCGGTGCACCGCGCTCATCCGATGGCAGGAGCCAGGAGCCAGGTGCTTATCCTGGTCTCCCATGGGGTGCAGGGCCCAAGCACTTGGGCCATCCTCCACTGCACTCCCGGGCCACAGCAGAGAGCTGGCCTGGAAGAGGGGCAACCAGGACAGAATCCGGCACCCCGACCGGGACTAGAACCCGGTGTGCCGGCGCCGCAAGGCGGAGGATTAGCCTGTTGAGCCACGGCGCCGGCCCGAGCCATCTCACCTGATGCTTCCCAGTGTGTGGATTAGCAGGGAGCTGGACTAGGATGTCTCCAGTCACACACCCTTGTTGAAACTTCTCAGGCAGAGGAAGGGTGAACAAACAGCTCCGGGGTGTGTGGGCTCCACCACTCTCCTCCTGTGAAATTATCCATGGCTGCACTTCACACATGTGCACCGTCACCTTCACAGACATCGTGGCCCATTAACCACGCACAGTCTCACAAAGCTACACACACATACCCCTCATCTCAGGATCAGAGTTGGCAGCTGCTGTCTGCTGAGGTCTCACTGTTTCCACTGGAGGGCAGCGAGGACCAGAGGCGGCCCAGCTCGAGACCACCCCCAAAGTGGTGGTGGGCCAGCCCCCCCTAAGGTAACTGACAGATCATACAGAGAGATACTGCACATTTTGCATGCCTCAGAATGGCCATGTATTTGCATATCAGTCTCAGACCAAGGGCTGTGATAAAGAAGAATTAAACACTTGTCAAGATGAATTTAAAATGACAGCAATTCAGGACAACAATTTGACCTTTCCAGAGCCCTGCACGAGCCGAGAAGCAACCTTGCAGAAAGGAGCTCTGAGACTGAACTCTGAGACAGGGGCTCTCCTTCCCTCCTTGCCTATGGCCAAGAGAGCCCCATCCGTCCCTCGCTTCCTCACCACGAAGTGCAGTGGGGGTTCTGGCACACTGGGGTCGCCCATCTTGAAGTTCTCCACCGCTCACATGCCTCAAGCCTGGCTTCTCTGCCTCATCTTTCAGTTGCCACTGCAGCCGCATGAGGAGTCCCTGGGTTGTACAGACCCATCATTAATAGACTGTCTCGGCTAGCGCCGCGGCTCAATAGGCTAATCCTCCGCCTGCAGTGCCAGCACACCGGGTTCTAGTCCCAGTCAGGGCCCCGGATTCTGTCCCGGTTGCCCCTCTTCCAGGCCAGCTCTCTGCTGTGGCCCAGGAGTGCAGTGGAGGATGGCCCAGGTGCTTGGGCCCTGCACCCTCATGGGAGGCCAGGAGAAGCACCTGGCTCCTGCCTTCTGTGTGCCGACCGCCGCGGCCATTGGAAGGTGAATCAACGATAAATGAAGACCTTTCTCTCTGTCTCTCTCTCTCTCACTGTGCACTCTGCCTGTCAAAAAAATAAAATAAAATAAACTGGCCCGCAGCACTGTGGCACAGCCAAGTAAAGCCCAGGCCTGTAGCGCCGGCATTCCATATGGGCTCCAGTTTGAGTACTGGCTGCTCCACTTCCAATCTAGCTCCCTGCTAATGCACCTGGGAAAGCAGTGGGGGATAGTCCAAGTGCTTGGGACCCTGCACCCACGTGGGAGATCCAGAAGAAGCTCCTGGCTCCTGGCTTCAGATTGACCCAGCTCTGGCCATTTGTGGCCATTTGGGGAGTGAGCCAGTGGATGGAAGACCTCTCTTTCTCTCTCTACCTTTCTCTGTAACTCTGTCTTTCAAATAAATAAACTAAATTTAAAATAAATAAACTGTTCTGGGGCCGATGTGGTGGTATAGGGGTTGAGCCTCTGTGACACCAGCATCCCATATGTGCACCTGTTTGAGGCCCTGCTGCTGCTCCACTTCCAATCCAGCTCCCTGCTGGTGGGCCTCGGGAAGCAGCAGAGGATGGCTCAAGTACTTGGGCTCCTGCACCCCCATGAGGGACCCAGAGGAAGTTCCTGACTGGTTTGGGATTGGCACAACTCCTGGCAGTTGCAGCCATCTGGGGAGTGAACCAGTGAATGGAAGATCTCTCTGTCTCTCTCTGGATCTCTGCCGTTCAAATAAATGTATTTAAAAAATAAATAAATAGGCCCATCTCCAGGCAGTCTGATTCGAAACTGGTTGTATACATGTGGTTTGCCCCGCTGCTCCTAGCTTCCAGAGCTGGTGTCAAACAAGAGAATCCTAACCCTGCCATGCCAGCCAAAGCCTCGAGTCAAGAGGAGAGAGCCAGAGACCGCCAGCTCCCAAACTCAGAAGCTGCTGGATCATTTTGAGGGAGCGGCCCATCACCGTGGTGCAGATTAATAGGGAGCCGCCAGGAGTCCCAAGCTCCGGGGTCCACGTGGGTGGGCGTCTCCCAAGACAGCCCACCTGCTCCTTCTCCCGTCACCCTGGCCTTTCCTATGGTCTCTGACTTGAAACACGGGAGAGCTTGGTGGCCCAGAGTCGTGAGTGGGAATTTTAACTTCCGTGGGCTTTTCCAGTGACCGGGTCGTCTGAGCTCTTTGAAGGTGTGCTTGTCTTCACCTTCAGCTCGTGTCTGCCTGGGTCGGCCGGGCCACGCAGCCGGCGGAACCCTTTCGTTCTCAGGCGGCCCGGCAATTCAGGGCGACTCAGTCCGCGGAGGCTGGTCCTGCCCCTAAACCACCTCGCCTCCGCGTGCAAAGACCGGAAACCCTTGGAGAGCCGAACCGCGGACAACTTCGCGCAGCTTTTAGGCAACGGCCTCTAAAACCCAGACTCGGACGCAGCGGAGGAGGGCGCGGCAAGCAGAGTGGCTCGGAGCAAACCCCGCAGCTGGGCGCGTTTCTCCGCAGCCGGGACCCACTTCCCCAGGCCCCCGAGTCCTGGGGCTGAGGGGAGGGGTCCCGGGCTGCAGCCCGGGACGGCGCCGGCCGCTCCAGCCGCAGTTCAAAGCGCAGGGGGCGCGTCCGCCGCGCAGCCGGGAATGTCCGGCCGCTTAAAGCGCTCGCCGGCTCTTTTGTTCCCCAGACCGGGCCTCCGGGGAGAGGGGCTGGGGGAGGGGACCGGGCGGGGAGGGGAGGGGGGCGGCGGGCAGAGGAGGAGGGCGGGGCGGCGCGGGCTGTGCGAGTGCGGAGCGCGCACCCCGGGCGAGGCTGACAGATCGCCAGGGTGGGTGCAAGATGGCGCAAGCGGCGCTCCCCCTGTGCGCCCCGCGCTCCTAGGCAGGCATGCGGCCCCAGCCCCCCACCGCCCGGGCTCGGCCCCGGCCGGAGCCCCGGCGCCGGCCCCGGCGCCGACCCCGCGGGACGCTGTGAGCTGCGAGAGGCCCGGGAGCCGCGCGTTGCCGAGCCGAGCGGACCCCCAGCCCCATGGCTGCACCGCGCGCCGCGTCCCCGCGCCGCCCGCCCCGCGCCGCGCTGGCACTGGCTCCTGCTGCTGCTGCCGCTGCCGCTGCTGCTGCCCGCGCCGAGCGAGGGTGAGCGAGGGTGGCCGTGGCCCTGGAGGCTCCGGACCGAGCATGGGGGAGAGCGAGAGGGGCGTACGTGGGCGCAAGGGGCGCACCCGGAGAGAGCTGCGGACCTGCGCACGAACCCCTCGCGGGAGGGACCGAGTGGGAGGAAGCGTAGCGGGACGGGGAGAAGCGGGGAGGTAGAGCTGCCGGGGCCGAAAGGGAGTGCCGAGGACAGAGCTCCGGGGGAGAGACCAGGACTCGGTCCCCTGCGGCTCCGGGTCTCCGAGCAAGACCCAGAGCCCGGACCGAGGAGCAAGGAGTGCAGCGAGGCAAGAGATAGAGGGGCGGGCTGGCCTTGGGGACCGACGGAATGAGC
This sequence comes from Sylvilagus floridanus, assembly GCA_949820135.1. NCBI lineage: Eukaryota > Metazoa > Chordata > Mammalia > Lagomorpha > Leporidae > Sylvilagus > Sylvilagus floridanus. The sequence goes on along the minus strand of OX463239.1, from coordinate 73,277,175 downwards.
CAGGGGAGACCCCGCGGCCGGTTCCCAATCGAGGGTGTGAGCTGAGTGCGCGGAGCCTGTCGGTGGCCCCCGAGTAGCCCCAGGTGACCGAGGCTGGAGACCGCAGCCAGGGGCCGGGGACCGGGGGCTGGGGGCCAGGGGCCGGGGGCCGGGACCCAGCCGGCTGCGCGGAGCGGAGAGGGCGCGTCCTGGATTTGGAGCTGGGAGCTGGCCAGTGAGTGCGCGGGAGAGTCCAAGGAGGAGGTGGAGGAGGAAGATTTCCGCCGGCGGCGCGTGGGGAGGGGGCAGCTGGGGACAGAACCTTGGAGCCAAGAACGGGAGATGCCCCCGAGCGCGAGCTCACGAGAGCGGCGAGGATGCCTAGGTCCCCGCCCTCCCGGGAGCGTGCGCCTGCGGAGAGACCCTGCCCCCGGCTCGCGGGCCGGGGCGGCTTTGCAGTGCTTAGCTCGACCACCTCCGCGGCGTTCCCTCGGTGGCTGTTTCGGGCCTAGGTCCCCGGAGACCGGTGCAGATCCGGCCCCTTCCCATGCACCGCCGAGTCCCGGGCACACCGGGTCTGGGCTGCTGGCTCTGTGGTCGCCCCAGGAAGCAGAGCACCGCGCCCGCATCCAGGGGAAACTTGAGCGCGGAGGGCGGTAGCCGGGTCCAACGGGGGCGGCGCCGGCTGAAACGCGGCTCACCGGGAGGTTGGATGGCCCGTGTTCCTCGGGCGTCTTGGAGCACTTCGTGGGGTGCGCACGCCCCTGCGTTGCGGCTCCTCCTCCCTCCCCATCCGCTTGCCCACCCTCCCCAGCTGGGAGGGCCCGGCTCCGGGGTAGCTAGTTCCTTGGAAATTCGAGGAGGGGTCCGTGGGTGGGGTCATTCCTCCAGCAGCGAGGTTGTCATCGGCCTGGTGAGCGGCTTGCCGGAGGAGTTGAGGAGCTGGAGGAGTTGAGGAGCTGGCGTTGTGCCTGGGGTGGAGGGCCCGCTCCTCCGGCCCTGCTTTCCCCTCTCTTCCCACTCCCCCTCCCTTCCCAGCTCAGCCGGCTTGTGCAGGAGCAGTGGCGTGGCTGGGAGCAAAGGTCCCAGGAATCCTCTCTCCCTGAGCTGGGAAATTATAGCAGCAGGTTGCCACTCCTCATCTCTCCGGATGACACCCAGCGCATCCTAGGGCGGTGCAAAGGCCATGCCTGGGTGCTGGGCCCACGCGCCCCCCCCCCCCCCCCCCCGTGGACCTGGCCTCTGATGGTTTTGCCAGCAACAAGCACAAGGTTTTTGTTGTTGTTTTGTTTTAACCATCTCACTCCGCATTTCTTTAGAACTTTTTACTGCCCTTAGTACCTTGGGGTCTGTTAATACCGTCAAGCACCCCTGTGCCTCAAGCTGCATTGCTGTGCCTTGCTGTGAGCGGATGAGGACAGGTTGTGCACCTGATCTATGGGCCCACTCTGCAAGTTGTGTGAGGGGCGTCCGTGCTTCTCCGGGGTGACCACAGGAGCGGCAGCTGTGTCACGGTGTTTTTGCGCTGACCCGGGAGGCCCTAAGCAAGTCGTTTGTCATTTCTGGACTCCTGATTCCTTACCTGTGGCAGAGGGAATGCCCACATCATTCGCATCTCCCTGAGCTGGGCTGATGCTGAAGTAAAACACCTCCTGGGATGGCGCTTTGTAGTGTGGAAAGTTTTGCATATGTCAGGGATTCGTATTAACATGCAGGAACATGGGGCCTAGGCTATGAACCCAGGCAGCTTGGGACCCCTGTGTGGGGGCTTCTTTCTGGCTGGGCATTGCACGTTGACTCCTTTTCTTGCCGTCTGTCTCCCTATCCCCCATGCAGGTCTCAGCCACTCTGCCGAACTGGCATTTGCCATGGAGCCAAGTGATGCTGTGGCAGTCCCTGGGCAGCCTGTGGTGCTGGACTGCAGGGTGGAGGGGGCTCCCCCAGTGCGAGTCACCTGGAGGAAGAATGGGGTAGAGCTGCCAGAGAGCGTCCACTCCACCTTGCTGGCCAATGGGTCCTTGCTGATCCGTCATTTCCGGCTGGAGCGAGGAAGCGGCCCCTCAGACGAGGGTGGCTATGAGTGCGTGGCTCAGAACCGCCTGGGGCTGGTGGTCAGCCGCAAGGCACGCATCCAGGCTGCAAGTAAGTGGGCGTCCCTGTTTCCTCCTTGTCTAAGCTTCATGGGCGGTCCTGGAGCCAGCCTGAGGCCTGGGCTAGGGGGGCAGTACCACTGATGTTGCTTCTAAAGGCCTCCTGGCAGGAGTCTGTTGGGAGTCACCTGGCAGTGGAGAAATATCTTGTGCTTGCGGAACTGATAGGATGCGAACTGGCAAGAATGTAGGCACACTTACAGGTCGAGGCTCGGGGGAGAGAGCTCTACCCATGGGCATGCACCCCTCAGTTTCCATGGGCCTCTCATACCTACCTGGAGTGTCCCAGCCCCCACCGACTATGATTCTTGTTTAAACAGTTGCCGTTCTTTAAGGATGCTTTAAGAGGTTTTCAAAGGATAATTTTGGCTACGTGTACTTTTTTAACAATGTGCTGACTTTCAGACCTTTGGGGGAGGCTAAGACCTTGATGTCATGAAGTTCTGAAGCTTCTCCATGGTGTGAGAGGGTGGGGGTTGAGGCCAGTGGTTTCAGCAGCTGTTTGGGGTGCCAGTGTCCCTAGGAGGGAAGTTCCGTTTCTGATCCAGCTCCCTGCTGATGCGAATCCTGGGAGGCAGAGGGTGATGGCTCAAGTACTTGGGTACCTGCCACCCACATGGGAGATGTGCCTGGAATTCCTGGCTCCTGGATTTGGTCTGGCCCCATCCTGGCTGTTGCTGGCATTTGGGGTGTAAACCAGCAATGGAAGATCTTTCTCTTTCCCTCTCTCTGCTTTTCAAGTAGATGAAAATAAGTGAACATTAAAAATATATGATAGGTTAGAGTCGGGTGCAGAGGGTCAAGCTGTGGGGTAAGTTGCTACTTGTGACACCAGCATCCCATACTACCAGAGCACCATTTCAATTCCTGGCTGCTCCACTTCTGATCCATCTTCCTGCTGATGTGCCTGGGAAGGCAACAGAAAATGACCCATAAATTTGGGTCCTTGCCACCCATGTAGGAGAGCAGAGTAGAGTTCCAGTTTGAGCCTGGCCCAGACCTGGTTGTTGTGGTCATCTAGGGAGTGAACCAACAAATACAAAATTTCTCTCTCTCTCTCCCTCTTCCTCTCTCTCTCTCTCTCTCTCTCTCTTTCCCCTTCCTTCCTCTCTGTTGTTATGTCTTTCAAATAATAAATGAATAAGGGACAAGGAGAGAGAGATTTGTTTTTTTAGTCTCAAGAATTTTGTAATAGATTTTATTTATTTATTTATTTGAGAGGTAGAGTTACAGAGAGAAGGAGAGACAGAGAGAAAGGTCTTCCATCCACTGGTTCACTCCCCAAATGGCCATCTGGCTGGGGCTGGGCCAGGTAGAAGACAGAATCCAGGAGCCCCACCCAGGTCTCCACATGGTCTGCAGGGACCCAAGTACTTGGGCACCTTCCTAGGCCCATGTTTTTCCCCACGCTTTTCCCAGGCCATTAACAGGGAGCTGGATCAGAGGCAGAGCAGCCAGGACTCAAACTGGTGCCCATGTGGGATGCCGGCATTGTAGATGGTGGCTTAACCCACTGTACCACACCAGCCCAAATCCTACTACATTTTAAAAATACTTATTTGGAGGCCAGCATTGTGGCGTAGTGGGTAAAGCTACCACCTGTGACTTTCTTTCTCTCTCCTTCTGACTTTACCTTTCAAATGTGAAAAACAAAAACCTTAAAAAGATAGGGTAGGATAACTAGAGGGTTACCTCAATGATGAGCTCCTTGGGGCTTACCTTCGTGTGCTTTTTTGAGTGCCCGTGGGCCACGTGTGATGAAAGTGCCGGCTGTACTTTAACTGCCTGTCCCGCACAAAGCTGCTACTGCTGTTTAATCTGCAGACCTGCGAGTGTGTTGCAGAGCCCAAGACATCCATGTATTTGGGGAGGTGGCAGACTGAGGGTCTTGGCCAAGAAGCGTAGCTCTTGACAAAGGCAAACATTCTGGCGCACAGGGAATGCTCCCCATCCTTTGTCTCTCTACTTCCAGGAGGAACGTATTCCTTAACCAGCCTGGTTCAGTAATGATACTATTAGCATAATACTAATAATACTCACAGCTGACCATGGGAAGACTTGCAAAAGGCATGGAAAACATGGAATTAAAAGATGAGCATATTTTGGCGCCAAAAAATTTTTGCTATCCTTGCATAGTTTCTTCATAAGGCACATTTTCCGTAAACTTTTCATAGTCCCCTTCTATAGGGTGCATGCTGTCACTCTGCCTAAGTGCTTTGGTGAGTTATCCTGTGTTGTCATCACGGTGACCCTGGGAGAGGAGCCACTGTCATTCCCGTTTATAGAGGAGTAAACGGAGCCTTAGGGGGATTCAGGAGCATTGTGAAACACTGTATTGAAGGGCTGTGTTGTGTCACAGTGGTTGGGTTGCCCACATGTCACATCAATGCCTAGTTCAAGTCCTGGCACCTCCACTTCTGATTCAGCTTCCTGCTGACGCACATCTTAGAAGGCAGCTGATGATGGCTCTGGGCCCGAGTCCCTGCCACCCATGTGGGAGACTCAGAGCGACTTCCAGCATCCTGGCTTTGGGTCAGCCTACCCCTTGTTTGTTACAGGCACTTGGGGAGTGAACCAGTGGATGGAAAATCTCTCTCTTTGTCTTTCTGCCTTTTAAATACAATTTTTCATTTTCATTTTATTTGAAAGTCAGAAAGAAAGCGAGAGACGGAGTCAGAAAGATAGAGATCTCCTATTTGCTGGTTCACTCCTCTCCCCCCAAATACCCCATCAGCCAAGGCTAGGCTAGGATGAAGCCAAGAGCCAAGAACTCCATCAGGGACTCCCGCTTAGGTGGCAGGGACCCAGGGACTCGAGCCATTGCCTGCGGCTGCCCCTGTCGTACACATTAGCAAAGAGCTGCAATCAGAGTTGAACCCAGGCACTTCAACATGGGATGCAGGCATCCCTGGTGGCATCTTTATCATTGGGCCAAACTCCCTCCCATCCATGTCTCTGTGGGCAGCTTGGTGCCCACAGCCTCCTGCTCGCTGCCTCTCTCCCCATGGTCAAACGCCGACAGCTTTCTTCCAGGCTCCGAGGGCGTTCGCGGCTGGGCGGTGATGAAGGCTCCGAGGCAGGAGCCCAGGCAGGCAGCGGGGTCATGCCCCTTTGTTCAAAGGAAGCCGGATCCAGGCCCCCAGATGGAGCGTGCTGGGAGGCAGCCTTGGACTTCGAGACTGAATGGCTCCTGGCTCAGCCACCCCTTGCCCTGGTGCAGCCTGAGCAGATGGCTGGGTGTGACGGAGAGGGTGGGGACCCCAGGAAGGTTTCTGAGTGGGAACCAAGTTCTCGGGGTGCCCCCATGGCCTCTGTCAATGCCAAGGACACATGGCCCTGCTGGCCTCTGCATCACCAGCCCAGGATCTTGGAGGCTTTGTGGCTGCAGCTAACCATGAATGTGCTTTTCTAGGAGTGGTAATACCTTCAAGATGTTTGGTTTCCTTTAACTCCTAAAAGTGTAAGAAATTGAGCTGTGGGTGGGGTCGACCCTTAGGGGTCCTGGAAACAGCTGGGAGGTTGCTGTTATACACCAGCAGTCTGACATGGCCTCTGGGGGCCGGGGTCCCCCCGGGGGTGCTGGGACGCCCAGCAGCCATGTGGCTGGGTCCCCTGTTCTCACCACACAGGCCAGTGTCCACAGTAACCCTCAAAGCTGCTGAGTTGCCTCGGTTTCCCCTCCCTGCCCACATGCCACTGCTGCAGGTGTGTCACACAGTGGGGTATGCCTGTCTGAAAAGTTGCGAGCAGCACTCCAGGCCCCCTGCTTCTCCTGCCGGCTCCTCAGGGGCCAGGGAGGAGCCTGAGGCTAACCCGGCAGGGCCCACAAGCACCCAGGCCTATATGCATCTGCTGGGAGTGCACCCCCTTCCATCCCAGCGTACTCAGGTGCTGTCCTGAGACTCGGCCTGGCCGGGGGTGGGGGGTGGGGGCTGCACTGCAGGCTGACCCCGTGGGGCTTCAGGTTCTAGTGTTGCCCTGTGAGGAGGGAGTGGCATGGGATGCTGGCAGCCTGATTCTCTGCCTTACAGTCCCGGGCGCTTGAAGCTGAAATTTGTTAGTGATGAGACCCTGGGCAAGTGCATGTGCTCCCAGCTGTTTCTCATCTGTGAAATGGCCATACCAAATGCCGATTGACATGCCTGCATCTCATATCAGAGTCCCCAGGTTCGACTCCAGGCTCCACTTCTGATTTACTTTCCTGCTAATTTGCACTCTGGGAGGCAAAGGGTGATGGCTCAAGTATTTGGCCCCTGCCACCCATGTAGGAGACTCCAGTGGGGTTCCTGGGGCTCCTGGCTTCTGCCTGGCCTAGCCCTAGCTGGTGCAGACAACTGGGGAGTGAACAGTAGATGGAAGAGCTCTCTCTCTCTCTCTCTCTCTCTCTCAAACATTTATTTATTTCTTGAGAGGCAGAGCTACAGAGAGAAGGAGAGACAGAGAGAAAGGTCTTCTGTCCACTGGTTCACTCCACAGTTGGCTGAAATGGCTGGTACTGGGCCAATCCAAAGCCAGGAGCCAGTAGCTTCTTCTGGATCTCCCATGTGGGTGCAGGGGCCTAAGCACCTGGCTTAGGTAATTGGGTCCCTACCACCCATGTGGGAGACCTGGAGTGAGCTTCCGGCTCCTGGCTTTGGTCCCAGCCCAGCCCCAGGCGTTGCAGGCATTTAAGAGGTAAACCAGAGGATGGGAGCTCTTTGTATCTGTTCTTTCTCTGCCTCTCAAATAAATATTTTTTAAAGATTTATTTATTTATTTGAAATTCAGAGTTACACAGAGAGAGGAGAGGCAGAGAGAGAGAGAGGTCTTCCATCCGCTGGTTCACTCCCCAGTTAGCACAACTGCTGGAGTTGCAGGGGCCCACGGGTGCAGGGGCCCAAGGACTTGGGACATCTACTGCTTTCCCAGGCCATTGCAGAGAGCTGGCTCGGAAGAGAAGCAGCCAAGACTAGAACTGGTGCCCATATGGGATGCTGGCGCTTCAGGCCAGGGCTTTAATCCACTGTGCCACAGTGCTGGCCCCATCAAATAGATCTTTTTTAAAAGATGTTTATTTTTGTGCAGAAAATGTTGAAATCCCGCAGAGTTTCTCATACTATGCCCTTTCCAGGAATTCTGTGGCGGCCTCTGTGGTGCGCTCGTGCCCACACTCGCCTAGCACACTGGGGGCCCTGGGTAACAGCAGCCAGCTCTTCATTCTTCTTTTAAAGGTGGTGGCCCTGGCCCAGACCTGAGGTGCAGTCTCCAGCTACAGCAAACCGCCTGCTCCGTGCCCAGCCCCCAGCTTCCTCCCTCCCTGGGATTCATTTAGGGCGCACTCCAGGGACATCTATCAGGGAGTGGAATTATCGGAGCCATAGTGCCTCTTGTTCAGCTTTAACCTCTTCCTGGACAGGCCTGCAGGTTCTCCCAGACCCCTGTTTGGGGGAGCTGAGTCTGGTGGCTGGGGAGCCCCCCCTGCCATCCCGCCAGGGGGCCAGCCCCCCTGCAGAGCTACAGGGACTCTCAGGTGGCCTGGCCTGTGTGCCTGGGTGATTCTGAAGAGGGCTGGGCTGACTTGAAGGGAGAGGAGCATGGGGAGCCCCAGTTCCATCCCCACTCTTCCTCCCTCCCTGGCCTCAGCTTGGTCTCAAGCCCTTTAGGAAAATGGGGTGAAGATCCCTAGGACCTAGCACAGGGCCTCCTGCACTTGGCTGAGCCTGCCAGTCACCTGGGGGATCTGATAAAGTTCTGATTTTGAGGACCAGCCTTGTGGCACAGTGGGTTAAGCCACACCTGTGACACTGGCATCACACGTGAGCACTGGTTTGAGTCCCGGCTGCTCCACTTCCGATCCAACTCCTTGCTAGTGCACCTGGGAAAGCAGCGGAAGATACCTCAAGTGCTTGGGGCCCTGCACCTACATGGGAGACCTGGATGGAGTTCCATGCTCCTGGCTTTGGCCTGGGCTAGCCCAACCATCTGGGGAGGGAACCAGTGGGTGGAAGATCTACTTGCTCTCTCTTCTCTCTCTGTTTCTCCCTCTCTATATAACTCTGCCTTTCAAGTAATTTTTTTTAATTCTGCATTTGAGTTTCTAGGTCTAGGCTAAGGCTTGGACTTCTGCAGGTGTAACAAGGGCCCAGGTGACATGGGTGCTGCTGCTCCACAACCCTTCTCTGAGTAGCAAGGGGCCTGGCAGAGGGGCTAGAGTGGGCATCTGTGGGCCACGTGGTGATGTCCATAGAGCAAGGGCTTGGGCCAGGCTTCAGTGGGGTGGCCCCCAGCTCTGCTACTCATGGATGGTGCCCCCTGCAAGAGCCCCTTGACCCTCTCCAGGCTCTGTATATGTGTCCTCATTGGAAAAAGCCATGGGCACAGCCCCACTGGAATGCCGGGGTTGGGGGTGAAGACAGAAGGCTGTGACGGCAGCAGGGCCCCCAGCACAGGGGCTGGCCACTCAGAAAAGCCCAGCAAGTGCTCCTGTTGGTGCTAGGGCCTGACCCCCGCTGGAGAGGAGTCGGGTCTGGCCCCACCCACAGTCCACTCTCAAAGAGCCAGGATTGCGCCATTGCCACCCGGGGCCATCCTGGCTGGGCAGACTCGTGCTTCAGCATGACCCTACCCTGGCTGTTGCCCGCGTCTGGGGAGTGAACCAGCAAATGGGAGATCCCTGTCTCTCTATCTCTGTCCTTTAAATAATTTTTTAAAGATTTATTTATTTGAAAGGCAGAATCACGGGGGGCAGAGGCAGACAGGGGGAGAGAGAGAGAGAGGTTTTCCATCTGTTAGTTCACTCCCCAGATGGCCACAATGGCTGGAGCAGCACCAATCTGAAGCCAGGAGCCAGGAGCTTCTTCCAGGTCTCCCATGCGGGTGCAGGGGCCCAAGCACTTGGGCCATCTTCTACTGCTGTCCCAGGCCATAGCAGAGAGCTGGATTAGGAGAGGAGCAGCTGGGATTCAAACCAGTGCCCATATGAGATGCTGGCACTGCAGGTGGCGGCTTTACCTGCTATGACTCAGGGCGGGCTCCATGTTCCTTAACTATTTTCAGGGAACTAAGATTAGCAACAGTTATCAATCTAGGGGAGGCCACAAAGGAGCTCTGTTGACTGTGTGTGATTCCCAGGGTGGGGCCCTGTGACCCCGGACTCCTAGAGAGACGCAGCTGGGTGAGGGAGCGTGGGGTCTGCTTCCCACTCTCTCTGCCTCCGTGAGTCGCCTGTCTGCTCAGACCCTTGGTGCCTGCTTCCAGACCCAGTCTGTCCTCAGCCAGACCTGGGGGTGGCCGCTGAGCCAGCTGCTCTGGAATTCGCCTTTAGCTACAAAATCCTCCTTGTGTGATGGACAAGGAAGTAGCCCCCTCCCCCCCGGGATGGAGGTGGGGTGGGGGGAGGCCAGGGGAACTATGGGCGGGATCCTTGGGGCAGTGGTGAGGGGCTCAGTGTATCTGGTGGGCGCTGTGGAGGGCAGGGGCACAGAGAAGGAGGTAGTTACTGGCTAGGTGGCCTCTGTCACGCCCGTCTTCTTTCAGGGGCAGCTCAGCGCCAGCACCCTAAGTGGGGAAGACCTCTCCTCCACCCCTGGGGCACACAGACCATTTAGTCCATTAGGGCAGGAGGCAGGTGCTGGTGCAGAATGTGTCCCGAGGTGATGAGAGTGGCTGTCGCGGGCCTGCCCTCGTCCTGAGGAGCTCACCTGTCACTCAGCACCCCTTAGGCGGGCCCCTTCTGACACTTCTGAGAAGCCGTGAAGTGAGAAGAGCACCTTGTCTGGAAACCAAGAGTCCTGTGTGGCTGCGGACAAGTCACTCACCCTCTCTGGGCCTTGCTTTCCTCATCGTGAAACTGGGGGAAGGTGGGGGGAGTCAGAAGGAGGCTCCTTTCTGCCCTGGGGCCTCTCCCAGGCTGTTGCCTGTTCCTCCCACACCCAATGCCTCCCCAAAGACCACTTAGTGCGCAGCCGCGGCTTCCCTCAGTGGGGTCTGTGGTCTCCAGGCTCGCCCGCCCTCCTGGGATGGCTGTGAACCTTGTTAAGTGACTGAGCCTGGGTGCCCATCTGTCTCTTCCGTGAGACTTTAAGCCTAGACGGGCTTCCCCTCCTTTTGTATTTCTCCTGTTCCTGGCCACTGCCCGAACACATGGCCTGGGCACAGAGCTCTGTCTCTAGTCTGTTTCTCTCCCAATCTCTCCTCTCCCTCTCCGTCCCCTCCCCCCTCCTCCCCCAAGCCCCTCTCCCTGCCTCTGATTGACAGCATAGCTGCTGGAGCAGGGAGGACAGCCGAGCCGGCAATGCACACTGGCAGGGCAGCGTCCACGGGGCGGGCTCATCCCTGCGAGCGCAGAGACTTCCTGTCCAGATGGGCTGTGACTCCTAGACTAAAGGGCTCCGTGCCGCCTGCGCCTGGGGCTTGGGTCTCCTGCCTTAGACCTCCTCTCTCTCTGGCTGGCTGGGGCCTGTGTCCTCAGGCTCTTTGGCCCCAACTTCGGGGCAGGCGGGGGTGGGGGTGGGGGTGGGAGTGGAGTGAGGCCCCCAGCCCCGCCTGCAGGACGAGTGTGGAAGTCGATCGCTTCTGGTTCCCACACCTTGGCTGCACTGTCGCAGGCAGCCAGCTGGCCCCTTGAACACAATGTGCAAATCTTCTCTGTTCCCGTGCCCGGCATTGTCAGCAGCCGGGCGCCTGGGCTGGGAATTCGGGCTGCTGAATAGGAGAGGCATTTGCAGGCTGCAAATGCAGTGCCGGCCCCCTCTGCCCTCGCTCCCCTCCCCAGCCCGGGAGACAGGACGTTCTCACTCCTGGCCGGCCTGCGTTGCCTTGTCCTCTTGCCCGGAATCCCCGCAGGCTGCGTGTGCATGTGTGTGTGTGTGCATGTGTGTGTGTGTGTGTGTGTATGTGTGTGTGTGTGTGAGAGTGAGAGAGAGAGAGAGACTGACTCTCCCCCAGCAGCTTGAAGGCTGCTCTGCCCAGCTTTTAATAAAAGTAGAATGGAACAGAAGGGGCACCGAGGGTGGAAAACTCAACAGCTCACTCCTGTCTTTGTCTAAACAGGACTGAGTGGTTCCCCCCAAAATGCCTGCCTGGGCTAACAAACCTATGTCTGGTTGCAGACGAGGATGACAGAGGCCAGCTGTGTGTGTGTACCTGTGTGGGCACCCGCTCGAACAGGTGTGTGCTCCGACTTTGCAAGCCGGGTTGAGGATTGGGTCCGTGCGTCCTGAAAGAGCTTGTATCTGGGAATCCTTCCTCCCTGGAGCGGCAGGGCTGGGCTGGAGCAGACGGAACCGGCGCCAGGCAAGAAGGCAATGCCGGGTCATGTCCTCCAAGGGACTGGCCCTCTCTGAGCCCGCTGCTGCGAGACCCAGAACCTTAGGGTGGTGGCTGGTGGCTGACATCATGGTCTGACACAGACAAGGAGGGAGATCTATTCATTGGCTCACTCCCCAAACGCTCTCGACTTTTTAAAAATGTATTTCCAAGTTTTTTTTTAAAGAGATTTATTTATTTATTTGAAAGGCAGAGAGCTCACAGAGAGGCAGAAGCAGAGAGAGAGAGAGAGAGAGTCTTCCATCCACTGGTTCACTCCCCAGATGGCTGCAACAGCTGGACCTGCGCTGATCCAAAGCCAGGAGCCAGGAGCTTCTTCCGGGTCTCCCACATGGGGAGTACATGGGCCCAAGGACTTGGGCCATCTTCTACTGCTTTCCCAGGGCATAGTAGAGAGCTGTATTGGAAGTGGAGCAGCTGGAACTCGAACCAGTGTCCATATGAGATGCTGGCACTGAAGGTGACAGCCTTAACCACCATGCCACAGCACCAGCCCCAGTGCTCTCAACTTAACAGCCAAGGCCGGACCAGGCTGAAGCCAGGAGCCCAGAACTCCATCCAGGTCTCCACATGAGTGGCAAGGACTCAAGCATTTGGGCCACCACCTGCTGCCTCCCAGGGTGCACATTAGCCAGGAACGGGCTCAGAAATGGAGTACCAGGGCTTGAACCAGCTACTCTGATATGGAATGCAGGTGTCCCAAGCAACACTTTGACCACTGCTCCAAATGCCTGCCCCAGACCAGTGTTTTCTGATTTGTGAAGTGGGTGCCCCCAAACCTGGCTGCTGTCCTGTGTGTCCCGTCCTCACCAAAGAGCCTCTCTTGATGTCTGAGCTGGCTCTCCCTGCCCCAGCTTTATGTACCCCTTTCTTAGAAACACTAATCCTGGCACTTCGTTCAAATCTAAGAGGGGAACATGAGAGTCGCTTCTATGGGCTCCCTGTGGAGCGGCACCTGGACTCACTGTCCTGGGAGCAGGGGCTGAGCAGAGGCTCAAAGCAGGGGGCGCTTCTGGCCAGGCCCCAGGCCCCAGACTCCAGGGTGATGAAGGAGTGGGGGTGGCCTCACAGGCAAACTGGGGGGGCCAGGATGTGCTTCATCTGGCACAGCCAATGGCAGAACAGCAGTTTTAAGTTGTTGTTTATTTATTTGAGAATCAGAGAAAGACACATTCCATCCACGGTCTGACTCCCCAAATGCTCCGCCCGCCCCAAGCCGGAAGTCAATCCAGGTCTCCCGCATGAGTGGCAGGGACCCGGGTACTGGAGCCACACCTGTTGCTTCCCGGGGTCTGCAAGAGCAGGAAGCTGGGGCTTAAGCACTCAGATAGGGGATGCGGGCGTCTTAGCTGCGAGACCGCACACTCAGCCCGCCGCGTCTCCTGTGGATCTTGGTTTCAATGCTCTCTCTTGGCCTTTGTCCCTCTCCACACGCGGCCCGGACCCCGGCCTTCCCCTGGGACCACGTTGAGTGCATTGGTCTTCAGTGTCTCTCAGCCCTAGCTCAAGTTGCTCCCACCCTGTCCTGACTACTTCCTTCCTGTCTACAGCCTCTCTCTCCTCCTCCTCCTCCTCCAACTGTGGGAGACTCTAGGCCCCTGTCTTCCACTGTGCCTAGAGGGGCATTGCTCGCTAGTGCAGGCCCCTGCAGAGGGCAAGGTGAAGAGGACCCCCAGGGACGGGGTCTGTGGCCTCCTGAGCCGGTCAGAGCACCCCTGGGGCGGCCTGCACCAAGTGCAATCTGAGAGTGCTGAGCCTGGCTGGGGCCTGCCTGGGGCCTGGCCGCTGACACTGACCACAGTGGGTGTGGGGGCAGCCCTGGCTGCTCTCTGGAATGTTGGTGTTGGGTTGCAGTGCAGATGCAAGTAGTGATAATGGGCAGGAACTGGACTTTCTGGTCTGGCTGCTGCCCCCAAGGCCACTGGAATGTAGGGGGTGGGTGATGGCTGCTCGAAGGAGGCCCCAGGGACTGGGATGGGCAGATGGAGACCAGACCACCTAAAGGGAGAGAGGGGGCAGGCGGCCATGACCGAGAAGCGAGTTCCAGCCCTTTCGCTGAGTTATAGGCTGCAGCGGTTGGATGCTAAGATGCCCAGTTCACCTAGCACATCAGACAGCTTTCTAGTCTCCAGGTGCAAGGGAAGAGGGCTCCTGGACAGGGGCGGGCACTGTGACACAGTGGGTAAGCCGCTGCGTGTGATGCTGACATCCCATATTGGAGCATTAGTTCGAGTCCCGGCTGCTCCACTTCCAATCGAGCTCCCTGCTAATGGGAAGGCAACAGAGATGGTTCAAGTGCTAAGGCCCCTGCCACCCACGTGGAGAATGGGATGGAATTCCTGGATCCTGGCTTCAGCCTGGGCCAACCCTAGATGTAGCAGCCATTTGAGGGGTGAACCAGTAGATGGAAAAGTCTCTATCTCTCTGCATTTCAAATAAATATAAATCTTAAAAAAAAAAAAAAAACTGTGGGAGACAACTTGGAGGCCACCTGACCCATTTTACAGACTTGACCACTGAGGCCACGAGGGAGTGATTCACTGTGTGGGCTGGGGGCTTGCAGAGGCACTGGATGAGGGCTCCATAGGTCTCAGGGCTACCTGTGTTCTGACACCTGTCGTGAGATAGCAGGCAGCAGTGGTCCGATGGGGCAGCCCTGGTCTAAACCCCTTATGTGTTCATTTGCTTAATTCCCACAACAATCCCACAGATAGACATTATTCCTGTTTTATCAATGAGTAAGTGGAAACCAGAATGATTAATTAACTTGTCCAGTTAATTAAATAGGGAAGCTGGGATTTAAACCCGGGCTGATTCACCGCAAGCTCACTGGCCTGAGTGCCTTTAGGGTGGATTCAAATCCTTGGAGAATGTATCAGTTGCTTTTTAAAATTTATTTACTTATTTTTATTTTATTTGAAAGGCAGAGAGACAGAGACAGAGAAGTTTTCCACCCACTGGTTCATTCCCCAAATGCTTACAACAGCCGTGGCCGGGCCAGTCCAAAGCCAGGAGCCTGGAACTCAGTCCAGATCTCCCCACTGGTGGCAGGGACTCACACGCTTGAGCCATCCCCTACTGCCACCCAGGGTGTGCATTAACAAGAAGCTGGGATTGGAAGTGGAGCTGGGACTCAAATCTGGGCGCTCTGATGGGGGAGGGGTGCAGGGGTCCCAAGCGGTGTCTCAACTGTTGCCCCAAATTCACACCTCAGCATAACAGCATTAAACGCCAGATAACTGGGTGCAGGGAAGGTGGGGGGCAGAGAGCAGGCTGGAACCCTGGCCTAGGTGGGAGCCCCTGCTGTGAGGCAGGGCGGAGCTGGCCAGCGACAGCTCGGAAGTTGCTGGGGCTGCTGGAGGTGGAGGTGGAGCCGCGGCTTCCCAGGAGGGAGCGCAGGTGCCCCGCCCCGCCCCCAGCTCCCTCGCCCCGTCTTGTTTCCGCATAATGCTGCTGATTGCTCCACATCTGTCATAATTACTCTTTGTTTGAAAATTCAGAACAAATCACAGGAGAGGGACTATCAGGGCTCCGGAGGCTCCTTCTCCCCGGGGGTCCTGGCAGGAGGGGGAGGGGGGGAAGTGGCGGGGAGGAGCTGTAATCAGCTCAGACTGCTCATTGTCCTTGTCCTGTCCCCTTGCCTGGGCCACAGCCACAGTCCCCAGGGTAAGGTGGCTTAAGACCTCATGCAGTTGCATACACACGCCACCCCTTCCACAGTCCCCGCCTGGTGTGGAGGCCGCCTGGGAGACCCCTCCCAACTGGGGGAGGGGTGTGCAGCGGGCCCCTGCCCTCTTGGCCCCTTGAACAATGGGTTGGACAACAGGCTGCTTGGTAACGGGAGAGAGCCGGGCAGGGAGGGGCGGCTGGGCCTGCCAGAAGGGCACTGGCCCCAAGCACAGGTCAGGGGTCCCTTACTGGGGAGGGGAATAGGGCAGTTGTGGCTGGGGGGTGGGCACTGGATCTCTGGGGTGAGAGCCCTGGGTGCTCAGGGCTTCCTACTCACGCCCCAGCAACCTGACTTCTGCTTCCTGCTCCCATCCCCAGCCTGAAGGCCCTGGGTCTGGGGGGCTCATGACTCTGGAGCCCTAGGCCCAGCCTCGTGACCCTGTGTACCATGTCCCCCTCCCAGCCCGGCCCCGACCCACCAGGCATTGTGACTGCAAGGAGTCTGCAGGCTTCTGTGGGGGAGGGATCAGGGATGCCCTAGAGTTCATCCCCAAACCTTGCTGGTCATAAAAGCCCACCGCTCTTGCCCTGGACATGGGGAGACTCCACAGACACCTCGTGTCAATGCAGGTGCAGACAGCCTGCAAGAGGACCAGCTCTGGGTGCAAGTTCTCCCACTCCCTTGACACAGCTGGGCCTCAGTTTGCCTTTGTGGGAAATGGGAGGGAGCAGTGCCCTGTCTTTTTTTTTTTTTTTTTAAAAAAAGATTTATTTATTTGAAAGAGTAACTGAGAGAGAGGGAGAGGAAGAGAGAGAGAAAGAAATCAATCTTCCATCCACTGGTTTACTTCCCAGATGGTTGCAACAGCTGGTGCTGGGCCAGGCTGAAGCGAGGAGCCAGAAGCTTCTTCCAGATCTCCCATGTAGGTGCAGGAGCCTAAGCACTTGGGTCAGCTTCTGTTGCTTTTCCCAGGGAAATAGCATTAGCAGGGAGCTGGATCCGAAGTGGAGCAGCCAGGACATGGACTGGAGCCCATGTGGGATGCCTGCATTTCAGGCAAAGGCTTAACTACTGCGCCACAGCACCAGGCCCCTGGCCCTTCTTTGAAGGGTCCAAGTATTTATAGGTGTGGGGTCCTGCTCCCCATCCACCAATGGCGTCATCTTTTGTTCAGGTTTCGGCAAGTGTTGATGTCGCCAGGGCAGAGGAGCCAGGGGTGGGCGGGTCAGGGAGTACCTGGCTTCCACAAGACACCTCCTGTGGTCCCCATTACTGAGAGGTCATGGAGGAGCTGGGATGTGACCCTGACACCATCATGTTCACCTCTGCACCCTCCCTAGCTCCCACTTCCACCAGAAACTGCTTTTCTTTCCTTTTTAAAGCTTTTCTTATTTTTTTTTTTATTTGAAACGCAGAGAGAGACAGAAACAGAGAGATGGACAGAGGAAGACAGAGCTCTCCCAGCCACTGGTTCACTCCCCAAATACCCACAACAGCTGGAGTTAGGCCAGGCTGAAGTCAAGAGCCCAGAACTCTATCTGTGTCTTTCACATGGGTGACAGGGACCTAAGTATATGAGCCACCGCCTGCTGCCACCTGCGGTGGGCGTTGGCAGGAAGCTGGAATTGGAAGTAGAGCTGAGACTTGGACTTGGACATGTGGGTGTCTCAGGCAGCATCTCAACCAGAGAGAGAGAGAGAGAGAGAGAGAGAGAGAGGAGCTGTTTATAAATGTAAAATTCAACTCCCTCCTGTGTGACTGTGACTCCCTCTGCCTGCCTTCCTGGGCCTCGGGACCAGAGTCAAAGATCTCCACGGTTCTTTCTCAGTTCTAAAATTCTGGGACACGAGCCCGCTTTTGTCTTGTGCATCATGGGCCCCCCAGTTCCTGCCCCCTCCCCAGGTTCCTCCTTTTTAAATCATCAGGGTTTTGTGGAAAAGCTCTGCCCATTGTGCACTGCCTTCCTGCACTGTGCGTCCCTGGCCTTGCCCAGGTTCAAAGCGGCTGCCCCAGGCGGAGTGTCAGGACGTGGGTGTCCCTGTCCCAAGAGGGCTGCCTCCATCTCTGCCCTGGGCCGGGAGTGGAGGATAGGGAACGGCCGTGGGAGGAGCTGACCAGTCCTCGTGCACAGGCGAGGAGGACCGTCTCTGCCTAAGCATTGTGTGTGGGCACTTCCTGTGCATCTGTGCTGCGCAAATGCCTGGTGTGGCAGGTGTCCTTGCAGTGCGGGCTCTGCAGTGCAGGGAGCTGAGCCTCAGAGTCCCCACTCCCCTAGGCTGCCGCGGGCAGTGGTGAAGGGGACATTCCCATGTGGGACTCGTGCCCCTCCCCCACCAAGAGCCTGGAACTGGTCTAGAGTGAACAAACACGGAAAAGGAAGGGGTGGGGGTCTCAGTTCCCAGCCCCCTTATTCCCAACTGGCTTGAAGCGTAGACCAGGAATTTTGGACAAGAGGCTCGACAAGTGTGTAGGCAGACCGTGGAAAGGGCCAGCTTGGGGCCAGTGCCGTGACACAGCGGGTTAAACCACCTTGGACAGTGCCCACATCCCATATGGGCACTGGTTCGAGTCCTGGCTACTCCACTTCTGGTCCAGCTCCCTTCTAACGCACCTGGGAAATCAGCAGAGGATGGCCTAAGTGCTTGGACCCCTACACCTACGTGGGAGACCTTGAGGAAGCTCCTGGCTCTTGGCTTCAGTCTGGCCCAGCCCCAGCTGTTGTGGCCATTTAGGGAGTGAACCGGCAGATAGAAGATCTCTGTGTGTCTCTCGGTCTCTCTCCTCTCTCTCTCTGTAACTCTGCCTAGAAAAGGGCCAGCTCCGGGAGGGGCAGGGAGCCTTTTTGGCAGACTTGAACGTGGGCAGGTGCACCTCAGCGGAGGCACACGGGGGTGGGAGGGGGAGCTTTCCCGGTTGTGCTGGTTCATCCTCCTCCGACTCTTTCCTCTCCCCTGGCCTCCTGTCCAGCCCGTGTTTCTATTATCACTGCTGTGGAAACTGAGACCGGGAGAGAGGGTCTTGTCCCAAGTCCTGGACGCCCGGAGCTGTGACACAGGGGGTCTGGGTGCTCTTGCCAGGGTGCCCTCAGGTCCGAGGGGATTCGGGCTCTGATTTCAGACCCAGAGCCGAGTGGCACCTTAGGGGACTGAAACCAGCATCTGGCTTGTGATAGATGAGCTGCTGGGCCTGTTTTCTGCCATCTCCAGTTTCGGTTTGGCTTTGCCTTGTCCGCCTTTGGGTTATTTTTGTTCTGCAGTTTGGAATAGCGCCCTCTTTCTGCAGAATTCCCTTCACCCTAAATTTTGAGGTCTCATAAAACTGTATTCCAATCCTCCAGCAGCTTAAAGGCACCCTGTCTAATTTAGTCTCACTTGCAGATTGGATTAGAATATTGTTTAAAATTTATTTCTTTAAGAGGATTTTTTAAATGTATTGATCTTGTGGATTTTAAAGGGAGAGACAGGAAAAGAGAGAAAGAGAGAGAAGGGAGAGAGATCGTCATCTGTTGGCTCACTCCCCACAAATGCTCACAGCAGCCACAGCTGGGTCAGGCCAAAGCCAGCAGCCTGGAACTCCATCAAGGTATTCCGTGTGGGTGGCAGGGACCTAAGTACTTGAGCCACCAGTTGCTGCCTCCCAGAGTGTGCATTGTCAGGAAGCTGGCACTGGGAGCAGAGCCAGGACTCAAACCCACCCACGCACTCCCCAGTATGGGATGCACGTGTCCCGCGTGGCATCTTAACCAATGCACCGATACCCGCCCCCTGGATTGGAATCTTCGTGATTCGTTGTCCCAGATCTACCCGGAAGGAGCCTCGGGACCGAGCCCGTCTGCTGGGTCTTCTTCCTCTGTTTCTGATTTTGCTTCTGAAATCATTTTCCCGTCAATATCATTACACACAAGTTGGTGTGATGCCGATGGAGCGAGGCTGTCCCGACATAAAGTGATCTTGCTTCTGTTGTGCCGATTCACCAAGGAACCACTGAGCTGCGTGCCTGGCCGTGCTCTGGGGGTGGGGAGGGAAGACTGAAGCCTGGGTCTGTTCTGGGACAGAGAGGATCTGGCTTATCATTCCCGCAGTCTGCAGACCCCTTAAGGAAGGGCCAGCTCCTCCTCTCTGCTTCCTCAGGATGGGGCCTGGGGGCTGACCCCCTGGTGAGGGTGACAGGATGGGGTGGCTATACTCCCGATGAGCACCAGCGGCCTGCTGAGCACCAGTGGCCTGCGGTTGGGAGCACAGACCAAGCTGGGTCACGTGTCACTCCCTTAGCCTCCATGGGCAGCTTTCACTAAGCCACCCTCTGCAGGCTGCTGCTGGCCAGTCTGACATTCCTGGTGCCAAGGTGAAAGGTGTCGACCATTTCTCTACCTCCAACTTTACCCTAAGTCCCCTGCCCCAGCCTTCTCTGGTCTTCAGGGAACACCATGTGCCTGTTCCGTTCTCCTCTCTGAAACACCCCTCTCCCAAGGCCTGGCCACTGGGCCACTTGGGAGAGGACAGAGATTAGAGTGAGCCACAGGTGCTCCGATCACCCTAAAATGCACCCCCTCTTCCCTCCTGCTTCCTGTGCCCCCCCTTTGGAAGGACTAAGCTGGCACCCACATGCTGCCTCCCTGTTATCTTCAGAAGTCACAAGCATAATGATAACAAGGCCTCCCAGGAGTAGGTGTTGCTGTGGAAATGGATAAGGCGAGGGAAAACCTAGTCATTATTGTACTCATTATCCTCCTATCAGAACACTCAGCCACCGAGCGTCATTTTGAAAGGGACTTAGGCTCTCGGGTTGCAGAAAGAGAAGATGCGGGGAGACACAGGCTTCACTGAAAAGTACTCTTTCAGGTAAAAGCATTGGGTCTCCAGGAAGGAGCTGCAGGCTGCTCTTGCCTTGTGAATGGTGGCCCATGTTCCAAAGTTATCGTTTATCTGAGCAGCAGAGGCTCAAGCAGGCTGGCTGAGGTCTGGGTGAACCATGAGTGATGGATGGGAGCAATTATATTTGCTGTTTCTGTTGGAATGATCACTGGAGTCTCATAAAATGAAGCTGGTGGCCTACGTAGCACCGGGATGGTCTTTGGTCCTGCTGGGGTTTTTTGTTTGTTTGTTTGTTTTGTTTTTTTCTTTGGATGAGTCTTTTTTTTTTTTCTTACCTGAACAGGGGGCTGCAAGTATCAGCCCTTAGAGTCCTGGGTTTGTGCAGGGGCCTCAGAGGCTGGAGGTGGGAGGGAGAGGTGAGTCGGAGTGGGGTGGAGGTTCCAGGCCTCCCAATCGGCAGCAAGTCTACTTTTCTCTTTTTGTTTCGTTTCGTTTTGTTTTTGGAATTCTCTAAACTGACTGACTAGACAGATGGGCCTGTGGTGCCAACTGGGCTTGTGGTTCTAGAGCCTTCGGCTACAGAACTAACTGACTCTCAGAGATTCAGTTAGGAGAGTTACAGAGAAAAACATTCTGGCCACATTCGGGGTGCTGACCAGGGCTGGTTAGACCTCGACTCCGGATGGGATCAGCTTTTCACGAATCAGGGTCACAGCCAGGGCCAGGGGACACGCACTTGGGTTGGCCGTCAGAGCAAGGCACAGCCTGGCTGCTGCCCGTTTGTTCCCTCCACAAGTGTGGTCCCTTCTCTGTTATTCTCCCATGAGTGGATGGGTCGGTGGATGCTCCTGCTTAAGTGTTTGGCTGTGACTGCCCACAAATGGCTTATGTATTATTAGCTTTTCATTATTACCATGAAAAACCTCTGAGAAGCTAACTTTATAATAAAAAACGGTTTGTTTTTTTCAAAAATATTTTTTATTTATTTGAAAGGCAGAGTTATAAAGAGATGCACACACACACACACACACACACAGAGAGAGAGAGAGAGAGAGAGAGAGAGAGAGAGCGAGCGAGCAGGGGCGGAGGGGGAGACCTTCCATCTGCTGGTTCACTTCCCAAATGCCTGCAACGGCCAAAGCCAGGAGGAGCCAGGAGCTTCTTCCAAGTCTCCCACCTGGGTGCAGGGGCCCAAGCATTTGGGCCATCTGCTGCTGCTTTCACAGATGTTTTTAGCAGGGAGCTGGATTGGAAGCAGAGCAGCCGGGTCTCAAATTGGTGCCCATATGGGATGCCGACATCACAGACGGAGGTGGAGGCTTAACCACAATGCCAGCCCCGAAAAGGTTTGTTTTGCTCACAGTGTGAAGGTGCAGGGTCTAAGGCCCAACGGGCACTGTGGGTTTAACACCAGCATCTCGGGCAACACAGAGCCTCATGTGCCTACAGGGAGCATGACAGTCTGTGTCTTGACTTCCGCAACCGCCAGTCCGACACTCTACTGTGGGCCTGGGCAACAGACTCGACCTTTTTTGTTTCTTTAAAACAATATATGTATTAATTTGATTTAAAAAGGAGAAAGTGTGCTCCCCATCTGCTGGTTCACTCCCCAGATGCCAGCAGTGTCTGGGTCTGGGCCAGGCCAAAACCAGAAACTGGGAGCTCCACCCAGGTCTCCCTCATGGGTGGCAGGAACCCCAGTACTTGAGCCACCACCTGTTGCCTCTCAGGGTGTGCAGTTAGTAGAAAGCTAGAGTGGGGAGTGGAGCTGGGACTCCCACCTAAGCACCCTGGTGTGCCGGCCAGGTCCGAGAGTCCTACCCACAGTGCCAAACACCCATCCCAGCGAGTCCTTTTTATCATTTCATAAACCCTCTAGAACACTGCGATAGACATACACCGTTCTCCTTTTAGACAGAAATAGTCTCAGGACTCCGGCAGAAGGGGCCAGAAAGAGCCAGTTTCTGCACAAAGGAAATGCAGAGCTACAGAAGGACATGGAAGCAGGTCAGTTCTCAGATCAGCAAGTCTCTGAGGCCGGCGCTGTGGCGTCTCGGGTAAAGCTGCTGCCTGCGGTGCCGGCATCCCACATGGGCCTCGGTTGGGCACTCTGGCTGCTCCACTTCCCATCCAGCTCCCTGCTAATGTGCCAGGGAACGCAGTGGAAGGTGCCTCCCTCCCCGTGCTTGGGCCCCCTGCACCCATGGGGGGACCCAGAAGGCTTCCTCAGGCCCCCAGTCTTTGTGGCCATTTGGGGAGTGAATCAGCCTATGGAGACTTCTCTAGAACTCTTTCAGATAAAAAAGAAAAAAAAAGCACAGCTCATAGGGCCACGTCCCCTTGCCTGTGGCTTAAGCACTGAGGGCTGGAACAGAGGGAAGGCACTGCTGGATCTTGGAGGGGAGTGTCCCCCAGCCCCTTCCTGGGTGGGGAGGGTGAAAGCCGGGCAGCTGTGGCGGCCGGAGAGTCTCTGAGCAGCGGGACCATCTGAGTAGCGGGACCATCGGCTGCCCGGCTGCGCCATGCTTCCCTTCAGCCCTAAGTGCTGGCCGGAGCTGAGCCGACTCCCGTCCTCACCGCGGGTGAAAGAGAACGACCCCAGGCTCGCTGGCTTCTGAGGGCGGGCGGGGTTCCGCGGGCCCCTGCTCCTCAGATTCTGCAGCCTGGCCTTGCAGACCTCCTTGTCAGCCCTGGCACCCACCCCCACCCCGACCCTGGTTCCCCATCATCCGTCCGCGGGGAGCCCCAAGGTGTATATGGCGTGCCCGCCCCGTCTCCAAGGGTTTCGTGCGAGCCCCCGGAGAAGGCAGGGCCAGGCCTGTTTCTCTGAGCGCAGCCGGGGTGGTGCCTCTCAGAACCCATCCGCGCGTCGCCTTCCCTCGCAGAGTTTCCTCAGTTTCCCTCCGGGGCCCAGCCGGGGAATCCGAGCCGCTGCGGCGGGAGGGGGCGGCGGGAAATGGTGCCTCGCTCGCCCCAGCGACATCAAACCCTCGTTTGGCGTGCGGGGACAATGGCCGTCTTATTTTCTCCATTCGCCGTGCACAATGCCGGACTCTCTCATTCACCCGCGGCGGTGCGAGCGAGGTAATTAGCCCGCGCCATTCAGCGCGGACAGCGGCGCGATGCGGGGGGAGGCGCCCGCGGCGGCGCGGATTAGCCGGCCCGGGACGCAGCTGCGGCCACTTCAAAGGCGCCCGGCGGCCCGGCCGGCGGTGGGAACCGGCCCTGCCTGCGCGCGGCCGCCGCCTGCGCCCGGGGCGTCCTCCCCGGCCCGGGCCCCGCCGCCGGGCGCGCCCCGGGCCCTGCGCCCCCTCACCGCCGGCGGGACCTCGAGTGCCTTTCTCCTCCGCGCCCCGGGAGTCAGAGGGCACGGCAGGGGAAGGAGGACGAGGAGCGAGGGGGCTGGGAGCTTGACACAAAGCGCTGCCCTCCGACGAGTGGAGCAGATGGTCCCACTTAGGCCGCCGCCGCCGAGGCCGGGCCGCGACCCCGCCCGCCGCGCCGGGGCCTGCCCTGGGGTCTCGCGCAGCGCCCCCTCGCAGCGGAGTCCGACTGCCCGCGCGGGCGGCCTGGGGCGAGCGCTGCGGGGTCGGGGTGGGGGTCTCGGCGGGGACCCTGCCGGGCTGGAGAGTCAGGGTCCCAATCCTAGCCTTGGCGCGCATCTGAGTGGGCCTGGCGCCACAGCGGACCCGTGATTGAGAGCCCAGCAGAGTTGAGAAGGGCCTGGGGCTGGTCCAGCTCCTTCATCTTCCTTGGAGAGGCTGGGACCCGGGTAGAGGAAATGACTGGTTGGCGGACAGCGACTGAGTGGACAGACAGCTACATGATAGGGAATGACCAGTCAGTCCCCAGGAGCGTATGGCCCTTAAAGTCAGCGTGCAGGACGCGCTATGAGGGCTTGCTGTTTAAGTGGTGTTTGTTCTAGGAGCAGGAGACAGGAAGGGGGTACGCAGATGAGAAAGGCGAGTACCTGGCTCTCATGCAACCTGTTCCCCGCCAGAACACAGGGGCAGGCAGCCCATCAGAGTCGGGGATGGTGTCTGCTTCCTTTGGGGCGCAGGGGAGACGCAAGTGTTTGCAGAGAAAGGAGAGAATGAGTTTCAGGCAGAAGCTGAGATGGGAAAAGGCGAACGTGTGTGATGCGTCCAGGGAAGGCAAGACTTGTCCCGGGTGGTGACAGGACACACCACGTGACAACCGAATCCAATGGCTCATGAGGATGGAAAGACCTGGAGTGCCATCGAGGGTGGAGCGCCCTGGGCTCAAGGGCAGTGGAGAGCCTAATCATCGTAGTGGATATTCAGGGGGAGAATTTGGAGGGAGGACAAGAGGCCTGGGGATGGGGAGCTTGGAGGTGGGGCGGCTACCATGGAAATAGTTGGGAAGTGATGGAAACGAAAGCTGAGGAGATGGGATGCAAAGGGAGGCTGAAACAGGATGTGGTGACCGATTAGCTACAGGAGAGAGGGCCAAGGAAGAGGTGACGACTCCTTAGTTTGTAACTTGGGCAATTGCTGCATGATGAGGCTGTTAATAAGAGGTGTGGGAAGAAGAGAAGAATTCTTTGGGCTGGTGTGGTAACTCCTGTGAATTTTGATAGGACAACTCTGGAAACAGCCTCTGGATATGGGATTCGGGCATCCCGGGTGGCTGTTTAACGCCCTGTGTTACAGCACCTGCCCCGTCCTAGAATCTTAGGTTGGTGTCGACCTTAGAGATACCATGTCTCCCCACCACCCCCACTCCCATTTTACAGATGAGAAAAGCCAAGTTCATGTGAGGAGCCTGTGACAGATCCAGGCTTGATCCCGTTCCCCCAGCCAGCGCTATCTTAGTGCCTACAAATCCTCTTCCATGGCTCTGGAAGTTTGGGGGAAGTATCTGTTTTTGTCTAGCTGTCCTTGTGGTCATGTGAAAGCAATTTACTTAATAGCTCCGGCCTGGGCCCCCTAACCAGATGCCCTTCCGGGAGGTGAGGGAGATCCGGTGTCCTGGCCAGACCCACGGAAGTTAAGGATGTCGTGGGACTGGACAGGTTTACACAAGGAAGATTGGTGACCCTGACGCCAGCGAAGGCAGTCTGTGCGGCGGGCCTCGGCTGGGCCTGGACATTTTCAAGTGCAAAGCAGACAGGGATTCCCAGATCAACTCCTGGTCCCCGACGCCTTCCCGTCGGCTGGCGCTTGGACATGGTCAGGACTCCAAGGTCGCTCATCCTGCTCAACTGCCCATTTTGCAGGGAGGGGAACAGAGGCCCAGAGATGGGCTCTGACTACTAGAAGCTGCTGGAAGGCTGGAGTCATAGTCTCATGGCCACCCTTGCTCCCTGTAGAAGCTGCTAGCCCTTCCCCCAAAACCAGGAAACTCAACGACTTCCGTGTTTGGCACATCCCATGGGATGGCCTGCAGAGTTGGTCCTGCAGGTGTCCCCCTGCCAGGGCCCTGCAGCGGTACTGCCTTCCTGGAGGGCGAGGTTGGGGTTGTCGGGAGGGGCCGCCTGGGTCCCGGCTTCCTGCTGCTTGTCTGCCTGTGCTCATGGAAGGTTGGAGGCTGTGAGCGCAGGGACCATCCGAGGGGTGATCATACCACCTCGTCATGGTGCTCACCTGTTAGTCACACTCTATAACATTCCAGCCAAGCCCTGGGGGAGCTAAGTAAGACTGGAGCCTGTCCTGGGTGCTGTGCCTGTGTTCTGTGCGAGTGGCGTGGGCATCTTTGGTCAAGTTTGAGCAGCTGTTTCCCCACCACGGGCAGCTGGGGTGCAGGGAACGAGCTGTGGAATCAGAGTCAACATGCTCTGTAAGTCCTGCCACCACCATTGCCTGCCCGTGTGACAGGGCTGTTCATGTAACTCTTAGAATGGCCGGCGATCCCTGCCTCTCAGGGTGCTACCACTGAAGTGAGGTCTCACCTAGAACCCGCCGTGGCTTTTACAGGTCTCAGATTCTCAGAGGAACCGTGTGTGTGTGTGTGTGTGTGTGTGTGTGTGTGTGACAAGTCTGGGAGGGGACCTCTAAGGACAGGTCCAGTGGGGTGGAGGAAACTGACCCAAACACCCTGTCTGGCACATTAGCTTGTAGCAGTTGCTACCTGCTGAATGAAGGCTTAGCATGGACTGGGACACAGCTTCTGACTCGTTGGCTGATTCGTGGGATGAGAACCAGGCCCTGCTGTTTGAAATTGGGACTGGTTTTGGAAACTCAGCAGTGGTGTTGCTGGGGGTGATCACATGGACTAAGAGCTGCTTCTCTCCCTGCCACCTTCTCCTTCCCGGCATGCCTAGGAGGCCACCACCACCGATGGCAGAGGCCGAAGCCTGCAGGCTGCACCTTGAGCCCTCCCCTGGAGGCTGTAGGGCAGGGGGAGCCAAGCTCAGCCTTGGTCTGGAGGAAGAAACGGAGCCTCCAGGTTATGGGGCTGACTGATCATAAGCCATGCTTTCGCTTTTGGGGATTTTATTCTCCTTGGGTTGTAAAAGGCCAGCTCACCAGCTGCGAGCACCCGGAGGCCGCACCCTTGGCCTAAGAGTCCACTGGAACCACAGGTTCGATGCCCACTGCTAGATGCAGGGCCTCTCCCAAGTAGAGCCCATCTTGGACCCCTTCCTCTTCCCGAATCAGGTCCCGGCCTTGGAGAGTGGCAGAGATGTGGATTTATGGCTGTTGACTTGGAAGACAAAGTTGCCTTTTGTGTGGGAATGGGGTGGGGGCATAGGAGGGAGGGCGGGCTGGGGTTCAAGGGCCCATAGAAGGAAGGGAAGGGTGTGGGGAGGCGGACAAAGGGAGGCCAAGGCTTCTCAGGGCGGAGTCACCAGGTGGAGGCCCAGATGGGTCGCTGGCTGCCCTTGAAGCCGAGCAGGCCCTCCGAGTGACCACAATCCCCACAGATACCCGGCTACCCACTCCTGTTTCCAACACAAGGCCCCACACAGCCCCTCTCTTCTTTAAAAGGACTCTGGATTCAGGATCTTTTTATTGTTTTTATTTATTTGAGAGACAGAGACAAAGGAAGACCTTCTGTCCTGGTTAACTCCCCAAAGGCCCACAATAGCCAAGCTGAAGCCGAGAGCCAGAAACTCCCATGCAAGTTTCCCATGGGTGGCAAGGACTCAAGTCCTTGAGCCATCACTGCTGCCTCCCAGGTGTGCATGAGCAGGAAGCTGAGCCGGGAGCAGAGGTGGACTTGAACCCCGGAGCTCTGCTATGGGTTGTGGGCAACCCAGGCTGCATCTTGACCGCTGTGCTGCATGCACCCCCGGACTCAGTCTTAATATTTATTTATTTATTTATTTGAAAGGCAGAGTGATAAAGACACAGAGCAGTATCTTCGTATACTGGTTCACTCCCCAAATGGTCACAATGGCTAGGACTGGGCCAGACTGAAACCAGGAACCTGGAATTCTGGGTCTCCCAGGGGCCCAAATACCGAGCCGTCCTCCACTGCTGTCCCAGCCATATTAGCAGGGAACTGGAACTGGTGCTCATGTAGGATGCCAGCCGGCGTCACGAGTGGTGGCTGAACCCACTGCACTGCAGTGCCAGCCCCTGGACTCCTGATCTTAATTCAACCCTCAGATTTGCCTGGAAGGGGTAGGGGTCAAATGCGAACACAGGTCCATGTTCCTGCCTTCCCCCACCCCAGCCTTCAGTTCTGTCCCAACAGAGCCAAAGGCTGGGGGCTGGGTGGGCACCCGAGTGATGGAGAAATGGGACAGAGTGTTGGGAGCGGTGGTCCTGAGCCAGAGAGCCCTGGTAGTAAGACCCCCAATAGGGCTGTGAGGGAGTTGCCAGCCTCCCCTAGCCCCGGTGCTCTCTGCCAGCATCTCCCACCCTCCAGGGACCAGCGGAGGTGTGGGAATGTACCAGTGCCCTCCAGGACCTACTGTGCCCCATCCCTGTCCCCGCAGAGCTTCTGCAGGGCAGGTCTGGGAGGAGGCCTGCGGAGCCACTGGGGCCTGAGTTCAGCAGGTGTTTTAACTGTACCTCGGAGAGCCACATCCGACCCCCACAATGAGCCTGGCCAATAAAGGCTCAGTTTATAGGCTTCATAAACATTTTATTGGAGAAATCAAGGCCTCAATTACCCGGCGGCCTCTTCCAACTGACAGCTCGGCTGCTGGGGCCTCTGTGAAGCCCCCAGGCAGAAGGAAGATAGAAGAGTGCCCCCTACACCCCCATACCCTCATGCACAAATCAAGCCTTGCACGGGTTGCCTCTCCTCCCTGGAGGCTTGGGGCTCCACCCCTGAGTGCCTGAGCCCCGCCCCCTCAGTGGGAAGACTGACACCTCTCCCTGGACCTCCCCTCCACCTGCCTGCTCTCCCATAACCACTCAGCTGCCTTTTCACACAGGATGCTACCCTTTTCCCTCAACAGAGAGGGGGTTGCTTACTGTTTGCCAAGGGTGGCTAAGCACTGGACAGTCTGTGTCATTTCTCATTCTGGCATATGAAGGGCACACGAGGGTGAAAGCAGAGATCCTGAGTGATTCCACTGCTGGCCCAGGGCGCTGCTGGCCCAGGGCACACGGCTCATGATAGGTGGGGGTCTCAGGCAGTTCTGAGCCCTGGTCGTCCCGAGGGGCGGGGTGGGGGATCCTCTCTGCGTGCAAGGGGATAGCCTTAGTGTGGGATCACCTGTGGGTCACTGGTCTCTAAGGCCCGCAGCCCAGCTGGGGCAGCTCTGTTCTAGTGATGAAGACGGAGAGGTGGCTCCTCTCTGGTGGCGCAGCCAGGAAGATGGAAGACAGCTGGGAGCCTGTGGCCCAGACCAGCGCTGTCGGGTTGAGTTTTCTGTGCTGGGTAAAGTTGTTCCGTGGGCAGTGACCCATCATGCAGCCAGGAACCGCCTGTGCTTGCTGCGCATCTGAAGTGTGGCTCGTGAGTGAGGAACTGAATGTCACATGGGGCTGGCGGCCACTCTGCTGGGCAGCGCAGGGAGGGGATCGGGCCATGGCTGAAGCTTACTCCAGGGCCTCCAGTGAGAGAAGGCCCTGTGGGCTCAGACACAGCTCAGGGGGAAGGTCTGAGCGTGGCTGAAGGAGCAGCTCCAGGCTCCAGGCCTCTGAACGTCATGTCACATCAGAGGTGGCATCAGAAGCATTTCTTAGGGGACAACCCGGACACAAGTGCTTGGGGGCTATTGTGTGAAGAATGACTTTGTTGGTGTCATCGGAGCCAGCCAGTGAGCGTGTAATGTAAGCCGCATAGGTAATTCCAGATGTCTAGGAGTCACATTTACAACAACCAAGTGAGGTTAAACTTTAATAATACATTTTCTTTTACCTACTATATCCAAAGTATTACCATTTCAACATATCACTATTTAAAAAGCATTAAGAATATCTGTATATTATTTTGGGGGGGGGGGCTAAGTATTTGAAATCCAACATATTATCATTTCAACTTATCATCAGTATTTTTAAAAAATATTTTAAATTAAATTATTGATCCTTTCCAATTTTTTTTACTATGGTAAAATGTGCATAATATAAAATGTACTATCTTAGTCATTTTTAAAATTATTTATTTAGGGCCAGTGTTGTGGTGTAGTAGCTTGAGCTGTCGCTTGTGACACCAGCATCCTGTACCACAGTGCTAGTTTCAGACATGGCTACTCTGTTTCCAATCTAGCTCCCCGCTAATGCACCTGGGAAGGCAACAGAAGATGGTCCAAGTGCTAGGGCCTCTGCACCCACGAGGGAGGTCTGATTGGAGTTCCTGGCTCTTGGCTCCAGCCTGGCCCAGACCTAACCATTATGGATGCTTAGGGAATGAACCAGCAGATGTATGATCTCTCTTCCTCCCTCTCTTTCAAATTTGTAAAAATTATTTACTTATTAAAAATATTTCTTAAAATGCATTTTAATGTATTTGAAAGGCAGAAAGGGGGAAGGGGAGAAAGAGAGAAAGAGAGAGAGAGAGAGAGAGAGAGAGAGAGAGAGAGAGAGAGAGAGAGAAACAGATATCTTCCATCTGCTGGTTCGCTCTCCAAATGCCCACAACAACCAGGAATTCAACCTGGGTTTCCGAAGTGGTTGGCAGGGACCCGAGCACTTGCTCCATCACCTGCCACTCCCCAGGATGTACATTAGCAGGAAGTTGGAGTGGAAGTGAAGTTGGTACTCAAACCCAGATACTGCTATGTGGGATGTACATTTCCCAGGCAAGGTCATAACCTCTGTACCAAATGCCCCTGCACTCTATGAGAAGCCAAGAAAGGGAGAGAGAGAGAGAGAGAGAGAGAGAGAGAGAGAGCGAGAGAGAGCTTTTCCATCTGCTGGTTCACTCCCCGAATGCTGGCGAAAGCTGGGGCTAGGTCACGCTGAAAGCAAGAACCCAGAACTCAATCTGGGTGTCTCACATGCTTGGCAAGGACCTAAGAACTTGTGCCATCTCCTCCTGCCTCCCAGGGTTTGCATCAGCAGGAAGCTATAATCAAAAGTATAGCTGGGGGGCTGGCACTGTAGCATAGTGGGTAAAGCCACTGCCCGCAGTGCCAGCATCCCATGTGGGCTCCAATTCGAGTCCTGGTAGCTCTAGTTCTGATCCAGCTCTCTGCTATGGCCTGGGAAGGCAGTGGAAGATGGCCCAAGTCTCTGGGCCCCTGCACCCACGTGGGAGACTAGGAAGAAGCTCCTGGTTCCTGGCTTCACATCAGCTCAGCTCTGGCCATTGTGGCCCTTTGAGGAGAAGACCTCTCTCTCTCTCTCTCTCTCTCTCTCTCTCTCTCTCTCTCTCTCTCTCTCTCTCTCTCTGCCTCTCCTTCTCTCTCTGTGTGTAACTCTTTCAAATAATAAATAAATTAAAAAAATAAAATAAAATCAGAGCTGGGACCCAAACATAGGCACCCTGTGTGGGAGATGGGTGTCCCAAGCAGCGTCTTAGCTGTGCCAGTTGCCTGCCCTGGCCGGTCTGTCTAACCCTCATTGGGTACAGTTCGGGACTGTGAAGCACAGTCGCACTGCTGTGCAGCCATCACCACCAACCAGCTCCCGAATCCTCTCCATCTTGCAAAACGGAGGCTGTCTTTGGCAGGGGTGGACACAAGGTGGGGATCCTGGACCCGCTGGCTTCTGGGAGGGTCTGTGGTTCCAGACCCCCTCTTGGAGGGCTGTACAAGGAGTGGGCAGCTGGCACCCCAGACCCCCGTGCCACACACTTTTGCAAAGACTGTGTTTGGAACCCTCCGTGCAAACACTCCCACACATCTTTTTATCATCAGACACCGGACAGGAGTCTGGCTGCAGCCAAAGGGTGGGAGACCCGAGCTGCCTGCCCAGTGCTCTGCCCCGACCCCTCGCTGCCCTCTGCATCCCCCTGGAGCCTGTCTAATCAGATCCAGGCCTGACCTCGCCAGAGGTCCTGGGCCGGGAGGAAAGCGTCCCCTCCCCTCCCTGAGCAGCCCTAGATCTGGCTCTCGGGAGACCCCCCTCCCCTCGGGGTGATTTATAGGGGTGTCCGGAACCGTTTCCTGCCTGTTTCTGCCGCCTCCCTCCCACCCCCAGCCCTCCCACAGCCTGGCCATACCCATGGTGGAGGCAGGGAGGGCTGGGAGATTCCTTCCCAGATCACCTGGGGACAAAGGTGCTTTCTTCCTCTTTCCCACTGTCCCCAAGCAGACACTGTCCTCCCTGTGGCTTTCTGTGGCCTCACACCCGGAGGCTCCCCAACCTCTGCCATTACCTCCTCCAGCTGGAAGTGGGGGACCTGAAACTCCCCACCAGTCCACCAGGAGAAAAAAGTTTCAGCAGCCAAAGTCACAGCATAAGGCCACGTCCACCAACCGTGGACACAAGACCCCCATCACTGGCCACCACCGGGGTCTCCAGCAGTGACCCATCTATGCTGTCATCAGCCACGCAGTGGCCTCTGGGATGGCTGTTCAGAGGTTCTCAGAGGTGCAGCCCTCAGCTCTGCACACCCTGGTTTGCCCAGGGATCCTCTCCCCAGAGAGACAGTGGGAGGGACAGTGCCCAGCTCTGTGGCCCACTAGTGCAGGCCAGGGCAAAAGTGAGCCTTTCACCCGAGGAGACTGGAGGGGGCCAACATGGCCCCAAGGTCCTGTCTCCCCTGATTTCCTAAGGGAAAAATTCTGTGACTTGTGAACACAGCATGAGTGGAAGATTTTAAGGGTTCCCACCTGAGTGGAGTGCCCCTGCCTGGAGATTGGATGTGAATAGGGCCTGTTCATGAGGACAAGAGGCAGCAGAGCAGGGAGGGCCCTAGACCACCTGGCCCAGGCCTTCCTTGATGGCTGAGGGTACTAGTATCTGAGGAGCTGCACACCAGGGTCTGCAGGAGGGAGGGAAGGAGGAGAGCAAGGGAGAGGGGGCCTTAGACAAAGAGGGCCACACCCTCCTATTGCATCCCCTCCAGGGACCACGGCTGTACAGCTGGGCCCCCGGGGTTGGGGTCGGGGCCATCCTGAAGGCCTATGACCCTCCCTCCAACACGTGAGAAGAGACAGTTCTGACATGTGGTCCATTTCAGAGTCCCCTGTCAGACTGTTAGAAACACCCCAGCAGGGAGCATAGGCCTCAGTTACCCCATCATGTATAAAGGAAGTAGCTTTGGATTAATTCTTTCCACACACCTTTTTAAAAAGGGTTTATTTATTTGGGGCCTGTACCGTGGCATAGAAGGTTAAGCCTCTGTCTGCCGCGCTGTCATCCCATATATGGGTGCCCATTGGAGTCCAGGCTGCTCCATTTCAGAACCAGCGCCCTGCTAATGCACCTGAGGAACCAGTGGAAGTTGGCCCAAGAGCTTGGGCCCCTGCACTCATGTGGGAGACCCAGATGAAGCTCCCGGCTCATTCTCTTTGTATCTCTGACTTTTAAATAATAAATAAATAAATTTTTAAAAAAAGGTTTAATCAGAGGAAGAGAGAGATCCTCCATCCACTGATTCACTCCCCAAATAGCCATATTGGCCAGGGCTGGACCAGGCTGGAGCCAGGAGCCAGGAGGTTCTTCAGGTCTCCCACATGGGCACAAGGACCCAGGTACTTGGACCATCTTCTGCTGCTTTCCCAGGCACATTAGCAGGGAGCTGGATTGGAAATGGAGCAGCTGGGACTCAAACCGGCGTCTATATGGGATGCTGGTGCTATAGACAGCGGCTTAACCTGCTGTGCCACAGCGTCATCCCCTAACCCACACACTTCTCAAGAACATTGATGGGCCAGTGCCGCGGCTCAATAGGCTAATCATCCGCCTTGTGGCGCTGGCACACCAGGTTCTAGTCCCATCGGGGTGCCAGACTCTGTCCCGGTTGCCCCTCTTCCAGACCAGCTCTCTGCTGTGGCCCGGGAGGGCAGTGGAGGATGGCCCAAGTCCTTGGGCCCTGCACCCCATGGGAGACCAGGAGAAGCACCTGGCTCCTGGCTTCAGATCAGCGCAGTGCACCAGCCGCAATGCACTGGCCACGGCGGCCATTGGAGGGTGAACCAATGATAAAGGAAGACCTTTCTCTCTGTCTCTTTCACTGTGCACTCTGCCTGTCAAAAAAAACCAAAAAACAAAAAAACCCCATTGCTTATTTACTTATTTAAAATCCAGAGAGACAGAGACAGATCTTTCATCTGCTGGTTCACTTCACCCACAATAACCAGGGCTGGGTGAGGCTGAAGGTAGGAGCCAGGCACTCCACCCTGGTCTCCCACGTGGCTGGCAGGGACGCAAGTACCTGAGCCGTCACCTGCTGCCTCCCGGGTGCATGTTAGCAGGAAGCTGGCATCAGGAGCAGGGCTGAGACTCAAACCCAGGCGCTGCTATAGGGGCTTGGGCATCCCAACCCTGGTCACCCGCCGAGCTCCCCTGCAAGTGAAATGCTTGGCAGAGCGGCGGCAAGTACAGCTGGTAGAGCGGCAGCACAGGGCTGTCCTGATGAAAGGGAAGTGTGGGCAGGCAAGGGCTCAGCTGCGTGTGAGAGGCCCCAGGGGACCTGGGACTCCAGCTGTCCACTGCAGAGACCGGTTCCTCACCTGTGCTACCAGTGTCACAGCACATGCAGCCAAGCTATTGTCCTTTAGCACTTTTTTTTTTTTTTTTTTTTTTGGAGGAGGGGAATAATGGTAGAGGCCAGACTTCCTCCATCCTGGGCGCTCTCCCTTGTAGCTTTCTTCAGGCAGGTTCCTAGCTGCGGGTGTCTCCAAGGGACCCAGAATGGGGACTGGAAGCACAAAAGGATTTGGTTCCTTAATGAGGAGGCATCTGTAGTCAGCAGAGCCATTAGTCCCTGCCCAGGTCCCTGGGGGGCTGGCGGCTCCTCTCCAGCTGGAGGGAGGAAGGGGCAGGAGGCTCCCCAGCTCCCAAATGGGCAGGGCCGCCGTGCGGGCACAGACAGCTGACCCCAGAACCAGGGTGCCCTCTCCACTCCCCAGCCGGCATCCGGCCCTGTCTTCCTGGAGTTTGGGGCTGCAGAAGGACCCCCAGCAGCACCTCCACCCTCTCCCCTGAGCCCTGGGGCTGACTTGCAGGCCTCTGGCCTGAGACAGGGCAGGTGACTTCACAGTGTCCCCTGTGGACCCTCTCAAGAAGCCCGATGGGCCCCAGCTGGGACACCAGCCTCCACCTTCCACCCCAGGGCGCCGAGGTACAATGGGACACATGTGATTGATTACCTCCATAGCACCAGAATTACAGCAGTCACGGGGCTGACAGAGTCAAACCCCATCCCCAGCCACGTGGACACAGCCCACATACAGAGAGACATAGCCCCGCACGCACGTACAAAGACACACACACCCATCAGCTGACTCCCAGGAGACCCTCAGAGAGGAGGAGGCTGGGCGGGGGATTTTTATGCATGTTTATATTTAATGAACCATATGCAAATGAGATGGAGAACATGCCACAAAGGAGCCATCCCCCGCCCCCCCCCCCCCCAGACCCCTGGGAACAGAATACAAAGGCTGGGCTTTCGGGCTGCCCTGGAGTCCTGAGCAGGCCTGAGACAGGGCGCACAGGCCACGGGGAGGGCTGCCTGCCCACGCCAGGGCACCCGAGCAGGAGCAGGGCCACACTCCTGTAGGGGAGGGCTCCTCCTGGGAGGGGAGCAACTGTCCCCGCTGATGGAGTGCCCGAGGGGAGGGGCTGCCCGTGTGGACAGATGGCGAACCGCCTCCCCGCACTTGAAGCAAAGTGGATTTTAATGAAATCACAGCCCTGGTGCTGAAGCTGGGAACACGCCTGGGCGAGCCTCCACCCCGGCTTAGGGGTGGGCGGGAACACTTAACCAGCCTAAAGCTGGGGAGGGGGGACCCCAGCCCCTCTGCAGTGCAGATCCCTGAAAGGTGAGGAGGGGGCCCTGAATATTTATGACACATTGAAATGTAGATTGCGGATCTGACAGTCCTCAGAGGCCTGTCACCTCAGAGGGGTACCCCACCCTTTCGGGGGGCGCGTTGAAAAACTGCAGAAGAGGCCGGCGCCGTGGCTCAACAGGCTAATCCTCCGCCTTGCGGCGCCGGCACACCGGGTTCTAGGCCCGGTCGGGGCGCCGGATTCTGTCCTGGTTGCCCCTCTTCCAGGCCAGCCCTCTGCTGTGGCCCGGGAGTGCAGTGGAGGATGGCCCAAGTGCTTGGGCCCTGCACCCCATGGGAGACCAGGGAAAAGCACCTGGCTCCTGCCATCGGATGAGCGCGGTGTGCCGGCCGCAGCGCACCGACCGCGGCAGCCATTGGAGGGTGAACCAACGGCAAAGGAAGACCTTTCTCTCTGTCTCTCTCTCTCACTGTCCACTCTGCCTGTCAAAAAAAAAAGAAAAGAAAAGAAAAGAAAAGAAAAGAAAAGAAAAGAAAAGAAAAACTGCAGAAGAACGAGGGCTGGAGGGGGAGTGGGGAGGAAGGGATGTGTGCAGCGAGAGTGATGAGGAAGAACAAAAAAAGCCACTGGGGCTCAGTAACCAGGGTGTGACAAGTGGCAGTGTCCCTGCTGGGCAGCACTGGGCTTGATGGCTTTCCCTCTCTGGGTGTCAGCTTGCAGTTCTGTAAGAAGTGTGGAGCATGCTCCTCTAGCCCTGTATATATATATGCATGGCAGGGGTGACAGGATATGGGTTGGCCTTCATGGGTCAGCTCTGGGTTGGGGGGGAAACCAGTGCATCCCAGGAAGCTCCTGATAGCCCGGGGGGTTTCCTTGTTAGAGATTCGCCTTCCCAGAGTTTGTCCAGATCTTTCTCAGGGTGTCCAAGCCCAGCCTATACCAAGTCCTCAGGGAAGATGCTAAGTCCCCCAAAACTGCTGTCCTGCCTCTGCCAGCTGCAGGACCCTGTGCCCCTCGGTGGGGTCATGACTCACCCACACCCCAGCCCACCCACCCCTCGGCAGTGCACCTGACCCTGCCCACTTCTCCTCCAGCCATGTCGGACTTCCGCGTGCACCCTCAGGCCACCATGGGAGAGGAAGGCGGCGTGGCCCGTTTCCAGTGCCAAATCCACGGACTTCCCAAACCCCTGATCACGTGGGAGAAGGACAGAGTCCCCATCGACACGGACAACGAGAGGTTAGTGCCATGAGATACAGAGGCCCACCCATGACTCTGGCCTTGGACAAGGACTGCCTGAGCTGAGCTCTGGCAGCTGGAGGGGACACTGGCACCCCTGCGGCTGGCTGGGCCCTGGTTCTAGGCTCATGGATGTGGCTGTGAGGCCCATGCTCCATCTTCGTCAAGGCTGGGATTGAGGGGGCGTCCACCTGCGAGGGTGATAATGACAGTGCAACGTGTGAGGGTGGTAATGACGGTGATGTTGAGCCAGCACCTCAATCCTATGTCTCCATTGCCGCCGTGGCTGATGGTGCCCCTGCCCCCGACAGGTACACCTTGCTGCCCAAGGGGGTCCTGCAGATCACAGGACTGCGGGCTGAGGACAGCGGCGTCTTCCACTGTGTGGCCTCCAATATTGCCGGTGTCCGGGTCAGTCACGGGGCCAGGCTCACCGTGTCCGGTGAGTGTCCTTTGCCTCCCAACTCCTCCCCAAACTCCTCCCCCCGTCACTACCCCCCCCCCACTTGTCAGCCAAGTGGCTGCGAAGCTCAGTATTGTTGCTGCTGAGGGCCCAAGAGGACTCTAAGGCCCAGCACCAGGCTCAGTCCCACCTGGGGCTTACTCCACGGGGCTGCCCCAGGGCCAGCAGCAGGGCGCAGATGGAGGCCTGGGTGCTAGGCATGAGCTAGAGCCCTGGCGTGTCTCTGCCTCCAGGCCCCAAAACACGGCCGCTGTGTGTCTCTGCCCCCACGTGCTGGGCTGTGGGTGGGCGAGGAGGTGGGGAAGGGTCCTGGCTGAAGCAGCAAGGAAGAAACTTGGCCTCTTCCTCCCAGGCTCGGGCTCCGGGGCCTACAAGGAGCCGACGATCCTCGTGGGGCCTGAGAACCTCACCCTGACCGTGCACCAGACCGCGGTGCTGGAGTGCGTCGCCACGGGCAACCCGCGCCCCATTGTGTCCTGGAGCCGCCTGGGTGAGCCTCGTGCCCGCTGCCCCTCCCGTCCCTGTCCCACCCCAACAAGGGCCAGTCTGGTCCCCTGCCCGCCCCCTCCCCGGCTCTAGGGGTAGAAGGGGACTTGGAGTCCTGTTTGTTCTCTGTGGGCGTCCGTCCCCTCCCTGTGGCTGGGAGGCTGAAGTCCCCCGGCTCAGGCAGGATCGGGGGTCAGATAGGCCTGCCTGCTGCATTCCCCAGCCGCCGCTGAGGCTGGCTTAGCTCCCGGGGTTACCGCGTCCAGTGCCCGTGGTCCTCCCTCACCCAGATCCCTCTACAGCCCGCCGCACCCCAGCCTCTGTCCCCTCCCACTCCCAGCTCAGCAGTCCCAGGCCCCTCAACAACCCCATCCAGTTGTCAAAGGCTCAATGTGGGCCCCCGCCCCCAGTGTAAGTCCCACAGCCTAAATCCCTAGGCAGCTGGAGGAGAGAGATGAAGGGTGCAGATGGGCCCACATTGTCC
Organism: Sylvilagus floridanus; assembly: GCA_949820135.1. NCBI lineage: Eukaryota > Metazoa > Chordata > Mammalia > Lagomorpha > Leporidae > Sylvilagus > Sylvilagus floridanus. Next base: position 73,239,318 of record OX463239.1, on the reverse strand, counting down.
CCACCAAAAGGTCACGGGGGAGGGGCCCTCCGGAGGGGGTGGGGTGGGGCCGCATTCAGGGGAGACTGTGCCACATTGTAGCAGCCCAGAGACCCGGCAAGGAGGGGGCAGTGCGGGGATAATGGAGTAGATTTCACCACTTCAGGGACTGAATGGGGAGCTGTCTCCTTGTGGTCTGACTGCGCTAATCTGATCCTGGGGTGGGGGAGGGCCCTGTCCCTGCTGGAGGCTGGGAAGAAGCTGCCTGGCCATTAGGAGGATGCACGGGGCACCGCGGGGACCATCTGGCCCAGCGTCTCCCCAGTCCGATGGGTCAAGGAGGGAGAGACAGGTCTAACAGGTTGGGGAGCCGGAGCTAAGGGATCCTCCGACAGCAAGACTTTAGAGTACACGCTGTTGTGAGCGACCCAGCCAGAAACTTTAAAACAGAGAGGCAAACCAGGCTGGGCACTGTTGATCAAATCCTCAGTCCCTACGTAACTGATGGAAGGGACTCCAGGGTCATGGGGTCAGGATCAAGGCCAGGGTCTCTGCTGCCTCTACGATGGCCAGGTCTCAGAGACTGGTGGGAAGGGGCTCTCTGACGCTAGCCCCCTTCCCTCTCCACAGACGGCCGCCCCATCGGCGTGGAAGGCATCCAGGTGTTGGGCACAGGAAACCTCATCATCTCAGATGTGAGTGTCCAGCACTCGGGCGTCTACGTCTGTGCAGCCAACAGGCCCGGCACCCGGGTGAGGAGAACAGCGCAAGGCCGGCTGGTAGTGCAAGGTATGGGCCGGCCACCCGCAGCCCAGGAGGCCAGGGGCTTCCCCACCACCTCCTTCCCTGCCTCGGCAGCGGCCCTGGCCCAAACCCAAGCCCAGAGCGCTGTGTCACTGCCAGTTCCCTTACTCACTCTGGCCCTGTGCCTGGCTGGGCCCAGGCGGAGTCTCGCTCCTGGGGATGCGTATGTTGGGAGTGGGAGGATATTCCTGACCCTGTGGCGCATGTGCCCGCCAGGAGCTGTTGCCACCCCTCCGCTCTCCTGGGAGTAATTCCCACTTTCTGGGTTTTTGTTTTGTTTTGTTTTGTTTTGCTTCCAAGAGGCAGAGAGACAGAAAACTCCCATCCCCTGGTTCACTCCCCAAATGCCCACAGTGGCTGGGGCTGGGCCAGGCCAGAGCCAGAGCTGGGAACTCAATCCCGGTCTCCCATGTAAGTGGCAAGGACGCAATTACTTGAGGTGCACATTAGCGGGAAGTGGGAACTAGGAGCGGGAGCCCAGGCACTCCAGTGTGGGACACAAGAGTGCTTAACCACTAGGCTGATGCCCACCCCCGCTCCTACTGGCTGTCAGCTCCCTGCCCTCTGCTCACACGAGTCTCTCCCCCATGCACACGTGTGGGACTTCCACACTCACACATGCCTGCCTGTACACATGCAGCATGCTAGGTATTCTCACGCTGTCACACCCGGCCCTGGCCTGGGGCTCTGGCAGCTGGCCGGGACATTGCACGCAGTCCATCCAGCCTTTGACCGCGGGGTTCAGCTGGCCCCATGAACTGGGCTTGGGTTTTTCTTTCCAGGACCTTCTGTGGTTGTTCCTTCCCCTAGAGCAGGAGCTGGGGGAATTGGCTCAGTATTCCACGCAGCGCTAATGAGCAAGATGGAGCATTGCGTATGTCCGGTGCTGATGGGGCTTGAGGCCAGGGTTTGCAGGAGAGCAGAATTGAACGAGGGGCTCAGAGCCGCTGCTGCGGGCACATCCATCTCCCGTCATTACCACCTAGGGTGCAGCCAACCCTATTAGCACATTTATTTATGTAACGATTTCCTGAGGAGGGAGCTCAGCTTGATTGCTTTCGGATACAGATGTCAGTCTTTTAAGCAGTCATTACGATGGAGCCCTCTCTTGGGTCTGCCTGTGCTGGAGGCAGCGGGGAGGCGAGCTCCCTTCCGGGCACGGGCCCAGGTGGAGGCTGGGCCCCACCTGGAGGAGGCTCGGGGTGAAGGTGCGCTGGGGGCGGCCCTCAGGTCCCTCTTCCCCTGGGCCTCACCGTGCCATGTGCGCCTCTGTTCCCCTCCCCCCAGCCCCCGCGGAGTTTGTGCAGCATCCACAGTCCATCTCCAGGCCGGCCGGGACCACGGCCATGTTCACGTGCCAGGCCCAGGGGGAGCCCCCCCCTCACGTCACCTGGTTGAAGAACGGACAGGTGCTGGGGCCAGGAGGGCACGTCCGGCTCAAGAATAATAACAGGTACAAGTGCGATGGCGCTGGGGGAGAGGCGGGGGAGGGGGCCTGAGCCTCCTGTCCAGAAGTGCCTTGGATCCGGAGGAGGCTGGGGACTCAGTGTGAGTCACTGGTCTGCCGCTGCCTTGCTGGGAGACCTGTGACAGGTCATGACGGGCAGAGGCGGCCAGCGGCCAGGGACCCTTTGCGAGGACGGGGACCTGAGGCTCGCCCCGCCCCCTGCAGCACCCTGACTATCTCTGGAGTCGGGCCTGAAGATGAGGCCATCTACCAATGCGTGGCCGAGAACAGCGCTGGCTCCTCGCAGGCCAGCGCCCGGCTGACTGTGCTGTGGGCCGAGGGACTGCCTGGGCCCCCCCGCAACGTGCAGGCGGCCTCCGTGTCATCCACTGAGGTCCGTGTGTCCTGGAGCGAGCCCCTGGCCAACACCAAGGACATCATCGGCTACGTCCTGCACATCAGAAAGGCTGCCGGTGGGTGGGGGCGGGAGGGCAAGACTGGCTCCGCCCACCGCCCCCTTAGTCGTCCTTTCTCCTCCCTGGAGACCCCCACATGTCCTGACCCAACTCCTGCTCCGCCTCCCCCTGCACCCTGGTTGCCCTCCCTCCTCCTATCCTTCACCCTCCCCTGTGTGCCACCCTCCAGACCCACCGGAGCTGGAGTACCAGGAAGCGGTCAGCAAGAGCACCCTGCAGCACGTGGTCAGCGACCTGGAGCCCTCCACAGCCTACAGCTTCTACATCAAGGCTTACACGCCCAGGGGGGCCAGCTTGGCCTCCATCCCCGCCGTGGCCAGCACCCGGGGTGAAGGTGAGACCAGGGCGTGGAGTACAAACCCGAGACGCCAGGGTATCCGAGCACATGCCCTGGGCTGGTTCTGCTTGCTCCTATCCGGCCCCTGGGAGGTGCTGTCTGCGCAAGCCCAGAGGGAAGTGCCCCCCAGCTCACAGGGTTGGAGAATGGACAGGGGCTGGGGCCAGGCTCAAGAGGCCCAGGTCAAGGTGGCGGCTAGGGTTTCAGAGTGGGCGTTTGGTGGAGGCAGTGGTCAAGTTGCCAGCTGGGATGCCTGTATCCCATATCCAAGTGCCTGGGTTCAAGTCCCGGCTGTTTCCGGTTCCAGCCTTCCTGCTGATACACAGCACCAGAGACAGCAGGTGATGGCTCAAGTACTCGGGTCCCTGCCACCCAACCCGGGAGACCCCCAAGTGAGTTCACCAGTTCCTGGCTTCAGTCTGCTGCTGGTATCTGGGAAGTGAATCAGCAGATGGCAGCTCTCTCTCTCTGCCTTTCCGATGAAATGAGAGCTATAAATAATTAATTAACAAGAGTTTCACCTGAGCCCTCCTTCTCCCCTCCCCTCGCCCCCCACAGCCCCCACCTCACCCCTGCTGTCGGTGCGGGTCCTGGGCAGCACCTCCCTGCAGCTGCTGTGGGAGCCCTGGCCCCGGCTGGCCCAGCGTGAGGGAGGCTTCAAGCTGTTTTATCGCCCATCGAGCAAGGCCTCGTTCACCGGCCCCATCATGCTGCCCGGAACTGTCTCCTCCTACAACCTCAGCCAGCTCGGTGAGGCGGACACAGCCAGGGCCGTGGGGGTCCGGGCGGGCACTGTGCCTGGGGCCAGGAGGTGGCTGGCGGGGGTTCCCTCCCCTGCCCCACCGGCACAGGGGCAGTCACCGGGCGCCTCTGCTTCCCCCAGACCCCTCCGCGGTGTACGAGGTGAAGCTGCTTGCCTATAACGAGCATGGGGACAGCAATGCCACCATCCGCCTTGTGTCCCTGAGGGGCGCGACTGACAGGGCCAGTGAGTGGTGGGCATGGGCTGTGGTCTGAGGAAGGGCGGCCGGGGTGGAGCGGGGAAGGAGCCAGAGCAGCGCCCGGAGCCCTTAAGAACACGAGCTTCGAGCTGAGTCTGAAGTGTGGCTGTGCGGCACTCTTGCTGTGTGAACTCAGGCTAATTACTTAATCTCTCTGAGCCCACTGTTTTGTCCCTTAAGATTTATTTTATTTATTTGAAAGGCAGAGTTACAGACAGAGAGAGAAAGACAGAGAAAGAGAGAGATCTTCCATCTGTTGGTTCATTCCCCTAAATGGCCAGGCCAAAGCCAGGAGCCAGGAGCTGCTTCTAGGTCTCCCACGTGGGTGGCAGGGGCCCAAGTACCTGGACCATCTTCTGCTGCTTTCCCAGGCACATTGGCAGGGAGTTGGATCAGAAGTGGAGCGGCCGAGACTCATATGGGATGCCGGCATCACAGGTGGCGGCTTAACCTGCTACGCCACAGTGCCGGCCGCCAAGCCCTGGTCTACTCCTCTGTAATCAGGAGATAATCTTTCCTGCTTTAGCAATCTGTGACAAGCAGAAAGTGGGCCATGTCCAGTGCCCCTCCCAGCATCTGGCATAAACATGACGTTCAGTGACCGACCGGTCAACAGGATGGAGAAGGGTGGGCTGAGTCCCCCACACACTTGGGGGTGGCAGTGGCTGAGGGAGGGGTCCCCAGAGGCTGGGGGTCTGGGGGTGCTCCAGGCCAGGAGAGCCGCAGCCCCAGCTTGCCCCTGCCCACAGTCCTGAGCCCACCCTGCGACTGCCGGAAGGAGGAAGCTGCCAACCAGACATCCACGGCCGGCATCGTGGTCGGCATCCACATCGGGGTCACCTGCATCATCTTCTGCGTCCTCTTCCTCCTGTTCGGCCAAAGGGGCAGGTGCATCCTGGGCCGGGGGTGGGGCAGGGCATCCCTGCAGGGGAAGGAGGGCTTGGGGGCCCCCAGCTCCCCCATCTTGCTCCCTTCCAGAACTCTCTGCCTGACTCTCTGCTTAACCCTTCAGAGTGCTCTTGTGTAAGGACGTGGAAAACCAGCTCTCCCCTCCTCAGGGCCCCCGGAGCCACAGGGACCCCAGCATCCTGGCCTTGAATGGGATGGGGCCAGGAGAGCAGGAGGAGAAGCGCGGCGTGGGTGGCGTGGACGTGAAGGAGCTGGAGCAGCTGTTCCCCTTGGCAGGGGCGGCAGAACAACCCAAACCCAGGCCCACAGTGAGTGCCCAGGACCCGCCTGCTCCGCCTCCCATCCTGCCCCCTTCAGGCCTTGGCTGCCAGCCTTAGCCAAGCTCCAGATCACTCTGTGGCCCTGGGCAGGCACAGTGGCGGGCTGGAGGCTCCCAGCCCTGCAGCCCTGGGCTGACAGCCGTGCACCTGCCTCTCCCCAGCAGGATCCCGCAGGCCCCGCTCCGTGCGACGAGACCCAGCGCTCCGTGCTGCCACTGCAGGGCTTCAGCCTTCTGGAGGGGAGGACCCCAGAGGCCAAGGCCAAGGGCCCCTGTGCAGCCCCTGGCCTGGTCAGTGAGGCACCAGCTGCGCAGTCCGCCCGCATGGGCCAATAGCCAGCGTGTGGCAGGCGTGGCGGCGGCGGCCCCCCAATCTCAGGTCAAAGCAAGATTTCTCCTGTCCTGTGGGGTCCGAGGCGGGAGTGGGGGGCCCGGGCCGCCCCCACTTTCATCCTGACTGCCCCTGGGCTTGTCAAGACCTGCAGCAGGCACGGCAAAGACCTCCCCAGGGAGCCGGCAGGGTGGAGGGAGGCAAGCCCGGCACCCACCTGGCAGAGAAAAGAGCGAGCGAGCAAGCGAGGAGTGGCCCAGACTTCAGGCGCGTGGCCCCGCTGGGGAGCCCTCCCCAGCACTGCCCGCAGCCCGCTTGTTCCTCAGGACGACATTTGCTGTGTGCGCCCAGCACCTACCTCAGCCGGAATGAATGTCCTTGGGTGGGGGTGGGGCCCTGGCCTCACCCCTACAGCCCATGTGCACTCCTACCTCAGCCCACCACGGGCCTCCCTCCCCCCTACAACCTTGTTGTCCAGAGTTGAAGAAAGAAAAAGACAAAAAAAAAAAAAAAAAAAAAAGAGAGAGAGAGAGAGAGAGATAAAGACAAAGGCACGTCCCATTCCCAGGTGTGAGAGAAGATAGCTACCTCAAGGCCCGGGTGCTGCTACTGGACCCTCCCTCCGCAGCCCCCGCTGTGCCCCCACCCCAGAAAGGCTCAGGCCAGAGGACAGGGGCGACCTCTGGGGCCCACAGAAATGAAGATGGAATTGGTCAGAGAAAATGTGAAAAAAAAAAAAAAAAGCCAAAAATTAGAGGAAAGGTGTTCCTGGAAGAAGTAGTCATTGTCCCTATTGGCCGCGCCCCAGCCTGCCGCCTGTGCCCTGTCTCCGAGGTCCAGTCTGCTCAGACCCCACCCTGCCCACCTGGGCCTGGGAGTGAGGTCATCAGCTGTGGCCTGCCTCCTGTCCCGCCCAGTCAGGGCCTGTGGAAGGTGCTGCACGGGTGACAGGTGGCAGGTGACAGGTGTACATGTGGGTGGTGTCCTCTGTCGCATAGGACACAGCCGGCCTGGCCCAGCCCCTGGACAGCCACTGAACTATTTTTTTATACAAGGTGTGTTTAGGGTTATTACGTCCTGTGACTTTTTCTCTTTTTCTGTTATGTTGCTCTCCGAACTACTTAATTAAAGAATGGAAAAAAAAAAAAAAAAAACAAGGAGACAAATACCTATTTTTGGTTATACTCAGAGGCATTTTTTTTAAATAGCAGAAGGAAAAACTTTTTTTTTTTAAGAAAATAAAAGCTAAGTGTATTCCTTAAGATTGAGATTAGAATGTAAAGCCCCGCCCACCACCCTCTGGAGCAGCCCCAGGTCGGAAGTTGTGCTGTTTTCCTAGGGAGCTGGAGCCGGGCCGCGTGGACCCAGCACGGCCGACTCATTTCTTCTCCCAGGTGATGGCCAGATGCTGAGGGCCTCCTCCCCCTGGGGTGGGGACTTGGGGGCCACCTGGCCTCTCTTGGGTTTTGTCACACTCATTTTGACTGAATAAAAGTCATGTTGCCAAAGTGAATCTCGAGTCGTGTTTTGCTGGCCGCGTCAGGGACGGACAGGCGGGGCTGATGACCACAGACCCCCGTGACACCCCCATCAGGCCCTGTGCTGGTCTCCACCTGTGGCCAGCTCCTGGGTCCCTGTGCCTCACCATGAGGTTGCTATAGACAGTGAAACTGAAACAGAGAGTCAAGGGCAAGTCCAGGATCTCCCAGGGTCAGGCAGTGGCTACGTCCAGGCCAGGCTGCCCAGACCTTGCGCCTACGTCTGGACACCTCCCCGTACCCTTTAAGCAGGCCCTGAGTCGCCATTGTTGATCCCTGGCTGGGTGCTGGCGGTATGGGGCTTGGCGCTTCTGCGCTGTGAGGAAGTGACTCTTTCAAGGACACAGAGCCAGGACCCTGGCCAGGCCTCTCCACGCTCACGCTGTCCTCGGGCCAGGGGTGTGGGGCTGTGGAGGTGGACGACAGGCCAGCAGAGGCTTTGTGGCAGGCATGTTGACAAGGATCTGGGGGTCTCAGTGGGCCTCAGGCTGGGTCAGGTGCAGCGTCGTGGAGGCTGGGAGCCAGGCCCACTCTGGGAAGGCTCTGTGGGTCTGGAGGCCCAGGTCCCGCACCCAGAGGCTCCTTTGAAGAGGAACAGCCCAGGGCAATGGTTTGTTTTTTTGTTTTTTAAATTTTTTTTTTTATTTGACAGGTAGAGTTATAGACAGTGAGAGAGAGAGACAGAAAGGTCTTCCTTCCGTTGGTTCACCCCCCAAATGGCTGCTGCGGCCAGTGCACTGCGCTGATCTGAAGCCAGGAGCCAGGTGCTTCTCCTGGTCTCCCATACGGGTGCAGGGCCCAAGGACTTGGGCCATCCTCCACTGTACCCCCGGGGCCACAGCAGAGAGCTGGACTGGAAGAGGAACAACCGGGACTAGAACCCGTTGCCCATTTGGGATCCTGGCACTGCAAGGCGGAGGATTAACCAAGTGAGCCACGGTGCCGGCCCCCAGGGCAATGGTTTGTGAGCTGGACCCTGGGCTGCAGTGGGGCAGGAAGGGGTACCCATCCTCACCCCCAAGCTGCACACTTTCCACCTTGCATGGTTTCATTTGGAAATAGGACTCTACTCCTGAAAGAGCGTGTTTGAAAGCCCCTGTGGGCTGGTCAGCTGCTGTGCTGGCCAGGGAGGGGAGGCCTGAGGCCCACGTCGGGGCGGGGCCGATGCCCTGCCTTGAGTACCCCATAGGAGAGGACGGGGCCCTGATGCAGACCTGAGACCCCGCCTTTCCTTCCCCAGCTACACACATAAGAGCTCCTCAGCAGGCAGGTGTTGTCTGTCCCGTCCTGTCCCGGGCGGGAGGCTCAAGCAGAGCCGTGGGGGTGGGAGAGAGCACCAGCCACCTCCAAGGCCCCTCCCCCCTCAGAATCCATGATTCTACCCGAGGAAGGCACCTGGGGACAAGTAGGATCCAAGTGTGTGTATGCACGTGGCACTCACTCCACACACAGGTGCAGGGAGGGCCTGTTCTAATCTCACCAGGGCTCTGATGAGCAAGGTTAGCAGCCACAGGTGTCAGTGTGGCACAGCTGGAGCCCGGGTTCCCAGATCTCAAGTTGTCCATGGGCCTCAGGCTGAATCCCTCCTCGGGTCACCTCCTCCCTCCTCAGGGCCACCTCCCTCTCCTCGGGACAAAGTCAGCCCCAAGAAGAGGGCTTGTAACCCGCTGCAAAGTCCGGAAGCTCTGCAGGGAACCACTGCCGACCTTGGTGGCTGAACTTGACAATGGCTTTGCTCACAAGTCTGCCTTCTGGGTAGGGCTCATTGGGGCAGCTGCGTCTGCTCCGCATGGCATTGCTGGGGCTGCAGCAGCTGAGGGCTCCCCCAGGTCCATGGCTGGTGGCTGATACTGGCTGTCAGCGGGACCTAAGCCGGAGCTGTCACCTCCAGCAATCGCACGTGGCCTCTCTGTGTGACCTGGGCTTCCTCACAGCACAGTGGCTGGGTTCTAAGGAGAAGTGTCCTGGGGTGGGGGTGGGGGTCGGAGAACCAGGCAGAAATAGGATCACTGTCATTTCTAACCTAGCCCTAGCAATACAGCATCACTCCAGCCAAGCTCTGTTCATCACAGCAAGTCACTAAGGCCAGCCACATTCAGAAATGTAGGAAGCAATCACCCTGTAAAAAAACATTTATATGCTGATGTATCTGAAAGACAGAATGACAGAGAAGAGATCCATCCTCTGGTTCACTCCCCACATGGCCACAACAGCCAAGGCTGGGCCAGGCTGAAGCCAAGAGCCAGGAATTCCATCCAGGTCTCCCACATGGGTGCAGGGGCCATCATCTGCAGCCTTCCCAGGCGCATCATCAGAGAGTTGGATCAGAAGAGAGCAGCTGGGAATTGAGCCCGAACCCATATGAGATCCCGGCATTGCCAGCAGTGGCATAACCCGCAGCACCACAACACCAGCCCCTCAGTGCCGCCCTTTGATGGGAAGAGAGACAAAGAACGTGTGGACCTGTTTTCAAACCATCATGGGCCACTCAGGAGGGATGGGGGGACCAAGTGTGAGTTGGGAGGAGGCAGAGAGGGCAGAAAACTCCCCCAGAGTCCCTGGGATCCACCTGGGGGTGCAGCTGAAGGGCCTTCATGGCTGCGGGAGACAGGGTGAGCCCCCGATCCTCCACGGGCCTTGCGTGCAGGCGGCACCCCCATCATTACTGAAGCTCTTCCTGGGGTCCAGCTCCGAGGCCACGGGGAGGGGCCGGGCCCCTGTGGGCACTGGAAAGGAGGCTTTCTGCTGCCTGCTCCCTCCCCTTGTGTATGAGCCCCGGGAGGCACAAGTGGCCTGAGATCCCGCCCGCCCGGAGCCCGGAGTGTTTGGCCCAGAGTGGCCACTGCCCCTCATGACACAGACGAGGCCACTGAGGGCCCACGTGGGGCCGGGTGGCAGGACCCCAGGCAGCCCCACTGCCCACCCCTACCTGCCTGTGGCCACGGCCAACCCTAGTGCCAGGGCCCAGGGGAGGGGGACAAGAGGGGGAGGGGTAACTCCACTCCTGATTCCAGCTTCCTGATAACACCCACCCCGGTGGGCAGCAGGTGATGGCTTAAGCACTTGGGTCCCTGCCACCTACGTGGGAGATCTGGATTGAGTTCTCAGCTCCTGGCTTGGGATTGGCCCTGGCTGCTGCAGGCATTTAGGATGTGAATCAGTAGATGGGAGATCTCTATCTGCCTGTCTTTGTCTCTCTGCCCTTCAAACAAATGAAATTTTTTTTATAAATAAAAAGGTGAAATTGGAGGGATGCCTGCCCCTGACCTGGCCTCCCTGGCCTGGAGGGAACCGTAGAGTCCCTACTGGGCAGCCTTGGGGCACTGAGCACCTGGGAGAAGGGCTATAATTGGAGGGACTTTCTGCCACCCTGTGGTGTCAGTGAGTATTACAGCATGGGGACCCAGACTGAACCCAGCCGTTAAGGCTCAGGCCGGTACAGGAGAGACCCCGCCCTGAGTGCTGCCACACTACAGCCCTGCACACAAATAATGCGGCCTACCTTGATGCTTACTTTCGTGAGTGCCAGCATCAAGCTGTAGAAAGAGACAAATGTGACTGCTGATGTACTAGGGTGAGGAAGCAGTAGAAAAAGGGAAAAGGTAGGGACCAGCGCTGTAGCACAGCGGGTTAAAGCCCCCATCTGCATCTCATGCAGACGCCAGTTCGAGTCCCGGTTGTTCCAGTTCTGATCCAGCATCTCTGCGATGGCCTGGGAAAGTAGCAGAAGATGGCCCAGGTCCTTGGGCCCCTGCACCTGTGTGGGAGACCCGGAAGAGGCTCCTGGTGGAAGAGGCTGCTCCTCTTCGGATCGGCACAGTGCGGCCATCTGGGGCATGACTCAGCGGATGGAAGACCTCTCTCTGTCTCTGCCTCTCTCTGTAACTCTGTCTTTCAAGTAAATAAAATAAATCTTAAAAAAAGAAAGAAAGAAAAGGGGGAAAGGTACCCAGGGCTGGGCACAGCAGGGCCAAGGAGAGCAGCCAGGAGGGGCCTGGAGCTTAGTAGGGGGAAAATAAAAGTATGACTGAGCAATGGTGCCTCCCGCGTGGTTGTTCACCGTTGTCCACATAGAAAGCTCCCCAGCAAAGGGGTCCCTACGGCCGTGCACCCCATTACCTCGTCTGACTCCTCCCATTTCACAGATGAGGATGGAGTCTGCCTCCTGGGCCTTTTCCCCCCTCTCAGAGCCACCGAGAGACAGGTGAGATAACAGACAATAGACAGATAGCAAACGTCTGGCACCTGTGTCAGGTCTGAGTCACCCCAGCTTCTCATCAAGAGGCGAACCTTCCCCGTGCCTCAGCCCTCAGCGACTATGCCGGTGAGGCAGGTGGGACAGGAACACCAGCCAGACAAGGGGATCTCAGAAAGTCTGGGGAAGCATGTTTTCGGTGCCAAAAATTTTTGAAATCGGAGTCCATTGCTGTGGTATACTGAGTAAAGCCCCCGCCTGCAGCGCCTGATTCCCATATGGGCGTCGGTTCAAGTCCTGGCTGCTCCACTTCCAATCCAGCTCCCTGCTATGGCCTGGGAAAGCGGTGGAGGATGGGTGAAGTCCTTGGGCCCCTGAACCTGCGTGGGAGACCTGGAAGAAGCTCCAGGCTCCTGGCTTCAGCCTGGCCCAGCCCTGACTGATGACCAACAGATGAAAAATCTCTCTGTCTCTCTCTCTGCCATGCTGCCATTCAAATAAATAAATAAATCTTTTATTTACGTGTGTGTATGCCCCCAAATTAAGTAAATTTTAAAAATTAAAATCATGGAGCAATAAAAAATGGCACCATGGTGAAATGCTCATGCAATGGAAATATAACATATATAAACATACTTAACATGAAGACTTTTTTATTTTTAAAAATATTTGTTTACTTGAAAGGCAATTGCAGAGAGACAGAGAGGGAGAGGAAGAGAGAGACAGATATCTATTTTGTGGAATACATCATGATGCTTCAAGGCTCCCAGTCCTGACTGTGGTCAGGAATGGGGGGGTGGAGGTTCCCAGGGAGAAGGGGGGGTGTCTGAGAGAACAATCCCAGGTTGGAAACAGAGGAGGGGGAGGGGGAGGGGGAGGGAGAGGGGAGCAGAATCTCAACCTGGAAGCCTCTGGAGATGGTGTCAGGGCTGAGTCACTTCCCCTGGGACACCCGGGACTGGTGCTGGCGCCCCCCAGAGGCCGTGGAGATGGTGATCATGGCCACCTCAGTGGCTGCTGGGGACAGATGGGCCCGCTGGGGAGCGGCACTTAGCCAGCAAGGAGGGCTGGCGGCAGCTCCCCCGGGGTCCCCACGGGGAGACGCGCTCCCTCACCCCCCCTCCCCCCCTCCCTAACTCCCGCACCCCAGCCCCCACCCCCGCCTCCACGGCTCAGGAGCTCCCAGCAGATTTTCCTGCCGGGACACATGGCCCAGGTCCCCTTTGTTGGTTTCCAGCAAATTAAAATTTATCTCTCAGGGAGGAAATGAGGGGTCAGGGTTTTTCTCCTTCTTCTTCTTCTTCCTAATGGACCCTGATGAAGGAAATGAATGGAGGAAGAGATCAGAAATATGATCCACCGCCGCCGGCCGGCCCGGGCAGGGGCAGCTGGGCACGGTGTGTTTTATTATGTAATTAACCTTGACCCTTCGGGGTTCAAAGAGAGAGGTTAGCTGGAAATAAATCAACAGTCTGGTCTGGTCACTTCAAAGGCTCTGGGGAATCCCATGCGGGTTCAGTGTGTGAATGAGGGTGGGGGTGCCTTTCTCTCTGAAAGGTGGAGGGGGGATTTCGGCCTCAAATTGAAATTAATTGTGTATGTGCCCCCGCTAATCAGGCACTCCGGAGTCTCCACTGGTCTGGTGTGGGGCTCCACCACTGCAGGCGTCCTCCAAGCCGGGGGCACCTCCCTCCCCTGGGAGGGGCACAGCCCCTTATCGTACACACCTCTGGGATTCCCACATGGTGCCCCCCAGCCATGGGCATCACAGTGCCAGGTGCTCACCGACCGCTGACTGCGCCCCAGGTGGGTGCCCCTGCTCACCTCTCTCACCCGACACCCACCAGGGAAGCTGAGCTTGGGGCGGGGGGTGGGGCATGGAGCATCTTCCAGAGCCACTCTGTGGCTCCATCCAGGTCTCCCACGTGGGTGCAGGGGCAGAGCCCAAGCACTTGAGTCATTTTTTCCGCTGCCCCCCAGGAAGCTGACTCTGTGCACGGAGGAGCCAGGACAAGATGAGGCGCGGGGTGCGGGCGACCCCTCAGCCACAGCGCCCGCCCTGAGGTCTCCCCTGATCCATCCGCACTTCATCTCACAGCCCCGTCTCCTTCCTCGCCACCTCTCCTCCCACCCTTCCTCCTCCTTTTCTCTCCTCTTGCCTTCTTCCCACAGTTATTTACTGAGAATTTAGTGCTCCTGCATGGCTGACAAACAGGTAACTGGACCCTGGGGCAGGCATCCAGCCCTGAGCTTCAGAAGCCTGCGTCTAGGGCTGGCGCCGTGGTGAAGCGGGTTAACGCCCTGGCCTGAGGCACCGGCATCCCATGTGGGCGCTGGTTCTAGCCCTGCTAATCCGCTTCTGATCCAGCTCTCTGCTATGGCCTGGGAAAGCAGCAGAAGTTCTTGGGCCCCTGCACCCGCATGGGAAATCTGGAAGAAGCTCCTGGCTCCTGGCTTTGGATTGGCGCAGCTCCAGTTTCGGCCATCTGGGGAGTGACCCATCGGATGGAAGACCTCTGTCTCTGTCTCTACCTCTCTCTGTAACTCTGTCTTTCAAATAAGTAAAATAAAATCTTAAACACGGACTGAGTCCACGGCTCTTGGTTTGGACTCGGCCCAGCTCTGGCCTTTGTGGCCTTTGGAGAGTGAGCCAACTAAGTTAGAAGTTCTCTCTGCCTCTCAAGGAAAGAAATAAATATGTTTTAAAAAGTTGATAGAAATATGGAATGAAAAGATAAATTTATAAAAAGGAAAACTTAATCCTAAATCCCCATTGCAGAGCCGAAGAGACACACACACGGTACGCGCTGTGCCGCAGAATGGAATGATCCCTGGGGCCTGTGTCGTGCCTAGTGGGTAAAGCGGCCTGCCGCTCCAGCATCCCATATGGGCGCTGGTCGGTGTCCTGGCTGCTCCACTTTTGATCTGGCTCCCTGCTACATACCTGGGTGGCGGAGGATGGCTCGAGTGCTTGGACCCCTGTACCCATGTGGGAGACCCAGAGGAAACTCCTGGCTCCTGGCTTTGGTCTGGTCCCGCCCTGGCCACTGCAGTCATTTGGGGAGTGAACCAGTGGATGGAAGACCTCTTTGTCTCACGCTCTGTCTGTAACTCTGGCACTGCGCTGCTCTGGAGCAGTAGGGAGCTAAGGCAGCTTTCTGCTCTGCCTACCCTGCATTGTAGGCTATGCCCAGCCTCCTCATCCCTCCTACCTGGGGTGTGTGTGTGTGGTGTGCGTGGCAGCATTGCAGGGTCTCTCTTCACCCTCCCAAAGGAATATCTCCATTTCAGCTCATTTCAGGCAACGTCGTGGCCACAAGCTCATGCCCCTAGTAGATGCTGAAGTGTGGACCCATCAATCTTTTTTTTCCAGTCTCCCATGTGGGTGGCAGAAGCCCAATCACTTGGGCCACCCAGGGAGCTGCCTCCCAGGACGCCCATTAGCAGGAAGCTGGCGTGGGGGAGCAGAGCCAGGACTTGCACCCCTCTTTTTAACGGAGTGTAAAACGGAAGCTACCCCAGCTCTCAGTCCCCAACGCCCTCTGCTCACCCATCTCCCCTTCTCCACCTCCTCCCTCTGACCTGACTCCCTCTCCTCCCTCCCTCTCTTCCCTGCCTCACTGCCCCTGTGAATCAATCCACAGACTCGGCCCTCTCTCCCGCTATTCTGTCATCCATTCACCCAGAGCCTTGGGAGCCCTGGGCTCAGGGGCAATAGAGGGGCACACAAGGACACTCCCCACCCCGCCGTGGAGGCCAACAACCCAGTTTGCCTGTCTGCCACTTCACTTTCCCTGCCCCTCCTCCCCGGCCTCCATCGCCAGTGTCTGTGGCAGCAACTGGAGGGTGAGTAGGGACAAGCAGAGGGGGTCTGCACCCTACGCCTGCTGCTTGCGGCCCCTCGGGTTCACCCCAACCAGAAGGTGGGTCCCCAGGCTCAGTGGTGCTGGGGCCAGGAAGAGGGTGTCAGTGCGTGTGCATCCACGCGTGTGTACGCGCAGGTGTGAGTGTGTTCTGCCTGGCCAGCCTGGGGGACCTTGCCGCGCTGCCTCGGCCTGGCTGCAGGGGGCGCTGCGGGGTCAGCCGTGTGACTGAAGGCGGGGACAGCGCTCAGCACGGGCAGTGCCGCTCGGTTCTGCCGCACGCTGCTCTCACCGCCCCCGAGCCCAGAGCTCAGGAGACACCAGAGCCTGGAGATTCCCTAAGTCCCCTGATAAACGGGAGACCCCCCGCCCGAGACACAGTCCTGGGCTCACAGCTGCAGGAGGTCACGTCTGCCCGCCTTATTCCCGCTCTCATCACAACCCTGCAGCCCAGAGCCGCCTTGTGTCTGCGAGCCGGGGGCTCGTGGTTCCCAGGCTGGCCGGGGAGGGGAGCCGCTGCCTCCCGCACTGCCCGCGGCGCCGCTGGCCGCCTGACTGCCGGCTCCTCTCGCTGATCGCGGCTCTAGCTGGCTCAGATAGGCTTTCGATGAGGTGCATGCAGGAAACGAATTTCTTTCAGAAATGCAGCGGGCAGAGCCCTGAATACACGGAGTTTATGAAAACACCTATAATAAAGGCGTCTTTCCCGGACGGTTGGAGAATGTCTGCAGAATGAATGAGGGATGAAAGGAGGGGGCGGGGCGGGGAGGTGCCTGGGAGAGGCTGAACTTCAGTTATTTCGGTGTCTTAATCAAAAGAAAGGGGGGATGGGGCCGGCGCTGTGGCATAGCGGGTAAGGCCGTCGCCTGCAGTGCCGGCATCCTATATGGGCGCTGGTTCTAGTCCCGGCTGCTCCACTTCCGATCCAGCTCTCTGCTATGACATGGGAAAACAGTAGAAGATGGTCCAAGTCCTTGGGCCCCTGCACCCATGTGGGAGACCCGGAAGAAGCTCCTGGCATCAGATCAGCTCAATTCTGGCCATTGTGGCCATTTGGGGAGTGAACCAGTGGATGGAAGACTTTTATCTCTGTCTCTCCCTCTCTAACTCTGCCTTCCAAATAAAATCTTAAAAAAAAAAAAAAAAAAGTGTCTTGGGGCCACCTCAGGGGACAACGTTCCTTTACCTTTGCAGAAACCAAGAGGCTTCTCCATGGGCAGGGGTCTGTCGGCCCAGCTGATCTGCAAAGCAGGTGTCACCGAAAGCCCCGTGTGTTCTAAGCCCCTCCTGGGCTGCCCTCGGGAAGGCATCCCAGGCCCTGCCTGTGCGGGGAAAGGGGGCTGGGGCTCTGGGCAGCAGCTGCTGACTTAGCCCTGGGGGGTGAGGCAGGCTGAGCATGAAGGGGGGATGGTGTGGCCCACTGAGGATGCCCTGGTCTCGAGCCCTGGCAGTGCTGTGTGCACACCGACCTGCTGAGGCTTCCTGGGGCCCAGGCCTGGCTGCAGGGACCAGCCAGGAAGAGGGGACCATGGCACGGAGCCCAGCATGTGGGCAGAGGCAGTTTATGTATGGGGGGCTCCGCGGCGGCCTCTGCCTCGCCCTCCACGCGTGGCAGACCCGAGCCCCCGTCTGCTTTTGCCTTCTCTTCTCAGACACTGCCCTCGCCCCCTCTGCGTCTCTGCTGGGAGATACCTCGTTTTACTCCCAGGGCCGGCTCCCCACAGGCAGCCGGGGGTGGGGGGAGCCTCCCTCTCCCTCTGCTCCCTCCCCCACTTCCACAGCCCAGGCTGGTAAGACTGAGGCTGTCACTGTTGGGTCTGGTAGAAACAGCAAGCCCCGCTGTGCAGGGTGGGGAGCAGGCGGGAGGTGACCCCAGCAGCAATGAGACAGGGTCAGAAAGGCTGCTCCAGGTCTTTTCCATACGAAGTCTTAAAATTTATTTATTGGAGAGGCAGAGAAATACGGGGAGAGCTCCCATGGACTGCTTCACTCCCCCAGGGCCTGAGTGGAAGCCAGGAACTCATGTTGCCCACATGGGTGGCAAAGACCCAGTCGGGATCGGCTGCCTCCCAGGTGCATGGCGCAACTCCGCAAGGCGGAGAATTAGTCTATTCAGCCGCAGCGCTGGTCCTTAACCTTTCCCTAAAAAACTTTACTTACTTGAAAAAGCTATGGGAGTTGAGAATGAGAGACCAACACCCAGCAACGACAAAACTACAGAAGTAAGAACTAACGAAAAAGGCAAAACAATGTTCTATTAAGTATAGAAATAGTAGTTTCTTTTATTAAACCGCATAAAGTAGCCTTGCCGAAACAAGGCATCAAAAAATTGGGTTAAGACTCAGAATTGTTCCTCTCCACGGAAATCTTTAGTAAAAGGCGAAAGATTTATACGATCTGAAGAGAAACCAGAGTATGCACACCACCTCCAGAACGCACTGCTCGGGTACCGGGAACTCCTAGTTCATCGAGGATGACCGCCTGCCGTCAAGATCTTGTGGGCAAACATAAAGTTCTCTATGTCACTTTTAATGCTAGGCTCTAATTTCTACAGAATATTCCTGGAATAACTTTAAATCTTGCCCTTTTAAGCGCGCTCTCGCGCAATGCACTGTGGGTATGCAAACGAGCGGCGGCCCCGCCCCGTCTGCTCGGGAGCGGCTTCTTCCCGTAGTGCCGCTCGCCGCCTGCAGGTGGCGAGACTCGAGTCCGCCCCGCTTCGCGCGTCCTAAGTCTGAGTTTGCGTTATTCATGAAGACCGCTCTTGACTGAGAAAGACAAATGAGCAAATAAGCGATTGGCCCAGAACCCAGACTAGGCAAGGGCGTACAGAAAAGCGCGCAGGGAGCTTCCTCACCGCGCGGTGGCGTCTGCCCGTGCGTGGAGCCCCCGCCGCTCTCCTCAGCGGTCTGGGCCGCGGGCGGACGCCTGCCGCTTCCCGACGGCCACGCCGTCTCGGCACTGCGGCCACCCACAGAAAATGGCGCTAACAGGCGTTGCCTCGGCGCGGCGGGCGTCCGGGGCCCGGGCCCGCGAGCCTGGGCTCCGGAGGCGCCCGCGCCGGGTCCAGCTGACGGCCCCAGAGCCACAGCCGCGGGAGAGATGCGCGCGTGGGAGCAGCGTCCGCCCCCGCGGGGTTCCGGGCGGAGGGCGCGGGAGCCCGGCCTCCCGGGACTCGGCGGCTGCCCGCACACTGACCCTCCGCCCGCACACGACCTGGGGACCCTCTGGCCAAACACCGCCCCGCACACCGCCCTGCCGGCCCTCTCACCGCCCCGCCCCCGCACGCCGCCCCGCCTCCCCCACCGCCCCGCCCCCGCACGCCGCCCCGCCTCCCTGCCCCTCCCCCAAACACCGCCCCGCCCCCGCTCACTGACCCTCTGCCCGCACACCGCCCTGCTGCAGCCTCCGTGCCGGCCACACGGGGCGCTACATCCCGCCAGTGCCTGTTTCAGGTCCTGTAGTCAACTGTCGTCTCAAATCCTAAGAGTTTATATATATAAATAGCAAAGGCATTTACTAATTCTGCTACTCAGATCTCTGTTCCCCGGGGTCGGCCCTGTGGCGCAGCGGGTTCCATATCTGGCCTGCAGCGCCGGCATTCCATATGGGTGCCGGTTCGAGTTCCAACTGCTCCACTCCAGATCCAGCTCTGCTGTGGCCTGGGAAAGCGGTAGAAGATGGCCCAAGTCCTTGTGCCCCTGCACCAGTGTGGGAAGCCAGAAAGAACAGCGCAGCCAGTTGGGGAATGAACCATTGGACGGAAACCCCCGCCCCCACCTCTTCTTTCTCTGTGTAACTCTTTCAAGTAAATAAATAAATAGACTCGACGTTGTTAAAAAATACATAAATAAAAAAACCTCTATTTCCCTACAGATTTTTTTTTTGACAGGCAGAGCGGACAGTGAGAGACAGAGACAGAGAGAAAGATCTTCCTTTTGCCGTTGGTTCACCCCTCAAGGGCTGCCGCAGCTGGCGTGCTGCACTGATCTGAAGGTAGGAGCCAGGTGCTTCTCCTGGTCTCCCATGGGGTGCAGGGCCCAAGCACTTGGGCCATCCTCCACTGCACTCCCTGGCCACAGCAGAGAGCTGGCCTGGAAGAGGGGCAACTGGGACAGAATCCGGCGCCCCGACCGGGACTAGAACCCGGTGTGCCGGCGCCGCAAGGTGGAGGATTACCGGGGTGGGGGGGCTGTGTCGTAGCAGATAAAGCCACCGCCTGAAGTGCCAGCATCCCATATGGGGGCCGGTTTGAGACTCGGCTGCTCCACTTCCAATCCAGCTCCCTGGTATGGCCTGGAAAAGCAGTGGAAGATGGCCCAAGTCCTTGAGCCCCTGCACCCGTGTGGGAGACCTGGAAGAAGCTCCTGGCTCCTGGCTTCGGATCGGCACAGCCCTGGCTGTTGCAGTCATTTGGGGAGTGAACCAACGGATGAAAGACCTCTCTGCCTTTGCCTCTGCCTCTCTGTAACTCTACCATTCAAATAAATAAATAAGAGTTGGTAATGTCTTCAGTTACAAAAGAATTTGTTGCTCTTCCTCCTTCCCTCTCCAACAGATGCGAGCACATTTTGTGGACACTTGGTTGGGAGCCCTGGAGGTTGTCAGGGTGCGTGTGGGTGTGAGTGCAGGTGACATGGAAGCCCTTACTGGTGACATGAGGAAGGGCAGTGTGCAGAAGAGGTGTGGGGCAGGCGTCCCGGTGGATCCGGAGAACCCAGTGCTCACCGCCGCGCCTCTGCTTCGTGCCCAGGGCCCAGCCCAGCTTCCTAGTGGCCGTGCTCTGGTGCGTGGGTTCCTGCTTCGAGTGACAGAACCCGTGCAGCCTCTTGGCCTACGTGACGTCCTGTGCTGTCCACAAGGTGGCCACTCTTTAATGAGTACTTGAAATATAAGTAGTGCGTCTGAGGAGCTGACTTTGTAAATTGTATTTATTTTTAATTAAATTTAGTAGCCAGCACGGCAAGGGGCCAGCCTATGGGGCACGGCAAGGGGCCAGCCTATGGGGCAGTGAGATCCCGGATGTGGTTAGACTTCCTCTCCCAGGGCAGGTCAGGTGGGGGTCTGGTTCCTCCTCTCCCGCAGTTAGGACTGGGGGTGGCACTCTAGGTCACCCCGAAGTGTGCCACTTTGGCACACGGATTATTTTGAGCCAGTGACACCTGGATGACAGCAGATGCAAAAGGCTCGTGTTCTACCAGACAGCAGGAGACCCAACTCCAAAGAGAAAGCTGCCCTGTTCATCCCAGGAGGAAAAACATAGTGGGCACCAAAGGTGGGAGCTGAGGCTGAGAACTGTGTGCCAACGGACCCGGCTGAGACACCCCATCTCTTCCCCTAGTCTCCCCATGTGTTGGAGTTATTTTCCACCATTGCTACTCTTTGATCAACCCAGTAGATAAGCTCTTGGGGTTGCTAACTTTCCTATGGAGGTTCTCATGCACATGGGAGTCTATATGCTTCCTCCTGATACTCTCTTATGCCAGTGTAATTATCAGCCACAGACCCTTAAGGGGCAAAGGTAGTGTTTTGTCTCTTCTTCCAAGGTCGGGTATCTCTCGTTCCTCCCTCTGCTCTTTACTACCCACCGTCACCTCCGCCTGCTCCAGCAGACCCCAAGCGCACAGCTTGAGAACTCGGAGCGCAGAGACTTAAAGCAATGTGAGGAAGTCCTGGTGTGAGAGACAGCGGGAGCCGTGGCCCCGATCCACTGACTGGGACCTGCACCATCCAGAGGCCGTTTCCGCGTGTGGACAGGAGTCCTTTGGTGCTGGCCTCAACCCGAGAGGGAGGCAGCAGGCCGGAGTCATCCTGGGAGGAGGGGTGGGCAGGCGCAGTCCGCCTGTGGGGACCAGCCCCATCCGGGTGCTGGGGGTTCCGTGAAAGCGAGGAGAGCGCAGAGTGGCTGTTGACAGGTGCTGGTTACAGGGTTACTTGGAGGTGAGAGCAGCCCCCTTGATCGGTTCTCTGGGGTCATTCATCTTGTCACAAGCAGTGCCGTTGTGGGGGAGGGAAGGACTGAGGGGAAGACAGCACATCATAAACCCCACGCAACATCTCTAACTGAACAAGTCAACAGATGCACAATGTGGATAGCAAGAGTCAATATCGTGGCCAGTGCCGTGGCTCAACAGGCTAATCCTCTGCCTGCGGCACCGGCACACCGGGTTCTAGTCCTGGTCGGGGCGCCGGATTCTGTCCCAGTTGCCCCTCTTCCAGGCCAGCTCTCTGCTGTGGCCAGGGAGTGCAGTGGAGGATGGCCCAAGTGCTTGGGCCCTGCACCCCATGGGAGACCAGGAGAAGCACCTGGCTCCTGCCACCGGATCAGCACGGTGCGCCAGCCGCAGCGGCCATTGAAGGGTGAACCAACGGCAAAGGAAGACTTTTCTCTCTGTCTCTCTCACTGTCCACTCTGCCTGTAAAAAAAATTTAAAAAGGGGGAAAAAAAGAGTCAATATCGTAAGGGTTTTTATTAATGCAACTCCCCACCCCCCAATTCCAACCATCTTTTCTGGCTAATTATAAATTTTTTGAAAAGGCAAAGGGTCAAGAAAACCCAGGAAGTTTCTGAAAACAAAAAGCAGCAGCCGTGCTCAGCCCACAGGGGAGGATGTGCCCTGACCCTATAGCGTTAGGGTCCACAGCACCGGCTCGGGCAGCACTCGGAAGCCGCAGCCACGTCCTCACATTCACTCAGCTGTGGGTCGAAAACAGCTGAGAAAACTGAACATGTGCAGACTTCCTATTCCTTTGTCACCATCCCCTAAATAATGTATGTGACTACTGTTCTCACAGCATGTACGTCGCATTTATTAGTGATAGTGAGTAACAGACATGATTTAAAGTATACAGCGGGTTATGCACGGATCTATCACAAACACAACAGATTTCACAGAAGGGACGCGAGTATCCCTTGATTTTGGAAGCTTTGAAAGGTTCTGGATCCAGTTCCCCGACAGATACTGTGGGATGATTGCTGTCATGTGGGCCTGTGGAAGACACAGATCCACGGGTGTGGCAAAGCAGGAGTGACCATGGGGTGGCACTGTGGCGCAGCAGGTAAAGCCGCCGCCGGCAGGAACAGCATCTGGCAGATCCAGCTCCCTGCTAATGCAACTGGGGAAGCAGCAGAGGATGGCCAAGTGCTTGGGCTCCCACCACCCATGTGGGAAATGTAGATGAGCTCCTGGCTCTTGGCTTTGGCCTGGCCCAGCCCCAGCTGTTGTGGCTATTTGGGGAGCAAAGCAGCAGATGGAAGATTGTTCTCTCTCCTCCTTTCAAATAAAATAAATATTAAAAAAGGGTGTGGGGGGCCAGAACTGTGGTGTAGTAGATTAAGCATCCACCTCTGGTGCTGACATCCCATATGGGCGCTCGTTCAAGTCCTGACTGCTCCACTTCCTATCCAGCTCCCTGCTATGGCCTGGGAAAACAGTGGGAGATGGCCCAAGTGTTGGGCCCTTATACCCGAAAGAAACTCTTGGCTCTTGGCTCCTGGCATGAGATTGGCCCAGCTCCAGCTGTTGTCACCATTTGGTGAGTGAACCAGCAGATGGAAGATCTGTCTCTTCTCTCTGTAACTCTGGGAGGGAAACAAACAAACAAAAAAAAAACCTGTAGAGACAGCCTTTAAAATAAAATGAAGATACCTTAAAAAAAAAAAATTAAATAGCTAGCTCACTGACTAATAGCATTTTGGATTATTGTGCTATATGAATTACACTACTTTAAAATAAAATAAGGACCAGCACTGTGGCACAGCAGGTTAAAGCCCCGACCAGCAGCTCCAGCATCCCATATGGGCACCGGTTTAAGTCCTGGCTGTTCCACTTCCCATCCAGTTCCGTGCTAATGTGCCAGGGAAAGCAATGGAGGATAGCACCCATGTGGGAGACCCATAAGCTCCTGAGCAGCTCAGCTCCAGCCATTGCAGCTAGTTAGGGAGTAAACCAGCAGATGGAAAAGATGTAAAAAAAATAATAAATAATAAAAAATAAAAATGTAATCCTGTCTTTCAAATAAATAAGTCTTTAAGAATAAAACAAATTAGGCCAGCGCCTTGGCTCAACAGGCCAATCCTCCACCTTGTGGCACCGGCACACCGGATTCTGTCCTGGTTGGCCCTCTTCCAGGCCAGCTCTCTGCTATGGCCCAGGAGTGCAGTGGAGGATGGCCCAAGTGCTTGGGCCCTGCACCCCATGGGAGACCAGGAGAAGCACCTGGCTCCTGCCTTCAGATCAGGGTGCTGGCCATTGGAAAGGAAGACCTTTCTCTCTCTCTCACTGGCCACTCTGCCTGTGAAAAAAAAAAAAAGTAAATAAGACAAACTGGGGATGCCATCATATACAGGGATCAACTTTGGTCCAACAGGGTAATGAAAGGTACCTCTGCCTCTCCTCTATAAGCCTCCTATGAGAAGCCATACAGGAGAATGAACTAGGCATTCTACCTCCTAAAGCTCATCTTTTATTTAACAGTATAAATAGCCTTGCCAAGGCAAGGCCTCAAAAAATTGGGTTAAGACTCAGAATTGTTCCTCTCCACGGAAATCTTTAGTAAAAGGCGAAAGATTTATACGATCTGAAGAGAAACCAGAGTATAATTAATGGGACCTATAACCCACTTGTTATATAACTGCAACTCCTAGTACACTAATGGTTGCTATTTAGCCCAAGGGCTAGGACTGCAGAAGTATATATTAGAAGTCCTATAAATAATACTACCAGATTTTTAAAAGTTAACTAAGTAAGTAAACAGTGTTATCAAATTCTAAAAAGTTAAGTAAAAAACAAACACTTTTAAGCAAAAAAAAATCATTTGAACTAATTGCAATGCATGCTGGGTATGCAAATTACCCTAAATAGTCACCTTTTAGATTCCAGAAATAACTTAGGTATTGGGGGGGGCCACCTTGAAGGGGGCAAAACAGTGGTTTTCCCCTGAGATGTAAATTCTGTTCTGGTCACCCAGAGAGATTCCCCTTCTACCTATTTGTACACTGGGGCTCTGTCAGGAAAGGAGCCGCAGACTGGTGCCTCCTCACACGGGGCGCCATAAATGTTAGACAAAGAGAACAGAACAGAGGAGGCAGCGTATGAATTTACAGCCGGACCGCATTTATTCAGAGAAAATAAATTCATAGAGGTGGGTGACCAACTGCCCCTGTGCACACTGACAGAGCACGTGGCGGAAGGCCTGACCCCCAGGGGCCAGGTCTTTTAATATTTTAGGAGGTGGGCGTAGGGGACAGCAGGCGGAGGGG
Organism: Sylvilagus floridanus; assembly: GCA_949820135.1. Classification (NCBI taxonomy): domain Eukaryota; kingdom Metazoa; phylum Chordata; class Mammalia; order Lagomorpha; family Leporidae; genus Sylvilagus; species Sylvilagus floridanus. Next base: position 73,214,857 of record OX463239.1, on the reverse strand, counting down.
AATTCCTGGAACTGGTCTTTCAGGCGGCTGTGGGGGATGGGTATGAAGGCAGTAGGGTGTGAGACCCAATTGAAATATTCTACAGCAAGGAATACATTCCAGTGTTTATCTCTCTTGGGCAACAAGCAAGATGGCTCAGGCTCACGTCTTTGTTCCATCAATTTCTTTTCAAATAAAGTTTTTTTTTCTTTTTAAGATGTATTTATTTATTTGAGAGGCAGAGAGAGACAGAGGATATTCCCAGCTGGCCTTAACAGCCAGAGTTGGGCAAGGCTGAAGCCAGGAGCCAGGGAGTTGGGCCATCTTCCATTGCTTTCCCAGGCACATTAGCAGGGAGCTGGATCAGAAGTGGAGCAGCTGGGACTTGAACCGGTACCTGTATGAAATGCCAGTGTCTCCAGTCGGGGCTTTCCCTGCTACCACAATGCTGCCCTGCTAACGGGGCGATCTTGATTTAGCAATCATAAACTCTAATTTAAATTTTTTATATATTTTCATTTTATTTGAAAGTCAGAGAGATCATCCAACAGCTGGGCCACTCCTCAAATGCCTGGTTAGCCATGGCCAGGCTGGTAGCTCTCCACAAGGAGAGAAGGCCCACACTTTCGGGAATGGAGAGTCCCTACTGGCACTTCCCAGAACCAAAAGTCCTTGTCAAGGTCCCCGTGGGTGCCTAAAGGTCAACCAATGAGGATCAGACCTGCCTCAACCTTTAACCCCCATGCGCTGTATCTATAAAAGGAGCCCTCCCAACCTCTGTTGGGACTGGAACCTCGCCCAGGAGCAGAATTCCAATAAAAGCTTCTGAATTAATTGATTCATCTGACTGGGGAGATTTGTTATGTGCTGGACACCTCTCTGTTCCTTGATATCCCCTCAGGGAAAGCTAAAGCCCCAGATACCCACTCACCAGATGAGAGGCCACCTCACAAATGCTTACGGTATATTCTAACCACGGTGGGCACATTTTCCGGTTGGATAGAGGCTTCCCTACGACTGCAGAAACTCAGTACTACACATCATCCCACGATTTGGGCTGCCTACCTCTATCCAATCAGACATGGGACCAGCCTTTGTAACAGGGGTGGTACAACAATTTATACAAGCCCTCGGCACCACCGGGAGGTTACACATCCCATACTGCCCCGCATCCTCAGGTAAAGTCGACAAGGCAGAATGGCATGCTAAAAGACCAGCTTACTAAACTCTCTATCCGACTTCCGATGGGATGGCCACAGCTACGCCCGCTGGCCCTCACCAGGCTGTGGGCAGCTCCGCACAAGCCCCTGGGACTTAGCTCGTTCGAGCTCATGCATGGAAGACCGTTCCTTCTCAACCATTACCTACCGGTCCACACCCCGCCATTGGCCTCTTACCTCCGCTACTTCACCTTGCTTCATTCACTTCTCAGGGAACACGCTGACTGACATCTCCCATCCCCATCTGGTCATCACCTTCTGGTCCAGAGGTCCTGCCTCTCCAGCCGGGGGACTCCGTCCTACTCCGATCCTCCCAGCGCCAGCCACTCCATCCCCATTGGACAGGACCCCACGTCGTAATTCTCACCACTCCAACTGCAGCCAAACTACTGGGTCATGAGAACTGGTATCATATATCTCGCCTCAAGAGGGCACCTTCCCCTCCCCCAGAGCCGATGTCAGCCTGGACGGCCACTGCTCAGGGGCCTACCAAGCTTAAGTTTGTCCGTAATCCTAGTCCTCCTGGTCCTACCCCTGATTCCTAGGATCCTGGTCTCGGCTCAGTCCCTGCCCACAGGCTTGTGCTCCTCCCGCCTATCTTACTTTCCAGCACGTGTTATGAGAGAACGTCACCACAATTCCGATGTGCCTTCTTCGCTGGATTAGCAGCAATCCAGGGAACTGTCCACCGTGGTAGTTCACAGACGTGACTGCTTTGGCAAACCCCCCGGATCAAAGGTCTATATGACACCGACCACTCACTGGGGCTATAGTGACAGGGGAGGGCACCAGGACTTACATCGATGACAGGAGGTTGCCAGGGTTAAGGAAGTGCTCAAGGACCTGGGAGAAAATTTGTCACCAATAACCACTCAGTGGCGACCTTTACCACCTCTCCCACGGAGATCCAACCCACCTTGTCTCTCACACCCTGACTGGCTGTCGTATATCTCTTCTGTCTACCAGCTCCTCAACTCTTCTGATAGCTCTCTGGCTGACGGCTGCTGGATTTGTTCCACCCTGTAGCTTCCTTTACAACTATCGAAGTCCCGACAAATTCTACTCCTGGACCCATCAGTGAGACAACTTTTCCCTTACTTACTAATCTCCCTCACCCAAAAAACCTACACCAGTGCTTCAATCTAACCTCGTCATTATCTCCTGACCCACTATCCTGCAACGCTTTCTTCAACTCCACTCTCTGTGATTCCATGACCCCTATAAAGCCGGGAGATTGCTGAACTGGGGGTCACTTCCTCCAGTGTGGGAGCTCCCATTCCGCTGTCCACCGCCTAATGCAGCTGACATCTGTATTCCTGCAATTGTCCTCCCAGAGGTCTCCGTGGTGCCCCAAAACCAGTCTCTCCTGATACTGGTGCTGCAAAACACCTGTGCTAGAAGTGACATAATTATCCTTCCCTTTCTAGCGGTACTAGGTGTTCTAACGGGAGTGGGGACAGGAGTAGCTAGCTGGCATATCGTACTACCCAGATACAGCAACTGACAGACACCTTGAATGCAGAGGTACAAAATGTTGCAGCCTCCATTTTAAACCTGCAAGACCAGAGTGACTCCCTGGCTGATGCAGCCTTTCAAAACAGAAGGGCATTAGACCGCCTACTAGCAGAAAAAGGGGGAACATACATATTTCTAGGGCAACAGTGCTGCTGTCGAACCCTCGCCAGCAAGGGTCCAACGGAGTCACGACACGACCGCTGTTGATCGGTTCTCAAGGAACTTTTATTTAGAGCGACGGTAGAAAGCAAAGAAGAAGAAGAAACAGCAGAAACAGCAAACAGCAAAAGCAGTAGAAAAAAGCCCCGCAGCCCCTCTCCCAGTCCCTTATATATCCCCAGCCCCCTAGAGCAAGCAGTCCATAGCCATCAGTCCAGTCACATTAAAGGGCACGTTTAACTTCAGCTGGAAAATGTATCTTGTTCCATCCTGTTGTCTGAGGAAGTCTTGTGGTCAGCACTTCCCTGACTTGTCTTGCTCAGCAGGATGAAGCAGGTAAAATGTTTGCAATGAGGAGGTTCCCACAGGTGGCCAGCCTGTAGTTCCCCACAGCTCCCCCTTTATTGTATTGTATGGCATGGAATCGTGCCTGTCTTAGGTTCCCAGCGACGTGCCACCTGCTTACCCGTCATCGAGTCACTGGGAAGCATGTCCCAAGCTCTGTCTTAGGTTGCTAGGTGCACTCGCCGGTGATTACCCGTCAATGACTACCGTTCCATCATGCTAAGCCATGCTTCCTGCTGAGGGTCAGAACGTGTCATTGCAATCATGTTAAGATATGCTTCCTGCTGAGGGTCGGAGCATACTGCGAGCATAGTCTGCCGAGCAATTAGGTTAGTGCACTGCTGGGTCCTGATGATGTTTAAGATAATCTTACTGACCACAATAAAGCCAATGAGTAACAGCACAAACAGACCTCCAATGGCTACCCACTCTTTCACATTTGTCTTTGTACCTGAGATCCATTGTCCCATGATGGAAAAGGGAGACCAGATCTCTACCTGGGCTTTGGTTCTGTTTAGTACCCATATACCATGTCTCAACTCTTGTAACAATGTAGTAAAATTATTATTCCAAGAGGTGTTAATCATCAATCCTAGCTTGCGAGACTTATCAGCAAGCTCGGAATACTGCTCTACAGGAAAGGGTGAAACACAAACTGCTAAAGATTGGATCAAACAAGGGGCACGCATGACAGACGCCAAAAGGTCTAGTTCTCTTGCAGCACATCAACTCTTTGATTAACTACTAACAGACCAGTTTTAAGACTGTGATCTAATTGCTCCTGATGTTGAAGTGCCTGTGCTGTTTGCCCTGCGACATTATTTAACTGTTGTATTGAGTTGAGTCACTGCCATGGTAATTGCAGATGCACTGGTAACTACTGCCACTGTGATGGCCGTCACCATAGCTGCTGTAATCCCAAAATCCCTACGAGTGCGTAGAGCAACAGCAAAATCCTTGGGCCTGATTCTTACGGGAACAGGAATCCATGTAGGCACACGCATAACAATGCCTACGTTGCTGCCGTTCCAGCACTGTGTAAGATATCCAGTGTGACAATTAGTGGCGTTCATCCTATTACAAACATACCAAACGAATGGTGGTTCAACACAGGCCTGAGCTGTAATATTAGGTGCGACATGGCAATGTGTACTAACGTTTATCGCCCACGTACCATTGGACCAGGACCAATACCGTAAGAACAACAATGGGGAAAGATCAGTACAAGCTCCAGCTACATTACACACAACAATGGGATCCCACACATTGCCTGCGCTAGGAAGAGATTTCAAATTTAGCCAGCCTTGAAACCCTAACTCATGGGGTGTAAAAAATCCGGGTGCTAGCCAATGGTGGTTCTGGCCGCTCTGGCAGGTGGTAAAGTGTGGTGCAGAGGTGCTCACCCTCTCTCTGCATCCTGGTAACAAGCGAGTTAGAGGGGTCCTGGCAGCAGAGCCGCAGTCATAGCAGCGTGCGGGGATGGATCCAGATGAATATGCCACAAAAGTGCCATTTGCAGCACGGGGAAACATCAACTCGGTTAAAGTCTGATTAGTTAAGGTAATACAAGGGGTAGTATTCAATCCACTACTAATTTCAAAGCAAAAGGATCCCGGAAGGGAAACAGAAAAATTTAACTTTCCTTCTTGCCTAGGGGGTTTCTCTAAAGCGGACACTCCAAATTTAGATACATCAATATTATCTGCAAAAAATATCGGAAACAATGAAGATGAATTGGTCAATGGCATGGGCCAGGGCAGGGCCCTAAGTAGGCCCCAATATGTACCCTCATCATAACAAGCAACACTAACAACAATCATTGCAAGGCTTAACACTCTACACATGAGAAACATTTTGATATCTGACAAATACAGCTAAAGCGTGATTAATAATTACTCCTAAAATTCCTCCGATGCCAGCTAATAGCAAAAGTCCTTCACTCGTTTCCTCCTGTTGGCGAGTCTGTTATGCTCGTTGGATGTTGTCTGTCAGGGCTCTCCGCGAGAAGCCGGACTCTTCTTTCTGGCGTCCAGATGGGTTGTGAGGCTCCCTGTGGGAAGAAACAAACAGCGCCTCGCACCCTTCGCAATAAGGGAAACGGGCCTTTCCATTGGTTATCTTGCAGGTCCTTCCACATCATCCATTGAATTGGCTCCTTTTCAGCAGACTGAGAATGTATCTCTGCTGGGGTTTTGCCACATTTCTTTTTATTTAAAAAATTTATGGTGTATACTGCTAGGGCTAGAGCATCTTTGTTGGATACTGCATATTCTCCTATTCCCCCTTTTTGTTTATTAATTAAAGTTTTTTAAATATAAATGGGTTCTTTCTACAATGGCCTGACCTTGGGGATTGTAAGGAATGCCAGTAGAATGTTCAATGCCAAATTCTTTCAAAAACGTGGCAAAGCGAGCCGAAGTATATGCTGGGCCGTTATCGGTTTTAATAATTTTAGGTATGCCCCAAGTAGCAAAAGATTGTAAACAGTGCTGGATGTGCCCTGCCTCTAACTGCTGCTGAACTATGTCTCTTACCGCAGCCAATTTCTCCTGTGTAAGGGGCCACTGGGGTATCCACACTGGCTCGTTATCTAACCAGGTTAGTGGTGGTGGTGATGGCTGCTGCGCAGTGGCCCCTACAAAAAACCCAAACCCTGCTTGCCTCTATGCCCTCCAGGCTCAATGGGGTCCCTTATGCCCTGCTCGTCTTTTCCTAGCCCTCTGCCTGCATATCCCATTTTTTTCATCATTTTCCACCCCGGGGATAACTCAGTCTCATGTTCACTAGTCAACTGGATTCGGAGTTGTGTCAAAACATCCCTTCCCCATAAGGTGATAGGAATAGAACATACATAAGGTTGCACTTTACCAGTATTGCCCTCCTGATCTTGCCAGTCTAACACTTGCGCACTTCTGGATGGGGCGATGGCAGTGCCTAAGCCTACCAGGTTGTTATCCCCTTCTTGAAGTGGCCAAGAGGGAGGCCAGTCCTGCTCAGAGATGATACTAACATCTGCGCCCGTATCCAACAGCCCCTTAATCGGTTTCCCTTTGATGTTAAGAGTCCATAATGGAGGATCATCAAGAGTCATAGTAAGGGCCGCAAAATGTTCTCCCTGGGTTCCTCTGGCATCTAGCACAGGGCTTATCACTAGTAATTGAGCAACCGGCTGCAACGGTAGTAACTGTATGATTCCTTTAGTGGACTGCAACATTACTTTAAATTTCTTACAAGGCATTTGAATAATTCCGGTTATGACTACCAGTCCCTTTAAAGAGTTTGCAGCCTTTCCTATGGTAATGCCCAAGCCTTTGATATGGTCCATAGCCTCCTGGGGTTCTACATCTATGGCTTGGACTCCCATTTGTGGTGTTAATACTGTATAGTCGGTGGCTCGAAGCTCTGTGCAGTATATGCCTGTTGTTCTCCCTGAAACTGTCCTGTTCTTCCCATGGCCTGTCCTCTCACCCATTGAGTTTTCGGGCCCCTGGGTGCGGGGGCCCGCCACTCGTTTTTTGGAGGTGGCTGCCCTGAGCTTTTCGGATTGAGGGGTGGCCCTAGTGGATTGCCGGCTTTATCTAGCTTGGAATAACATTCATTTGCCCAGTGATTGCCTTTACCACACCGGGGGCAGAGTCCTGGCTGGCGTCCTGGCTGCTTTTGGGCCGTACATTCTTTTTTAAGATGACCTTCCTTCCCACATTTAAAACACTTACGTCCCGACCCACCATTATGTAACATTTTTGCCATGGTGACTGCTGCATGCGCCCCTGAGGCCACCTCATTCATGACATCCCTGCAGATTTTCAGAAAGGTAGGAATGCCTTTGTGCTGCCAGGGCCTTAGGGCCTCACGGCAGGTTTTGTTTGCTTGTTCATAAGCTAGCCTGCGTACTAGAGGCATGGCTTCTTCCATGGTCTCAAAGATATTTCCGGCAGCCTCCATCAATCTATTTACAAAATCGGCATAGGGCTCCGTTGGGCCTTGTGTAATTTTAGACAAACTGTGCCTAATTTCTCCCTTTTTAGGAACGATCTTCCAGGCCCTACGAGCCAATTCTCTTACTTGCATTAGGACTTCATTAGGGCATCGTGCTTGGGCGTTCTCATCACAAAAAACTCCTTCCCCATTTAGCATGTCCTCATTCCAGGCTGGCTGACCATTTTTTGCGTTTTCTGCTGCTTGAGTCTTAGCAAGCTCTCTATAGGCCGCAGCCCAAAGTAAGAAGTCCCCACCACCAAGCACAGCCTTTGCTAGGTTCCTCCAGTCATCAGGTATCAGTCCCTGGGTTCCTATATTGTCCAAAACTGCTTTGGTAAAATTAGCATGCGGTCCATAAAGCTGCACCGCCTGCTGCAGTTCCTTCAATAGCTTATGATCTAAGGGGGTCCATCCTCGGGTGCCTTGTGCATCTATTATCACTGGGAACACTTGGTCCACTCTATGGTAATCTTCCCACTTAGGGGGTGCACCGCGTGTTCTCACCACTCTGCCTCTGGTTCCTCCTACAGAAGTTTCCCTGTTCCCTGTCCCTTCCAGGGGGAATGGGTTCTCATTCGCATGGACCGTCTTAGTTAACGTGAGTGGTCGCCAATGCGATGGATCATTTAAAGTCATATTTGCCATTTTACAGTGGCACGGACAGTCCCTCGGAAAGAGTGGGTCTTCTGAGTATGGGGGTGCGGAAGGGAGGGGTCTCTCTTGATCCACACTCATCTGCGCCCTATCCTTCCTGTCCCAGTCCTGACTTCCACATTGGGATTCCCTCTGAGTTTCCTCCAATATCTCTGATCCCTCATCAAGGGATTCTGCTCTCTCTTCTGGATAGTTTTGAAGAGCCTGTTCAATCCACACCCTATAAGCCTCCGGCGATTTCCCCGCCGTTCTTAACTCTTTGCCTACCCTTTTCCACTTTCGTTCTTTCAGTTCACCATCGTCCATGAACCAGGACGACATGCTAGCAACTGTTCTTGTGAATAACCAAATAACGGCCGCTTTCACAGGCGTCCCCGTTGCTTTTAATAAGCGGCTTAGCAATACATTGGTCGTCGACGGAACATTTCCCATTTACACTTTTCCTTTTATAATTCACCCGCGGTTACAATCCTAGGCCTTTTACTTTACCCGCCTAGATTCCCGTGTATGCACGCTTAAATTTTCTTACCTGCTTCCAGCGACCAGCCTGACGATCCGAGTCACGGCACCACTTGTCGAACCCTCGCCAGCAAGGGTCCAACGGAGTCACGACACGACCGCTGTTGATCGGTTCTCAAGGAACTTTTATTTAGAGCGACAGTAGAAAGCAAAGAAGAAGAAGAAACAGCAGAAACAGCAAACAGCAAAAGCAGTAGAAAAAGCCCCGCAGCCCCTCTCCCAGTCCCTTATATATCCCCAGCCCCCTAGAGCAAGCAGTCCATAGCCATCAGTCCAGTCACATTAAAGGGCACGTTTAACTTCAGCTGGAAAATGTATCTTGTTCCATCCTGTTGTCTGAGGAAGTCTTGTGGTCAGCACTTCCCTGACTTGTCTTGCTCAGCAGGATGAAGCAGGTAAAATGTTTGCAATGAGGAGGTTCCCACAGGTGGCCAGCCTGTAGTTCCCCACATGCTGCTTTTTTACTGACAAATCTGGAGTGGTCAGAAACATGGCACAAGAACTTAAGCAACCATTGCCAAACAACAACAGGAGCGCCAGTGACAACAAGGATGGGATCTATTTTCCTCTTTTCTCCCTTGGGTAATCCCAACCCTGGGACCCATAATAACTGTAGGGATAATTGCAATGATCACTCCTTGTGCTCTCAGGCTCATAAAAGATCGAATCCATCATTTTATTTGAAAGAGAGAGAGAGATCATCCAACAGCTGGGCCACACCCACATGCCTATCATAGCCATGGCCAGGCCAGGTTGGAGCCAGAGGCCAAAACTCAACCTGGGTCCCCCATGTGGACGGCAGAGGCCCAAGTACTTGCTGGCTCCTAATGCAGGCACGAGCAGGCAGCTGGATTGGAAGTAGAGTAGTTCAGGATGTGAACCTGAAGTAGGCAGGCATACAGGTTAAAATTGGTTAGGTTTGTGAGCTGGAAGACCACACCTTCACCATGCCCCGTGACCTCACGCCCTACCTGATACCTTCACCACGCCCCTGTGGGACCTCATGCCCCTACCTGGCCACACCTGAGTGCCACCGGCCAATCACGTTAATTAACCATTCCCCTTCGGAAGTGGGTTAAAAGCCTGGCCTTTTCTTTTCCTTAGCCTCCAGCCAGGAGGGGGTTGGCTCTGTAGCCCTCCAGGGCCTGTGGCCTTCGGGCCACCTGCCCTAGGCTTCCTGGCCTGGATGCTCCTCCACGTGGCTGGTTCCTGGTGCTCAGTATGAACCTAGATTTACCTCTCTCTTAGATAAAGCGCTCACTCTCCCATGCATCTTTCTCAACAAATCAAAGCGTAAAACGTACCATGCTGCCTCGTTTATTTATGCCGGTAGTTAGAATTCTCCAAATATTAGGCAAGAACCCTCTCGGGCTTATTAACATTGGGGATTTATTAATAAGCATATGGTGATATCGTATGGCACCCCAAATTCTGGTAACATATGTGGCACCCCAGATGGCATTTCTGGGGAACTTTAAGGGGCCACATTTTTGTATATATTTTAGGGGGTTATTTCTGATATCAAACCAAGTACTCTGATACAAGGTGCAGGCATTCGAAGTGGTGCTTTGCCGCTGAGCCAAACACCTGCCCTGCCTTTTTTTTTAAAAAAAATTTTAATTAATTTCATTTGAAAGGCAGAAAGAGATGGAGACAGATCATCCAACTGCTAGTTCACGTCTCAAATTCCCACAAGAGCCAGAGCTGGTCAAGATGAAGCCAGAAGGTCTTCAGGTGGGTGGCAGGGACCTAAGTACTGAGCCACTGATGTAGGCGGGGAGGCAGCCAGCAAGGAGCTGAGGCCCCGCCCCCGCCCCGCCCCCTGCGTTGCCCAGCCCCTGCTTCCGGGAAAACTGCTGCTTGCAGAGGCTTTGCCACTTGGAAACGGTACCAGCTAAAAACATGGCTGCCAGCTGCATCCCTGTAACGACCTTTAGCAAATCATAAGGTCAACATAGGGGCTGGTGCTGTGGCATAGCGGGTAAAGCTACCGCCTGCAATGCCGGCATCCCTCACAGGTGCCGGTTCGAGTCCTGGCTTCTCCACTTTGGATCCAGCTCTCTGGAAGATCTCTCTCTCTCTCTCTCTCTCTCTCTGTAACTCTGCCTTTCAAATAAATAAATCTTTTTAAAAGTCAGTGTAATGAAATCATAGTGCTGACACACCCACTCCCATCATGCACCTGACACCATGACACTTCTGAGATTTCCAAAAGGGCCAGGAAATGGGCAGCGCTCAAGCCGGACCCTGAACTCCACCCTCTGTGAATATTCAATTAAGCCTCACCCAAGACACCACCTCCTGAGCCTGCAGAGCCTAGAGGGCCCTGAGCCTCACTTGGGCACGCCCACACTCCTGCCCTGTGTACTGGCACACCTGCTGCTTCCTGGAGAAGCCTGAGGAGCTGCCTTAGAGCCAGGAACATCACCAGAGACAGGCTTCTTCCTTCCCAAGTCTTATACTTGTACTGCCTGTTTTCAGTTTCAGTGAACTGGTTGGAAACTGGTAGAACTGAACTGAGTGGCCACAGTCAGCATCTTTCTCTTGCTTCTATCATAACTTCTGTGACCACCATTAAGTGTGAAGTCTGCTGTACACAGTGTTAGTGGACACAAGGTGTTAGCCATCACAAAGCACACCGAACACCGGAGTAAGGGAAAGGGTTTATTGGGGAAAACCCAGCAGACTGGAGGGGAGGGACGAAGAAGGGTAAGAGAGAGAAAGAGAGTATAAGAGAGAGAGAGAGACAGGAGAGGAGCTAGTGAGGAGAGAAGAGAGAGAAGAGAGACGGGAGGAGGAGAGGAGAGCAGGAGAGAAGAGCCAAAAGAAGAGAGAAGCCAAGAGAGAGCCACTATTCAGAAACAAGTCATTTTAAAATTTTGCCAGAGGGCAGGCAGGGAAGCAGGAGCATCCAATCCCATTAGGATGGGGGTGGAGATTGACACTGGTGGTTGGGCCACGTGGCTTCCAGCAATGGCAGCCAGCGGGCGGGGCGGGCAGGGTAGAGCTTAGGATGTAAATCAGGATGTAGATCGCACCATAGATAAAACTGCCCACCAGTTTCCTAACCCAAGGGATCGGTTCACTTGGGGGTGTTGCCAAGTACTGAGCCTCAGGCTTGTGCAGCTCCGAGGAAAGCTATGTTGACTCAATGAGCAAAGGAGACAGTGGAGAGGTACAGTTCCCTGAGGAGTCTGTCTCCCTGAGAAGCAGGTTTCTAGGGCTTTCATAGCAAGAGTTACAGGAAGTGACAAGGGGGAGCTGGATCCTGCTTGTAACACACATCCTTATGTTGTTCCGACAACTCACTCAGGGTCTTGCAAAGTCACCCAGCATTCCATATTGGAGCTTCCTGCTAATGTGCCTGGGAAGGCAGTAGATGTTGGCCCAACTACTTGGGCCCCTGCCACCCACACAGGAGACTAGGGTGGAGGTTCTCCTGGCTGTGGCCTGGCCCGGCTCTGGCTGTTGCTGCATTTGGAGAGTGAATCAGTAGATAGGAGATCTCTCTCCCTCTCTGTCACTCTGCATTTCAAATACATTTTTAAAACTTGAAGAAGGAGAAGAAGGAAAAGGAGAAGGAACAGCATACTCAATGGAAAGGCATTTAAAAGAATTCTTGAGGGGCTGGCGCTGTGGAGTAGCAGGTAAAAGCCTCCACCTGTAGTGTCGGCATCCCATATGGGCGCGAGAATGGCCCAAGTGTTTGGGTCCTCTGTACTCATGTGGGAGACCTGGAAGAAGCTTCTGGCTTCTGCCTGGCCCAGCCCCCACCATTGCACTAGCAAATGGAAGATCTCTCTGTCTTTCTCTGTAACTGACTTTCAAATAAATAAGTGCTGAGCCAGGTTGAAGCCAGGAGCTTCTTCTGGGTGCAGGGGCCCAAGTACTTGGCCCATCTTATGCTGCTTTCCCAGGCACATTAGCAGGGAGCTGGATCAGAAATGGAGCAGCCAGGACTGGAACCAGCATCCACGTGGGATGCCGGCACCACAGACAGCAGCCTCACCCAGTGCACCATATAGTGCCCCAAATACATAAATCTTAACATAAATATTTATTTGAATAAAAGAGAAGACACAAAGATCTCATCTGGTGGTTCACTCCCAAATGGCCGCAAAGACAGGGGCGAGGCCTGGGTGAAACCAGGGGCCTGGACTCCTCCAGGTCTCCCACATGTGTGGCAGGGCCCCAAGGACTTGAGGCTGCCTTTCCCTGCCTTCCCAGGCGCATTAGCAGGGTGGAGCTGGCAGGACTCTAACCAGAGCTTCGATATGGGCTGCCAGGCATCGCAGAGGGCATCTTTACCCACAGAGGTACTATGCCAGACTCAGGAATTTTTTTTAAACTTAAAAAAAAGATTTACTTATTTGAAAGGCAGAGCGAAAGTCTTCCGGAAGTACACTGGTCCGAAACCGGGAGCTTCCTTCAGGTCTCTCACTCGGGTGCAGGAGCCCGAGCATTTGCTGGGTCGGAAGTGAAGCAGCCTGCAGGTCACAGCTTCATACAGACCGCCGGCCCCGGGAAAGACACTTACCCAACCAACCGAGCATCTAAAACAGCCTACCTATGGTGCCGTTTTATACTATAGATGCCACCTAGTTACAAATTGCACACTAGCTAATATTAACCTAATAATGCTAGTACTCAGTGGGAAACCTGCAGTAAGTTCTACTTTTTAACTACATAAGATAGCCTTGCCGAGACAAGGCCTCAAAAAATTGGGTTAAGACTCAGAATTGTTCCTCTCCACGGAAATCTTTAGTAAAAGGCGAAAGATTTATACGATCTGAAGAGAAACCAGAGTATGCACAACACCTCCAGAACGCACTCCTCGGGTACCGGGAACTCCTAGTTCATCGAGGATGACCGCCTGCCGTCAAGATCTTGTGGGCAAACATAAAGTTCTCTATGTCACTTTTAATGCTAGGCTCTAATTTCTACAGAATATTCCTGGAATAACTTTAAATCTTGCCCTTTTAAGCGCGCTCTCGTGCAATGCACTGTGGGTATGCAAACGAGTGGCGGCCCCGCCCCGTCTGCTCGGGAGCGGAGCCTTCCCGTAGTGCCGCTCGCCGCCTGCAGGGGGCGCGCGGGAGGTCGTGGCGAGACTCGAGTCCGCCCCGCTTCGCGCGTCCTTAGTCTGAGTTTGCGTTCTTCATGAAGACCGCTCTCGGGAGACACAGGCGGCCACCCCCGTGGGAGACCCGCTGGAGTTCCGAACTTGGTGCTGGGGAAGTGAGCCGGGTGGGAAGTGTACAACTGAGTGGGATTTTAGGGTATTCACAGAGCTGTGAAATCCTCATCACAGCTGACTTCGGAATCTCTCGTCTTCCCCTCCCCCAGACAACTATGCCCAGGAGCATCCCCTCTGCCTGTCTGGACATGTCACACAACGGCGCTGGCGGCAGGTGGCCCCGTGTCCTGGCTGCAAGGGTTCCCCACGCTGTTTGGTGCTCTTTTGCTCCCTTGCTGTATTTCAGTGTTTGGGACCTAGGAGACCCACAGCGACACAAAGTCCACCCGCCCCTCCCTGGGCTTGGCTAGGAGTTAAGGGCTGGCAGGGGTGGGGGCCTTTTTCCTGCCAACAGCCATTTGGATATTTATAGCAACAGACACAAGCCATAAACAATTATCAGCTTAAAAGTTCGCTTCCCACAGGGGCCAGTGTTGCCACGCAGCAGGATAAGCCACGAGCAATTCTGGCATCCCATATGAACGCCAGCTCAGGTTCGAGTCCTGGCTGCTCCACTTCCCACCCAGCCACCTGGGCTTGGCCCAGCCCCGGCCATTGCAGTCTTTGGGGACTGAATCTTTGGCAGTGCCAGAACAAATGACTATACGACCCTTACATGGCCCAGGGGGGCGGCATTCCCCAGCTCTGGAGGGGACAGGAAGGGGGGGTGTCTCAGTCCTGTGCACTCTCTTCCTCTTGGGATGGGGAGTGTTTGCACTGGGGGTCTCTCCGGCTTCACTCTGAACGGGCCCAGGGCAGCTTTCACTGATTAACCCGCTGTGCTCCAGTGCCCCTGAGACTATTAAATGGCTTTGCCCCAGCCACCTCTGAGGCTGTCCCATGAGGCTGGGGTTCTGTGGGCCCCTCGGATGTGGGCAGAACGTCCTTCCCAAGCAGGCTGCCAGCTGTGGCTGGAGAGCTTGTTTCCAGACCCGTGGGCATCTCCCGTGTAGCTTCTTGCGCTGCACGGGTGACCTTGTGGTCTTAAACCATGCCTTCAAGTTAGTTGCAATCTTCCACCCAGAGCTAGTAGAGGAGGGAACTGAGCCCCTAAGGAGAATTGGGCTATCTCCAAGAGACACCTGCTCTCTCCATGAGCTCCAAGCCAATCAGCAAACCTATGTGAAACCCCCATCCAACAAGGACCCCCACAGAATGACCCAATAAAAGACAGTAATGCCTCAAAAACGCCGAACACTTCCTGAGAGCGAGAATCCCGATAGAGCGCTCCACCTGGTCTCCATCAAAGTTTCTGCTCCTTTGTAAATCGTTTCCTGCCTCCCCTCGGCAACCAGCTTTTCAAGGTACTATTATTTATTTATTTTTCAGGATGCCGCACATATTTATTACTGAACCAGCCCACTAATCCCCAAACACGTGGAGCCGTTGAGACAATGGTGCCGTCTCCAGCCGGCTGTGGTGGGGAAGGGAGTGACCGGGATCCAGCACACAGGTTCAAGTGCACTTCTTCACTGACCCAGCGTGGTTCTTCCCCAGGGTCTCATCTCGGAGTGAGACCTGATTTTGTTAACCAGTTTTCATCAGAATCCACTGGGACGATTGTTTTTGGATTTTTGGCCAGGAATCTCTCAATCCTGCAGGCTTAGGCAGCGAGAAGACTTGGGAACACTCATCACGGTGGCGGAGGGAAGGAGAAGGCTCTTTATTTATTTTTTAAAAATAATTTTCATTGTGCTCTCTTACAGTGGTAATCTACATTAAAAGATTCACAACAAATCACTCATGCCTGGTCTTTTTTAAACAATGATTTATTTTTATTTTTATTTTATTTTATTTTATTTTATTTTTATTTTATTTTTATTTTTTTTTTATTTTTGACAGGCAGAGTGGACAGTGAGAGAGAGAGAGACAGACAGAAAGGTCTTCCTTTTGCCGTTGGTTCACCCTCCAATGGCCGCTGCAGCCGGCGCACCGCGCTCGTCCGATGGCAGGAGCCAGGAGCCAGGTGCTTTTCCTGGTCTCCCCATGGGGTGCAGGGCCCAAGCACCTGGGCCATCCTCCACTGCACTCCCGGGCCACAGCAGAGGGCTGGCCTGGAAGAGGGGCAACCGGGACAGAATCCGGTGCCCCGACCGGGACTAGAACCTGGTGTGCCGGCGCCGCAAGGCGGAGGATTAGCCTGTTGAGCCACGGCGCCGGCCAGATTTATTTTTATTTATTTACAACTAAAAGTTACAGACAGAGAGGTTGGTCTTTCATCCACTGGTTCACTCCCGAAATGGCCACAATGGTCAGCGCTGGGCCAGGCTGAAGCCCGGAGCCAGAAGCCTCATCCGGGTCTCTCCCATGGGAGTGCATGGGCCCAATCTCTTGAGTCATCTTCTGCTGCATTTCCCAGGCCATAGCAGAGAGCTGGCTCTGCAGTGGGCACCCACATGGGATGCCGGCGCATTAGGAGAGAGCTGGCTCTGGAGTGGGCACCCTCATGGGACGCCGGCGCGTTAGCAGAGCTGGCTCTGCAGTGGGCGCCCACATGGGACGCCGGCGCGTTAGCAGAGAGCTGGCTCTGCAGTGGGCGCCCACATGGGACGCCGGCGCGTTAGCAGAGCTGGCTCTGCAGTGGGCGCCCACATGGGACGCCGGCGCGTTAGCAGAGAGCTGGCTCTGCAGTGGGCGCCCACATGGGACGCCGGCGCGTTAGCAGAGCTGGCTCTGCAGTGGGCGCCCACATGGGACGCCGGCGCGTTAGCAGAGCTGGCTCTGGAGTGGGCGCCCACATGGGACGCTGGTGCTGCAGGTGGCAGCTTTTCCTGCTGCACCCCAACACCAGCCCTTCGTGCCTACTCTGTAGACTGTCCCCTGGTTTTGTCTGTTGTGGCTTGCTCCCAGAGCCACAGCTGCAAGAGAGAGATCTGAGTGCTGAAGCAGCATCCAGCGTTTTCAGATTCTGCAGCCGGAAGGCTGTGCTGGGGAGCGGTGTAAACCAGTCCTCAGACTGTTCCTACTCCCAGAATGACTTTCTGTCTGTTGCAGCCTCTATGCTGGCCACAAGGAGGCGCTGCTTCTCTTTAGTGCTCTGTTCCGGCCACAAGGCCACCTGTTCAGGTCATGCAGTCAAATGCGTTGTTCTCTCAGTCCTAAAAGAATTTTGAAAACTTATGTCCCTCTAGAACATTAGAAAAAAAAGGGGGGGGGGCCGGCGGCGCCGCGGCTCAATAGGCTAATCCTCCTCCTGTGGCTCCGGCACACCGAGTTCTAGTCTTGGTTAGGGCGCTGGATTCTGTCCCGGTTGCCCCTCTTCCAGGCCAGCTCTCTGCTGTGGCCCGGGAGTGCAGTGGAGGATGGCCCAAGTCCTTGGGCCCTGCACCCCATGGGAGACCAGGAGAAGCACCTGGCTCCTGGCTTCGGATCAGGGCGGGTGCGCCAGCCGCAGCGGCCATTGCGGGGTGAACCAACGGAAAAGGAAGACCTTTCTCTCCGTCTCTCTCTCACTGTCCACTCTGCCTGTCAAAAAAAAAAAAAAAAAGAAAAGAAAAGAAAAAAAGAAAAAAAAGAAAAGAAAAGAAAGAAAGAAAGAAAGGAAGGAAGGAAGGAAGGAAGGAAGGAAAAAAAACATCGGGGCCGACGCTGTGGCTAGCGGGTAAAGCCACCACTTTGATGCCGGCATCCCATATGTGTGCTGGTTTGAGCCCTGGCCCCTGGCTCCTGGCTCCTGGCTTCAGTCTGGTACAGTGCAGGCTTTTGCAGACAGAGAGAGTTTCTTTCATCACTCCCCAAATGGCCGCAGCGGCCGGAGCTGGGGTGATCTGAAGCCAGGAGCTTCTTCCAGGTCTCCTACAAGGGTGCAGGGGCCCAAGCACTTGGGCCATCTTCTGCTGCTTCTCCAGGCGTATTAGCAAGGAGCTGAATCAGAAGTGGAGCATCCAGACATGAACCAGCGGCTTAGCCTACTATGCCACAGCTCCAGTCTAATAAATAAACATTTTTAAAAATCGTTTGTATCTACAGGCACATTTCCCATCCAGCACCCTGCTTATGCTCCTGGAAACACAGCTCACCATTCACATAGGAGAAACAGATGAGCTCTAGCTTCAGCCTGAGATGGCTGTTATGGCCATTTCTAGTGGTAGAAGATCACTTTCTCTGTGTCACTCTGCCCTTACCCAGTCCTGCTTTTACGCTTTAAGTACATGCTTGTTAGTAGCTATTGACACAACTCTGTTGAGAATTCTCAGGTGAGCAGCTGGGACAGCACATGGGCAGGGCCACCTTGCTCACAAGCAATAGGAAATGACACCAGCTCTATCACTTAGCCAGAAGTCTTAACCAGAGCAAGACCCCAAGGAATTTGTTTAAACACTCATAGCTGTATCTCTGTACAGAAGTCTTTTGTAAAAGATAAAGGATTTATACACTTTGAAAATAAATTAGAGTATGGCCAGTAGGGCTTATAATTTGTTCCTTGTATGACTGCAACTCCTATTTCTCAAATGATGGGTACTTAGCCCAAAGAATAATGCTTGCGTCAGTATATCTAAGAATACTGTAAGTAATGGTAGCAAATTTTAAAAATTCAAATAATACATTTATTTTTACATGAAACCACTTGAACTAGTTGCAATGCATTATGGGTATGCAAATGAGCCTGAATATTTGCCCTTTAGACTCTGGAAATATCTTGGTTCTTTGGGGCCACATTACTGGAGTGAAGTGGAGGTGTTCTCCTCTGGGACTTAAACTCCCTTCTGGTCACCTGGAGGCTTTCCCATTTTACCTGTTGGTACATTGGGATTTTGATTATGATTTCTTGAAAAAGGGGCTTTTCAATGGATGGAAGATATCTCTCTCTCCCTCTTTCTCTGTAACTCTGCCTTTCAAATATATATATATATACTTATATATTTATATATATATTTATATATTTATATATATATTTATATATTTATATGTATATGTACATATATACTTGAAGACTTACTTATTTTAGAGAAAGAGTTATAGAGAGAGAGAGGGAGGGAGAGAGAGAGAGGTCTTCCATCTGCTGGTTCACTCTCCAAATGGCGGCTGCAAGGGCCGAAGCTGAGCTGATCGGAGGCCAGGAGCCAGGAGCTTCTTCCGGGTCGCCCACATGGGTACAGGAACCCAAGCATTTGAGCCATATTCCACTGCTTTCCCAGGCCATAGCAGAGAGCTGGATCCAAAGTGGAGCAACCGGGACACAAACTGGCGCCCATATGGGATGCTGGTGCCACAGGTGGAGGCTTAGCCTACTATACCACAGCACCGGCTCCGATACATAAATGTTTTTAAAAAACATATTTAAACTTAAGAACAAAAACTTTTGATTCAATTTTGTATTATATCTTCACCATGTGATATTATATATTCATGAAGACTTTATATTTCCCCTTTACTAGTCTACTTTTATGTCTTTCAAAATAGTTTTATAATTTAAAAAAAAATTTTGTTAGATTTGTTTTACTCCTAATATAGTATGTGTGGCTAGTACAGATTTCCAAAGTTATAATTTATTTATTTGAAAGACAGAGAGAGACAGAGATCTTCCATCTCTGGTTCACTCCCCAAATGTCTACATAGGCCAGACCAAAGCCGGGAGCCAAGAACTCCATTCAGGCTTCCCATGTGGGTGACAAGGACCCAGGAACTTGGGCATCACCTCTGCCTCCCAGGTGCACAGCTGCAGGAAGCTGGCTCAGAAGCTGGGACTTGAACCAGGAACTCCAGTGTGGGATGTGGGGTCCCAGGAGGCACTTAAGCTGCTGTGCCAAATGCCTGCCCCATTAAAAAAATTTTTTTTAATTATTTTCATTTTATTTGCAAGGCAGAGAGACAGAGATAGATGGAGAGAGATCTAGTTGCTGGTTCACTCCCTGAATGCCCACAACAGCCAGGGCTGACCAGGCTAAAGCCAGCAGGTGGGATCTCCATCCGCATTTCGTATGGGCAGCAAGGGACCCAAGTACTTGAGCCACTAATGCGGCCAGAGAAGTCACTAACCTCTCCAGGTCACCAGCCTCGCCCTGCAGCCTCACCGTCACCCCTTCTGGGCACTGGGAAACAGAAACTTCCAGCGGTTTCACCGCTTAGAACCGATACCATCAGGCCCCCTACCTTGGCTTAGAGTCCCTGCCCGTCTTTGGATAGCAGGAAAATTAACTCACTGAGTTGGGGGAGTGGTGGTGAAGCCAGCTGTGGGAAATATCCTCGTCTCCCCATACAAGGAAGTGCAGCCAAAGCGAGACTTTATTATTGGCCTTGTGAGCAGACACACGGGAGCCGTTACAGCAAGCGGCTTCCACCCTAGCACACAGGTCCCCCCGGCTGCGTACTGCGGGGGTACAATCTTCCTGGACATTGCCCAGGTTACTAAGATACCTTCCTCCTTCCCTCTGTGTCCTTCGATTTCCTCTTGGCTACTCCCTAACATCCTGTTTGCCTGGTTAAGTTTTGCTGCATCTGCAAGTCAGCTAACTTAACTTTCCATTTAAACTTTTTTATTAATGAAGAGAACAGATTTCACACATTTCATAGGTAGTTCTAGGAAGATAACCATGCGTCTCTCCCTCCCCTTTTCCCTCCCTCAATCTCCTTCCTTCCTTCCTTTTTTTTCGTTTAATTTTTGCAAAAACATAAGTCTAATCCACTCAATAATCACGGGTTTAATTCACCACCAACCATAATATTCAACAGGTAAGAAGTAGGAAGAGCAGACATCCTCAGGACCATTCTGTGTTGA
This sequence comes from Sylvilagus floridanus, assembly GCA_949820135.1. Classification (NCBI taxonomy): domain Eukaryota; kingdom Metazoa; phylum Chordata; class Mammalia; order Lagomorpha; family Leporidae; genus Sylvilagus; species Sylvilagus floridanus. The sequence goes on along the minus strand of OX463239.1, from coordinate 73,194,531 downwards.
AAATGGACAACCAGACATTTTCTTACAAATCTGTCCTATTTATTTACTTATAAACTTCAGGCTTTTAAAAAAATATTTATTTATTTAGTTGAGAGACAGAGTTACAGAGAAGCAGAGGCAGAGAGAGAGACAGAGAGAGATCTTCTATCCACTGGTTCACTCCCCAGATGGCTGTGATGGCCAGACTGCGCTGATCCAAAGCCAGGAGCCAGGAACTTCTTCCAGGTTTTCCACGCAGGTGCGAGGGCCCAAGGACGTGGGCCATCCTCCTCTGCTTTTCCAGGCCATAGCAGAGAGCTGGATCGGAAGTGGAGCAGCCAGGACTTGAACTGGCGCCCATATGGGAAGCTGGCACTGCAGGTGGCGGCTTTACCTGCTACACAACGGCGCGGCCCCCCTGTCCTCTTTATTTTTACACTCTTTGGTCCCATTTCCAGTTTTATTTTTGTTCTCAAATTGTTATCCTCCCATTTTCCGAAGGACCCTCTAGCCAACCTGTAAGTAAGTGGTCATCAATTCCAGCATTTGAAAATCACACCTGGAGTGACAGCACGGAGCTGACCAGCCTGGCCCTGTGGGGCGTCCCAAGCACATCGGGTACCCATATTCAGTGTCCCTTCCCACTTTCCCCCGCCAGCAGCCCATCCCACCTCCCCCAGCCAAGTTCCACGGCCTCAGTCAGGGTAGGGGATGCGCAGAGGGAGGGGCTGGAATTCTTTTTAGAGTCACTTTCAAGGGTCCTTTAGACTCACACACTTCCCACTGGTCCCCTTGGCTTTGCCCCAGTCCTTTAACCTGAGTATAATGAGTCCACCCTTTCTCTACTGTCTGTACGGCTGTCTCAGTGGTCAGGAGCACCTGGTAGGGGCCCTCCCAGCACGGCTGGAGTCTGTCTTCCTTCGAGGTCTTTATCAGCACCAGGTCGCCGGGCTCAAAGTGGTGAACCAGGAACTCGAGAGGTGGAGGCTGGGCAAGGAGTCCTTTTAACCTTAGGGATGATAAAGCAGAGGATGAGGCTGGTACACAGCTCCTTGGAGACTGATGCTTGGTTTCCAGGGTAGGGAGGGCTGCAGTCCTACCCAAGGGAGCCCAGATAGCAGTTCCCAGGGGGACAGTGCCACCTCCCTTCTCAGAGCCGCTCTAATCCTAAGGAGTGCTACTGGGATGCATTTGGTCCGAGGTAGCTTAGTTTCCAAGGAGAGTTGAGCCACCTGCTCTTCAGGTGTTTAGTCATCTTTCTACCTTTCCTGCAGAGAAAGGATGCCGGGAAGGTGGTAGTCCCAGTTAATACCCAAGCTTTCCCATAAGCCCCTTCAGTGTCATTGATGTAAAGTGACTTCTGTTGTCTGAACCAACAGTCTCTACGAGGCCAAATCCAGGTATAATTTGCTCTAAGGTGATTTTGATGACATTTTCAGTGGAGGCGGTTGTGAATGAGAAAGCTCCCACCCAGCCGGAAGAATGATGTACAATCCTGGGCTCCCCACGGCTGAGGCATTTCTGTAGTACACCTGAACACTGAAACGGCCCTCACCCAGGAGGCCTTCCTCCTGCCGTGTTTTCTAATTACCTTCTTATTTATCCTCTGACATGTGACACAACCTCCATACACCTGCTTAGCCATGGTGTAGATGCCCACACCCCCACAGTGTCCACGTGTTGCATCACACGAAGCCTGGGAACCCCACCAGCTCCCTTTCTGCAGCATAGACATCGGTCCCCTTGTCACAGGTTTACGTATTTCCCAATTCTGGGTGGTTCCTCTCTTTCCTCCGTAGTGCACTAGGGATGTGCGGGATTAGATCGAATGATTTTTTAAAAAGATTTATTTATTTATTTGAAGGTCAGAGTTACACACACACACACACACACTTCCCACTGGTCCCCTTGGCTTTGCCCCAGTCCTTTAACCTGGGAGGCCACAACGGCCGGGGCTGTGCCAATCTGAAGCCAGCAGCCAGGAACCTCCTGAGTCTCCCAGGAGGGTGCAGGGGCCCAAGGACTTGGACCATCTTCCACTGCCCTCCCAGGCCATAGCAGAGAGCTGGATTGGAAGTGGAGCAGCCGGGACTCAAACCAGCACCCATATGGGATGCCAGTGCTTCAGGCCAGAGCGTTAACCCGCTGCACCACAGCGCCGGCCCCAGATTGAATGATGTAATTCCTTCTTTTAGGGAGCTTTGCTTAGCAGCTTCCTGCGCAACCCTGTTTCCTATGCCTTCCATAGAATTTCCCTTTGATGGCCATTTCCCGGAACTACAGCCACTTCTGCAGGAAGTAAGAGGCTTCTAGAACTTGTGTTACTAATTCTCCACGTGCAGTTCCTTTCCTCTACTATTTATAAGGCCCCTCCCTGTCCAGACTTTCCCACAAGTATGTACGACCTCGTAGGCAAGTTTAGAATCCATGTGTGTAGGACCTCAGCCCTCGAGGAGATTTTGAGCTTGATGGAGAGCCTTCAATTCACAGGCTGGGCCACCCAATTGTTAGGCAATCGTCCACCCTCGCCTAAGGATTGACTGTTACCACCGATGACAGCATAACCGTGTGTCTCTCTCCCTCTGTTCCTTGGGACGAACCATCCACGAACAATCTCACCCCGTTGCGTGGTGGGGCTTCCCTGGGATCAGGCCTGGCCCTAGTCTTGTGTCCTAAGAGTTGTGGGCTGACGGTTCTTCGCTGGCCTTTCCTTTCCACAGGAAGCCATTGCATCCATGTGTCTGCTGTCCTACTGCCTGGATGTCTTCCGGAGACCATGGAAGGGGGTCGGGTCTTTTGAGCCCAAGAGTCAGTCTACAATCTGCCGTTCTGCCCTAACTGGCCATCTCAAAAGCTTTCTGAGTTTTTTTGTTTTGGCAAAGGCAGATTCACCATTCCTGATATCCCCACTGGGTTGATTTTTTGCTGTTCTTCACTAAGTAAGGGTCCCACGTGTTTTGCCCTTTTCTACAAACTGCGGTTGACTTTTGGAGACGTGTAAAGCCTTTCTTTCCCAAAAAGTTAAGCAAGTTTACGGTGGTCTCTGACACTTCACGCCTCTCTTTCCCAAGATTAGAAGATCATCTACATATTGTGGAAGGTCTGAACTCTCCCAAGACTTTTTCTAACACTTGGCCAAATATATCTGGGGCTTCTGCACAGTCCAGTGGTAGTGTTTTCTTCCACTTTCAGGATTTTCCCACTAAAAACCAAGAAGTTCTCTGCTTCCCTGGTTGGAGGGACAAGCCCAAAATGCAGCTTTTAAACCCACCATACTAAACTGTGTCCACATGGGATCTAACCAAGGAGGGTGTAAAGACTTGGCAATGAGGCCGGCGCTGTGGCACAGGGGGTTAGTGCCCTGGCCTAAAGCACCAGCATCCCATGTGGGCGCCGGTTCGAGATCCAGCTGCTCCACTTCCAGTCCAGCTCTCTGTTGTGGCCTGGGAAAGCAGTAGAAGATGGCCCAGGTCCTTGGGCCCCTGCACCCACATGGGAGACCTAGAAAAAGCTCCTGGCTTCGGGTCTGCACAGTTCTGACTGTTGCAGCCAATTGGGAAGTGAGCCATTGGTTGGAGGACCTCTCTCTCTCTCTCTTTCTGCCTCTCCTCTCTCTGTGTAACTCTGACTTTCAAATAAATAAATAAAATCTTAAAAAAAAAACTACTTGGCATATGGGGTGACGGGTCTGATTTATACCTCGCTCAGCCATACTTGCAGACCAATCTTTCCCTCTTCCTCCTCAGTTAGGGTACCCATTAGTCCTTGCATTTGTTCCTCATCCACTCTGATCTTAAACCCAATCTCACAATCAGGTCTCAGCCCAGATTAATTCCTGCCTCATGTCCATATGAAAGTGATCCCTCAATTTGTTCTGATCCTAGTCTTTTTAGCAGTTTTGGAAACTTTACCCCCGACACTGCCAATTTTTCCCTGAAGAATTCTGTGCCCTTTGGTCGATGTGTCAGGGAAGAAGGAGCAGCTCCAGGGCCAACCAGAAGCAGTGTCTCTGCCCCTTCAGGGCCCAGCATGAAGTTATCCAGGTTCCCGGTGGGACCCACTCAGAAGCAACCCCTGACCCCCTCCCCTTCATCAGAAGTCACCAGGGGGGTTACCTTTTCTTCTCTCTTCCATCCTGGACACTCTCTCTTGAAACGTCCTGTCTCTCCACACCTGCCACATCCAGCTGCCCTCCCTATTCCCCCACCCTCAGCCATTTGTTGAACGTCAGGATTTCCCCATCTTTTGAAGGAGGGATGCATTTATTTGAAAGTTAGAATTACAGGGAGAGGGAGAGGTGTTGGGGGGAAGGAGAGCGGGAGGGGGGAGGGATCTTCCATTCAGTGATTCACTCCCCAGATGGCCACAATGGCTGGGGCTGGGCCGGAACCAAGCCAGGACCCAGGAGCTTTATCCAGGTCCCCGACATGGGCGGCAGGAGCCCAAATCCTTGGGCCATCTTTCACTGCTTTTCCCAGGCCATTAGCAAGGCACTGAATTAGCAGTGGAGCAGCCAGGACACAAACCAGCACCCATACAGGATACAGACGCCCCAGGCAGTGGCTTTACCTTCTACACCATCACACTGGCTAGAGAGGGGGATTCTTACCCAATCCTTTCTTTTAATCTCTTCTATGGTGGAAATGATAACTTTTACTTTTTGTTTTTAGCTGAACTTAGGCCAAAAGACTGAGGGTTCACAAATCAGGTTTTTAGGCCAAACACAGCAGCAATACTTAACCATTTTTTGCTTTTCTTTGTTTCTGGTCTGAGTGGTGACCCCCCCCCCCCCAAGACACCAGCATTCTCCCCAGTGGACTCTGGGGGATGTCAGAGCCTCTTCACCGCCCTGCCCTCCGGGTCTAGAATTCTGATTTCCCATTTTTGACTCAACTCTGACTTTCCCTGCGTGCTCAATCTGCCATAACAGAGACTTCCTGCACACCACCCCAAGTCTTCCTGTGAGCTCAACCCCCAGCAGCAGAGGTTTCTTGCACACCCCAGGACCCAGTTCGTCCATCTCTGGCCATTTCCCACGCAAGAGAATGAGACCGTGGGTCAGGACTCTGCACTCACTTCTTATCTTAGACACACACACACTCACTCAGCCTCCAAAAATACCCAACCACCAAGGCGGTGCTTAGAGTCCAACTTTTCCTACCTTGGCTCTTGCACGAGGTTGCTTGCTTCCTGCGCTGCCTCCGTGTGCAACTCTGTGTCCCTGCCACTGTCTTCTGAATGGCAGTCTTGAGCTTTTCTGTGCGGGGATGCGGCACCCAGAATCGGGTGGGGTGCATCTCCCTCTGTGCCAGAATCCCCCTCCATGCAGGCCCAGAGATCCTGGATGAGCCCCAAGTTTGTGGGAAATATCCTCACCTAGGCACTCAAGAGAGGGACTCAGACTTAGGAAGTGCTGTGAAAAGTGAGACTTTATTACCTGTCTTGTAAGATCAGGTATCTGATGAGCAGGCACACCTGGCGCAGTTACAACAACCAACTTTTATCCTAGGTCCCTCCCCCGGCTCCTCATTGGCTGAGTACTATAGGGTGTACAGTCTTCTCGGAGGTCGTCCAAGTTACAGAATGACTGCCCTCCTCCCTTCTCTGGCCTTTGATTTCCTCCATAACATCTTGCTTGCCTGGTGAGTCTGGTAACGTCTGCAAGTTAGCTCATAGTAGTTTTCCATCCTGTGTTGTAAATGGCCCACCAGACACTTTGTTACAGCAGCCCTAGGAGATTCTCATCAGCAGACGCATGATGTCACCTGCTTCTCCACAGATGACACCTTGAGGGCTGGTATTGTCTCCAGGGGTTTTGTTCAAGAGAATGGCAGGCTAGGGGCAGAAAGTAACTCCCACCTGCATGTAGCCCCGGGACTGAAGCCCACGTGGCCATCATTAAATTCCCTGGGGAGCATGGCCATGAGCATCACCGACTAGCCTGGAGTTTGGATGTGCATTGCCCATCTTCAGTCTATAAGAACCTTTACCTTTTACCCCTCGGAGGGCCCGGAAATGAAGCAATAGCTGCCTGGCTCCTTCCTTTGTGCTTGGCAAATACACACCTCCTCTCTTCTACCTCCCTGATGCCAGCGATTGGCTTTCTGCTTGTCGGATGAGCGGACCCAGGTTTGGGGGTTCTGTAATAACTCCTCCAACTAGTTCTGGAGATTTGTTCTAGAACAGAACCAGCACCAGCTAAAAACAACCAACAGGGCTGCTGGCTATGTCCCCATGAAGATCTTTAGCTAATTATATGCTCATTATAATAAAATTACCGCAGACTTCTGATATTTTCAAAATAGGGCAAGGGCGAGGGGGGGGGAGAAAATGGGCAGTACTTAGGCCCTACCCCTAGCTCTACCCTCTCTGAATATTCAATGAATGGGCGTCACCCAAGACACCTCCAGATCACATAGAGATGGCCCTGAACGTTGCGGAGTGCAGCTCTCTTGAGCATACCCACACCCCTTACTGAGTGTGGTTATATTTTACACGTAAACAAATCTTGTTTCTCTGCTGACTTTTGCCTACAAGTCGTCCTGGAATTCTTTCCCAGCCACCCCCATGACACCATCACCTGCTCCCTCCTGGAGTGCTCATCAGCAGGAAACTGGATTGATTGCAAGCACACTAGCCAGGACTGGACCAGACACTCTGATATGGGCTATCACGTGAGCGTGACAAGCTTCGTTCCAAGTCCTAATTTGTACTGTTTTTCCGGTTGCAGTTGGAAACTCTGGTAGAGACACTGAACACAGTGAAGACAGCAGGCATCTTGTCCTTGTTCTATCATAGCTTTTATGAGCCCCATTAAGTGTGAAGTTTGCTGTAGACACGTTTGCCAAGTAATCAGCCTCAAGTGGGAGTTGCTCAAAAGGAAAGCTGTATTTACTTGCAATGAGTAAAGGAGACAGTAGGAAGGTACAGTTCCCCAAGGAATCTGTACTGGGGAGAAGCAGGTTTCTAGGGCATGTTCAGGATGTAGACAGGGGAGCAGGGGGCTGGTGCTGTGGCATAATGGGTAAAGCTGCTGCCTGCAGTGCCAGCATCCCAGATGGGCACCTGTATGAGTCCCGGCTGCTCCACTTCCTATCCATCGCCCTACCATGGCCTGGGAAAGCAGTAGAAGATGGGCCAAGTCCTTGGGTCCCTGCACCCATATACGGGAGACCCAGAAGACCATTGCAGCCATCTAGGGCATGAACCAGCAGATGGAAGACCTCTCTCTCTCTGCCTCTGCCTCTCTGTAACTCTGCCTTTCAAATAAATAAATAAATCTTAAAGGGGTGGGGGAGGGGAGCTGGAGGGTGCTTCCTTCTTGCAACTACTTAGCTTTATACATTGTGTATTGAAAAAAATGTCACTCAGACTGGCTTTATTGCAGCTTTCCATGTTTGTGGTCGTCTGGGCCTCTCTGAGTGCAATGTCACAAGGTAAGTTTTTCTGAAACAGCCTCCGTCAGATTCTCTGCCCTGTCCTTCGGCCTAAACCCCACACTCAGGTTACAATAGTGGTGCTTCCTGGGCACGTGTGGGCCTCTGTTTAGAATGCCTGAGTGCTGCTGTTGCCTTCGTGACATTCTTCCTTTTTTAAAATATTTGTTTATTTGAGAGGCAGAGTTGAGAGAGAGAGAGAGAGAGAGAGAGAGAGAGAGAGAGAGAGAAATGAACCTTTGATCTGATGGTTCACTTCCCAAAAGGCCACGCTGGCCAGGGCTGGGCCGGGCTAAAGCCAGGAGCCAGACTCCATCGGGGTCTCCCACGTGGGTGGCAGGGAACCAAACACTTGGGTCACCTGCTGCTGCTTTTCCCAGGCCATTAGCAGGGAATTGGATTGGAAGTGGAGCAGCTGGGACTGGAACCAGCATCCACATGGGATGCTGGAAATGCAGGCGGCAGCTTTACCCGCTACACCACAGTGCCGGCCCCATGAATGCACACTTTGATGAGCTTTTTAAAAAGAAAAGTTTTAAACTTACAAAAAAATTGTGACTAGTTCACAGTTTCCAGATCCCTCACAACCAGTTGGCCCTGTTACTATCATTTTACTGTTAGTATGGAATATTTGTTACAATTAATTAATCAATAGCTCCCCATTTATTCAGATGTCCTAGTCCTATCTAATGGCCTTTTTCCGTTCTGGGATTGCATCCAAGACACCTCATTATGTTTAACTGTTGTTCTGTCTCCCTAAGTTCCTCTGGCTTGTGAGTTTCTAGGGCATGCCTTGTTTTGATGAGCATGGTGGTTTGGAAGGATATTGGCTGGATATTTTACTGACCCTCTCTACTGGGATTTGTCTGCTATTTTTCTCATGAGACTTGAGTGATGTGAGGGTACAGAGATAAATCCTTTTCCATCATCTGTATCAATACATTATTCAGTTTTTCTTTTTTAAAATAATTATTAGGGGCCAGTGCTGTGGCATAGTAGGTAAAGCCACCACCTGTGATGCCAGCATCCCATATGGGTGCTCGTTCAAGACCTGGTTGCTCCACTTCTGATCCAGCTCTCTGCTATGGCCTGGGAAAGCTGTGGAAGATGGCCCAGGTGGTTGGGCCCCTGCACCTGCCTGGGAGACCCAGAAGAAGCTCCTGGTTTTGCCATTGTGGCCCAACTGGAGAGTGAACCAGTGGATGGGAAGCTCTCTCTCTTTCTCTGCCTCTCTGTAACTCTGCCTTTCAAATAAATAAATAAATATTTTAAAAAAGAATTATTTATTTGGAAGAGAGAGAGAGAGGTATCTTCCATTCATTGGTTTACTCCCCAAATGCCCACCATAGTTTACACTGAGCCGGGATGAAACCATGAAACCAGGAGCCCAGAACTCTGCCTGGGTCTCCCACGTGGGTGGCACGGATCCAAGGACTTGAACCATCACCTGTTGTCTCCCAGGACGTGCAGCAGCGGGAGACTGAATGGAAAGCAGAGAGGGACTTGAATCTAGACATTCCATACAGGATGACAACATCTTAACTGCTTGCCCCCTTTAAGGGTACAGCTGAGTGGCATTAATAGATTCCTACTGTAACGTAATCTTCACTACTAGTGGGATCATACAGTATTTGTCCTTTTGTCTGGCTTATTTCACTTAGCCAGAATCTTCAAGGTTCATCCATGCCATAGCGTGCATCAGAATGTCACCCCTTGTGGATGAGCAGTGTCTGCTTTACGGATATGCCACATTTTGTCCAGCCATGTTGGGGGCTGAACAGGACTTTCCTCCTGGAATCCATGCAGAGATTTAAACTCTGAAGTCTAAATGCATTCAGCGATTAGGGTGGAGACATGGTCTGATTACGGCGCTGGAGAGGTGGGCTGGGTGGGAAGCCTCTGCGGTCACTGGAGGACTGTCTCAGACCTGAGCGTTGGCTGTTTGAGTTGAGTTCGGCCTCGCCTCTCCCTCTGCTCCCAGGCTCACCACGTGACTGTTCCCCCAGACCTGCTCCAGCATGGCCAGCGTCCACCAGATGTCGGATTAACTGGGTTGCCTGATCCTGAGCTGTGACCCTCCTCACTGTGAGCTGACATAAACCTTTTCCTGGCCGGCACCGTGGCTCAACAGGCTAATCCTCCGCCTTGCGGCGCCGGCACACCGGGTTCTAGTCCCGGTCGGGGCGCCCAATTCTGTCCCGATTGCCCCTCTTCCAGGCCAGCCCTCTGCTGTGGCCCGGGAGTGCAGTGGAGGATGGCCCAAGTGCTTGGGCCCTGCACCCCATGGGAGACCAGGAAAAAGCACCTAGCACCTGGCTCCTGGCTTCGGATCAGCACGGTGCGCCGGCCGCAGCGCGCCATCCGCGGCAGCCATTGGAGGGTGAACCAAGGGCAAAAGGAAGACCTTTCTCTCTGTCTCTCTCTCTCACTGTCCACTCTGCCTGTCAAAACAAACAAACAAACAAACAAACAAAACCTTTTCCTTCCCAAGAGCCTCTTTTTGGGTATTTTAGTCAAAGTAAGGACGAGCTGACTCAGCACTCCGTTTGTGCAACACTTGGGTTAGTCCCACCTTTTGACTGTTGTGACTAGGTCCCTGCACTATTTTTAAATTACCTTTAAAATTAACTGACAGTAAAACTGACCTTTTTTTGGCATACAGTTCTATGATTTTTAACACAAGCTTAGATTTGCATAACCACCGCCACAGTCAGGACACAAGAATTATCCCCCAGCCGCACCCCAACGCTCTCATGCTGCCCTGTGCAGCTGCACCTTCTCTCTACTTGTAGAATTGGATTTTCATCCCCAGAGAATCTCCTGGGGAGGAAGGTTTATTTGAGTGCATGATTATGCAGGCTCACGGTCCAATCCCAGGTGGCACTATTATATCAGCCTGGTGTCTGTGGGGGGCAGGGTGCCTGTGGGGGGTGGCTGACGGGCCCAGCCAGGAAGCAGAGAGACCCAAGCAGCACCATCCACGCATCTCCACCCCACAACAGAATCTAATCTAATTACTTTCCAAGGCCCCACCCACTTCAGACACCACAATTCAATTAAGTTCCATTCTTAGTCATTGACATAGGTTTTGGGGATCAAGACTCTAACATGGGCCTTTGGGGACACCCAAATGCTTTTCCAAGCCAAAAAGCCACCGCGACCCGATCACGGGGCTCCAGCCCAGCAACCTGGCCTGGTCTCATCACTCCCCAAAGGCCCCTCCTTCAGATACCATCTGTGATTGGATCAAGTCTCTGACTTGGAAATGTAATATGCATGCGTTGGCAGCCAAATCCTGTCCAGACGCTAAGATTCCACCTTGGCTCTCCAAAACTCCTGTCCTTCTCACATACAACGTTCAGTCATTCTAGCTCCAGATGTCCCACAGTCTCAACTGAGTCCAACACGAATTCCAAAGTGCACGGTCTCCTATGAGATTCAAGGCAAACTCCCTTAGCCATGGCTAGGGGACAGGCCCAGAGTACACATTTCCATCCCAGAAAGGGGAGGCAGCAGAATATAAAGGATTAACAGGGCCAAAGCTAGAGCAAAACCCAGCAGGGCAAATAGCACATCCTAAAGCCCCAACCCAGCGTCCTGAGCACACAGCGAGGGGCAGTCCTGCCCCTGCGGCTTTGCCCACACTCAGTTCTCACAGGCTGGAACCTCCTCTCTGCAGCTCCAGCAGACACTGCCCTGGTGGGGATTCAGTGCCGGCTCCGACCCCACAGTTCCACTTGTCGTGGCCATCATTGGGGCTTTCAGCAGCACCTTTGCCCCCTGTCAGTTCTCCCGCAGTTTGTCTGCAACATCCTTTGAAATCTAGGCGGAGGCCTCCATGCCCCCACTGCTGTGTTGGCCTCTGCCCTCTGCGGCTGCTCTCCGAGGCTGTATGCTGATGTCTGCAGCTTTCCCAGGCCTGCAATGCACTGAACGCCGATTTCCTCGGCACCTGTCTCCTGTTGCTGGTACCTCCACCCTCCTGGGGCATTCACCCTGGCATCATTCCACTGGGTGCTCTAGGTCAGGGCTCCTACCCTGAGGCACAGCTGCCTAACTCCCAGGCTGTCCTCTGAGATCTTAGTAATAGACCTGCTACACAAATATTTGCGCACTTTTTTTTTTTTTTTGACAGGCAGAGTGGACAGTGAGAGAGAGAGACAGAGAGAAAGGTCTTCCTTTGCCGTTGGTTCACTCTCCAATGGCCACCACGGCTGGCACATCGCGCTGATCCGATGGCAGGAACCAGGTGCTTCTCCTGGTCTCCCATGGGGTGCAGGGCCCAAGCACTTGGGCCATCCTCCACTGCACTCCCGGGCCACAGCAGAGAGCTGGCCTGGAAGAGGGGCAACCGGGACAGAATCTGGTGCCCTAACCAGGACTAGAACCCGTTGTGCTGGCGCTGCAAGGCGGATGATTAGCCTGTTGAGCCGCGGCGCCGCATACATATTTTTAAAAATTATTGATTTATTTGTTTGAAAGACAGAGGCAAAAAAAAAAAAAAAAAAAAAAAAAGAGAGAGAGAGAGACAAAGAGAGGTCATCTAGTGGTTCACTCTCCAGATGGCTGCAACGGCCAGAGCTGTGCTGATCCGAAGCCAGGAGCCAGGTTTTCTTCAGGGTCAACAACATGGATGCAGGGACTCAAGGACTTGGGCCATCTTCTATTGCTTTCCCAGGCCATAGCAGAGAGCTGGATCGGAAGAGCAGCCAGGATTCGAACCAGTGCTCATATGCGATGCCGGCACTGCAGGCAGTGGCTTTACCTGCTACACCACAGCGCCGGCCCCAGCGTACATATTTTTGCATGAGCAAGTTTTTATTTCTCACAACTAAATACTTAGAAGTAGGAATTGCTGGTTCTTTCTGAGAACTTTTTCCTAGCAGCTGGCAATGTGGCACAGCGGGTTATGCTGCTGCCTGCAACACTAGCGTTCCATAGAGCATCAGTTCAAGTCCTGGCAGCTCCACTTCCAATCCAGCACCCTGCCAATGCACCTAGAAAAGCCGTAGAAGACGGCCCATGTGCTTGGGGCCCTGTGATCCACGTGGGAGACCCAGATGGAGTCACAGGCTCCTGGCTTGTCCAGCCATTGCAATCATTTGGGGAGTGAACCAATGAATGAATAGATCTTTGTCTCTCCCTCTCTGTCACTTTCCTTTTTTAAAGATTTATGCGAAAGGTAGAGTTACAGAGAAAAAAAAGAGAGAGAGAGAAAAGAGAGAGAGAGAGAGAGAGAGAGAGAGAGGGAGAGAGAGAGAGTCTTTCATCTGCTGGTTCACTTCTCAAATGGCTGCAACAGGCAGAACTGGGCCAAACCAAACCCAGGAGCCAAGAGCTTCTTTCAGGTCTTCCACATGGGTGCAGGGGCCCAAGCACTTGGGCCATTTCCACTGCTTTCCCAGGCGCATTAGCAGGGAGCTGGATCAGAAGTGAAGCTGCCAGGACTCAAGCTGGCACCCAGATGGGATGCTGGTTCTGCAAGCAGTGGCTTAACCCATTATGCCACAATGCCAGCCTCCACTTTGCCTTTCAAATAAATAAAATTAATATATTTTTAAAAGAACTGTTTTACAGAGAAGCTGTATCAATAATGAGATTTCTAGTTGTTCCACATCTTCTCTAGTATGTGGTAGTATTAGTTAAGCCATTTTCATAGATACCTAGTGGTATCTTACGGTGGTTAATTAGTAGTTTCCTTTTTTTTTTTGGACAGGCAGAGTGGACAGTGAGAGAGAGAGACAGAGAGAAAGGTCTTCCTTCTGTTGGTTCACCCTCCAATGGCGCTGCGCTGATCCGAAGCCAGGAGCCAGGTGCTTCTCCTGGTCTCCCATGCGGATGCAGGGCCCAAGCACTTGGGCCATCCTCCACTGCACTCCCGGGCCACAGCAGAGAGCTGGCCTGGAAGAGGAGCAACCGTGACAGACTCTGGTGCCCCGACCAGGACTAGAACCTGGTGTGCCGGGGCCGCAAGGCAGAGGATTAGCCTAGTGAGCCGCGGCGCCGGCCTCTATCTCTCTACATTTCTACAGTTCTGTTTTTCAAATAAATCAAAAACTTTTTTAAAGCATAAAATTTTATTAACAGTAAAAAATTTACTATCTATGTACACATCTATGAATGAATATTTATTATCATAATTAAATAGAATTTATATTTATCTTTTTTCTGTTGTCTTTTTTTTTTTTTTAAGATTGACTTAAAAGGCAGAGATACAGAGAGAGAAGGGGAGAGAGGGACACAGAGAGAGAGATCTTCCACTTGTTGGATCACTCCCCAAATGGCCTTAACACCAGGGTTGGGCCAGGCTGAAGTCAGGAGCCAGGAACTTCTTTGAGGTCTCCCACATGGGTTCAGGGGCCCAAGCACTTGGGCCACCTTCTGCTGCTTCCCCAGGTGTATTAGCAGGGAGCTGGATCAGAAGCAGAGGAGCCAGGACTTGACATAATCCCAAATGATGCTTAAGCCACTGCATCAAAAGTGTAGTCTGCCCACTATACCACACTTGGCTGAGTTTTACGCTGTATAATACCTATCTGAGTTAACAATTTTTTTTTTTTCATTTGGTGAAAGCAAAATACTAGAATGCATCTGACTTGCAACAGGATTTGCTTTGCTGCTAGCAGCGCTTTCCACTTCAGCACCAGCGTCCAGTATTCTCTCTCTGGAGCTCGGAGAGTTTTACACTCCAGGGCCAGGCTCCATAGTATGGTTTGTGTATTCACTTTATTTATTTGCAAAGTCAGAGTAACAGAGAGAGAGAGAGAGAGAGAGAGAGAGAGATTGAGATTCCATCTTCTGGTTCACTCCCCAAATGCCTACAATAGCTGGGCCAGGCAGAAGCCAGGAGGCAGGAGCTCCATTCAGATCTCCCAGCACCTGGGTCACCTTCCGCTGCCTTCAGGCGTGTTAGCAGGGAGCTGGATCAGAAGTGAGCAGCCGGGACTTGAACCAGTGCTCTGACACGGTAGGCCAGGCGGGAGCTTCACCAGCTGTGCCGCTGTAGCCCCTCAGCTGTTTTTTTGAGAAGTGGGAGAGGGGAGGTGGGACCAGAACCCCACAATGGGGCTGGCATTAGGTACAGTGGGTTACGCCACCACTTGGTTCCAAGTCCTGGCTGTTCTGGTAATTCTGGCTGCTCTGGTAATTTGGGAGAGTGAACCAGCAGGTGGAAGATCTTTCTCTTTTACTATCTCTCCCTCTCTGTTGCTCTGCCTTTTTAATACACCAATCTTAAAAAAAATTCCCACAAGGATCCATTTTGATAATGAGTCCATAGGAAGTAGATGATCTGGATCCTTTAACACAGTCCATGTGCATTCACAGTGTCACAGTGTCAGAAATAAGGCTTCCCCAAAAGGCTGAAGGTAACAGAAGGAGACAAACACAGGAGTGAGGCAACACAGGGAAATCTGGCACGATGGTGTTGAGGCACTCCAAGGACCTGCTTCCCATCAGAGCTGCTGAAAAAACATTTTTTAAAGATTTATTTTATTTATTTGAGTTACAGAAAGGGTACAGATAGAGAGAGGTCTTCCATCCACTGGTTCACTCCCCAGATGGCCTCAACGGCTGGAGCTGTGCCAATCTGAAGCCAGGAGCCAGGAGCTTCTTCCGGGTCTCCCACGTGGGTGTGGGGGCCTAAGGACTTGGGCCATCCTCTACTGCTTTCCCAGGACACAGCAGAGAGCTGGATCAGAAGAGAAGCAGCCAGGACTAGAACCGGCGCCCATATGGAATGCCAGCACTTTAGGCCAGGGCTTTAACCCACTGCACCACAGCACTGGCTCTGAAAATGATTTTTTTTTTTTTTTTTTTGACAGGCAGAGTGGACAGTGAGCGAGAGAGAGAGACAGAGAGAAAGGTCTTCCTTTGCCGTTGGTTCACTCCCCAATGGCCACTGCGGCTGGCATGCTGAGGCTGGCACACTGCGCTGATCTGAAGCCAGGAGCCAGGTGCTTCTCCTGGTCTCCCATGGGGGTGCAGGGCCTAAGCACTTGGGCCATTCTCCACTACACTCCCAGGCCACAGCAGAGAGCTGGACTGGAAGAGGAGCAACCAGGACAGAATCCGGTGCCCCGGCCGGGACTAGAACCTGGTGTGTTGGCGCCGCAGGGGGAGGAATTAGCCTATTGAGCAGTGGTGTCGGCCCTTGAAAATGATTTTTAAAACGCAAGATTTACAGACTCTGGAATAGTCCCGAGGACATATAGCACATAAAGAAAAATTTACAGAAAAATACATTAATCTTCGGTAAGAACAGCAATTAGCCTGCAGTATTTGAAGCCGACACACTCCCGGCTCTGCCCTCTAACCTTGGCTAGGGAATACAGGCCCCCCCCTCCACCCTTCCATCCCCCAGCTCCCAGTGTTCCTGGGAGGGGCGGGACTGTAGCATTTCACACCTTCCCTGAAGTTCTGGGCTACTCTCTCCTTCTTCCCCGGGACAGGCAGTCCCCCTTACCCTTGCCCCAGGAAAGGCAAGTCCAGAGGACCTCAGACCACAGAACAGGGGTGTCATTCAGAGATAAGCTAATCAGTGTCCCCCAGATGCAGAGCCCAGGCTCAGACTTTACCTAGGGTCAGAAGCCTAATCTTTCCTCCAGGGAAATCAATAGAATGAGAGGGACATTGTGGTGTGAAGACCCACTGGGAGGACACTGGTATATTCACCAGGCGTACTGAGGACTTCATAAACTTCATAGAGGGGTGCATGCTTGGCCTGTCGATTAAGGTATCAGCTAACAGGCCCAGATCCCTAATCAAAGTGCCACTGGCTAATGCCCAGAGCGGCTCAGAAGTCTTTACTGTGACTCATTTCTATTTCAAGACCCTAAATGCACCCGATATTTTCCTAAATTGTCTTTCAGGTGTTCAGTCTCATTCCAGGGAGTGACGTAATCACCAGCCACCATGGACTGGTCCAGGCCCCACTGTGAGAGCAATGTCTGAGCATTCAAGGTCATCCTTGGCTTTATTTCTTTTTATTTTTGAAAGACGTATTTATTTATTTGAAAAGCAGAGTGACAGAGAGAGGGAGAGAGAATATCTTCCTTTCACTGGTTCACTCCCCAAATAGCCACAACCACCCAGGCTGGGCCAGGAAAAGCCAGGAGCCTAGAATTCCATCCTGGTCTCCCACATGGGTGGCAGGGGTCCAACTACTTGGGCCATCTTCCACGGCCTTCCCAGATGCATTAACAGGGAGCTGGATCAGAAGTGAAGCAGCTAGGACTCGAAGTGGTGCTCTGATATGGGGTGCTGGTGTTCTAAGCAGCGGCTTCACCTGCTGTGCCACAGTGCGAGCCCCTGGCTTGTGTTTCTGAGCTACAGCCACGTGGGTTTGTACCCACCCCTCCATGCAATGGTAATAACTTCCCCTCTTACAAATTTCCTCTAAAATGAAAGACACCCACTTCCCCTGCTCATGGAGTCATGCCTTTGCCAATTACTGCCTATGGTCGATCTCCTTATTTGCTGCAAATAAATTACTCTGTGTGACAACCCCTGGTGTATTTCCTGGAATTTGCCAGGGAGAGGGCCCAGTTTCGGGGAGGTAACAAGAATACCTGAATTCAACACCTAGCTCCACTCCTGACTCCAGCGCCTGGCTAATGCAACCTTGGAGGCAGCAGTGACGACCGAATCGTGGGTTCCCTGCCACCCATCCGGGAGTGTGGTATAGTGGGCTGAGTTGACAACTTTGGGCTTTGGCCTGGCCCAGACTTGTGTGCGTTTGAGGAGCAAACCAGCAGATGGGACTTCTGTCTGTCTCTGCTCTCTGCCTTTTAAAAACAAAGTTCATGGAAAGAGTAGATGATTTTTTTTTTTTTTTTGACAGGCAGAGTGGACAGTGAGAGAGAGAGACAGAGAGAAAGGTCTTCCTTTTGCCGTTGGTTCACCCTCCAATGGCCGCCGTGGTCGGTGCGCTGCGGCCGGCGCACCGCGCTCATCCGATGGCAGGAGCCAGGAGCCAGGTGCTTTTCCTGGTCTCCCATGGGGTACAGGGCCCAAGCACTTGGGCCATCCTCCACTGCACTCCCGGGCCACAGCAGAGAGCTGGCCTGGAAGAGGGGCAACCGGGACAGAATCCGGCGCCCCGACCGGGACTAGAACCCGGTGTGCCGGTGCCGCAAGGCGGAGGATTAGCCTGTTGAGCCACGGCGCCGGCCAAGAGTAGATGATTTTTTAAAGATTTATGTTTTTAAATTTATTTGAAAGGCAGAGTAACAGAGGAGGAGTTGAGAAAGAGAGAAAGAGAGAGAGAGATCCATCCAACCACTGGTTCACTCCCCAAAAGGCTGCAATGGCTGGGGCTGGGCCAGGCCAAAGCTGGGAGCCTGGAACTTCTGGGTCTCCCATGTGAGTGCAGAGGCTCAAGTGCTTGGGTCTCAAAGAGGCACCCAAATGGGATGCCCACATCCCAGGAGACTTAACCGGCTATGTTAAAGTGCCGGCTCAGCAGATGATCTTCTAATACTTTTTTTTTTTTTTTCATGAACTTTTAAAAAATCCCTTCTTACAAGCTGGACCGTAGGCAGGATAGTTTGCCAAGAAAAGCGATAGCTGGGGTGGGAGAAGGGGCTGGAAAGGAAAGGAAAAAGGTAAGAAAGGAAGAACCATACATGAGGAATACTCCAGGAGCCCTGAAGGAAGGAAGAGACAGAGGAAACATACAATGGAACCCTCAGATGCTGTTGCTTCTGCTGAAGGGACCTGGATGAGCCCTCTGCAAACTTCTGTGCAAAACAGCTACTCCAACGTCAGCCCGGCAGAATAACTCATTAGCATACACCTCAACCAGTCAAGGAGAACTTCCTGCCTTAGACCGGCAGAAAAGGTTGAGCCAGGCAACCTTGAGAGGCAGGTCCAGGCGAGGCAGGGCAGCCCTCTGGGGTGTTGGTGTGCCTGCCTCGTTCTCCAGGGTCAGGAGACAGAGAACAGCAGAGAAGAGAGGCAGCAGCCCTCCGGCACAGACCCCGCAGAGAAGGGAAGGTGCGACTTGGGAGACCGCAGCGATCAACAAGTCCGGCCGCAAGGAGGCGCTGCGACCCCGCAGAGAGAAAGGAGAACGCAGTGACTCCAGGAGCTGCAGCACGGCCAGCGGTCCTGCCCTGAGTCCAGCACCAAGAAGCATCTGCCGCCTCTCTCGGGGGCGAGATGCAGACCTGAGCCAGAGCAGCTGCGGACCCCTCCTGCCACTACCCCTGCGACACCGACCCCAGATCTCCCGCAACGGGCACACAGCAAGTCTCAGTGTCCTGGGGAGCTCTCTCCCCGCAAGGGTCCAGCCTTGACTGGTTTAGTCATGGAGAAATTGGTGCCTCAGGAGATGGCTGACAACACAGAGCAACCATACTGGAGTCAGTGGACTTGGCAGCTGGATGTGGTCGGGAAAAAGTCAAAGAAAACTCTGTAAAAACCACGGTCACCTCAAGGCGACAGCGGCCACTCCCAGGACTGCGGCGTCCCACGAGGAGCGACAGTGCAGGGTGCAAGAGATGACACAAAATAGTCCAGCCAGTCACTAAACGGAGACACAAGCAAACAAAGGAAACGATATTAACAAGCCTCAGCTCGGGGAGACCAGTGACCACAGGGGCTGAAATAAATTATCCACATTGTCTGGTCTCCAACAAAAAAAAAAATTAGGAGACACGCCATCATGAGAAACAGGAAAGTATGACTCATACAGCAGAAACTGCCTGTGAAAGTGAGCAGATGCCTTCAAAGCACTCATTATGAATATACTCAATAAGCTACAGAAGATCATGATTAAAGAAGAGAACAATGGTCTGAGGACAATGCCACATCAGAGAGTACTAACAAAGAGGTGGGAATTGTGTAAGGAGAAAACCAACGGAAATGCTGGAGTTGAAAAGTCTCATCATTGAAACGAAGAACTGCCTAGAGGGGCTGAATGGTGGAGATGAACTGGCAGGAAAAGGGATCAGCGAACTTGAAGACCGAGTGGGAGGGATGAGGTAATCCAAGGAACAGAGGGAAATAAACTGAAGAACAATTAACTGAGCCTCAAAGAAATGTGGGATGTCATGAAGTATACCAGCATATGTGTAATGGAAATACCAGAAACAGAACAAAGGAACAGAAAAACATATTAGAAAAAATAATAGCTAAAAGTGTCCAAATTTACTGAAAAACAATCATCTATATTCCCCTTTTTTCTTTTCAACTGATTTAAAAAGCAATTGTGGGGGGTGGCGCTGTGGTGCAATAGGTTAATCCTCCGCCTGCGGCACCGGCATCCCATATGGGCGCCAGTTCTAGTCCCAGCTGCTCCTCTTCCCATCCAGCTGTCTGCTGTGGCCTGGGAAAGCAGTGGAAGATGTCCCAAGTCCTTGGGCCCCTGCACCCACGTGGGAGTCTGGGAAGAAGCACCTGGCTCCTGGCTTCAGATTGGCACAGCTCCGGCCTTTGCGGTCATTTGGGGAGTGAACCAACAGAAGGAAGACCTTTCTCCCTGTCTCTCCCTCTCACTGTCTGTAACTCTATCTCTCAAATAAACACATAATAAAATCTTTGAAAAAACAAAAGCAAAAGGGGACAACACTGAGGTGTAGTAGGTTAAGCCACTGCCTGCATTGCCAACATCCTATATGGGCACAGGCTCAAGTCCCAGATGCTTCACTTCTGATCCAGCTTCCTGCTGATGGCCTGGGAAAGCAATGGAAGATGGTCCAAGTGCTTGGGCCCCTGCACCCACATAGGAGACCTGAAAGAATCTCCAGGCTCCTGGCTTTGGATCAGCCCAGCTCCAGCCATTGTGGCCATTTGGAGAGTGAACACCATGGATAGAAGACCTCTCTGCCACTCAAATAAATAAAAAAATTTTATTGACTTGAAAGTCAGAGTTACACAGAGAGAAAAGGAGAAGCAGAGAGAGGTCTTCCATCCACTGGTTCACTCCCCAATTGGCCGCAACGGCCAGAGCTGCACCCATCCGAAGCCAGGAGCCAGGAGCTTCTTCTAGGTCTCCCACACAGGTGCAGGGGCCTAAGGACTTGGGCCATCTTCTGCTGCTTTCCCAGGCCATAGCAGAGAGCTGGATTGGAAGTGGAGCAGCTGGGACTCAACTGGCACCCATATGGGATGCTGGCACTGTCGGTGGCGGCTTTATCTGCTATGTCACAGCACCGGCACCTAAATAAATAAATCTTTTTAAAAAAGCAATTGTATAAAATAATATCTATCAATGTATTTTTGGTGCAAGCTATATAGAAAGAAATGTGACATATTTGCCAATTTAACAGCATAAAGGAATTCATGGGGGAGAAAAGCTGCAGTGGACTAAGGAAATGTTTTCAGATGGTAACTAAAACCCACAAGAATAAATAAAGAGAACTCAAAGTTATAAGTAACATTAATTCAAATAAAAGTTCTCCTTTCTTTCTCAGTCTTTTTATGAAAGAGACATGCCTAATACAAGCATCTATGTCATCTCAGAATCAATCTCCATTTTAAAAAGTTTCACTCATGTATTTGAAAGGTAGACAGACAGAGAGATCTTCTACCCACTGCTTCATCGCCCAGCCGCTTGCAATAGCCGGGACTGGGCCAGGCTGAAGCCAGGAGCCAGGAACTCAGTCCAGGACTCTCATGTGGGTGGCAGGGGCCAAGCATGTGAGTTCTCACCCGAGGCCTCCAAGGGTGCACATCAGCGGGAAGCCTGAATCCGAAGTCAAGCTAGACACAGGTTCTAAGAGGTATCTTTTTTTTTTAAATATTTATTTATTTATTTAAAAGAGTAACAGAGAAGGAGAGGCAGAGGAAAGTGGGATGGAGGGAGAGAAAGAAGGAGAGAGAGAGAGAGAGAGAGAGAGAGAGAGATCTTCTATCCTCTGGTTCACTCCCCAAATGATGTAATGGCTGGGGCTAAGCCAGGCTGAAGCCAGGAGCCAGGGGCTTCATTCAGGTCTCCTACATGGGTGCAGGGGCCCAAGGATTTGGGCCATCTTGTACTGCTTTCCCAGGCGCATCAGCAGGGAGCTCAATTAGAAGTGGAGCAGCCAGGACTCGAATCAGTGCCCCTATGGGGTGCTGGCGTTACAAGGCAGAGGATTTACCCGCTACACCACAGCGTTGGTTCCCCAACAGGCATCTTAACTACTGCACCAAATGCCCACCTCTCTCAGTCCACATTTATAGATGTAATCTATGGAATAATACCATAAAAGGGGGAGGGGATATGAGCTATAGGAGTAATATATCTATTTTATTGAAATGAAGTTAGAACAAATCTGAAGCTGACTCTGATAAGTTTAGATGTAAGCCCTACCTAAAGCAATCACTAACAAAGTATTTTTTAAATTAATTAATTAATTAATTTATATATATATATATTTTTTTTTACAGGCAGAGTGGACAGTGAGAGAGAGAGACAGAGAGAAAGGTCTTCCTTTGCCGTTGGTTCACCCTCCAATGGCCGCCGCGGCCGGCGCGCTGCGGCCGGCGCACCGCGCTCGTCCGATGGCAGGAGCCAGGAGCCAGGTGCTTTTCCTGGTCTCCCCATGGGGTGCAGGGCCCAAGCACCTGGGCCATCCTCCACTGCACTCCCGGGCCACAGCAGAGGGCTGGCCTGGAAGAGGGGCAACCGGGACAGAATCCGGTGCCCCGACCGGGACTAGAACCCGGTGTGCCGGCGCCGCAAGGCGGAGGATTAGCCTGTTGAGCCACGGCGCCGGCCTAATTTATATATTTTTTGACAGGCAGAGTGGACAGTGAGAGAGAGAGAGAGAGAGAAAGGTCTTCCTTTTTGCCGTTGGTTCACCCTCCAATGGCCGCCGCAGCCGGTGCGCTGCTGCTGGTGAACTGCGCTGATCCAATGGCAGGAACCAGGTGCTTCTCCTGGTCTCCCATGGGGTGCAGGGCCCAAGCACTTGGGCCATCCTCCACTGCACTCCTGGGCCACAGCAGAGAGCTGGCCTGGAAGAGAGGCAACCAGGACAGAATCGGCGCCCCGACCAGGACTAGAACCCGGTGTGCCGGAGCCGCAAGGCGGAGGATTAGCCTAGTGAGCCGTGGCGCCGGCTACAATCACTAACAAAGTATTAAAAAAGAAAACTCTCAAAGTATTTATTTCTTTTTATTTATTTGAAAGAGACAGAAACAGATAAAGAGAGCGCTTCCATTTGCTGTTCACTCCCCAAATGCCCACAACAGCTAGAGCAGGGCCAGGCCAAGTCCGGAAGCCAGGAACTCCATCTGGTCTCCCACACGAGTTTCAGGGACCAAAGCAGTGGAGCCACCACTGTTGCTTTCCCAGGTGAATGTCAGTAGAAGCCGGAATTGGAAATGGAGCCAGGACTTGAACCCAGCATTCCAATTTGGGATGTAGGTGTCTCAAGTAGTATCTTTTCTTTTTTCTTTATTTATTTGAAAGGCAGAATTACAGAGAGAAAAAGAGAGGGAGAGAGATCCTTCATCCTCTGGTTGACTCCCCAGATGGCTGCAATAGCTGGGGTGGGACCAGGCCGAATCCAGGAGCCTGGAACTTCATCCAGGTCTCCGAGGGTGGTGGGGGCCCAGGCACTCGGAGCCTCTCCCGCTGCCTTCTCAGGCACATGAACAGGGAGCTGGATGAGAAATGGAGCAGCTGGGACTTCAACCAGGGCTCAACGGGATGTTAGTGTTGCAGGCAGTGGCTTAACTTTCTGGGCAATGCTAGCCCCTCAAGTAGTGTGCCAAATGGCCACTCTAGAAAAGGCCGTTTTTTTTTTTTTTAAAGGTGGAAAAAATCATTAAGCAAATTAAGGTGGCACATTAGAAAATATTTATTTAAGGGATGGTGTTGTGGCGTAGCAGGTTAAGTCACTGCCCGAGATACTGGCATCCCATCTGAGTGCCAGTGTGAGTCCTGGCTGCCCCGCTTCATATCCAGTTCCCTCGCGTATGTGCCTGGGAAAACAGCAGAAGATGGCCCACGTGTTTGGGCCTCTGCCACCCAAGTAGGAGATCTGGATGGAGTTCCTGGCTTCCGATTTTGGCTTGGCCTGGCCTTAGCTATTGTGGCCATTTGGGGATTGAACCAATGGATGGAAGACCCCCCCTCTTTCTCTCTCTCTGCTTCTGTTCCTCTGTAACTCTGCCTTTCAAATAAATAAATAAATAAATAAATCTTTTAAAAAAGGAAAATATTTGGGGTTGGCATTGTGGTGTAGTGGGAAAAGCCACTGCCCACAGTGCCAGCATCCCCATACGGGTGCTAGTTTGGGTCTCGGTTGCTCCATTTATAATCCAGCTCCCTGCTGATGTGCCTGGGAAAGCACCTGGAGATGGCCCAAGTGCTTGGGGCCCTGTACCCATGTGGGAGACCTAGAAGAGGCTCCTGGCTCCTGGCTCCTGGCTTCAGTTTGGCCCAACCCAGGCCATTGAGGCCATTTGGGGAGTGAACTAGCGGATGGAAGACCTGTCCGTCTGTCCTTCTTTCTCTCTGTAACACTGCCTTTCAAATAAATAAAATAAATGTTTAAAAAAGGAAAATATTTATTGCAAAAGAAAGCAGTAAAGGAAGATTAGAACACAGAAGATTTGAGACACACAGAAAATGGAAAATAAAATGGGAGATATAAATCAGTGACAACATTACATGTGAAGGCATCGAGTGAGTCAATCAAAAAGCTGAGCTTGTCAGACATGATTTCAAAACAAACAAGAGTCAAGATCTGCACCTATGCTGTCTATGGGGCACCGCACGTTAGTTTCACAGACACCAGCGAATTAAAAGTGAATGCTTCCAGGCCAGCTCTCTGATGTGGCCCGGGAGTGCAGTGAAGGATGGCCCAAGTGCTTGGGCCCTGCACCCCATGGGAGACCAGGAGAAGCACCTGGCTCCTGCCATTGGATCAGCGCAGTTCGCCAGCCGCAGCGCGCCGGCTGCGGCGGCCATTGGAGGATGAACCAACGGCAAAAAGGAAGACCTTTCTCTCTGTCTCTCTCTCACTGTCCACTCTGCCTGTCAAAAAACAAAAACAAAAACAAAAAAAAAAAACATCTTGGAAACAGCCTTGCAGGAAAACTGGTGTGGCTAAGCTACCACCAGACAGCACAGACTTTAAAAAGAAAAAATGTTACTAGAGATGAGGAGGGACATTTGACTATTTTCAAATGTTCAATCTACTAGGAAGCCGAAACAGTGATAAACATACATATCAAATAAGAGAGCCCCAACATATAGAAAGCAAAAACTGGCAGAAATGAATGGAAAAACATGTTATTCCGCAATAACAATTGAAGACTGTATTAGGGTTTCTTTTTAGAAACAGAACCGATAGGAGATACTCAAATCTATTCATGCATATTGCTATATATACATCTCTATATCTTTATCTACATCTATAGGTATATAAATATCCATGATTCCATTTCTATATACATCCATATATCCATACCCAGACGGTAACATATCTCTCCACATAACACACAGAGTGTTTATGACGTTGGGCTCACATGACCAAGGAGGTTGAGAAGTGCCACGATCCATGGGCTGCAAGCTGGAAGCTAGGGCCTGAGGGCTTAGAAGGTGGGTATCACAGCTCAGGGAGGGAGACTGAATCCACCTCTCCTCCACCTCTTTGCTCTACTCAGTCCCTCCACAGATTGGACCATGCATATTCACACTGGTGAGCGCACTCCCTTGTACCCAGTCTAGTAATTCAGATGCTATCTCTTCCAGAAATACCCTCACAGCACACCCAGGAAGATGTTTTATCCGCTTTCTGGACATTCCTTAGCCAAGTCAAGTTCACACATAAAATTATCTACCATGAGACTCTAATACCCAGCTTTCAGCAATGATAGAACGAGAC
This sequence comes from Sylvilagus floridanus, assembly GCA_949820135.1. Classification (NCBI taxonomy): domain Eukaryota; kingdom Metazoa; phylum Chordata; class Mammalia; order Lagomorpha; family Leporidae; genus Sylvilagus; species Sylvilagus floridanus. The sequence continues at coordinate 73,169,291 of OX463239.1, read as the reverse complement.
AGAAAATCCACAAGGGAATATAAGCATTGAGAACAGCATAAGCCAACTGGACCCAATGGACAAGTAGTGACCACTTGATCCAACTGCAGGACATACATATTCTTTTTTTTTTTAAAAAGGTTTATTTATTTATTTGAAAGGCAGAGTTGGGGGGTTGGGGACAGAGACAAGAGAGATCCTCCATCTGCTAGGTCACTTTCTAAATGGCTGCAATGGCCAGGGCCCGGCCAGGCCTAAGCCAGGAGCCAGGGGCTTCTTCCGGGTCTCCCACGTGGGTGGCAGGGGCCCAAGCCCTTGAGTCCTCTTCTGCTGCTTTCCCCAGGGCATTTGCAGGGAGCTGGATGCAAGTGTGGAGCAGCGGGGACCTGAACCAGTGCCCACGTGGTACGCAGGCACTGCAGGAGGCTGACCTGCCGAGTCACAGCACCGGCCCAAGAGTATACATTTTTCTTAAGCACACACAGAATATTCTCCAGGTTGACCATATGCTAGGCCAAAAAACAAACCTCAACGAATTTAAACGGACAGAAGTAATAAAAGCGTGTTCTCGAACCACAGTGAAATGAGGACAGAAATGAATAACGAAGACAATTTGAAAAACTCACAAATTGGTGGAAATGAAATAACCCCGGGGGCTTCTCTGTCTAGGAATTCGGCAGCGGCCTGTGCGTGGATTTCCATGCGCCCAGTTTTCTTATGAGGTTCCCAACAGGGAGAGGGGCTGGGAATCCAGTCCTTTCCCTCTGCGCCCTACCCCGGCTCCCCTGGCTCCCAGTCAGAGGGGCTTCGGAAAAGGGTCTGGGGGCATCCAAGCCACAGACTTCTGGAGACTAAGGCGGCAGAGAGGCCCCGTGGTTTGGCTGTGGGACCTCGAGCCAGCATCGCGCCGCTCGGAGCCTCAGTTTAGCGGGCCCCTCTGCACACTCGGCGGTTTCAGAGGGACACAGCAGGTAGCAGCACTTCCCCAGGGCGAGCCTAGCAGGCGCAGTCCTCCGACCCCGGACAGAGTCAAGTCCACGGGCGGGTCAAGGCGGGGCGCCCGGGTCAGCTTCCATCCCGGGCGGCTGCACGCCTCGCAGGTAGAGACCAGCGGCTCGGGTGGGTGCGCGGGCGCGCGCAGCCCGTCCGGCGGGGCGGCAGAAGCCGGGGCGGCGTGGGCGCGCAGGTGGGCCCGCGCGCGGGAGCCCGGTCCGGCGGGCTGGGCGCGGCGAGCGGCGCGCAGGCGGCGCCGAGGGCAGCCGGGCGAGCGCCGGGGCTTCGGCGGCGCGGCGGGAGGCGGGGCAGGAAGGCCCGGCGCGGGGACGGGGCTCCGGCGCGCAACCCCGGGCCGCCCGCGCCCGGCTCCTGCCCGGGACGCGCATCAGCGCGTTCCCGCGGTTGTCATCGCATCCCATGTCACAGCCCCTCCCCTGGCTGGGACCCCGGCCCCATTATTCCGGGGCCTAGCCCTGGTGCTGACCTGCGGTCCCGGCCGCCTCTTCCCCGCACGGATCCGGCCCTCCGGCGGCGAGCGCGCGGGCCCAGCTGCCGCAGGGGACGCTAGCCAGCAGGTTCTCACCGCTGTCACCTCGTCCCCGTGCCCGGCTCCTCCGCAGGCTCGGGAACCCCGGCCCCAGGCAGCCCATTGTCCCGAGGCCCGGCCTCTCCCCGGAGCGGGATGCAGCCCTCGGGCAGGGCGGCCGCCAGGGAGGCTGCGGGCCGCGACGTGCTGGCCGCCGACCTCCGGTGCAGCCTCTTCGCCTCGGCCCTGCAGAGCTACAAGCGCGATTCGGTGTTGCGGCCTTTCCCCGCGTCCTACACCCGCCACGACTGTAAGGACTTTGAGGCCCTGGTGAGTGTGCTTTGCCCCAGCGCTACCCACTGCGTCCTGGGCCGAGTGGCCCGTGCACACAGAGCCGGGGGCAGCTCCGAGTGAACCTAGCAACCCCCAAACTTCGGGCCGTGGGGAAGGTTTCTGTGAGCTCAGAACACCTACTCCCAAGAACCTAGTGTCAAAGACAAGGGACTCCCAGGAGCGAGTCATCTGCAGAATTTTCTAGCATGATCAGCAAAAAAGGGTGTTGATCTGAGTCGGGTTCTGTCCTGTGTAACTAGGAAGTGACCCATCCCTTTGCAAATAATTGGACACCAGAAGTCACCAAAGCCATCCAGGCCTTGATCTTTAGATGCAGTATTAAATGATGAGTACTCTTCCAAGCTAACAAACAGTGCATACGTGAGCTCTTCCTTGAGGGCCTGGGGGCACTCATTTCTTACAGAGTTGACCTTGGAGGTAAGCCTTCCAGAAATTATTTATTTATTTGTTTTTAAGATTTACTTATTTGAGGGCCGGCGCCACGGCTCAATAGGCTAATCCGCTGGTACACCGGGTTCTAGTCCCGGTCGGGGCACAGGATTCTGTCCCAGTTGCCCCTCTTCCAGGCCAGCTCTCTGCTGTGGCCAGGGGGTGCAGTGGAGGATGGCCCAAGTGCTTGGGCCCTGCACCCCATGGGAGACCAGGAGAAATACCTGGCTCCTGCCATTGGATCAGTGCGGTGCGCCGGCTGCAGCGCCTCAGCCGCTGGAGGGTGAACCAATGACAAAAAGGAAGACCTTTCTCTCTGTCTCTGTCTTTCTCTCTCACTGTCCACTCTGCCTGTAAAAAAAAAAAAAAAAAAAAAAAAAGATTTACTTATTTGAAAGAGTTAGAGAGCTCTTCCGTTCCCTGGTTCACTCCCCCGATGGCCACAACAGCCAGCATTGGGCCAGGCCAAAGCCAGGAGCCAGGAGCCTCATCCGGATCTCCTGCGTGGGTGGCAGGGTTCCAGGCCCTTAAGTCATCTTCTTCTTCTTTTTTTTTTTTTTGACAGGCAGAGTGGACAGTGAGAGAGAGACAGAGAGAAAGGTCTTCCTTTTGCCGTTGGTTCACCCTCCAATGGCTGCCGCGGCCGGCACGCTGCAGCCAGCGCTCATCCGATGGCAGGAGTCAGGTGCTAAGTGCTTTTTCCTGGTCTCCCATGGGGTGCAGGGCCCAAGCACTTGGGCCATCCTCCACTGCACTCCTGGGCCACAGCAGAGGGCTGGCCTGGAAGAGGGGCAACCGGGACAGAATCTGGCGCCCTGACCGGGACTAGAACCCGGTGTGCCGGCGCCGCAAGGCGGAGGATTAGCCTGTTGAGCCACGGCGCCGGCCATCTTCTTCTTTCTTTCCCAGACCATTAGCAGGGAGCTGGTTGGGAAGTGGAGCAGCCGGATTGAACACAGCACTCATATGGGATGCCAGTGTCATAGGCGGCGGCTTTACCTGCTGCGACATAGCGCCAACCCCCCCCCCCCATCAGTTATCTTTGCAACCTGAATTGTTGGAATTACCTAGGAAAAAAACCCAAAGTTGATTAAAAATAGAAAATCAATATAGTCCATAATTATTAAAGACCTTAAATAAGCCATCAAAGATTTTTCCTTCTAAGAAAACTCTGGGCCTAGCTCACTTCCTTGGTGAGTTCTGTCAGTTATGGAGGGAGTAAGTAAGCCAGTTTTACACAAATTCTTCCCAAGTGTTGAAAGAGGCCACCCACTACCTGGATGCTAACTCTGATAAGGAGGATGCAAGAAAAGTAAATTACAGGCCAGTTTCACTCAAGTAGGAATGTCAGAAACCCTCTACAAAATACTAGAATCCCCCAAACTAACAGTGCATAACAAAGGCTGGTTCCTCCTGACCAGGTTGGGTTTATCCCAGGGTTGCAAAATTCGTGTGATTTCCTCGTGGTTAACGATGCAGTGAACCACACATGCCACAGATGAGAAGGGCTGTTTAGAATCACCAGCTACCTAGCGCTATCTCTGATGAGGTCGGCAGTGTGGGTTTCCCTCCCAAGTCAAGCACAGACAAGGCTGAGCTGCCTCGTCCCATGTGGATCTAGCCAGATGGTGAGGGCATCTCAGGCTGAGCACGAGGCCCAGCGTCTCAGGGTCCGGGAAGCAGGAGAGGGCAAGCTGCCTGGCTTCCCACGTGGCTTGCAAGGGCAGGTGCCCCGTTTTCTGAGTTTGTGATTTCAGGTCTTGGGGCTGAACCTTCCTTTGGTGCGGACAACAGATATTTATGGAACGTGTGTATTGTGGGCCAGGTGCTGTGGTTATGGACTTACACACACACAGAGAGAGCTTAGCAGTGGGTTCTGCTATAGTGTGGGCTGTAGTGTGGACCTCAGCTGTCAGCAGTGGGCTGGGCCAGGGCGCAGCAGCCAAAGTATGGCTAATGTCACGCTCAGACCCTGGGGACATGGAGGATTTTAAGGGACGGAGAAGAGGAAGAGTGAATTCCAGGAGGGGTGAACTTGCCAAAAGGGTGAGTCTGTGCTGTAGTGTGGCTACCGTGGGGGCAGGGAGAGAGCAGGCCGAGCCAGGCCGTGCAGGCCCTGAGACGTGTCCAGTGTTATCCTTGGAGGATGGGGGATTGGGAGGTCCAGAAAGCGCACCTGCAGCAGCAGGGGGCGGGGCATGTTAGGAGGAGGAGGAGAGAGGCGGTGGGGCAGTTTGTTCTTACCAAGTGGATCTCTTCCTGCCTGAAGGTGGTCTTGACAGACCCAATCAGGTTTCATTGATGAGTATGGGATAAATGCAGAGGGAGCTTTGGGATTGGGTTGTGTTTTTTATCTGATCTGATTTATTAGTGGGGGTGAGAGGAGAGCAGAGACAGCTCCTGTTCACTGGTGGTTCACTCCCCAAATGCCTGCAGTGTCTAGGACTGGGCCAGGCTGAAGCTGGGAGCTGGGAACTCGGTCCAGGGCTGTCACCTGAGTGCCAGGGACCCAAGTCCTTGAGCCATCACCGGCTGCCTCCCAGGGTGGGTGTGCATTAGCAGGAAGCTGGAATCAGGACTTGAGCCCAGGAGCTCCGATACGGGAAATGGGTATCTTATCCACTGGGCAAATGCCCGTCCCGGAGGTCATTCTTTCCAAGGCTGTTGAAGTTACCTGGGAAGTTTTAAAAACTGATGTCCGGGCCTCAGCTTAGAGATTCTGGTTGAACTGCCTTGGGGTGCAGCCTGGACCTTGGGACTTTTTGTTGGCTTGCAGGGAATATGTCATTGTTATTCTCCTAGTAAATGATTTGATCATTTTCGTGAGCACGCACCTTCTGAGTAGTGAAGAAAGAATATCAGATTCAGTGCATGTGCGTGCACACCAGACCTCTCACAGGATTCTGTCTCTCAGATTGCAGTGAGAGGTCACAGCTCTGTAAAGATAGGGATACAGGCGTAGATACAAAATGATGTCCCTGATGCAGCTGGGATGTTGGTGTGGTGGATGGAGGGGGTGGGATTCACCCCTCCCCTACCATCCCAGAACTGCAGGCCTTTTCTGGTGTTTGATGGCCAGTAATAGTGCAGCATGCAGCATGTACGATGATACGATTGCATTTGCCTGGCACTGACCTGAGAAGGTGCTTCGAGTAACTCGTTTAACCTTCCGAACAACTTAGTAGTGTAGGTTCTGTCCTTGTCCTTGTCCTTATCAGCTAATCGTGGGCTCATGGCACATTTCTGTCTTGCTCCCCGGTGATGCTGACTTGGAGAGAGAACCACTGCTTTTGTTGTTGTTTAAAGATTTATTTATTTATTTGAAAGGCAGAGATAGGAGAGAGAGGTCTTCCATCCACGGGTTCACTCCCCAAATGGGCATAACGGCCTGGGTTGGGCTAAGCTGAAGGATCTTCCACTTGAGTGCAGGGGCTCAAGCTCTTGGGCTGTCTTCCAGTGTCCTCCCAGGTGCATCAGCAGGGAGCTGGATCAGAAGTGGAGCAGCCAGGACTCAAACCGGTGCCCATATGGGATGCCCACACTGCAGGCAGAGGCTTAACCTATGCCACAGTGCTGGCCCCTGGACCACTGCTTTAAAGGGTCCCCGTGATGGTTCCTGTGTGAACAGTCATTTTGCAGACCTGGATGGTCAGACCTTGCACCTGTGTAGCTGTGTGCAAATGCAGCGGCTTCCTCTGTGCCCTCGCCACCTCCACCCACCTGCACACCTCACTGTTCAGGGTGTTGGGCCACAACTGGCTGGAGCTGGGCAGATCTGAAGCCAGGAGCTGGGTGCAGGGGCCCAAGCACTTGGGCCATCTTCCACTGCTTTCCCAGGCCATAAGCAGAGAGCTGGATCAGGAAAGGAGCAGCAGGACACAAATTGGCACCCAAATGGGATGCTGGCACCGTAAGTGGAGGCTTAGCCTGCTATACCACAGGGCAGGCTCCAGCCTTGGTTTAAAAGAAGTTTTATTTGGGCCAGCGCTGCGGCTCAATAGGCTAATACTCCGCCTTGCGGCACCAGCACCCCATGTTCTAGTCCCGGTCCGGGCGCTGGATTCTGTCCCGGTTGCCCATCTTCCAGGCCAGCTCTCTGCTGTGGCCAGGGAGTGCAGTGGAAGATGGCCCAAGTGCTTGGGCCCTGCACCCCATGGGAGACCAGGAGAAGCACCTGGCTCCTGCCATTGGATCAGCGCAGTTCACCAGCAGCAGCGCACCAGCTGCGGCGGCCATTGGAGGGTGAACCAACGGCAAAAAGGAAGACCTTTCTCTCTGTCTCTCTCTCTCACTGTCCACTCTGCCTGTCAAAAAACTAAAAAGATTAAAAAAAAAAAAAGAAGTTTTATTTGACATATATAGAGAAAAGGATAGATGCACAGAGAGACTCTTCCATCAGCTGATTCATTCCCCAAATGCCCACAGTCATTGGAGTTGGGCCAGGCTGAAACCAGGAGCCTGGAATGCAGTGTAGGTCTCCTGTGTGGGTGGCAGGGACCCAGTTACCTGAGTCATCACCTCCTGTCTCCCAGGTGTGTATTAGCAGAAAGCTGGCTTGTAAATGGAGGAGCCGGGACTCAAACCAGGCACTCCAGTATGGGACGCAAGTATATTGAGTGGTGACTTAACTGCTATGCCAAATGTGTGTCCCCAAGCAGCCTCCTAAAGTTCTTCTGGCATTGGTCCTTGGGGTAAAATTTTCAGTCCACTGCTAAATTCCTCCATTCGTACAGTGGGAGAGCATCAGGTCCAGGAGGATGGGCTCTTCCTGGCTTCGTGTCCATGCCTGGCCGCCGAGTGGCTACATGATCCTCCGTATGGTGCTTGGCATCTCCACGCCTCAGTCACCTCACTTTTCACACAGGTGCTTGTGAGACTAAGATGACCCCTGCCCAGGATTTAGCCCAGTGCCTGCACGTGGTAAAGGCTCAACCAACAGCCTCTATTACTCTTTTTTTCTTTAAACATTTATTTTATTTATTATTTGAAAGAGTTACACAGAGAGAGGAGATGCAGAGAGAAAGAGAGAGAGAGAGAGAGAGGTCTTCTGTCTGATGGTTCACTCCCCAATTGGCCGCAACAGCCAGAGCTGCACTGATCCGAAGCCAGGAGCCAGGAGCTTCTTTTGGGTCTCCCATGTGGGTGCAGGGGCCCAAGGACTTGGGCCATCTTCTGCTTTCCCAGGCCATAGCAGAGAGCTGGATCAGAAGTGGAGCAGCTGGGTCTCGAACCAGCACCCATATGGAATGCCGGTGCTTCAGGCCAGAGTGTTAACCCGTTGCGCCCCAGTGCCGGCCCCCTCTATTACTGTTGTGTTCTGAACTGTGTGTGGTTCCAGGCTGGCTGCTGGGGCTCTAGGACAGATCGGATGTGGTTGGTCCTCGGGGAGTGTTTATCCCAACGAGATGTGAGGTGGCCCCAGAGGGTCACGCACCAATGGGAAGCTCTGCTGTTACCACTGAGCACAGCGGTCCTGGGTGGTCCGGGAAGGCTTCGCAGGGGAGGTGACTCTAGGCTGGCCTTGAAGACTGGGTGCAGTGTCACGTTAGCAGCTGCAGAAACATGAGGAGGAAAGACCCGGGTCACTTGGGGACCAGCACTGGGGGTGGGAGGGAGTTGACGACAGCAGGCGCTGTTGGGCAGAGGCAGAACCAAGGGCCTTGTTGAGGGCAGAGTCATTCGACTTAGCAGAGATAAAAGGTAAAGCAGCTACCTTTGAATTTCAGATGAACTGCAGATAATTTAGTGTAAACATGCCCCAACTATTTCATGGTTTCTATTTGTGCTAAAAACTAAATAAACCAAACCTGTTTATCTGAAATGTAAATGTCTCAGGGCAGACTGCTTTATCTGGAGCCTTACTTGTGTGCCTGGTCCCCAAAGGGCCCTGCTGAAACGCAGAAGCGTGGAAAGTGAGTCAGGGAGGGGCAAGGAGGGGCAGGGTGCCGCTGGGGCCCGACCCAGCAGGTGGCACTGGGGACCTAGAGGAGACTGGCCCCGTAGCCGAGCTCAGGCAGGGCCTGAGGCTAGCTCAGAGCTGTGCAGGATCTCTTCCACTGGCCCAGACTGCGTCCCTACAGGGGCCCTGGCCGTTGGACCCTCCTTCAGCGGGGGCTCCCTGCATCCAGGTCTAGACTGATGGGATTTGCGAACCGGAGTGGCAGGACTGCGACCTTGGGAGAGCAGTGGTGCGGCTCTGGCTCTGGCTGTGGGATAGCAAGTGTGGACCAGGACTGGAAAAGAAGAAACGGGAGACTGAGGTGTGCCCCAGGTTGCTGGGGGGGGGGGGTGGCCTTCGGGAAAGGTAGCTCTCTGAAGGTCCCGCAGTGGCTTCATGTTACCTGCCAAGAAAAGTCCAGGGGCCCCACGGGAGTACAAGGCCCTGCACAGACTGACCTCGGGTCGGTCCCCTTCCCAGTCTCCCTCCCCTGGTGCAGCCACCAGAGCCACCTGCAGTCAGAGATGACAAGACCCTCCTCGGCAGTCAGACCTCTATGGGAGAATGCCCAGGACCTTCCTTTCCTTGTTGAACATGAGTGGCCTCGCCGGGATGCTGTGAAGTGGCTCCTAAAACCGTCCCAGTTATGTGTTTGAGGAGACTGAGACAGGGAGGTCAAACAGCCCATCCAAGGCCACACAGCTAGCGGGGGTGGGGGAGTGGGTGGGCTGAGAGCCTGGGTTTGGACCCTGGCTGCGGGATTAACCTTGCCACATCCTCTTCCCCGCCCACACACCACGTTGTCAGGCTTCTGTGTCTGCATAGCAAACTGGGTCCCATGACACCTGCTCCTGAAGCCCCTCCCGACACCACCCTCTTGTCACACAGCATGAGTCCCCTAGTAGTTTGTATCCATCTTTGTTATGATAATGAATATTTAATTAATATTGAAGTCATTGTTATGGACCTTTCTGTCTCTCTTCTTCACTGGGGGCCCTTTTAACTTTTAAAGATTTTATTTACTTATTTGAAAGTCAGAGTTAGAGGGGGAGAGAGAGGAAGAGAGGTCTTCCCTCTACTGGATCACTCCCCAGATGGCCACAACAGCCAGGTCTGGGCCAGGCGGAAGCCGGGAGCCAGGAGTTTCATCTGGGTCCCTAACATGGGCGTAGGGGCCCAAGCACTTGGGCCATCTTCCACTGTTTTCCCACGTGCGTTAGCAGGGAATGTGGAACAGCCAGGATTCGAACTGATGCCCATAGGGGATGCCAGCATTGCAGGTGGCAGCTTTACCTGCTACATCACAATGCTGGTGTCTGGCGGCTCTTTTCAAATCTCTAGTGCCCCCCCTTCAAGCCACCCAGCACAGGGCCTGACCCAGAATGGCCGCTCAGCAAACAATCCCTGGTAACACAGTCCCCCCGCCCCCTGGGGTACGCAGCAGGAGAGGAGGAAGTTAGGTGCTGTGGAGCAGTAAGTAGTTATCCTTCCATGGATCATTTTTCTTCCTGGATCCTCACCTCCGCGGTGTGGAGAGAGGTTTCTCAGAAGTCTGAGGCTACTCAGCGAGTCCTTGGAAATAGATAGGGATAAAATGGGCCTGAGAGGTTTGTGATTTTTGATCCAAGGGGAAAAACCCAAAGTCAGCAAAATGGAAAAGAACTCGTTGTATTCACAAAGTGCCAACTACAGCCAGGCCGAGCAGAGGCCAAGGTCGGGAGCTGGTGTCTGGGCAGGAGTACAGGTGAGAGGAAAATAAATGGATGTGTGTAGACCAGGCCCTAGGTCCTCATACTTTCCTGTCACCCCATGTGGAGCTGGTGGGGTCCCCGTGTCAGGGGAGACGGGTGCCAGTCAGGCCCCCTGTGCCTTGCCTGGGGAGCAGGATTCGAACTGAGATCTGACTCTGGCGCGCATACTGCTCCCTCTGCAGCCAGGAAAGATGAGGATTAGGGAAACCCAGGCAGGTCTTGACCTCCAGGAGCCAGGCTACACTGAGGAGAGAGTACTGGGCCTGAGAGAGTCAGGGGTTTGGAGGAGGGTGAGGGTGCCTGGGTGTTCCTTGGGCCATGTCATGCTCATGGGCAGCGCCCATCTGGTGGGGAGGGCAGGGCTTGAGGATGGGCCAGAGGTGTGGTCAGAGAGGCTTGGTCAGCGGTCACTTCTGAGCAAAAGTTGCAGATGCTTTGTCACAATCTCTTAGTCCAGGTCCCCCATCCCGCCTCAGAAATCCTAGTGCCATAGAAGGTAAAGACTCTGCTTACAACACCATATGGGCGCCGGTTTTTGTCCCAGCTGCTCCACTTCTGGTCCAGCTCCCTGCTAACGTGTCTGGGAAGGCAGCAGAAGATGGCCCAAGTTCTTGGGCCCCTGCACCCATGTGGGAGACCCAGAAGAAGCTCCTGGCTTTAGCCTGACTCAGCCCTGGCCATTGCAGACATCTGGGGAGTGAACCAGAGGATGGAAGACCACTCTATCTCTCCCTCTCTCTCTCTGTAACTTTGATTTTCAAATAAATAAATCAATGTAAAAAGAAAAACAAAAGAAAGCACCAAATGTGCCTCAGGATTTTACATTTTGGAGATGTATTTATTTGAAAGGCAGAGTGACAGAGAGGGAGAGAGAGAGACTGAGGGATCTTGCATCCAGTGGTTCACTCCCCAAATGGCTGAAACAGCCGGGTCTGGCCCAGGCTGAAGTCAGGAGCCTGGAACTCCATCCAGGTGTCTTGTGTGGGTGTGGGTGGCAGGGACCCAAGTCTTTGGGCCATTCTCCATGCCTTCTCAGACACATTAGCAGGGAGCTGGATGGGAAGCAGAGCAGCTAGGACTCTTGGGATGCTGCTGTCACAAGCAAGTCAAGTGACAGCTTAACCCGCTGCGCCCCTCCTGCCGATTTTAGAATGGAGATGACCTGCTGCTGTGGCCTCAGTGCCAAAGCCCCGTTTTCTCCAGAAGCTGGGCTCTCCTGAGTGTCGTGGGACAGCTGCCAGGGCCCTTCCCACGGGTCACCATGCTCAAGGAAACCCGGGCCTCCCAGGCTGGACACAGGTTACTCTCCTGGGTCGTGTTTACCATGATCAGTGTGGCCGGCTCACTCATCTCCAGAGGAAGCGCTAACAGCAAGTGAACTGGTTCTCATGCCGGAAGAAAAAGGCTTGTCTCACCCTTGACCCACAGGTGCACCTACCATGTAGTAGCAACACCTCCCGCAGGGGGTCCCCTACTCAGACGGGTTACTCCTCCTGCAGCCAGAAGAGTGATCGTAACAGGAAGTAGGGTAAGTGAATTCTAGACAAACCTCACCTTGGCACAGGCCAGGTTTATACCCAGTGAGCTACAAAGCAAGCCTTTCAGAGTTCAGGGTTTTAGCTTTTGGATTCTTTGGAAAGGGTGTTGTGGCTTGCATGGCCCCCCTCCTAGGAACTTCCTTGTTGGGGTAGGAGTGCAAGTTGCCTGCCTCGCCACCAGAGGGCGCCCGGTTACTGTGTTCTGGATCCTTGCTAATGGAGATTGTCCCCTGGCTTCAGCTTACAGATGCCAGCAGGTTACCCAACCTGAAGGAGCTGCTCCAGTCCTCGGGCGACAACGACAAGCGGGCCTGGGACCTGGTGAGCTGGATCTTATCCTCCAAGGCCCTGACGATCCACAGTGCCGGCAAGGCAGAGGTGAGACTTTGGGCTGTAGGACTTAGGGCTCTGGGACAGCACCAGATGGGCCCCAGAATGGTCTGGCAAGTGTGTTGAAAATGTAGAACTCTAGACCTCCCCCCCGAGACAGCCCACTGCACTAGCAGTGCAAAGCTGCGTCTTGTCTCTTTTAATTATTTTAAAATATTTATTTGTTTATTTGAAAGGTGGAGTTACAGAGGCAGAGGCAGATACAGAAAGAGAGGTCTTCCATCTGCTGGTTCACTCCCCAAATGGCTGCAACAGCTGGAGCTGGGTCAATCCAAAGCCAGGAGCCAGACGTTTCGTTTCTTCCAGGTCTCCAATGTGGGTGCAGAGGCCCAAGGACTTGGGCCATCTTCCACTGCTTTCCCAGGCCACAGCAGAGAGCTGGATCAGAAGTGGAGCAAGCGGAACTCGAACTGGCACCTATATGGGATGCTGGCATTGCAGGCGGCAGCTTTATCCTCTGTACCACAGCGTCAGTCCCTGCGTATCGCTTTATTTAATTTGCACCTCCAGGCACTGTGATCAGGGTGGACCCCAGTGTTTCAGAAGAAGCATTGACTTGGCCCAGTTGTCAGGAAACAGAGGGGCAGAACTCAGAGTAGTGGAAACCTGAGTCTCCGCGTTGTAATTCCACTTCCTTGATTATTATTCCTTTTCCCTGTTTATAAATTGAGACTATTAATAGTTATAGTTACCCCAAAGGAGGGCTGAGACAGGACGTGTGTCCCCCCCAGCGCAGTGTGTGGCACAAGTGAGACGTTGCATCATTCACCTTACCTTGCTCGACAGGTGTCTCCGGGGCACAGGCTGGGGTGACAAGGACCTGGGTGTGGGGCTGGAATCCCGACCTGGTGCTCTTTCCTCTGAGTAGAAGCAGGGGTTTATCTGTGCTGTTAGTCACTTCATTTCAATTTAAGAGTATTCAGTTTGATAGGCTCCTGCCAAGGAGAGAAGTCTTCGCTCAGTGGCCAAGAGTTTGGTAGCTTGGATTCTGGTGTCTATGGACTTCCTCCCCCGGTGCTGGATGCTAAAGTGACACAAAAAGCCCCTCTGTGGGAGTCGGGAGATCCGTGTTCCTGTCCAGGCTCAGCCGCAGGTTCCTAGGTCATCTCTGGCTTTCACTGTTGTCATCTGGTAAACCGAGATTCACTCATTCATTCATTCATTCATTCATCCTCACAGGGACCTCAAACTCCTACCACATGTTGGGAGCTGTAGCTAAAGAAGATGCAGTGCGGCTCCTTGACTTTTTTTTTTTTTTTGACAGATAGAGTTAGTGAGAGAGAGAGACAGAGAGAAAGGTCTTTCTTCCGTTGGTTCACCCCTCCAAATGGCTGCCACGGCCGGTGCTGTGCTGATCTGAAGCCAGGAGCCAGGTGCTTCCTCCTGGTCTCCCATGCAGGTGCAGGGGCCCAAGCACTTGGGCCATCCTCCACTGCCTTCTCTGGACATAGCAGAGAGCTGGACTGGAAGAGGAGCAACCAGGACTAGAACCTGGCGCCCATATGGGATGCTGGTGCCGCAGGTGGAGGATTAACCAAGTGAGCCATGGCGCTGGCCCCAGGCTCCTTGACTTTTGATAGGGACCAGTTAAGTTTCCATTGAAATGTGGTGTGTTGGGGCCCAGGATCTCAGGTTGTATCTTACCCTAGTGAGGTCGTTTGCTACCCTGTATCATTGTTTCACAGAAGGGCGTTTTCATACTAGAGGAGGAGAGGCCTGGCCTCAGGATAAAGGATCCTGACCTTTCTATAAGGATAACTCTGCCTGGGACATAGTTTCCTCATTCAGTTGAGACTTTGCTAGAGACAGCTTTGCTGGGCGGCTCTAGTTTGCAAACAGCAGAGTGGCGTAGCCCCCTGCCCCGAAGGAGGCTGTCGTCCTGGAGGATGGAGCTCACTCCCCCATATCCAGTGGACCGGCCTCCACACCGGTCCATGAATGCTTCCCGTGATGCTCGGGGATCCGCAGGTGGCTCTTTGGGGATGGATGGTCGAGAGTGGCCTCATGGGTGTTCTGGGGTCTTTTTCTATGAGGTTAGCCCTACAGAAGATGACCCAGGACAGGAGTGAAGGGTGCCCAGGGCCCTGCAAGGAAGTGCAGGTCTCATCATTTTTTAATTAATTAATTTGCAAGAAAGAGGGGGCTGGCGTTGTGGCATAATGGGTTAAGCCACTGTCTGCAGTGCTGGCATCCCATACGGGTGCCGCTTCATATCTCAGCTGCTCTGCTTCTGATCCAGCTCTCTGCTAATGGCTTAGGAAAACAGCAGAAGATGGCCTAAGTTCTTGGGCTCCTGCCCCCAAATGGGAGATCCGGATGAAGTTCCTGGCTCCCAGCTTCAGGCTGGGCCAGTCCTGGCCATCGCAGCCATCGGGGGAGTGAACCAATGGATAGAAGATATCTCTTTGTCTCTGCCTCTGTCAGTAATTCTGAAGTTCAAAATAGATAAATACATCCTTTTAAAAGATAAAGAAAGGCAGAGTTAGGGAGAGGGAGAGAGATCTTCCACCCATTGGTTCACCCCGAAATGGCCAAAGTGGTCAGGTTTGGGCCAGGCTAAATCCAGAAGCCAGGAGCTTCATCTGGCTCTCCCATGTGGGTTCAGGGACCCAAGCACTTGGACCATCTTCTGCCGCTCTCCAGGCACATTGGCAGGGAGATTAGAAGTGGAGCGGTCAGAACTTGAACCAGCACCCACAGAGGATGCCGGCGTCGCAGTGGTGGGCTAGCCCGCTACTCCACAATGCCAGCTGCAGATTCTTTCTTTCTGGGTCTTTGCCGTGTGGATGTTGGGTCCCATGGGCCGAGCCCAGATTTAAGGGGTGGAGAAGTCAGCTCATCTGTTAGTGGAATCTTGGTGGAATTTCTGGGGCACTGGCAGGAATGCAGGGAAACATTTGTGGCCATTTTTGCCCTTTGTCAAAATGGAATGCAGGACATAGGTGTGAAAGCATTCGGAAAATTAAAAGTGTCGCAAACAGTACTTCTCAGCCCACTGCGGGGACGGGGAAAACGCTGTTGGCGGCAAGTGGGCTCGAGCTTGCGCAGTGAACGTGACGCAGCGACTCTTTGTAGGAACCTGTTCTCATGAGCACAGCCCCTGGGCATGAAGCCCAGGGCTTGGAGGTCATGTCTGTGACCCCTTTGCCCAGCTCTCAGGTCCAACAGTGACTCCCTTCATGTTTTCAAGTTTGAAAAGATCCAGAAGCTGACCGGGGCCCCTCACACACCTGTGCCTGCACCGGACTTCCTGTTTGAAATCGAGTACTTTGACCCAGCCAACGCCAAATTTTATGAGACCAAAGGAGAGCGAGACCTCATCTACGCCTTCCACGGCAGCCGCCTGGAGAACTTCCATTCCATCATTCACAATGGCCTGCACTGCCACCTCAACAAGGTGGGGCCTGGGGGCTTGGTGGCCTGGGGGCGGTGGCTTGGGTCTGCAGATCAGCATCGGTGGGAGCCTGGGGAAAGGCAGCATCTCGGCCCACCCTAGACCCAAAGCAGAGCCTGCGTCTAACCATGGCTGCCTGGGGATGTCTGTGCCCATGACTGTTTGAGAAGATCAGTTCCCACCTTTGCTGCCCATTTGGAGTCATGCAGGGAGCTTTAAACCAACATCCCAATGCTCAGGGGGGATTCCAGCCGAGTGAATGAGCGTCTCTCATGGGGATGTACACTCTCAGGCCCACCAGAGACCACCCAATTAGAATCCACCCGCAGAGATTCCTGTGTGTGTTAGAGTCCAGCAGCTTCCACCCTTGGAGCACTTGAGGAACCCCTCGCCCCCATGAGCTGCTTCCCTCCCATTTTTAGGAGTCTGAGCTGTCCGTCACCCCTTTGCACTTATTTGAGCGCAGAGTAAGGATGTAGGAGGAAGATTATAGATGGGCTTTGAAGCCAAGAGGTTTAGCAGACTGTGATGCCATGGGCAAATTTACTTAAACTCTGTGGGCTTCAGTCTCCTCTGTAAAGGGGACGCCTTTACCTTCCCTTGGGTGTGTGTGAGGATTGAAACGGGCGCGCACGTGAAGAGCTCTTTGTGTCCTAAGCCCCAAGGAAGGGGTGGCAGCTTTTCCAGTGGACGGAGAGGCGTCTGGGGTGCTTGGAAGGGCCGCAGGCCTTTCCTCCTGTCACGGCAGCATCTGAGAGGCCAGCTGAGCCCTGGGCTCCATTGTGGCCGATGCCCTCCTGGGGTTACGGAGAGACACTTCTCCGGATCTCATCAGAGCTGTCAGGGTTTGCCGAGGCCATGCTGGCCCTCACCGTGTGATCACAGCCAGGCTGCTGGGATCCAGGGGCCTCCGCTTCCCACTGCAGCTGCCTGGAGAAGCTGTGTGCAGGTCAGTGGTGTGCACCACGGCTTCACCACAGTGCCCGAGAGAGCTCACTGGTAAGCGCCTTCAGTCCTCTCCCACCCCCTCTCCTGGGTGTTCAGTGAGGGGCTTGTTTGAGGGGTCCCACCTGCCGTTTGAAGCTGTGACCTTGTCCTCACGGTGGAGATAACTCACGCTTCCCACCCTTGTGCACGCCTGCACACAGCAGCATTGCGGGGGGTGTCTGAGCCTGCAGAAGGGCGAACGCTTGGTGGGTGTGGGGTCAGAGAAGAGGGCGCCCAGCTTCCGAGAGATGGGGGGCACTGCCCGGCAAGGAGCTTCCCGAGGCCAGGGGAAGGTTTGTTTCATTTTCCTGAAGCTTCACTCACCAGGCTTGGAATTGTGGCAGCCCAGTGCTGTCAGTTCCTCAGCACAGGATGTACTGCCGTGAGCTCTTCAAGTCGCCCTGAGATACTGCTGCTGTGGCCCAGGGATCAGTTAGATTTCAGCCCAGCTGTTGGTAGCAGTTGCCTGAACACAGTGCTGAGAAGGACTCTGGGTCGACATGGCTGACGTGATGATGTTGGCCGTCACAGTTGACTTGTTATCCACCCTGGGCAAAGCCTGTGGTTGCTGCACCTGCTGTAGCCTCCACTTGCAGCTACTTCACCTGGCATGCTTCTCCATTTTTATTTTTTCAAGATTTATCTATTTATTAGAAAGGCGGAATGACACACAGAGAGACAGATCTTCCGTCTGCTGGTTCACTCCCCAATAGCGAGGGCTGTGCCAGACTGAAGTAAGGGGCCAGGAACTCCATCCGGGTCTCCCACGCAGCGGGCAG
Organism: Sylvilagus floridanus; assembly: GCA_949820135.1. Classification (NCBI taxonomy): domain Eukaryota; kingdom Metazoa; phylum Chordata; class Mammalia; order Lagomorpha; family Leporidae; genus Sylvilagus; species Sylvilagus floridanus. The sequence goes on along the minus strand of OX463239.1, from coordinate 73,152,230 downwards.
GAGCCCAAGTACTTGGGCCATTTTCTGCCTTCCCAGGTGCATGTGCAGGAAGCTAGATCGAAAGCTGGAAGCTGAGCAGCTGGGACTGGAGCTGCCACTCCAGTGTGAGATGCTGGCGTTGCAGAGAGCGGCTTAACCCGCTCAGCACAGCGCCAGCCCCTAGCATGCTTCCTCATGGAGGGCACTGAGTGAGCCTGCACCACCAGGAACATGCCCCACTGGGTTTGTGCTCATTTTCTTGGTCAGTCCCATCCACAGAGTAAAACATACCCTGCCTCTCGCAGAGGCCTGCCTCGTTTGGTCACAGTGCCTGCTTCTGACTCCTTTTCCCTCCCCGCTGGGATGCAGCTCCCTCCCCAATGTGACGTTGCTTTCATAAGCTCATCCCTGTCACTGTGCTGGATGCGTTCAATATCGCAGGAATTACTGTATAAACGCACAAAGAGCCCGCCAGATGGAACCCATTCCTCACTTACCCACCATCTCCCCGGAGTCTTGCTTGGTGTCTTATGTTGCATGTCTCATATGCTCAGCCACAGCTCGGGAAGGGGTGCTGTTCCCGCTGTTTGGTGGATGGAGAGACAGAGACAGCAGAGAGTTTACGTAACTTGCCAGCTGTGGGATTGAAACTGCCGTCTGTTTGGATTCTGCTACCTGTGTTTTTCCCATTCACCCTTGACCACAAGGAACTGCTACTCTGCCAGTCTAGATGGCCAAACCCACAATCCATCAAGTGTTGTCAGATAGGAATGTATTCAGGAGTAGCACTGTGATGATGCCCAGGCTAATGGCTCCTGGGGAAAGAAGGAGTTGGCAATGTTTATTTACTACTCTGTTGAAGGTGGGCCTGGGTCTTCTCGCGATGCCACCTCCACCTTCACCTGCCTGCGTTTCTTCTCTGTTGGCCTCTGCCGTTCCAGACGTCCTTGTTCGGAGAGGGGACCTACCTCACCAGTGACTTGAGCCTGGCCCTCATTTACAGCCCCCACGGCCACGGGTGGCAGCGCAGCCTCCTTGGCCCCATCCTTAGCTGCGTGGCCGTGTGCGAGGTCATCGACCATCCAGATGTCAAGTGCCAAACCAAGAAGAAGGGTGAGTGAGCGCTCAGCCCAGCTGCTGCGGGGAGCACCTGTCTCGTGCCACGTGGTGGGCGGGGTTCAGAGCGATGTAGGACAGAAACCTGCCTTCAGGGGAGGGTCAGTCTTCACAGGGATTGAACACATGATGAAAGACCACTTATAAAGGAGGTGGGGCGGGCGCTGCGGCTCAACAGGCTAATCCTCCGCCTAGCGGCACCGGCACACCAGGTTCTAGTCCCAGTTGGGGTGCTGGATTCTGTCCTGGTTGCCCCTCTTCCAGGCCAGCACTCTGCTGTGGCCCGGGAGTGCAGTGGAGGATGGCCCAAGTGCTTGGGCCCTGCACCCCATGGGAGACCAGGAGAAGCACCTGGCTCCTGCCTTCGGATGAGCGTGGTGCGCCAGCTGCAGCAGCCATTGGAGGGTGAACCAATGGCAAAGGAAGACCTTTCTCTCTGTCTCTCTCTCTCACTGTCCACTCTGCCTGTCAAAAATAAAATAAATAAATAAAGGAGGTGGGCAGGGAGTGCCATGTTTTGGGCTGCTGAGGTCAGTGGGGGCCACTTCAGAGGGAGGACCCATCCTGTGGGGTCAGCAGGGGCCAGGGAGAACTCTGAGGAGGAGGTGGGAGTTGGGTGGTTGGGGGTACCCGTGTTGTGGTGTAGCAGGTGTAGCTGCTGCCTGCGACACTGGTGTCCCATATGGGGCCAGTTTGTGTTCCGGCTGCTCCACTTTCGATCCAGCTCCCTGCTAATAGCCTGGGGAAACAGGAGAAGATGACCCAAGTGTTTGTACCCCTGTGCCCACATGGGCGACCTGGAAGAAGCTCCTGGCTTCAGCCTGGCCCAGCCCTGGTGTCAATGGCCATTTGGGGAGTGAACCAGCAGATGAGAAGATCTTTCTTTCTCTTTCTTTCTCTCTAACTCTGTTTTTCAAATAAATAAATAATCTTTTAAAAAAATAATAAACAGGAGTGGTGGGACCAGAGCATGGGCTCCTTGAGGGTAGAACTTGGTTTGGTTCACTCTTGGGCCCTGGAGGGACCACTCTGTGTGCGGTAAATGAACGAGTGAGTGCAGCATCTCTCTCAGCAGAGAGCCTGCTGTGTACTTGCCAGTTAATCAATATTTGCTGAGCTGAAGCTAAGGACGCTGGGTGCAGCTCCTGTGCACGCCGGTGCCCTCCGGGAAGGGTGGGGAGCCACTGAGGCCAGGGCAGTCCGTGCCGGGCCCTGCAGGGGCGGTGACTACGCTGGCCCTGTCCTCTCCATTCCCCTCGCACATGTCCCTTAGACCGCCCTGTGCTCCCCTCCGTGCTGCGGCTCCTCACAGAGGCACACAAGCGTCATAGAACCGACCTCTGTCTCCAGGGCAGGGCTCTAGTCGCCCTGAGGAAAGGAGAAATGAGAGAACTGAGTGGTCTGGCTTCCATGGTAAAACCACCAGAACCCCGAGGCCCAGGCCCAGGTCTGACACCACCCTGCAAGCCGATGGCACCGATGCTTGCCTTTCTCATGCTGAGGAAGTGTGAAACCGTGACTTTAAACACCGAAGGGAAACCTTGCCATCCGTGTCTGTCCATCTGTGCCATCACAGGCAGGCAGCCTTGGCCTTTTTTTTTTTTCTTGGTAGAGCTTTTTCATATTATTAAAAGAAAACCTGCGGGTTTTTCGTTTGTGTTTCTTAAGCAGATCTTGGTGGGAAGGGTGGAAGGTGGTGTTCTGAGGAGCTGAGGTCTGCAGGGCTTGGCTCCCAGCACCTGCGAGACCACCTCCAGGGCGTGGCCGGTTCCTGGGTCCCAGCCCCGGAGCCACGGTTTGCTCCTGCCCTCTGCCCTGCCCTCTGGGCTGTGTTCTCTTCCCTGTGTCCCTTTTACTTACCTGTTCTTTCCTTTCTTCCTCCCCTTTGTCTGCTGTGCCCTTCTGGTTTTAGTGCTGTGTCACACATGTGGGATCTTCTGAAAGGTCATGGAAAGTGCGTATTATTAAAAAAAACAAAACACGGGAGCAGGCATTTGGTGCAGGGGTTAACACCCTGCTTGGGATTCAAGTCCCAGCTCCATTTCCAATCCAGCTTCCTGCTGCTGCACACCCTGGGGGGCAGCAGGCGTTGGCTCAATCCGGGTCTTGAGTTCCTGACTATGGACTCCATCTGGCCCAACCTGGCTGTCGGCAGGCATTTGGGGAGTGAACCAGTAAATGGAACATTTGTCTTTCTGTCTCTCTGCCTTTCAAGCAAAAAAAATAAAGAATTTATTTTGCACTAGAATAAAGTTATGCTTGAGTTCGGTTTTCTGTGACCTTCTCAGAGTCCCCGGGACCCACACAGCCCATTCTGGAGCCTGCAGGGCCCGTCCACCCTCAGGACCAGGCGGCTTGTGGCCTTCCTGCTTACCCTGCCCACATCAGATACGGGGTCCTCCTCAGCAAAGCTGTGCTTTACTGTCATTCAGATTCCAAGGAGATAGACCGCAGAAGAGCGAGAATCAAACACAGCGAAGGCGGAGACATCCCTCCCAAGTACTTTGTGGTCACCAATAACCAGCTCCTGCGGGTGAAGTACCTGCTGGTGTACTCACAGAAGCAGGCCAAGAGGTAAGGGGGGCTGTCCGTGCGTGAGGGCCAGCAGGCTGCGTGCAGCGTGGTCAGCACCCTTTCCTGCCAGCCTTCAGCCCGGAGGTGGAGTGTGATTCAGAGAGGAGGTGGTCCTGGCCCTTCGAGGACCCAGTATTCTAGGGAAGAAGGTAGATTCGTAGACACCAGTAGCACAAGGGACTGAATGGAACCAAGCTGGCTGCCCCAAACGAGGCCCATGACCTCAGTTTGAGACCCGCTGATGAGCTCAGACTGGGAGGCAGGGTGGTGGCTGGGACCCTGGCTGGGAGTGTGTGTGGCCCCACTCAGTCACTTCCCAGAGGGGCTGTTGAACCAGCGCCCGTCCCTCTCTGGACCCGAGATACTCCAGGTTACCTCTGAGGTCAAGGTGTTGAGCATCTCCCCAGTGTGGCAGGGAGAACACGGGGTTCTCACAGTTGAGGGTCATGTTGAGGTCTTGTTGCATTGTGGGAGCCCCCAGTAGAGCTGCCAGTGGGGGTTGGCTGTAGGCGAGCAGGTACTGAGGAAGAGGGGGTCATTTTTAATAATCCCCACTCTGGCTTGTACCTGCCAGTAATTACTATGCTTCTGGATTTCATAGACCAACAAAATACCCCCCTTACTCTCTCTGCAAGTTTGGGAAATGTGCATAGGCGTCTTGACTGGGTGTGGCGGGGACACTGTTCTTTAGCGTAAGATCACTTAGTGTTTTCTACTTGGAAATTCCATTTCTCTCCCACTTCTCCCCCGGGTGTCTCGGCTGTGCACACTTGGATGATTGAAGTCAGCTCCTTGTGGGCCAGAGAGGGTTTCCCCAGCTAGGATTTCTGTCTGTCTGTGTTTAAAAGCAAAAAGACTTCTTAATAACCAGCCTCCTGCCACCATCCGGGCAGACACCCTGAGCTAGGGCATCCCACTAGATACCAGAGTCTTGCTTCAGAAAAGAGCGGTTACAAAAGGTGGAAGGGAGATTAAAGGGAATACAGGGCTGAGTTCATTGCAAAGCTGTCTTTCTGCATCTAGAAAATGTTCTGTTGAAAGGCGTGTCGGTGCCAGGGCAAACAGCCCCAGATTTCTCGGGCAGAGGAGCACGAAGCTTCATTTCATGGCTCACGCAGAGGATGGAATTCATCATTTCATCCTCTCTGAGCCAGAACTTGTTGCATACACTTCAGAAAAAGATGTTTTTCTCTCTCTGCCAATATCGCTCCTTTTTTCCCCATCAGCAGGGCTTCGAGCCAGCTCTCCTGGTTTGCCAGCCATTGGTTTACGGTCATGCTGTCCCTGTATCTGCTGCTGCTGCTCATCGTAAGTGTCATCAATTCCTCGGCTTTCCAGCACTTCTGGAATCGTGCGAAGAGATAATCTCTCCGGGCCTGGCATGGGGGCCACCGCAACCACGTGCCTTAGGGTGACTCCACCCGGACCTCCCCGGCTTCTCGGCCAGCCAGGTAGAGCCTAGGAGCCAGCCAGGGACCACAGGACAGTCTTCGTGTGCCATACATGTACCGATTGCCTTGATGCTGCTCCCGGCCACACTCACCAGGGTCCACTGGACCCCCACTCTTAGTTTCCGGGGGAGCCCTCTCTTCTACTCCTGCCCAAAGTGGTCCGAGGGAGTTGGCTTTTCAGCCAGGGCCAAAGGAAAAAGTCCTGCTGCATTTAAAAAACAAGTGTCCAGGCTGTCAGTGGCGTGTTTACAATCGCTGCTGGCAGAGGCTTTTCTCTACTGCCTTCTGGAAGGCGGAAAATGTGTAGCGGGGGCTATAAATCACCAGGCTGTTGCCTTGTTTTGACTCGAGACACCCAAGAGGCACAGTCATGTTGCTCATAAAAGTTGGTGGGATCGGTTTTGGATTCCATCAGCCTTTGTATGTGAGTGCAAAACATTTTCACAGTTTTCTCAAATCAACAAACAGCCGTCTGCTGCAGCTGTGCCCCCGGCCCCAGCCATGGATGCGAAAGGAAGGGGACTTAGCAAGGAGCGACTTTTTCTAATAGAAAAACTACCAACTGCTGATTACAGCTGGAAGAGAACCAAATGTTTGTTTTCCGATTTTTGTTTTCAAGTAACTGTCTGACAACTTTGCAAACTGAGCTAAAGGGGAAGTTGCTGAACCTAGAGCGCCATTTGGCCAGTGTCCACAGCCTCCTTCCTGGCTGTGTTTCAGAGAAAGGGGTTTGAGCTGCAGGCTCCCCTGCGGTTCTCACCTCACGAAGCTGCCTTGACCGTGGCCTGCTAGCCGCCGGTGTCATTCTTCAGGCCGTCGAGACAGGGCCCTGCTTCAGCACCCATGGGTCGAGCCACCTTCAGAGGGGTCGCTCAGCCTGGGCTTCCTGGTGTGGGAGAAGCCTCTGGCTGCCCAGGGAGCTGTGCACCCTGCTGGCTGTGCACCCTGCTGGCTGTGCGCCCTGCTGGCTGTGCACCCTGCTGGCTGTGCGCCCTGCTCCCGCCCTCCTGGTGAGTTTCAGCCACAGTGGAGCCCGGTCTGAGTTGGGGGTGAGATTTCTGTAATGAAGGGGGAACATCATTTTTCTATAATTTGTGAAGTTGCACAAAAAGCCACTGTCATGGTTTTTACATTGAACATTGGAGCGTTTCCAACATAATAAAGCTATTTTCCTAACGACACGTTGCCCTGTTGTTAGTCTTGTCCTCTCTCTCCTCCCTTGTTTGGGTGGCTTCTGCTGGGGACCATCTGTCGCCAGGCTCTCATAGGTGTTGCGTTTCTAGCCATTCATTGACCAGCTGTGAGCAGTTAGTGCCTAGATATACAGGCGGGATCAAAGTCAAAACGCCTCTGCCCTCAGGGAGCCCACAGTCTGGTGAGGTGGGCAGGTGGACAGACATTTCAGGAGGACGGCTGGTATTGTAAGGGAATTTTGGGGGACAGGTGTAGTGGTGCAGCAGGTGAATCTGTCACTTGGGGTGCCTGTACCCAGAATCAGAGTGCTGGTTCCGGTCCTGCCTGCCCTGCTTCTGATCCAGCTCCCTGCTGGTGGACCTGGGAGCCCTCGGATGAAGGCCTAGTGCTTGCTTGGGTCCCTGCATCCCGCATGGGAGACCCAGATGGAGTTCCTGGCACCTGGCTTTGGCCTGGCCCAGCTTTGAATGTTGCAGGCATTTTGGGATTGAACCAGAGGATGGAAGATCTTTCTCTCGCTCTGCCTTTCAAGTAGATGAAAATAAACCAATAAATGTTTTATTAAAAAAGGAGTTTTGAGAGATCCTTGGCAAGGAGTCCTACTGTGATCTCGGGTCAGGAGACCTGGAGCTGACGCATGTAGCAGAGCAAGGTACATGCCCTGTTTACTTTAACCTTCACAGATAAGGATCTGCAGTGCTGGAGAGGTGAATGGCTTTGCCCAAGGTTATAGGCTAGGAAATGCCTGAGCTGGGAATTGAACCTGGGAGACTGGTTTCACTCCCATAACCAACACCCTCCTACCTCCTGAAGTGAAAGGGGAATCAGTTGTAGGCTGAGAAGTGCATGACAAGTGTTGCAGGCAGTCGGACCAGCAATGCAAAGACCCAGACAGTCATAAAGGAAAAGGCAGTGGTCAGAAATTGGGCTGGGAGAGGTGGCAGAGACTGCATTTGGAGAGACCTGAAAAGCAGTGGGCAATGCCATGAGCAGTTTCCTCTTTTTGTTTTCTTTAATATTTACTTATTTGAAAGAGTTACAGAGAGGGAGAGACAGATCTTCCCTTTGTGTCTGGGTCTCCCACGTGGGTGCAGGGGCCCAAGCACTTGGGGCATCTTCCACTGCTTTCCCAGGCCATTAGCAGGGAGCTGGATCGGAAGTGGAGCAGCAGAGACTCGAACAGGCGCCCATATGGGATGCCAGCATTGCAGGTAGCAGCTTTACTGCTCTTATTATTGGTTTTAATGACTCAGTAGAGAGTAAAGGCCTGCAACAGAGAAGAAGCAGGGGTGTTCAGAGAGGCAGAAGGAAACCGGCAGCCAGGTGTCCGGGAAGCCAAAGGGGAGGGCTGGCTGAGAAGCCGAGCGGCCAGGGCCCCCTGGAGGGGTGTCTGCTGGATTCACCGAGTGGCTGATTAGCAAACTCGGGGGAGCAGGTTCAGTGCAGTTCCATAGAGGGAGGTGGGCAAGCCCTGAGTGCATGGGCAGGAAGTTCGTGCAGTGTCAAGGTGTTCTCAGTTCTCCGAGACCCCTGCTCTGGGGGCCAGCACTGTGGCATGGGGGGTTAAACCCTTTCTTGCAATACCCAGCAACCCCTATCTGAGGGCTGGTTCCGGTCCTGGCTGCGGCAGTTGATATCCAGCTCCCTGCTAATGCACCTGGGAAAGCAATGGATGATAGTCTTCCAAATAAGTCTTATGAAAAAAAAAGAACCCCTGCTCTGGCTTGAATACTGCATATGGGCTTGCAGCTGTAGAACACAGCTGGGTAATGGGGCCTGATTCAGGCAATATTTATATCAAACCGAGCTGATAGGTGCTTTTAAAAAATTATTTATGTATTTAAGAGGCAGAAAGGTCTTGCATCGTTGGTTTACTCCCCAAGTGGTCGCGACAGCCAGAGCTGGGCCAATCAGGAGCCAGGAGCTTCTTCCCGGTCTCCCACAATGGTGCAGAGGCCCAAGCACTTGGACCATCTTCTACTGTTTTCTCAGGTGCATTAGCAGGGAGCTGGATCAGAAGAGGAGCAGCCAGGGCTTGAACCGAAGTCCTTATGGGGAACCGACTGTGCCACAGGCAGAGGCCTAGCCCGCTACACCACAGTGCTGCACACCCCACCCCCCTTTATTTGAGAGAGAGAGAGAGATGGAAAGAGAAGAGAGAGTATTCCCATCTGCTGGTTCACTCCCTAAAAGCCTGCAGCAGGTGGGACTGAGAACTCAATCCAGATCTCCCACTGGGTGGCAGGAACCCGATTACAGGAAGCATCTCTGCTGGTTCCCGTGGCGCACATTAGCAGGAAGTGGGAATGGGGAGTGGGACTGGGACTCAAGTGTAAGCACTCCGACGTGGGGTGCAGACATCTTAGCTGGCATTTTTAAGTGATGCCTGCCCCAGGTGAGTGTTGCTATGGGGGAAGGAAACCATGGCACCTTGGAGGGAAGGCCGAGGCAGGGCCACAGGACACACCCTTGCCTTTGTGAGCTGCCCTCCCTCCATGAAGAAAGTGGTTAAAACTCTTTGATGACTGCATTGGTGTAAATATGAATATATTAGTATTACGTGCTAAAACATTTTGTTCCACTTAAGAGTTCATTTTTTCCTTCTGATTTGAAAGGAAATGAAGCATTTTCCTAATGTGAGCCTTAGGCACTGCGCCTGTTGTGTCTAACGGATGAGCCAGCCCTGGGTCAGCGCAATGGCGGGCAGTGTGAGGCCTCCGGGTACCTGGGAATGGGCAGGCGGGAAGGAGACAACCCTGAAATGAGACTCTGGTTCTGTTCCCACGGGCCATGCAGCTCCAGGCAAGGGGAAACAGGTGCAGAGGCGAGGAGGGAGGAAGGGGCAGTCTCCTCATTGACCAGTGCCCACTGGGCTAAGAGCTTTGCCAGGTGGCAGATGGCACACGAGACTACATGGTGTGAACCTGTCTTGGTCTGGTGGCCCCCTCAGTCCTCGGTCACTAAATGCCATGGGCAGCTTTGAGGGGCGTGACAAGTGGGCCTCTCCCAGGTGAGGTACCTGCCTCTGGGAGGCACCAGAGCCCCAGGAGCTGTGAGTGTCCACCACAGAGGGAAGGGGTCTTGGTGTGGTGAGGTGGTTTTGGAAAAGTGCACAGGTGTATACTAGAGAGGTGGAGTAGAGGGTGCAGTTCATTGTCGATTCTGAGGGATTTAGCTGATTGCCTATAAAAACCAGGAAGGGCTGGGGGGGGGGGGTTGTGTGTGACGTAAAGAGCCCCATTCAGATATTTTCTTTACAACGCGGCCCCATCGCATCAGAGCCCATTCCGGGCGCTGAGCTCCGGTTTGTGTTGGCATAGGGTCAGCACGCACTCCCGCCCCGTTGCCATGGTGACTCTGAGGCTCCTCACTGCAAAACAGGGCCACGTCCCTCCCTGGGCCCCCTCCACAGCACCCGCATATCTCCTCACTCCCCTCCCCTCCACCCCTCATCCCCTACCCCACCTCGTGAGTTTTCCATCTCTTGGCCTTTGTTTGTTTTTGCTTTTGTCAGTCTCCCCTCTCTGGATGGGTTTCTGTTTGTTTCCAGACTGTCTGGGGCTATGCACCATGGAGACAGTGTCCTGGGCTGCCTCTAGCCCTGATCTGGTTAGAATAAGCCCCTCTGCTTTGCATGCATCTCCAACCTGACATTTGGAACATCCAAAACAAATCACGACATTGACATTCCAAAGCAAGATAGAAACCACCGTCTCCACCCTCGCCGCCTGGCGCCCTGGTCTACCTGGAAAGGGTTTTTAGAAAATTTCCAGTGTTGTACTGCAGAGTCCGCATACCGAGGCGGGAGGCAGCATCTGTGAACCACGTACTGAGCTAGGCTTTGCGTGTGTTGGAAATCTGGCGGTTGGCACCAGTACTTCTGCGTAGGAGGTAAAGCCTTGGACTGACACCGGCATCCCATATGGACGTTGGTTCGAGTCCTGGCTGTTCCACTTCCAATCCAGCTCCCTGCTAAAGTGCCTGCGAGAGCAGTGGAGGATGGCCCAGGTGGTTGGGCCCCTGAACCCATGTGGGAGACCCGGAAGAAGCTCCTGGCTCCTGGCTTCAGCCTGGTACAGCTCTGGCCATTGTGGGCCATTTGGGGAGTGAACCAGCAGATGGAAAGACTGATCTCTCTGTCTCTGTCTCTCTCCTCTCTCTCTAACTCTGCCTTTCATATAAATAAAATAAATCTTAAAAACAGTATGAAGTGATGTCAATGTCTCTTGCATTAAAATTCAACAGAAAGCTGCTTGAGGAGAGAGAGCCTTGTCATCTTTGTGTACCCAGTATGTAAGTGGGCCCTCAAGAAAAGTTTGTTGAACGAATAAGTGGATGAAAGGCTGCAGAACATTGCCCTGCCATAGGTGGTGATGGTTGGATGGCAGTAGAAGGAGACTGAAGTTAGAGAAAAAGTGCACTGGCCAGGCCCGTGGGTGAGGGTTTCCGAGAAGGTCGGATGCTCGTCGCTTGATGTCAGGAGTCCCATTTGCTGTCATCAGAGGTACTTTTTGGGGTGGGCAGCAGAGAGCCCTCTGTTTCATTTGGAGTGCAAGTGGTCCTGAGAGAGGTTGAACGGCTGGTTTGAACTTATTCATACACACTTGTAAATGACTAATATCACAGCCTTTTCTAGAAACAGGGTTTAATAATAAGTTGGGGGAGAAGTGACGGAAGAGAGAAATTACTGGAGACTCAAGGCACGGGGAGCTTTGGCCAGGTCATGGGGTGGGGCCACTGTAGCCAAACTTTATTCCCGGCTCCACCTGGCCAAGGAAGGACCCCAGAGAAAACAGCATGTGGTGCTGCCAGGCCCTTCCGGCCAGCTCTGGTGACACTGGGCAGGCAGGAAGGCGACAAGGCCACTCTGAATGACTGGGGGTATGGATGACAGACATCTTTTTACCCATATAAACAACTTTTTAGAAGATTTATTTATTTACTTGAGAGGCAGAGTTACAGAAAGAGGGAGAGACAGAGAGAGGTCTTCCATCCACTGGTTCACTCCCCAAATGGCCGCAACAGTTGAAACTGGACCAATCCGAAGCCAGGAGCCAGGAGCTTCCTCCAGGTCTCCCACGTGGGTGCAGGGGCCCGAGTACTTGGGCCATCTTCTACTGCTTTCCCAGGCCACAGCAGAGAGCTGGATCAGAAGTGGAGCAGCCAGGACTAGAACCAGCACCCATATGGGATACTGGCACTGCAGACGGATGCTTAACCTACTACGCTACAGTGCCGACCCCAAACCTTTATTTATTTATTTAGATTTAAAATAAACAGCATACTGATGGCTTGGTTTTAGATCAGATTAGTAGATGAGGCTCAAACAGGCATTTTCACCGGTCTTGAGCAAGTGCAGGCTGTCCCAAAACGGTCCCAAAACATACGGCCTCTTAGAGGTCTGCAGGGATTTAAAAACACTGCCTCAATTGTATATATGTATAAATAGGCATCAACTTTGCATCAGAAAATTATTTTGAGAGGCAGGGAGACAAAATACTTGATGATGGCTCAAATACTTGAGTCCCTGCCACCCACATGGGAGACCTGGGTGGAGTTCCTGGCTTCTGGCTCCAGCGTGCCCCAGCCCTCGCTGTTATGGGCATTTGGGAAATGAGCCAGTGGATGGGAGATCTCTCTCTTTGTTTCAAATAAAATAAATAAATAATTAAAAAAATTTTAAATCGGTGCAAAGTGAGAGATGGACTAAACAAGTGGTTCTGGGACCTTCTGTAACCCTGGTTCAAGGCGCCTCCTTGATCACTTTGGACGCTTCTCAGGGTATGCGGGTCTGGAAGTGGCAATGGGCAGATGTGGCCAGGGCTGGGGTGCAAAGCCGCACCAGATGCATCAGCCGCAGGAAGCCCAGAGGCTGGGCAGACGCGGGAAGAGGGATAGGGGCAAGGGCACTAGTGTTCATCGAGTGCTCCCCGTGTGACAAGTGGATTGAAGGACTATTTAATTCTTGCAACGGCCTTGCAAGGCAGACGCTGGTATCTACACTGCAGAGAGGAGCCGGCCGTGGAGGGGTGACTCATGCAAGGTACAGAGGCCAGAAAAAGGCAGAACCAGGGTAATGAGCAAGGCAGGCAGGCACAAGGCCACAGCCAGAGGGGCTGCCTGAGCAGGAGGGCCCCGGGGTTGGTGGTCCAGGCCCGGCAGATGGGAAAAAGAGCTCCTTTTCTGGGGTCAGAGCTGTTCTGCTGTGTTTGGTGAGCAGGGGCCCCTGGGGTGTCAGAGGTCGGTATCCTGAGAAGTGCCCCCTGACACCCCGTCTGTTCGAACAGAGCTCTGGGGTGGGCTCTGGCCACCTTTGTAGCCCCGTGGCTGCAAGGCCCGGTGGTGAGCTCAGAGGCACAGACAGTGCTGACCGTGGGCAGGGCAAGGACGGCCCCTCCCGCCCGCCCCAGCTGCCTGCTCAGGGCTCGAGCCATCAGCCTGCTCTGATTAAGTTGAGTTCTTGAGACCTTGCATCCAGGGGCTGCCAGCAGCCAAATCCCCCTGATTGTCTTCGATGTTCCCGACGTGAGAGAATAAACAGTCTCTCCTGTCCGGCCAGCTGTGCTGAGCAGCATATTCCTGTCTGTCCGCCTGCCTGGCTGGGTGGGGCCGCAGGCCTGAGTCTACCTCCAGCAGAGGCCTGGGGGACCCCATGAGGGGCTGGGAGAGGGCGCTGGCTGTCTCCAGCCTGCACAGAACGTTCCCTCCTGAGTCTCCTTTTTGCCCCTGCAGCATGCACCCCGGCCTCAAGCCGCTGCCCGCACAAACCCTGTGTTTTGTAATAATGACTCTATCAGGTACGAAGAGGCCCCCACTGGCCACTGTTCCTAGGCTCAGTCCCTTCATCAGGCCCTGCTCGGGCCATCTGGGCTCCCACGTGATTCTAGCTAGATCCGAAGTCGAGTGGACGCAGGGATTTAAGGCAGAAGCAGGACGAGAACCCCGACCTGCAGTTCCTGCGGAGCGGGGACGCCCTGGCTGGAATGATGTCCGGGGTTCCGCATGGGAGCTGCTGCCTGTGTGATTCGTGTTTTTTTCATCCCGGGCCTGTTTTGGAGATCAGACTGGTGGCTGAGCCATTTCCTCAGGAAGCGGGCCTCTGGAAAAGCACTGATCCGGACGCCCCTAAATCGTCGGGGCGGGAGCCCAGCAGGGCGGAGTGCAGCAGCCAGCGGAGGGTGGACCAGGCCCCGGGTGGCAGGCAGGTCAGAGGGCAGAGTCCTGGGGAAGGGGGCACACCCCGCCTCCCCAGCACAAACCCTCTGCTTTTCTGCCCCAGGACTTGGCCTGGAGCGGAGGAGGGAGGAGGAAGCAGCTGTTCCCAGCCGGTCTGCAAAAGGCATTCCTGGCGACAGGAGGGGGTAGGGGGTGGGGAGGGCAGAGAGGGCCGGGGTCTCTGTGGACAAGTGTCTCCCTCCCTGTCTGTTTCAGCCTGCAGCTTCACCGCTGGCTCGCTGAATCCCTCAGTGTGTGCTCCTGTGACTCATCCCGGATGCGTCCGCACTTCTGAGCACAGGGCTCCCCGTGCAAAGTGTGTCCTTGCGTGTTTCCTGCATGTGTGTGAATGACCTCATCTCTGCGCATGCCTGAGAATGTGGGTGTCTTTGAGGGAAAGCATGGGCCCCCTTGTCTTTCCCAACGGCCGCCTGTGTGTGTGTGTGTGTGTGTGTGTGTGTGTGTGTGGAGTAAGCACGCGAGGTGGCTTTTCTGTGAATGCAAGTGTTTCTGCATGTGACTTCTGCGTGTGTGTCCCCAGGGACCGATCCATCAGGAATGTGTTGATTGAAAGCCCGTATGTGGTTATGCATTAGCGGTACAGAAGCATTCCTTCACTCATTCATAATCCTCTGCCCCTCAGGCACGTTTCCATGGCCTGCTCTCTGCCTGGCCCCGCACTTGGCGCTGGGAATTTAGAGTATGGCCACATCGAGGGGCAGGTGTGGAACGGAGCTGTGGCAAGGACAGTGATAGGAACGATACGATGGGTGCCTGGGTCCAGGTGCTGTGTGTGTTTTTCGCCAGTGTATACACGTCTCTGTGTGTGCTTTTCTGTTTGCCTTGCCTGTATTTTTCTTGTGGAGGACAGAGCTCAAAGCTTTCCTGCCCTCCCTTCCCTGGCCGGGGTCCTCCTGGGGCTGTGAGACAGGCTGGGGTGCGGGAGGGGCACCACCCTAACACTTCAAGGACTGGCCCGCTGCCCAGCCCACTCCCACTCTGGGACCGGGCCTCAGTTCCCTGCTCTGTGGAGTGACAGGGTTGAGCGACCTCATTGCTAACTGTATAGGCCTTGTTTGGCTGATAGAAGGAATCAGAGTCATTCCTGAGTTAATTACTTTTGAGAGGGCAAATTGAGAGAGGCCTAACTCTAGAAGCCTGGAACTGAACCCCAGCTGGGCCACTTGTGTTCTTTCAAGTTCCTCTCCCTCCCTCTGGGCTGCTGTGAGGATGAAAGGAAACAGTGTGTATAAAGTGTTGAGCCTGATGCCAGGGACACAGTAGCTGTCCAGTAAATACCACCTGGCCAGTCTTTTCAGGGGTGGGCATTGACACAGGGAGTGAAGGCAACACCCATCCCCTAGCAGAATATCTGGGTTCGGGTCCTGGTTCCTCTTCTGATTCCAGCATTCTGCTAATGCGCACTGTGGGAAGCACCAGGTGTTGGCTCAAGGACTTCGGTCCCTGCCACCCACGTGGGAGACCCAGCTTGAGTTCTGGCTCCTGGCTTTGGAGCCCAGGCTGCTGCAGGCATCTGAGTACTTAACTGGAGGATGGACCATCTCTGTCTCTCAAACTAATAATAAATGTCTACAAAGGAGAGTCTCTCCACCTTTCACATCCTACCAGTACCCAGGCTGGCTAAGTGAATTCAAATAAACTATGTGTTTAGGGATGTCTCGCCCTGTGTGGGGTGGGGGTGGGAACAGTTTGGGGAGAAAGTCTGGCCCTTTTCTTCAGTGTCTAGCTGCAGTTGGGAGTCCCTCCCTCCACCCCATTCTCTGATATGGGTCCTTGACATGTTCTCAGTCTATGTACACGCAAGCATGATGCAGAACACAGGTTCAGTGCCCTCTGTCTGCTGGTGAGCCGCTCCCAGGTGACGCTGAGCTCAGTTGGATCGGGCCACGGGGCGGAGTGGGTCAGGTAAGGCCTCAGGCTCCCAGACATGTCTCTGCCTGCCTGAGCGGCCCCAACAGTGGGCAGATCCAGCCAGGACAGCTGTCTCCCATGATTGATACCCCCGGGAGGGCGCTGCTCTGCCTTTGCTTAGGCAGCCTTAGGATCCTGGCGCATTGGGGACACCGAGAGGACCTTGGTGACCTCCGTCCCCTCAAGCCTTCTAGAATGGCCGGAGACAGGGACTGTCGGCCAGGGTGGGTGCGGGAGACCATCTCGGGAATCCCCTGGAGCCTGTGAGAGCTGGCGGCTCTCGTGATCTCCTGAAATATCCCTGACCTGGAGGGAATGAGGGAGGGGTCCGGGGTGCGGCCAGGGCTGCCGGGCTGAGAAGGGCTCGGGGTGGCCGAGGCCCTGAGAGGCAAGGAGAGAGGGTCTGTCCTGGAGGTCCTGCTGGCCAGCCCTCGGACCCCACATACTCCTGGGGCCTGGGAGTTGCTTCTCTCCTGGTCTCCCAGCGCCAGGCGCTCCTGGGCATTGGGAGCAATTGGAACTGCAAAAGGCCCTCGGTGGGTTGGTGCGGCGGTTGTCACCATGACTTTCCCCTACTATCTCTGGGCTGTTGTATTTGGGGCTATAACTGGGAATTTTCCTCTTGAAAAAAATGGAAAGCAAAGGAACAAGTGGTGGGTCGAGGCCAAAGTAATGTGTTTAAGGAAATTTCTGCTTCATGCTGGCCCGGACAGGGGGGTGTCTGGTCAAAGAGCCGCTGACGGCCAGGGGCTCTGCGAGTAAACAGGCCACCTCCGACGGCTGCCTGAGCTCATTTCCCTCAGCAGTGCGAGGGGATGATGTCACCACGAGTGGGGCGTCCTGGCAGTGGAGTCCGTCTGTGAACAGGACGGAGGCTGGGTGGCTGCTGGAGGCCTGGGTGCTGCTTTGTGGTTCTTGCAAACAGCTGCTTCCCATACGGGCTGTTCGGACGCCCACCTCCGCTTACTCCCCAATGGGACTCCAGCAGCAGCCAGGACCCCACTGCCGTGGTCGTGGGGAGAGCTGGGATCCATTGTCCTCACCCCCAGTGCCCAGGCAAGCCTCCCCCCGCCCGACAACCAGAGGCCAAGGCCTCCCCAGACTAGTGGAGGGGCACATGGGGTGGGATCCGTTGGGAGGAGGGGCCCCTGGTGCTCTAGGCACATGTCCTGCCCCCTGTAGAACAGACACTGGCAACGTGGACCTCGATCCGTCTCCTGGGGCCAGGCCCAGCGGGGGACTTTCCATGAGCAGGGAGCCGAGGTCCGCAGTGGGGTGAGGCAGGGAGGAAGCCACAAGGCCGCCTCTGTGCCTGCTCCACAGGCTCTTCATGAGCGCCACGGCCACCAGGGGAGGCTTTTATGGGGCTGGAAAGACCTGGCAGGGTCAGTGAGCAGTGGCTGCCGCAGGTCCCTGCCGCTCCATGGTGGGTGGGCACGTTCCACCCACTTCCCCTCCTGCTGAGGAGTGGAGAGCGGGGAGCCTCCCAGGGAAGAGGTGGGTGGGCTTTTGCATCTTTGTGTCCCCCACAATCCTGGACTGCCTTCCCCGTGGGCACATCAGTCACACAGAGCACCCCCCCCCCCATTCCCATCCCGGCCAAGGCACCTGACCCCTCGGTGGCTGCCTGGCTACTTGATGCTGACATCAAACCTCAGCCTGACCACAGGACCTGGGCTTCCCTGATGTGCGGCCTGGCTGAGCTGAGGGCAGAGCCGCTCACTTAGTGTGTTTATTCAACACTGTCAGCGCTCGCCTGGTGCAGGCCAGGTCTTGTGCTAGGTGCAGAGATTGCAGCCATGAACAAGACAAGCACAATCTCGGCTTTTCTTTTTAAATTATTTGTTAAAGATTTATTTACTTATTTGGAAGGCAGGGAGAGAAAGAGAGCAAGAGTGAGCGAGAGCGAGAGAGAGAGAGAGCACCAGAGATTTTCAATCCACTGGTTCACTCCCCAAATGGCCACAACAACTGGCGCTGGGCCAGGCCAAACCCAGGAGCCCAGAACTTCATCCAGGTCTTCCATGTGGGGTGCAGGGGCCCAAGCACTTGTGGGCACTTTCCCAGGCGCGTTAGCAGGGAGCTGTATCGGAAGTGGAGCAACTGGGACTCGAACTGATGCTCTGATCCTGGATGCTGGTGCTGCAGGTGGCAGCTTAGCCCACTGCACCACAACGCTAGCCTCACAACACCAGCCCCACAGTCTCTGCTTTTAGGAAGCTTAATAAAAGTACACCAAACAATGGCAGGGTGTGGCCCATGCATTGTACATTAGAAGGAAGTGACCAGGCCCCTGGGGGACACACTGTCCACAGGCACTACCCAGGCTGTAATGGTGAGGGACGACCTCTCTGACCCATACTCCAGGACGTGGGGATTGGGAACGAGAAGCAAGTGTGCAAGGACCCTGTGGCTGAGCTTGCCAGGGCCTGAGGCGAGGCAGAGTATGGCGTGGTCTTGGAGTGACCAGCGGCTCTGTGTGACTGGAGCCTGCTGAGTGTGGGCAGTGGCTGGAGCAGACACACAGTGTGTGGGGCAGACCTTGAGGGCTTTGAGCAAAAGTGCAATCCACATTCAAGGAGAAAGATATAACAGGATTTATAGTAATAAACCTCTCCCATAAACAAAACTCCAGGCCCAGATGCCTTCACTGGTGAATTCTATCATTTTTTTAAAATTTTTATTTTTTATTTATTTGAAAAGCAGCATTACAGAGAGGGAAAGAGATCTTCCATTCACTGGTTCTCTCCGCAAATGTCACAATGGCTGGGGCTGTGCCAGGCCGAAGCCTGGAACTCTATCCGTGTCTCCCAGGTGGGTGTAGGGGCCCAATGGCTTTGGCCATCTTCTGCTGCTTTCCAAGGAGCATTAGCAGGAAGCTAGATCAGAAGTAGGGCAGCTGGGTCTTGAATGGCATTCCTATGGGATGCTGACGTTGCAGGCGGTGGCTTAATCCACTGTGGGCATTTGGGAAGTGAACCAGTGGATGGCACCTCTCTCCATCTCAAATAAACAAATATTTGGGGCAGGCGCTGTGGCACAGTGGGTTAATGCCCTGGCCTGAAGCGCCAGCATCCCATATGGGCGCCGGTTCTAGTCCCCGCTGTTCCTCTTCCAATCCAGCTCCCTGCTATGGCCTGGGAAAGCAGTAGAAGATGGCCCAAGTCTTTGGGCCCCTGCACCCATGTGGGAGACCCGGAAGAAGCTCCTGGCTCCTGGCTTCAAATAGGTGCAGCTCCGGCCATTGCGGCCATCTGGGGAGTGAACCATCGGACGAAAGACCTCTCTCTCTTTCTGTTTCTCCTTCTCTCTCTGTGTAACTCTGACTTTCAAATAAATAAATAAATATTTTAAAAAGTAAACAAATATTTAAGATTATTATTATTAATATTTAAAATATAATAATAATATTTAAATATTAATCTGAGAGGCTGGTGCTATGGCACAGTGGGTTAATGCCCTGGCCTGAGGCGCCAGTGTCCCATTTGGGTTTGAAACCTGGGTGCTCCACTTCTGATTCAGCTCTCTACTGTGGCCTGGGAAAACAGTGGAGGATGGCCTGAGTCCTTGGGCCCCTGCACCCACATGGGAGACATGGAGGAAGCTTCAGGCACCTGGCTTTGGATTGGCCCAGCGCTGGCTGTTGCGATTGAGGAGTGAGCCATGAGAGGGAAGCCCTCTCTCTCTCTGCCTCTCCTTTCTTTGTGTAGCTCTGACTTTCAAATAAATAAATCAATCTTGAAAAAAAAAAAAACTTGAAATATTTAGGGATAAACTTGACAAAAGATGAGCAAGTCTTGTCCACTAAAAACTAGAAAATACTACTGAGAGAAATTAAAAAGATCTAAACAAATGGAGAGAGCAACTGTGTTCACGTTCCAGAAAACCTGATCTTTTCTTTTTTTCTTCTTCTTCTTTTTTCTTTCTTTCTTTCTTTCTTTCTTTCTTTCTTTCTTTCTTTCTTTCTTTCTTTCTTTCTTTCTTTCTTTTCTTTTCTTTTTTTTTTTTTTGACAGGCAGAGTGGACAGTGAGAGAGAGAGACAGAGAGAAAGGTCTTCCTTTGCCATTGGTTCACCCTCCAATGGCCACTGTGGCCGGCGCACCGCGCTGATCCAAAGCCAGGAGCCAGGTGCTTCTCCTGGTCTCCCATGGGCTGCAGGGCCCAAGCACTTGGGCCATCCTCCACTGCACTCCCTGGCCACAGCAGAGAGCTGGCCTGGAAGAGGGACAGCCGGGACAGAATCCGGAGCCCTGACCGGGACTAGAACCCGCGGTGCCGGTGCCACAGGCGGAGGATTAGCCTAGTGAGCCTCGGCACTGGCCCTGACCTTTTCAAGATTGCAGTTCTTCCCAACTTGATATATGGATTCAAAATCATTCCAATCAAAATCTCAGCAGGCCTTTTTGGTCGTAATCAACAAGCTCACTCTCAAATGTGTGTGGAAATACAAAGGACCTTGAATAGCCAAAACTGTTGGTAAATGGCGTAGCCTCATCTGTGGTGTGATTTACGCCCCGACAACATCCTAGGCTCTAGCTACCCCAGCCGCCATTGCTGGAAGCCGGGTGACCAGATGGCCCAACCACAGTGTCAGCTCTGCCCCTACTCTAATGGGATTTGCTGCTCCTACTTCCCTGCCCACCCCCTCCCCCAAGGTATAACAACCTGTTCCTGAACACATGCTCTCTCCATCTCTCTCTCTCTTACGCTCTTCTCTCTTTTACTCTCTCGCCCTCTGCCCCTGGCCCATCGGGCTTCCCTCATCCGACAATAAACCCTTCCTCTAAGTCCGGTGTTTGGTGTGCTTTGTAGCGGCCTTACAAAAACAATTTTTAGAAGAACTGTAAAAAATAGAAGGGTTTACCTAGTCTACTTGATTTCAAGACTTATTTCAAGCTACAGTGAGACAATGTGGTGCTGATGTAAAGATAAACATATAGCTCTCTGAGACAGAAAAGACAGTCCAGAAATAGAGATGATTTTTTATAAAGGCGACAAGATACCTTTGGGGAAAAGATGGTTTTTTCAACAAATGGTGCTGGAACAACTATGTATCTTTGTGCAAAAAAGCACACATTTCTGCCCTACTTTATATGATACACAAAAGTTAATTAAATGAATCACAAACCCAAATGTAAGAACAAAGCTATAAAACTTTCAGAAGAAAGCGAGGGAGAACATTTTATAACCTTGGGTTGAGTAATGAGTTTTTAGAAATGATCCAAGAAGCACTCATAATGAAATAAATAGCTGACAAACTGGATGTCACTAAAACTTTTTATTTATTTATGCTCATTTTTTCACTTGAAAGGCAGATTGACAGAGATCTTCCACTGGTTCACTCCCCAAATATCTACAGCAGCCAGGGTTGTGCCAGGCTTAAGCCAAGACCCTGGAATTCAATCTGGGTCTCTCATGTGGATGGCAGATGCCCAAGTCCTTGAGCCATACTGAGGGTATGCGTTAGCTGGAGCTGGGTCAGAAGCAGACGAGTCAAGGCACTTCAAACACGGAAAACTTCGGCTCTCTAAACTGTGCCATTAGAAAAATGACACTACCACCAAAAGCAGAAAATATTTGCAAAACATATATCCAACAAAGGATTTATATCTAGAATGTATTTTTTAAAGATTTATTTATTTATTTGAAAGTTAGAGTTACACAGAGAGAGAAGGAGAGGCAGAGAGAGAGAGAGGTCCTCCATCGTCTGGTTCACTCCCCAGATGGCCACAATGGCAGGAGCTGGGCCAATCTGAAGCCAGGAGCCAGGAGCCTCCTCAGGGTCTCCCACGTGGGTGCAGGGGCCCAAGAACTTGGGCCATCCTCTACTGCTTTCCCAGGCCACAGCAGAGAGCTGGATTGGAAGTGGAGCAGCTGGGACTTGAACTGGTGCCCATATAGAATGCAGGCACCGCAGGCAGCAGCTTTACCTGCTACACCACAGTGCTAGCCCCAGAATGTATTTTTAAAGCCTTCTTTATACACCTGAGATGTATAAAGAATAAAGGATTTGTTTCTAGTCTATACAGAAACCACACAATTCAATAAGAAGACAAAGCCCAAGTTTTTAAAAATGAGCAAAATTTTTGAACATATACCTCTGAAAGAAGACTCACAAATGGCAAATTAGTGCTTGGAAAGGTGCTCCTTGGTTATCAGGGAGCTCGTGGAAGCTAAGCTGCTGAGTGGACACCTGTAATGTTCCCGGATGCCTTGACTCAAATCCCAGCTGTGCTTCCAAATGCAGCTCTCTGCTAATGCACAGCCTGGGAGGCAGGGGGGATTGGCTCAAGTGATTGGTCCTTGCCACCCAGGATGGAGACCTGGATTAAACTCCTGGCTCCTGTCTTCAGCCTGGCCTAGTTCAGCAACAGCCCCAGCCATGGCAGGCATTTGGGGAGTGAAACAGCAGATGGAAGATCTCAATCTGTCTCTGCCTTTCCAATAAATTTAAATTAATAAATAAACAAAAAATAAAATATCTTTTGTTATCTATAGTTGTAGATTTAAAAAGAAAACGGCAACCTGGTATCATTTATTATTTTGAAAATCGCCCTGGCTGCTGCTAGGAGAAGGGGCTGGGGGCTATGTGTGGAAGCTGGAAGTCATTAGGAGCTGGCGCGGTCATCTGAGTGAGAGGCTGACGGAGACGGAGGGGAATGGGCAGATCGGAGAGAAGTCCCGAGATTGCACCAGCAAGACTTGCCAAGTCTGGACACAAGGCAGGAGGCAAGTGGAGAAATCTGGGCCGGTCACCACATTTCCAGCTGGAGCCTGGAGTGGTTGTGGAGGCGTGGGCCAGGAACAGATCTGTGGTTGGGAATGGGCGTGGAATGAGAGTTCTTTCTGGATTTACCTCTGGAGGTAGCTGGGCTCCGGGAGAAGGGCCTGGGTGGAGACAAGGTTGGAGGACGTTAGCAAATGAACGGATGAGATCATGCAGGGAGAGAGAGTAGAGAAAAAAAGGCATCTGAGAACTGAGCCTGGGGCCCTCCAACAGCCTGGTCCTGCAGGAGGGAGAGGTCCTGAAGTTCCCTGGAGTGGTGCTCAGGATTAATTCCCCGGGGCTTAAGACAGCCAGAAAGTTTTCCTCCCACAGCTCCGAAGGCCAGAGGTTCAAAATCAGATCAGTGGGCTGAAGTCGAGGCATTGGCCGGGGTGCTGTCCCCCCGGAGGCTCCAGGAGGAGATTTTGGTTCCTGCCTCTTCCAGCTCTGGCGGCAGCTGGCATCCCTTGGCTTGTGGCCACATCACGCAGTTCTCCTTCTCCATGGTCACGCTGTTTCCTCCTCCTCCGACTGGGTCAAATCTCCCTCTGCCTCGGTCTTATAATCACATTTGCCATAGAAATTAGGGTCCAGGATGTTCTCTTCATCTTGAGGTCCGTAATTAAGTACATTCACAAAGACACACTTTCCAAATAAGGTTGCATTCATAAGCTTTGAAAACTAGCATGCAGGGGCTGGTGCTGTGGCATAGTAAGATAAGCCTCTACCTGTGGTGTCGGCATCCCATATGGGCGCCAGTTCAAGTCCTGGCTGCTCCACTTCCAATCCATTTTCCTGCTAATGCGCCTGGGAAAGCAGTGAAAGATAGTCTAAGTCCTTGGGCCTGTGTACCCATGCAGGA
The DNA here is from genome assembly GCA_949820135.1 of Sylvilagus floridanus. Lineage (NCBI taxonomy): Eukaryota > Metazoa > Chordata > Mammalia > Lagomorpha > Leporidae > Sylvilagus > Sylvilagus floridanus. The sequence goes on along the minus strand of OX463239.1, from coordinate 73,129,140 downwards.
GACCAGGAAGAAGCTCCTGGATCCTGGCTTCAGCCAGGCCCAGCCCCAGCCATTATGGCAAGTTGGGGAGTAAACAGCAGATGGAAGGTCTTTCTCTCTCTCTCTCTCTCTCTCTCTCTCTACCTCTCTATGTCTGTAACTCTGCCTCTCAAACTGCAGCCTCTCAGAGTTACACAGAGAGAAGGAGAGGCAGAGAGAGAGAGAGAGAGAGAGAGAGAGAGAGAGAGAGAGAGAGAGGAAGAGGGAGAGAGAAATCTTCCATCCTCTGGTTCATTCCCCAGATGACTACAACAGCTGGAGCTGCGCCGATCCGAAGCCAGGAGACAGGAGCTTCTTCTGGGTCTCCCACACGGGTGCAGGGGCCCAAGGACTTGAGCCATCTTCTACTGCTTTCCCAGTCCATAGCAGAGAGCTGGATCGGAAGTGGAGCAGCCAGGACTCGAACCGCTGCCTATATGGGATGCCAGCCCTGCAGGTGGTGGCTTTACCAGCTATGCCACAGTAGCGGTCCCAATAAATAAATCTTAAAAAAATAAAGAGAAAGGAAACCAGGATGCTGGTGTGTCTTTTGATAGGGGCCACCCAACTAACTGACCGACTGAGGGAGTGACTAATAGAACTCAAGACAGTGGGACTTCCGGTGTCTGGGAAGAGGCACCGAAGAGGTCAAGCGTAGGATGCAGGAGTCCAGCTTGGAGCCCTGGGCCAGGAAGTGCAACAGCAAGGCTGCAGCTGGCTTGGGTATGTGTAGGAGAGTCTCCTGGGGAGGGGAGGTACCGCAGACAGGAATCTCCCAGTCCTCCCAGTCCTGACTCAGCATCTGGCAGGAGCTGTCTACACAGCAGCCAAAGGGATCTTCAAGCACAAATCTATTCCTACCACCCTCCATTAGGGGACCTTCCGCCAGCTCCCCGCAATGTTCAGGGGAAGACCAGTTCCCTTACCGGCCTTCCAAAGCCCGGGGGCCCGGGCTCCAGCACGCCTCTGTGACCGTGTCTCTCCCTTTCTGGCCTTGCTCTGGCCCCCAGTGTGCCCAACTGCCTCTCAGGCCACTGTCTCCCCTGCTCTGGGGCCTTGACCTGTGTCCCCTCTGCCTGGAAGGTTCTTTTGCAGCTCCACGGCATTGTGTTAGTCTCCACAGCTGCCTCAGATCTCAACCCCGTTGTCTCTTTTTCAGGGGCTTCTCTGTGGGATCCCTGGCCCAGGCCACACAAACATGCTGTGGAAATTCTCATGGATCCCAGTAGTCCTCCACCAGAGCACTAGCAAAGTTTATCACTGTGTACGTATTGATAATGCCATTCCACTGACGATTACCTCTCCCACCAGGCTGCCAGTGCCGTAAGGGCGAGATTTCTCTTACTCCCCACTCTGTCCCAAGTGCCTTGTCCAGAGGCTGGTGATGTGGCACAGTGCGTTAACGCCCTGGCCTGAAGTGCTGGCATCCCCTATGGGTGCCGGTTCAAGATCCGGCTGTTCTCAGTGCCATGGCTCAACAGGCTAATCCTCCGCCTTGCGGCACCGGCACACCAGGTTCTAGTCCCGGTCGGGGCGCCGGATTCTGTCCCGGTTGCCCCTCTTCCAGGCCAGCTCTCTGCTATGGCCCAGGAGTGCAGTAGAGGATGGCCCAAGTGCCTGGGCCCTGCACCCCATGGGAGACCAGGAGAAGCACATGGCTCCTGCCATCGGATCAGCACGGTGCGCTGGCCGCGGTGGCCATTGGAGGGTGAACCAACGGCAAAGGAAGACCTTTCTCTCTGTCTCTTTCTCTCACTGTCCACTCTGCCTGTCAATAAGAAGAAAAAAAAAAAAAAAAAAAAAAGACCCGGCTGATCTACTTCTGATCCAGCTCTCTGCTGTGGCCTGGGAAAGCAGTAGAAGATGACCCAAGTTCTTGGGCCCCTACACCAGTGTGGGAGACCAGAAAGAAGCTCCTGGCTTCTGGCTTCAGATTGGCACAGTTCCGGCCGTTGTGGCCAATTGGGGAGTGAACCAGCAGATGGAAGACTCTCTCTCTCTCTCTCTGCCTCTCCTCTCTCAATGTAACTCTTTCAAATAAATTAATTAATTAAAAAAAATCTATTCCCAAGTGCCTTGTCCAGTGCTGGCACACAGATGGCAGACGTGGTAACTTTAAACATGTGTACAGGGCAGGTGTTTGGCACAGTAGGTGAGATGCTGCCTGGGATGCCCACACCCCTATCAGAGTGCCTGGATTTGAGTCGTGAACCCCACGAGGCAGCAGGTGATGGCTCAAGTACTTGGGTCCCTGCCGCCCACATGGGAGAATTGAACTGAATTTCTGGCTCCTGGCTTCAGCCTAGCCCAACCCTGGCTGTTGCAAGCATTTGGGCAATGGAACCAGCAGATGGAAGCTATCTGTCTCTGTGTCTCTTTCCGCCTGTCAAAAAAGATACAAATAAATATTTAAGACGTGTCTGCAATTTTTTTTTTTTTGCATTTTCCCTAGCAAGTAGAGTCTAACTGACCTTCCTTTAAATATGTGCCAGTCTGATGACTTGTGTCTAACAGAATGGAGCCAGAGTGACGCCACGTGACCATCTGAGATGAGGCCATAAAAGGTAAAACAGCTTCTTCCCAGCTCTGTTTTCAGATGCCATGCTGTGAGGATGTCCTGGACACAGAGAGGTCGCATTTGGGTGTCTCAGCCAAATCCCCACGGCAGCCTCGCCCACAGCCAGCACCAACTACCAGCCCTGTATGGACGCAGTCTTTGAGAGGAGCCCAGCCTCAACTGCCATGCGTTAGACGCTGGGTGGGACTTCCCTGAGCCCAGTCACTCCCAGCCTCATAAGAGATGACATGAACGAGCCACTAATTTGGGGGATGCTAGTTCTGCAGCAGTAGGGTGGCTAGAACAGGGTTGCATACATACTTAGTGACTGTGTAAGCGTGGTGAGGTCTGGTGGAAAGAACACTGAGCAAGTTTTAGCTGGCGATTCTCTTACGTCTCCTTCCCCGAGAGTCCTGGAGATTCTGGAAGCTCGGGTCAGGAACTCAAAGTGAGACTCCTGGAAACTCTACTCAGCCGGGAACACGGCAAGGCTGTCAAAAGTGAGTTTGTTTTTGTTTAAAGACTTGTTTATGTATTTGAAAGGCAGATTTACAGAAAGAGAGGTAGAGAGAGCTTCCAACCACTAGTTCCCTCCCCAAGTGGCCGCAACAGTCACTGCCGGGCCAGACCGCAGCCAGGAGCCAGAAGCTACTTCTGGGTCACCCATGGGGGTGCAGGGGCCCCAGCACTTGGGCCATCTTCTACTGCTTTCCCAGGCTATAGCAGAGAGCTGGATTGGAAGAGGAGCAGCCTAGACACAAACTGGCATCCATATAGGATGCTGGCATCACAGGTGGTGGCTTTACCCACTCCACCACAGTACTTCCTCCCAAAAAAAAGAGGCTTTGACGGTGACCTCAGAAAGCATTCATTTCATCGGAGAATCCTAATATTGGGCTGACAGATGGTTTCAGGGGAATGAAACTCACTTTTCTCTGCATGTGTGTGCATTTCTCTTGGGAGGAATCCTCCAAGCTTTGACTTCTGTCAGTCTCAAAAGAATTTGTGATCCCCAAAGTGTTAAGAACTTCTATTCAGTACGATCATCTCAATACTTAGGTTAAGAAACTGTGAATCCTGCAGTTTCTGGTCATAAAGTGGACTAGGTACTCTAGAAAAGGTTCATTTTGAAAACCATTCTGGAAAAAAGAAAAAAGTTTAGAAAAATACACTAATGAGCTGGCAAGAAAGTGAGGAACACTTGGGCCAAGAAATTCAGGGGTCCAGACATAAGCTGAGCAATGAAACCGACTTTTGCCTTGAGGATATTTTTACTTTATTTTATTATTTTTATTGCACTAGAAAAACCTCACGTCTGTCCTTGCAGCTTTGTAAGGTTGCAGTACAGTGTTAACGTGGTCTGCAGACCTCTAGAACTTTCTCACACTTAAATATTATCTTTTTTTTTTTTAAAAGATTCATTTATTTTATTTAAAAGTTAGAATCCCAGAGAGAGAAGGAGAAAGAGAGAGATCTTCCATCTGTTGGTTCACTCCCCAGATGGATGCGCCCTCCTGGGCTGGGCCAGGCCGAAGCCAGGAGCCAGGAGCTTCATCATCCAGATCTCCCAGGTGGGTGCAGAGGCCCAAGCACTTGGTCCACCTTCTGCTGCTTTCTCAGGCACATTAGCAGGGAACTGGATCAGAAGTGGACACGAACTGGTGCCTATGTGGGACGCTGGCACTGCACACGGTGGCTTTACCTGCTATGCCTCAGTGCTAGCCCCATCATTTTTATTTATTTAAGTCCCTATTTCTGGGGCTGGTGCTGTAGTGTAGCGAGTAAAGCCACTGCCTGCAGTACAGGCATCTCATATGGGCGCTGGTTCTAGTCCCGGCTGTTCTACTTCTGATCCAACTCTTGCTATGGCCTGGGAAAGCAGTGGAAGATGGCCCAAGTCCTTGGGCCCCTGCACCCGCGTGGGAGACTTGGAAGAAGCTCTTGGCTCCTGGCTTCAGATCAGTGCAGCTCTGGCCATTTTGGCCAATTGGGGAGTGAACCAGTGGATAGAAGACATCTCTCTTTCTCTGCCTCTGCCTCTCTGTAACTCTGCTAATTAATTAATTATAAAAAAGCCCTATTTCTTTTCTTTTTTCATTTTTCCTTTTTAAAAGGTTTTATTTGTTTATTTGAGGTATAAAACTATAGACAGAGAGAGGGAGAGACGGAGAAAGGTCTTCCATCCACTGGTTCACTCCTCAAATGGCCAAAATGGCTGGAGCCAGGCCAGTCCAAAGCCAGGAGCCAGGAGCTTCTTCCAGGTCTCCCACATGGGCTCAGGGGCCCAAGCACTTGGGCCATCTTTTGCTTTCTCAGGCCATAAGCAGAGAGCTGGACCAGAAGGAGGGCGGCGGGGACACAAACTGGCGCCCAAATGGGATGCTGGCGATGCAGGCGGAGGCGTAGCCTACTACGCCACAGCGCCGGCCCCATTTTTATTTTTTAATTCAGTAAAACTTATCTAGTTTCTTTTATTATTATTTATTTATTGGACAGATAGAGTTACAGACAGTGAGAGAGAGACAGAGAGAAAGGTCTTCCTTCCATTGGTTCACCCCTCAAATGGCCATTATGGCCGGTACTGCACCGATCTGAAGCCAGGAGCCAGGTGCTTCCTCCTGGTCTCCCATGCAGGTGCAGGGCCCAAGCACTTGGGTCATCCTCCACTGCACTCCTGGGCCACAGCAGAGAGCTGGACTGGAAGAGGAGCAACCGGAACTAGAAGCTGGCGCCCATATGGGATGCTGTCACCGCAGGTGGAGGATTAACCAAGTGAGCCACGGCGCCAGCCCTTAATTCAGTAAAACTTGAACGTGAGCTGTCAAGGTCTCCTGAGGAGTGGGTGACAGGAGAGAACCAGTGGTGCATTAATAAGAGGCTCTTCCATAAAACAAAATACCTGTCTCCTCTGCTAAGGTTTGAGTGTCCCTAAAAAGCTTGTGTTGGAAACTTAATCCTCAATGGAACCTCGTTGGAAGCTAGGGCCCAAGGGGAAGGGCCTGGGTCAGATGTCTGCACCCTCATGAATGGATTAATTACCAAGGAGCGTGAGGCTGTCGTTGGATCTCCTGCTCCTTCGCCACCATGCCTTCTGCCGCCTTATGATGAGGCCAGAAAACTCAACAGATGTAGCCCCTTGATCAGACTTCCCAGATCCAGAATCACAAAGCAAGTAAATGTCTATTGTTTACAAATTCCGCAGTCCCAGATGTTTGGTTACAACAGCACGAATGGATGAAGGCACCCTGTTTCTGGAGGTTGTGTAAATGTTCCCATCATGGCCGATTTCAAGTATTCAATGGTACTAAGAACTGGCATGTAGACCTAAAGGAATTCTTCAAGGGGCTGCCATTGTGGTTTGGTGAGCTAAGCTGCCTCCTATTATGCCAGCACCCGTATCCAGAGCATTGGTTCTAGTTCTGGCTTCTCCACTTCCACTCTGATTCCCTGCTTAGGAGTCTGGGAAGGTAGCAGAAGATGGCTCCAGTACTTGGACTCCTGCTACCCACTTGGGAGACCCGGATGAAGCTCCCAGCTCCTGGCTTCTGTCTGGTTCAGTCCCAGCCATCGTGGCCATTTGGGGAATGATCTTTAGAGGAAGATCTCTCTCTCTCCCACCCTCCTAACCTCTGCCTTTCAGATAAATGAATAAATCTTTGAAAAAATTCTTTAAAATACAGCACAAATAAAAATATGGAAAATATGAAGGGTGATTAGAAAATATGGAGGGTAGAATGAGAATATCCAAGATGTATGTAATTGGAAGCTTCAGGAGAGGAGAGAGAGAACGGGACAGAGCCAACGTTTCAATAGTGGCTGATACTCACTGAGACTTACCCATCCATACATCCAAGAATCTCAGGAAGCCTCCAAAAGGAGAAATGAAAAGAAACTCACAATTAATCACTTCATAGTGAAAATGCAGAATACCAAAGTAATAAAGAAAGATTGTTTTCAAAGTGATGACAATCAGGCTAAAACAGTTGATTTCTCAATAGCTGGAAGAGAAAGCAATTAGATCTTCAATGTGCTGAGAAAAAATGACTTTTAAGCAAGAATTTCTAAAACTAGTGAGAAGATATTTTGAGAGTAAGACAAAATAATGACACAATGAGATAAACAGAAACTTTATTTGCCACTGGCAGGCAGAGACAAAGCGATCCCAGATGGAAGGGACGAGAGACAAGACTGCAGAGACAGTCCATACATGAGTGAGTCTAAGCAAGTAGCGGACGAGCAGTGGCAATAACAGCGATTGCAGGTTTAAAAACACAAGATAAATTTGGAGCTGGTTTGCGGTGCAGTGCATTCCATGCTGGTGCCAATTTGAGTCCTGGCTGCTCCACTTTCTGTTCAGCTCCTTGCTCTGCACCTGGGAAAGCAGTGGAAGATGGCTCAAGTCTTTGGGCCCCTGCACCCATGTGGGAGACCTAGGTGGAGTTCCAGGCTCCTGGCTTTGGCCTGGCCCAGCCCCAGCTATTGTGGCCATTTGGGGAGTGAATCAGCAGACAGAAGATCGATCTCTCTCTCTCTCTCTCTCTCTCTCTCTCTCTCTCCTTCTCTCTGTAACTCTGCCTTTCAAACAAATAAATAAATATTAAAAAAATAATAAAAACACAAGATACAATTCAAGTATATAAGATAATATATAAATTGTGTGAGAGGTGATTAGAATTAGTTCAAAGTTTTTGTATTATTTGAGAACAAATTAAAGATATTAACTTTAGACTTAGACAAATAAAATATGCATATTAAGAATTTCTAGCGCAACCAACAAAAATGGCCAAAAAATACAATTTGTAAACTAGGAAAGAAAAAAAATGGAAAAAGAAAAAAGAGAAAGGAATAAAGGATAGAAAAAGAAACCTAGAAAAGGTGGGGAAAATATAAAATAATATGGCATATGTAAAATGTGGGCATGAGTGTGAGTATCTGTATTTTGATAAATGTAAATTAATTGAATGCTCTGGTTAAAAGAAAATGGTTATTAGATTAGACAAGCAAGTGAACCCAGTTATAAACTGTTATTTTATCATTTTTCCTTTATTTGAAAGGCAGAGCCATCAATTGGAAAACCTCTCTCTGTATCTCCCCCTCTCTCTGTAATTCTGCCTTTCAGATAAATAAACAAATTTTTTAATTGCATCCTCTTTGTTGCCTGAAAGCCTTCCATAGCCCAAGACTGAGCGCTCCAGATGAAGTGATCTCTGGAATCCCCCTTAGCTAATTTGCCTTGTTCTGTCTCACGGGCAGAGTTCCTTCCTCCCTTCCTTCCTTCCTTCCTTCCTTCCTTCCTTCCTTCCTTCCTTCCTTCCTTCCTTCCTTCCTTCCTTCCTTCTCTCTCTCTCTCTCTCTCTCTCTCTCTCTCTCTCTCTCTTTAAAGGATTTTATTTATTTATTTGAGAGGCAGAGTTACAGACAGTGAGAGGGAGAGACAGAGAGACAGGGCCTCAGTCTGCCGGTTCAGATGGTGTCCCCCACACAGCCCGCTCTATGGCTGCAGTCTCACACGGGGTCTCCAGCCCAGGCCCCTGACTGCTGGTTGGAGGAGCTCCGCCCAGGAGGCTGAGGCTCTGGCCCTCTGCTGGGGGACTTGGTCTTTGCATGGAGCTCCCCCCGCAGGGGGCTGTGCCGTTTCTGCTCCTTTGTGCAGGACCAGGACAGCTCTGGGCCATGGCAGGGCAGGGCGGTGCGGCAGACGCAGGGCACTGCAAGAGGCCACGGTGCAGCTCCCTGCTCTGCTTCTCAAGGCTCCTGCTCTGGGCTGTGGAGCTGTGTGCAGACGCCACTGTGTCCTGAGGAGGAAGCAGGCAGATGTCACCTGCGCCCCCACCCCCAGGCCTCCAGCAAGGGAGGAGACAGGAGCAGGTGACCTCACATCCCACTCACTGGCTCAGGGCCTGTGTCCAGGTGCCCTCTGGGGCAGACCTGCCTGCCCAGCGGAAGGGGTTACCAGGCAGGCGTGCTGGGCCCTGGCTGGACCAAGGCTGCCCGTGGGCAGCGCTGGCTTGGGGGCTCTGAAGCCACAGAGTTCATCTTCCTTCCCCCCCCCCACCTCATTTCAGTGGGGTCAGGCATCGCTGGGGTTGTATTTTGGAGAAACGTGGGGCATGGCACACCAGCACTCATAAAGACTCAGTTCAAAAAGTGCTTTCCCTTCAGAGCAGTTGTGTCCAGCTATGGCTGGGACAACCACACAGCTTTCAAAAACACCCACATGCCAGCCCCAGCCCCTCCTCATTTAATCGGCGTCTCCAAGGAGGGCTTGGGATCTGCTAGCCATGGGCTTCCTACTGCTCCCCAGAAGATCCGAATGTGCAGCCTTGGAGCCAGCACTGTGATCTCCATGACACAGACAGCACCTGGCGGCCCAGGGAGGAGAAGCCACCTGCCAAGGTCAGAGGGTAGAGTCGGAGGCTGGGGCTGGGGTCTCGGGTGGAGCCGAGCAGGTGGCCCTCTGCCTGTGGCCGTGGATCCCAGCTTCCTGTGTGACCTGGAGGTCTCAGGCTGGCCTGGCAGCACCCTCCCTTGGCTAGAAAGGCTCTTCTGCCACTTCCTTCCCCAGGGCTGGGCTGTGGCTCCTCCCAGCCCCGGATCACGGGTGGGTCACATCCCCTTGCCCGGCCTCGCTGGAAAGATGCGCCCGCGGGTGAGGGGGGCAGGAAGCATTTTTGAGGTGAAATATTGTAAAACAGCCAGGAACGGAAAATATGAAAAGCCCGGTGGCGCCAAGAAGGTTCACGCCACGGCCAGCAAGTACAGAGAAGAGAAGGGAGGCCCCTGCAGTGGGGCCCTGGGCTCGGTGGGGTCAGCCAGGGGCCGCCCACGCCCTGAGGCCCAGGCTGCCTCCCTCCCAGGCCACAGCAGGGTCCTGGGTGATGACCCCAAGGGGAAAGCCCTGAGGATGTGCAGAGTTTGGTTTACCGCACACTCCAGAGAGGGCAGTGGGCACAGGAGTGTGAGGCCACTGAGGGTGTGACATTGTCCTGGGAGTGTGCGCGAGGCCAGGCCAGCCCTGTTCATACACGGCTTCAGAACGTTCTGGATGCTGGATGCAGAAAGGGGAGGGATAAAGCAAGAGAGCAAAGTCAGTGGCACGTGGCAAACTCTGCTGGAGGAGCACACAAGGATGTGGAGGACACAAGGGCAGAGCTGATTAGTTGCAAGGAAGGATGCTCAGAGGGGTGGCACCGGGGCTGTCTCGCTGCTAAATAGATACCATGAGCATTTGCACGGAGCCGGTGTCGGGATGCGTGCTCTCAGGCAAATGGATTTATTCTCCCCAGAAGGATCCCCTTTCCCACTTCCCCTGCCACGTGCACACACATGCGCGCACACACACACACACCCCATAGCAGAGAACATACTTGAGCAGACTCAAGTTCAAGTATCCCCAGGAGCCGGGTCTTGGTGGGAGTCTGGGGCCCGGTGTTGGGTTGCTGTCATCTGCCTTTATGGTCAGACTCAGGCCTGGTGGACGTGAAAACAGCAGCAGTTTTGAAGGCGAGACAGTAGAAAGGTGAAGGCATCCTCCCTGTGTCTGCTGGAGGCTGATTAGTTGAGTCCAGAGAATTCAAAACCTCCTAGGAGACAGGGGAGCCCCTAGACGGGGAGGGGCAGCGTACTTGACAGTGGCAGGCTCCTGTGCAGTTCTCGGGAGACTCTTGTCTGGGTTCTGGGGAGCACCGAGGGGCTGAAAGTGAAAGCCCAAAGAGCGCTTCCACTGAACCCCGTGTGCTCTTTGGGGGCAGAAGTCCTGTCTGGGGGTCATGAGGGAGACATTTGTCCCCACTGCTGACATGTGTGCCCTGAGAAGGCTTTGTGGTCATGAGGTCAATGCCACCAAGAGTCATTGTGTTAAAAAAAAAAAAAAAGTTTGTCAGTGGAGAAAAGACAGTGTTTTCAACAAATACTGGTGGACATTGCCATGCAAAAAAATGAACTTGACCCATGCTTCACCCATGCAAAAATCAGTTCAAAATGAATCATGCACTTAAAGGTCAACCTAAAACTTACAAATTCCCAGAGAAGATAGAGGAGAAAATCTTTGCAACTGTGATTTAGGCACTAGATTTCTCAGATGCAGCAGCAAAAGTATAGTGCATAAAATACAAGATTGATAAGACTGGAAAAGAAAAGCCATAGACTGGGAAAAATATTTCAGAACATACATATGATAAACAACTTATATCCTGAATACATAAAGTACACACAAAACTCAGTTATAAGAAAGTATGTCACCATTATAAAATGGGCAAAGTATTGGAACAGGCAGTTTACCAAATAAGATGTATGAATGGGGGTGGGCATTTGGCTTAGCAGGAAGGATGTTACATCCCGTATCAGAGACCCAGGGTTTCAATCCCAGCTCTGCTCCCAATTCCACCTTCTTGCTAATTCACACCCTGAGAGGCAGTAAGGATTGGCTCCAGCGCTTGGTTCCTGCTACTGGCATGGGAGATCCAGACTGAGTTCCATGCTCCCAGCTTCCAACTGACCATTGCCAGTGTTTGGGGACTTAACAGGTGGATGTGAGCTCTGTCTGAATCTCTCTCTATTTCTTTGCTTCTCAAATAAATAAATAAGTGGACACAGGAATGGTAAATAAGATGCTCAACATCACTGGTCTCCAGGGCAATATAAATTAAAACCACGGTGAGATCACACTTCACCCCTGTAGAATGGCAAAGAAAACCAAAGAACAAAAACCCACTCAAAAGCAAAACCTCACCAAGGCCAAGTGCTGATGAGAAGGCTGAGCAGCTAGAACTCTCATACCTGGTAGGAATGTAAAACAGTGCAGTCACTCTGGGAAGGAGGTTAGCAGGTTCTTGCAAAGTTAAGGGCTCTTTCTCTCTAGAGCTTGCCTGCACTTCTCCCTGGGTTTGTACTTTTGCTTTAAATAAATCTTATTTCTGTGTTAAAAAAAAAAAAGCAAAAACATTTACTTACCACAAAACCCCCATACTCCTAGGCATTGACCTCTAAGAAATGAAAATCATGTTTACACAAAAACCTGTATATAAATATTTAGAGCTAAGATTTAATTGCTAAAAACTGGAGAACCGGAGACAACCTGCACATCCTTCAGTGGGTAAAGGGACAAATGGAGGGGCAGGCACACAGTGGAATCCCATCCAGCATTGAAGGAGCACACACTACACGGATGCTTCCACCAAAGGAAGGAAGCAGACTCAGAAGGCTCATCCCATTCTATGATGCCCTCAAGAACACAAGACCACAGGGACAGCAAACAGCAGTGGTCACCAGCAGCTGGGCCTGGAAAGAGGGGTTAACTACACGGGAAACCTCCAAGGTGAAATACTTAAGACATACTCTTTGTCTTTTTTTAAGATTTATTTTATTTATTTGAAAGGCAGAATTACAAACACATACATACACACTCACACACAGCTTCTTCCAGGTCTCCTATGCAGGTGCAGGGGCCCAAGGACTTGGGCCATCTTCCACTGCTTTCCCAGGCCATAGCAGAGAACTGGATCGGAAGTGGAACAGCTGGGACTTGAACTGGTGCCCATATGGGATGCTGGCACTGCAGGCAGCAGCTATATCACAGCACCAGTCCCAAGAAGGAGATCTTTTTCTGTTGGTTCACTCCCCACATGGCTGCAACAGCTAGGGGCTGGGCCAGATGGAAGCCAGGAGTCTGGAACTCCATCCGTGTCTCCCATGTGAGTGTAGGTTCATAAACATTTTGGGCCGTCCTCCATTGCTTTCCCAGGCACATGTGCTGGATTGGAAGTGGAGTAGCTGGGACTCAAACTGGTGCTCACACGGGTTACCAGCATTGCAGGCCTAACCCACTGTGCCACAATACCAACCTCAATATTTTTAATCTTGAGTGTGACGGTGCTTACCTGATTGAATTTGTCAAACATCCTAGAACTGTATATTCAGAAGGGTAAATTTTACTGAATGAGAGTTATACTTCAAGTTTTTACAATTGGGGTTGGGATTCAAATTACTTTCCCCCTTTCTCTCCCCCTCGCTGTCCAACAACTTGTCCTTTCTCGTGGTGGGGAAAATCCTCCAATTCCTGAACATACTGGTTAGTTTCTGAGGACAAGAGGCAAACGCACAAAAGAATGGGCCCCAGGGGACACATGTCTGTCTCTATCCCTCTGTCCCACCCTGACTGCCTAGGCCTGGGCACCAAGGGCCAGCCCAGCCCTTCTGTTCTCCAGTTTGCCTTTCCTGTGCTCACACCCGGTGACATTGTAGCATTGGCTGCACAAGCCAGTGAGCTCATCTTCCAGGGTGTCTGGAACACGATGTGGCAAGCTCCTTGGACATGACGGTTATGTAGTGTGAGATACGCAGTAGCGATGATGCTGGGGCCTCCAGGGTTTGCGTGCACACCTTGCGATAAGGGGTGAACACTGTACACACTCTGTGTGCCACTGGGATGCCGAGGTGACCCTCTTTTAAGCTTGAGGAGCATTTCACAGCAAGTAGAGGAAGGAGAGTCCTGGACGAGGTTGGGGATCTGTGGTCCAGGCTCTAAGAATCTGCTCTCCTTGTCACTCCCGCTGTGTAATGACATCCTTGTGGCTCTAGCTGCTCACCTGCAGGCTGTGGTAAAGGCAGCGACCAGCATGGCACGCTTGTTTCTAGAGGTTTCTTTTTTTCTGGTCTTCTAAGATGGAGTGGTTCAGTTTCGCTCAGCTCTTCTGGAATGTGTTGATGTGGTGACAAGGTAGGGAGGGGCTATCCATGGATGAGTTTGCAATCGTAAATCCCAAGGTTGACAGCTGTCAAGGTTGGCCTTTGACAGATTGTTCTCTTCATGTCATGACTCTTGGTTCTTGATATCAAGGTCAACAGTTAGACAGTCTAGGAAGGAGGTGCCTGGCTTGTGGCTGTGTTTTCAGTGGGTCTGTGTCATTTTTTACTTCCCAGCATCCATGCTTCCTATTTCTGGTGACTTCCTTTTGTGGAAAAACAATCAGTCCACGTGATCCCAGTGTGGGCTGATCCACCCCTGGCTCCAGGAGTGGGTTAATCTGAGCTTCCCATCCCCATTTTTCAAGGACTAGGTAATGAATGGGCAATGAGAACCTTCCCAGGGATCTTTTTTGGAACAACTGGGGAAGAGACACTCTTGGCAATGGGGACTCCAGATGAGCCAGCAGGGGGCATGGAGCCATGGGAGACTGGGAGATACTACATGGGAATAACCTCTGGTCCAGTTACTGGTGCCCTGTCCCAGACCAACCCAAATCCTAGAGACGTAAATGATAGCACTTTATTATCGCCTACAGATTCTGGCAGGATTCCATGGAGGACTTGATTGGGCAGCTCTTTTGTTTTTTGTGGCACTGATTGAGGCCATTCAGTGGCACTCAGCTGGTGGCCGGACGGATCTGGAGGACCCAGGCCACTTCACTCACGTGACTGCTGCCTCGGTGGTGATGGCGGCAAGGCTGGGACTCCTGAGAGAGCACCTGCACCTGCCTCCTAGTGTGACGGCCAGGGTAGCCAGACTTCTTGTATAGAATGTTATTTATTTATGTTATGTATTTGAGAGACAGAGAGGGAGAGAGAGAGAGGGAGAGAAATTTTTCATCAGCTGGTTCTCTTATCCCCAAATGCCCACAACAACTAGGGCAGGGCCAGGCTGAAGCCAGGAGCTGGAAATACAACCTAGATTTCCCACGTGGGTGGCAGGAACACAAGTACTTGGGCTGCCACTTGCTGCTTCCCAGGAAGCAGGAGAGGAGCCAGGACTCCAGCCTAGGCATTATGAAGTGGGGTGTGGGCATCCTAGGCTGCACCCTAACTGTGGTGCCAAATGCACACCCCTGGACTTCTTATATGGCAGCTGGCTTTCCCCAGAGTGAACATCTTAAGAGACCCAGGTGGAAGCTGCCTGACCTTGTCTGGCCTTGTCTTAGAAATCCACCTCATTGTGCTGGTTGTTAAGTCATGAGGCCAGCTGAGTTCCCAAGGGAGGAAAACTGGATTTTCTTTTTTGATATTAGAATAGTGCAATTACATTATACAAGAACATGAGGAATGAGCGATGCTCTCATGTATATCAGTTATCGATTGTAGCATAAACCCACGCTGAAATCGTGCGGCTTACAGCAATGATTTGTTATTTCTGAATGTTCTGTGGTTGGGCTGGGCTGTTCCTCTGCCAAGCTCACTTGGGCCCCATCATGCATCTGCTGGGGTGTGAAGTTCAAGATAACCTTGCCCTTGGTGTGAGTGCCGTGGCACAAGAGGCAAAGCTGCCACCTGCTACATCAGCATCTCACATGGGCACAGGTTTGAGTCCTGGCTGCTCCACTTCCAGTCCAGCTTCTTGCTAATGTGCCTGGGAAGGCAACAGGAGATGGCCCAAGTACTTGGACCCCTGCCTCTTATGTGGGAGACCAGGATGGAGTTCTTGGCTCCTGGCTTTGGCCTGATCTATCTATTCCTCACCTTTGTGGCCATTTGAGGAGTGAACCAGCAGATGGAAGATCTCTCTCTTGCTCCCTTTCTCTCTATAACTCTGACTTTCAAATAAATTTTTTTTTTTTTTTACAGGCAGAGTGGACAGTGAGAGAGAGAGACAGAGAGAAAGGTCTTCCTTTGCCGTTGGTTCACCCTCCAATGGCCGCCGCGGTCGGCGCGCTGCGGCCGGCGCACTGCGCTCGTCCGATGGCAGGAGCCAGGAGCCAGGTGCTTTTCCTGGTCTCCCCATGGGGTGCAGGGCCCAAGCACCTGGGCCATCCTCCACTGCACTCCTGGGCCACAGCAGAGGGCTGGCCTGGAAGAGGGGCAACCGGGACAGAATCCGGTGCCCCGACCGGGACTAGAACCCGGTGTGCCGGCGCCACAAGGCGGAGGATTAGCCTGTTGAGCCACGGCGCCAGCCATCAAATAAATTTTTAAATATATAGAAATAAAAAATAAAGATATCCTTACTCCCGGGGCTGGTGCTGTGGTGTGGCAGGTAAAGTTGGTACCCGTGGTGCCAGCATCCCATATGGGCACTGGTTCGAGTCCTGGCTGCTCTACTTCTGATCAAGCTCCCTACTCATGTGCGTGGAAAAGCAGTGGAAGATGGCCCAAGTGCTTGGATCCCTGCACTCACATGGGAGACCCGGAAGATCTGGCTTCTGACAAGCCCATCTCCAGTCATTGTGGCCATTTGGGGACTGAAACAGCATTTGGAAGATTCTCTTTCTCTCTCTGTAACTCTGCCTTTCAAATAAATAAATACATTAAAAAATCATAAAGCTAGCCTTACTCCCTTGTCTAGCTGCTTCCTTGCCTGGCTATTGGCTGGGGCCCTCAGTTCTTATCCATGTGATCTTCCACCTGCTGACAGAACCAATTGACTTCCTGTATGGTCGACAGTGATCCAGAGAGTGAAGGCAGAATCTGCAGGGCCCTGGAGGCCTACACTCTAGAACCTGCACAGTGCGACTTCTGTCATGTTCCTTGAAAACAACTCACAAAGCCAGCCCAGGTCAAAGGAGTGAATAAACAGACTCTATGTCATATGGGGAATGTTGTGAAAAAGCTCTGGCCTTATTTAGTGATTTACTTCTTTAGTTTTATATTTGAGGTGCAGAGAGAGAAAAACAGATACTCCCATCCACTGGTACATTCTTCAAATGGTGGCAACAGCCCCTTTTGGGCTGGGATCCTGGAACTCAATCCAGGTTTTCTACATGGGAAGCAGGAACCCAACTGCTTGAGTCGTTACTGCTGCCTCCCAAGGTCTGCTTTAGCAGGAATCTGGAGTCAGGAGCCAGAGGCAGGTATGGAACCCAGGCCCTCCGATATGGGAAGCAGGAGACCTAACTGCCAGGCTGAATTCCCACCCCTATGGCTGTACTTAATCCACCAAGAGCGTGACCAATAGCCGGGTCATGTTAGATTATCTTTGGAATTAGGAAGCAAGGTGCATCAGGAAGGCGGGCCCGGCTAGTCTAGGCATGTTGTTGGGGAGGTGCATTCGGGTGCAGTGTGATTTCTATGCTGGCCCCTGTGAGCCAAGGGCCCCGTGGCAAGGCCAACATTGGATCCCTGGTTCCCAGGGGCGCCTCAGAGCTGCAGACCATCCTGTCTGGGCCACTTCCCCCTCTGACCCTCCGTCTTTTCCCTGTGAGCTGGGCTCGCTCTGCCTCACAGATTAGTTGTGAGACTGAAGATGAATGAGCACATGAACGTGCTTTGTGAGTGACAGAGAGTCATCCGCACATGACTAACTGAGCACGGTTATCTGAGATCTGAGGAAGGAGTCATCAGGAAGGGCCAGGTAGTCGGAGAGGCCGGGAGGGAGGAGATTGAGACGCAGCTCCGCAAGGCTGGGATGGGTACTCGTTCCCTGGGGAAGCAGGGCAGGGTTTCAAGATAGGCCATGGCAATAAAATCCTGAAGGGACAGAAGTAGAAGAGTGGCAGCTGTCCCCGAGACAGGGAGGACAGCAACCTGGTCAGAGGGTGGATCATGGTCCCTGACGGTCACCCAGAGCAGTGGGCAAGGCTTCCAGTCCCCAGGGACCATCGGTAGCCTATCCCCACCCAGACATGCGAAGCTGCTGTGTCCCACGGGAAGGTGATCAGCAGGGAGGGATCAGAGAACACTAGAGACGAGCACTGTCCTCTGCAGCCGTCAGGATCAAGTCAGACCCAGCATTCCCAAGCTCCCTTCCCTACAGCAGGGTGGGGAGTCCTGGCCATGGGCTTGGGTCACAGATGGCCTGGCTAAACTGGGCTCGAAGCCCCTCTATCCCCTGGGCAGGGCTGGGGGTGATTGATGGGTTTCTAGGATTTTCCAGGCAGAAGATTGGAGCTGCTGCAGACTAGCCTGGCCTGCAGCAGCCCCAGATGGCCACTTGTGGCTGAGACCGACCCATGCAGGCCAGGCCCTGGACAGTGCAGACCTATGGCTGCCTCCCAAGGCCTCTCTGTCCTGGGGTCCCAGCTGAGGAAAGCAGCAGACTCTCCATTGTAGGAGTCCTGGGGGAGAGGATCAGGCAGGCTCAAGGTCCCCCAGTCTTGCCCTGTGCAGACCACAGTCCAGGATCACTGGGCGGGGGGCAGGAAAGGACTCTGAGGGGAATATGGGAGCCGGGCAAGATATAAACACAAATGGCAGGGCTGAAATTGGAGCCCAGTGATTCCTGTTTCCAATCTGTCGTCCCTATTCCAGCCACGACAACACCCACTGACTACTTTGCCAAATCCTCGTTCCATAGGGTTCCCTGCTTCCCACTACAGAAACAGAAAAGAGGGAGGCAACTGAGAGGCCTCTTTTATACGCCCTAGGAGTGTATAAAGCCACAGAATGAAAGCTTTGGAGAATAGCTAATTACCTTGACCCTGACTTTGACCTCTGACCCTCTGGTCTGCCTCCCCTACCTTCCTCTGCTATCCATTTGGTTCTTCTTACCCAGCTTTAGTGATCATATGGCTTCTCTGGCCTCCTTTCTATGGCCTTGACAGATTCCTTGGAGCTGTCATTCCGTTTCTCTCCTTCTTGCCATGATTTTTTCCCCCTAAAGATTTATTTATTTTATTCAAAAGGCATAATTAAGAAACAGAGGCAGAGAGAGATCTTCTATTTGCTGGTATACTCCCCAAATGACCAAAAAACCAGGGCTGGGCCAAGCCGAAGCCGGGAACTTGGAACTCCATCCAGGTCTCCCATGTGGGTATCTGGGGCCCTATTACTTGGGCCACCTTCTGCTGCTCTCCCAGGTGCATTTTTCCCCAGGGAGCTGGATTGGCAATGGAGCAGCTTGGAGTCCAACCAGTGGCCATATGGGAGGCCGGCATCATAGGCCGTGGCTTAACCTGCTGCACCACAATGCTGGCCCCCCTGCTGTGTGTGTGTGTGTGTGTGTGTGTGTGTGTATCATCAAACCTTACAATCCCAGAGCCAACAGGGGCCTATGGGCTCATTCAGTCTCCACTCCCATGGCATAGGTGGGTTCACTGAGGCCCGGGGTTCCGGAGTTACTTGGATTGTTGCCAGTGCAAGCTCGTACATCGGAATCAGCTGCAGAGCCAGGACGAGGCCTCTGACTCCCTGTTTTCCGCCTGTCCTTTGACTTGGCTGTCCAGTCTCACTAGCTGTCCATCTGTCTGTTCCCCAGACCAGCAGCGTTCCTGTGGGCTTCACTCACTTCAGACATCTGCTGTCACAACCAGCTTTGTGGCTCGGCTCTGACAGGTTGGACAAGACTGGGGCCAGGTTCCAGGGGCCATGGGCCAAAGGCTGAGGGCTGTACGGGAAAACAAACAGAACTGTCGGCCCTGTGTGCTCAGGGGCCATTGCTGACCAACACCCTTTCTCCGCCCCTAGTCTCCACTCCACCCCTGCCCAGGGCAATGCTCAGAGCAAACTGACTCCTAACCCCCTGCTCACCCCCCTCACACAGACAGAAACTCCACGTAGGCGCATGCTGGGCGTGGAGGAAGGCGCAAACAGGTGCTGACAGGTGCGCATGCGCAAGCGCACACACAAGCCCCGCCGAGCTCCCAGGCATGAGGCTCTGCACTGCCCGGTCATTTCTGTGTGCGGCTCTTTCACTGAGGGCACAGGCACTTCTCCCTTCTTGTGGCTTCCTAGTGTCCAGTCTGCGAGCTTGCTCCAAATAAGAGCTCCGTGAAGGTGTGTGGAAAGAATGAGTCACCTGGTGTGGACGGCCACGGGGCCAGGCCTCCGCCTCCAGGTGCTGCCCATGAGGCTGGAAGGTCAGCCCAGGCGGATGTCCCCGGGACATGAAGCAGGACCCGAAGAGCTCCTTCTGTGGTCCCTAATACCCTCCTCCCTCATCTTCTGCTTCCAGCCGGGGCTCTACGGTTGTGCCCAGTAACTCGCAGAACGTGGTCCAGGCAGAAGCACCAATGTCACATGCCAAGTCTCAGGCCTCACTGAATTAGAAACTCTAGGTGTGTGGTGGTGGTGGTGGGGGGGGTGTGCAGGAGTCGGCGTGTCAACAGTCTTCCAGGAGATCTGGAAGGGAACCGTCAGCCAGGCTGGGGAGCGGGGCAGATGGAGCCCCAAAGCCCAGGCAGCTGCTTCTGCCGCCTGTGGGTTAGGCTGGATGGTCACGCACTGGGAGGCGCCCAGCCAGGAGGCCAGACACATACACAGCACACACACACACAGGCACATTGCAAGGGGCTTCAGATAGCTCACAGAGCCTGGATTCAAAGTTAAGTTTATTTTGGTGCAAAAACAGTTTTGAAATCCACGTACAGGTTTTTTGGCATGCACGTTGGCCATGAGTCTTTTTTGAAGACGCCTCATATAGAAATATCTGGCAGGTCAGGGGAGTCCACATGCGGGGTTCTGGGGTCCTGTGGGTACAGGCAGGCACCCGGATGGAAGTGAGGAGGGATGAGGAAGAACCCCTCCCACCAAGGGACATCCCGTGCCCCCACCATTCCTCACCCCTGCAGAGGTCCCCTGGGTGCTGCCTCCAAGAGCAGAGAAGCTGAGTGGTTTGCCCAGCGAGGGCTGGACCTACCCAGGTGGCCCGCGTGCCTGAGAGTTTGGGGTCTGTGCTAAGACTAGCCATGTCCCAGGCAAGGGAATCTGGGGGGTCTGCAAGCAAAGCTTAGTGCAGAGCCCTGCAATGCTGCCCAGATGTGGAATTCAGTCCCTTGCCAGTGCCCACTGTACCTCCCGACAGCCCCCATCGCCCAGCTCAGGCCCGCAGGGAGCCCCCGGCAGCGGCCCACCTGGCCCATCACCAGCCTCTGCACCATCTCCCCCTAAGGCCCTGGATGTGAAATCCTGGCCTCTGTGAGCTGCAGGGGCCGTGGGGAGGGGAGGCGAGGCAAGGCGAGGCTCAGGCTCAGATCTGGTTTCGCGGCTGCTCCCTGTGGCTGGCTGCCACACAGCCCAAGCCACCAGCTGTGCTATATAAGGGCAGCGGCTGGACGGCTGCGGAGGCGAAGACTCGGACCCCCAGCTGAGAAGTCCTGCTCCAGACCCGGTGAGCGGCACTGCCATTCCTCCCAGCCCGGCCCTGCATCCCGCTGCCCGGTTCCGCTGCCCCTGCCATCCCCCAAACACCCCATCCTCTCTTTGCTGGCTGGACCCTTGTCTCCCACAGAGAAGACGCCCCTCTCTGCTTTGAGGTTCTTCCTCTTGCTCCATTGGCCCTAAGTCCTCTCCCTCCCCCAGGTAGGTCAGGCGCACCCCGCTCCCCTAGGTGTCCCACTGAGGGTCTTTCTACCTGTGGGCACCCTGCTTTGTCCCGCGGCCGGCTGGGCTGCTTTATCCCAGAGCTCTGAGGAGTGTGGGCTGGTAGACCTGACTGTCATGGCAAACGCAGAGGAAACAGTGGGGGGGAGAGGGGGGAGCTGAGCAACCTCCGTGGGCTGCCAGATGGGAAATGGCTTTTCCACAAGGGGCCTCCGGCCACCCTGGCCTCTCCGACAGCCTTGGAGCCTGCTCAGGCTGAGCGCTGCAGGTTCCCGGCTCAGAGCCCGGCAGCTCGGGTAAGACCTGCAGGTGTGGGAGCCCTTGGGACCCATTCCCTTGTCTGAGAAACTGGTGGTGGTTGGGGGTGGGGGGTAGGGGGAGCGGTTTTCTAGCTAGGAGGTCTGCCCTGTGGTATCGCTTTGTTCTTCCCCGGGACATTCAAGTGCTTTTGGGTCCTCTTCTGGAAAGGCGGAATCTTCCCTTTCCTACCACACCCCAGACTTTGGAGGGTGAAGGAAGCCGCTTGTGAATTTCCAGGAACTGCTCAGACTCCGGGCTAGCCAGAGCTCTGCAGCTTGTCCTGCTGAGCTGGAGTCTGGGCCATGCATGCCCCTCGGCCTCACCCTTATTGCCAGGCCTGTCTTCCTCCCCCGACTCCTGCAGCCCCCTCAGCTGTACTCACAGTTACTGGGGCACCCTGGCTCCTCACAATGCACCCCCCCCCCCCCCCGTCTCCCTTGGCTGGTGCCAGGCCCTGGACAAGCAGCTCAGAGATGCGTTCCAGCTGTAGCCGTGCACATCTGGGAATGTGTTCATGGAGGTGTTGTGTCTGAGCCAGTGGGCCCTCCAGCCTGCCCACCCTAGGAGGGGACACGGGGCAGGGACCAGGGCTGTATGTCCTCAATATGTAGCCCCCTGTGCAGGAGTGTGACTCCCTAACTTAGGGTAGAGGACAAATGCCCCCAGCAAGCCCAGGTCTGGGAAGCGCTCAAGGAACCCCTCAGAAGCCGGCCGTGCCTCACCTCTGCTCTCCTGTGTGCCTGTGTCGCTGTGGATCCCAGGAGCCTGGACTCAGGACGGGAACCAGGGTCTGCCTCACTTAAAGCCACAGTCTGAGACTTGGCCCCTCACAGCTGCCCATTTTCACAACTCGGGCCAACGTCGCTCCTACTGTCCATCTGTCCGTCCTGTCAATCTTTCCTCAACAGGTCAAGATGTGTTTCTGCCGTAAGAAGTGACTCAGAGATGCAGAGCCTGAAGCTTTGTTTCTTTGCAGGTCACTGGATCTGAGAACCTTCCCAGGAGGCCATATTTCAGAGCAGAGCTGACTCTGTGACGCACCCTCCCTGTCTCCTGCCCCATTCCCGTGGGGCCTGGGCAAAGGATGTCGGGGACCAAGGCCTGGGTGTTCTCCTTCCTGGTCCTGGAAGTCGCTTCCGTGTTGGGTATCGGCTAAGTATCTGCCAGCTCCTAAATCGCTCGCTCGTGGTAGGGAAGTCATATCTGACCTTGACCCAACCATACATTCACTTAAGACACAGCAATGGCCGTAAGAACTGAGCCCATTGTAGGGGTGGATTTATTCATAATTCATGTCCCCTACAAAGAGTGAGATAGTTCCCAATATTAAAACTCACGCCAGAGGACGGTTTTGAAAGGCCAGAGTGGTGAGCAGGGGGAGCAAACAAATAAGAGGGTGACGCCCCGAGCACTAAATTTAGCACTGAGCTTCCTGACAGCTGGAGCCAAAGGGAGTAACAGGGGATCGCTGAGCTCTCTGAAGCAGGCGTGGGGTTTGGTCTGTTTTTGGTTTCTAGAAAATTCTTCTGGCCTAAAGCTCCACATCATTCAGCCCACCCAGTCGACTTTCACAGATGTCCACACCCCACCCTCCAGCTGGCTTCCCTGCCCTCTGATCCCACAGTCTGGTGACCCTGAGCTCTGGGAGGGACAGGTAGAGAGACTGCCCAGTGGACCTGCTGACCCCTGGAGGCAGCGGCGCTCCCAGCGCTACATGGTACACCCTCTCCCACGTCCTTTTCAACTCCTGATTTCTAACCACATTCCCAGAGCAAAAAAGGCTCAGAACCTACTTCTAAAGTGGCATGCCCTGCAGGCTTGTGGCCACAGATGCGGGAACAAAGGCTCTCAGCAGCCTCCTCCTGCCTTGCTTTCCACCCCGACAGCTGCTGTTTGTGGAGATGATTAACATGCAGCCGTGGGAGGGAAAATCAGATTAGGTTGATTAAAAGTGCTCATCACCCCAATTAAAGCAGTGCAGAGAATTCTGAATTGGCTCCTCCCGCGAGAGTTAATCTCTCCAAGTTTTTGCAGCTCTCTGCTTTCCCCTTCTTCCCATTCTGCATCACCACTACCCCACCACCCCAGCCTCCTATGGGGCAGGACAGAGACTTCCTTTAGCCTGAGGACCTTGTACCCACTCCCAGGCAGCCCCAAATTGTGGAGACTGCCTCAGTGGGGCCACCTGAGTCCTTGACGTGAGGGTGGAGTCACGAAACCCAAACTTTGCCAGGGGAAGGGAAGAGTGCATCTCTGTACCAAGCACTGGTTGAACGGAGCCGCAATGCGCAAGGCATTGCTCTAGGTGGACTTTGTGAGTGAGCTTAGGCAAGCCCCTCAGTCCTCCAAGGCAGGGGTCCTTGTATCCTCATGTTATGGTGGGAGAACGTGGGGTCAGCTGGGGTCAGCGGCTTGCTCAAGGTCGCACAGTTAGGGAGCAACAGAGCTTCTGAAGCCCCTGTTCTCAATACATACGCTGCAGAGAGGTTTTCCTTGGATCTCGCTGAGCCCTCACGTCACTCCCCGTGAGATGGGAATCAACACCTCCATTTTACAGAGGAGGAACTGAAGCTCTGGAGAGTTCCAGACACCGAAGCAGGAGCCGCAGCCCATGGGTTGTTCAGCAGCATCTTCTGGGATCCTTTTCTTTTTATTTATTTATTACTTATTTTTATTTTTTTGACAGGCACAGTTAGACAGTGAGAGAGAGAGAGAGAAAGGTCTTCCTTCCGTTGGTTCACCCCTCAAATGGCCATTATGGCCGGCATACTATGCTGATCCGAAGCCAGGAGCCAGGTGCTTCTCCTGGTCTCCCATGGGGTGCAGGGCCCAAGCACTTGGGCCATCCTCCACTGCACTCCTGGGCCACAGCAGAGAGCTGGACTGAAAGAGGAGCAACCGGGACAGAATCTGGTGCCCCAACCAGGACTAGAACTCTGGGGTGCCAGCGCCGCAGGCAGATGATTAGCCAAGTGAGCCACGGCGCTGGCCATCTGGGCTCCTTTTCTGCACAAGAGTGGAAGGGATTTCCGTTCTCTGAGCCTGTCCTTTACATCCGTGGTCACCTCTGAGTAAAGCAGCAGGGCCCTCGTACTGACCACAAACGCATCTTCATTTTAGAAGGAAGTGGGCTCGGAAGAATAAAGCTTTTCTGAGGCTGCCCAGCAGGAGGTGGAGAGCAGGGACTTGAACTCCTGTCTGGGGCTCACGCCCCTTCTACCGCAGCATGCTGCTTCCCTGCCTGGTGAGGCCCCCATAACTTTCCATCCTCACCCTGGCCCATCCTTCAGCCTCTTCTCCCTCTGCCCTCAGGGAGGCGGCCGATGCTTACCCAGTCCGTGAGAAGAGTCCAGCCTGGGAAGAGGACCCCCAGCATCTTGGCCAAGCCTGCTGACCCATCAGAGAGTGAGTGGGGGTGGGGGTGGGGAGGGCACGGGAGTGGGCGATGGGGTCTTTCCTGAGTTAGGACACGAGGTCACAGTTTCATGGACACCCACTTCAAAAAAAATATATATTTTTAAAATTTTACATATTTGAGAGACAGGTGTCTCATCCACTGGTTCATTCCCCAAATGCCCCCAATAGCTGAGGCTGGGCCACACTGAAGCTGGGAGCCTGGAGCTCAAATCGGGACCCATCACTTTAGCCATCACAGCTTGTACAGGAAGTACAGGAAGCTGGTGTGGAAGTGGAGCCCGGACTCGAGCCCAGGCACTCGGATACGGGAGGTGGGCATCGCAAATGGAGTCTTATCTGCTGTGCCAAGTGCTTGGCTGGGAAACCCGCTTTTCCAGGGCATTTAGTGGACATGTCTGCCCAAGCATATAGGACAGCTGAGAACCATGTACGTTCCAGGAACGGTGCAGGGCTTGCTGGGGCCAGGGCACAGCCTGGTGGGGAGGGAGCAGAGATGAGGATGGAGAGACGGCAGTGGCTTACAGAACCCTGAGTGGCTAGCTGGAGAAAGCTCACCCTACTTGACAGTAGGGGAGGAGAGAAACCAGGGAGAAACCTGAGAGGTGCTGAGGCTGCCTGGGGTACTGAGAGGTCCCAGGGGTGACGCCCTGGGCGGGCAGAACAGGAAAGGACTGGAGCTCACCTGGGGCTCTAGGGTGTGGCTCCCACAAGCCGGCTTCATCTCTCAGGTCCTGGCGAGTGGACAACGTGGTTCAACATCGACCACCCAGGCGGGCTGGGTGACTATGAGCGGCTGGACGCCATTCGCTTCTACTACGGCGATCGTGTGTGCGCCCGTCCGCTGCGGCTGGAGGCTCGGACCACCAACTGGATGCCTGCAGGCAGCAATGGCCAGGTGGTCCATGGCAGCCCTCACGAGGGCTTCTGGTGCCTCAACAGGGAGCAGCGGCCTGGCCAGAACTGCTCCAATTACACCGTGCGCTTCCTCTGCCCACCAGGTGAGCCTGAATGGGCCCAGCCCTTCCTTCCCACCAGCTGTGGCACAGGGAGAGGCCATAACCTGCCTCTGGCGACAGGAGCTCTGGACAGTGAGTGCCTACCAATAGTCAAGTGGTGCTGTTAGCGCCATAAGCTTCCCGGTAGAGTTCCGTGGTTCTGGGTACCCTGCATGCATCCCATTGTATTGAGGTTGAGTGGCCTGGTGGTGGAGACCCTAGGCTCTGCAGCTGGCCTGCTCGGGACTGAATCCCAAGCCAACCACGTGAACTGCATTCCACAGTACAGCAACTTTCTGAAGTTCTCTAACCTCAGGTTTCTCACGTGTCAAATAGGCAACGACACATCTCTATAGGGGTTGTTATGAAGATTGAATGAGATAATGAATGCAGAGCACTTAGTCCAGGCAAATGTTTACTGAGTGGTAAGCTTCCATACTAGTTTTCTTTACTTTAAAAGATTGATTTATTTATTTATTTGAGAGGCAGAGTTACAGAAAGAGTGAGGGAGAGACAGAGAGAGGTCTTTCATCTGCTGGTTCATTCCCCAGATAACCACAATGGCTGGAGCTGAGCCATTCTGAAGTCAGGAGCTTCTTGCGGGTCTCCCATGTGGGTGCAGGAGCCCAGGGATTTGAGCCATCTTCTACTGCTTTCCCAGGCACATTAGTAGGGAGCCGAATTGGAAGTGGAGCATCTGAGTCTCGAACTGGCGCCCATATGGGATGCTGGCACCGCAGGCAGAAGCTTAACCTACTACGCCACAGCACTGGCCTCTGTATACTGTTCTGATGTGACAGATGCTGGATGAATTATCCATATTTTCAGCCTTTACAACAGGCCTCTCAGGAATCTCAATCTTTTATTTTAAAGATGTATTTATTTTATTTGAAAAGCAGAGAGAGAGAATATCTTCCATTCACTGGTTCACTCCTCAAATGACCACAATGCCTGGGCTTGGCCAGACTAAAGCCAGGAGCTAGGAGCTTCATCCACATTTCCACCTGGGTGCAGGAGCCCAAGCACTTGGCTCATCCTCTGCTGCTTTCCCAGGTGCATTAGCAGGGAGCCGGATGGGAAGTGGAGCAGCTGGGACTGGAACCTGCACCTGTATAGGATGCTGGCACTGCAGGTGGCAGCTTACCCTGCTGCACCACCACGCCAGCCACAGGAATCTCTGCCTTGACAGCAAGTTCAAGGAAGCTCAGAGAGGTTAAGAAACTTCTATGAGTGCAAACTGAGATTGCAGAGCTGGGATTTGGGTCTGTGCTCACAGGAGTCATGTTCTTCCCATCCTTCACGCTGCCACACACAGATACGGCGGGGGCAGGGGTGCTTGCTTCTTAGATGAGCATGCTCCCTTCTGGGGTCCTGCCAGTCCTCACAGGCTGCGTCTGTAGGCGCGGAGACTCCGGGCTGGTCTCCTGGGCGAGGTCGCAGAGTCGAGGTGAGGAGGGGGCAGAAGGGGGCAGAATGTCCAAGTCCCTGCAGGTCCCAGGCCCTGACTTCCCAGGGAGCTCTTTCGCAGGAGCATGTTGCTGTTCCCACACTGGTGGAGAAGGAAGGTGGGGGCCCTGCACATCCCAGGGCCGCACGCCAAAGTCTGGGGGGCTTGGCCAGCAAGCTTCACTCTGCGTCACCACTAGTCCTTATACACCTTAGTGACGTCAATGGCACGATTTCCTGTAGAATTGTGACTCCTGTCAGTTGGGAAAATGGTCGCCGTAAATACAAATATCAATGACGTCTATGGTATAACCAGAATAGAAAGAGCTTCAGGGTCAGGTTTCCAGACAGGGTCCTCTTGGGAGGGAAGTCAGATCACCTGTTGATCCCGCTTTGCAGGGTCCCTGCGCCAGGACTCCGAGCGCATCTGGAGCCCGTGGTCTCGCTGGAGCAAGTGTTCAGCTGCTTGTGGTCACACCGGGGTCCAGACCCGCACACGCACCTGCTTGGCAGAGTCGATGGCGCTGTGCACTGAGGCCACCGAGGAGGGCCGGCTCTGTGAGACCCAGGCCTGCACAGGTACCGCCCTCCTTCTTGACGTGGGGCAGAGTGCGGTGAGCGAAGCTGGTCTGTCAGGGATGGGTTCCATCATCCACTCACCGAGTAGTAACTGAACATCTACTGCACGCTCTGATAGGGCTTAAAGGGGATAATGTAGGAACATGGGGCGGGGCAGTTGTCAGAGCTGAGGAAATCCAGAAAAGCCTTTTTAAACTTTTTTTTTAAAAGATTTATTTATTTGGGGGGGGGGGAATCTTTCATTTGTGGTTTATTCCCCAACTGGCTACAAAGGCTGGGGCTAGGCCAGGCCAAAGCCAAGAGCCAGGAGCCAGGAACTCCACCCAGCTCTCCCATGTGGGGAGCAAGGACCCAAGCACATGGGCCATCCTCTGCAGCCTTCCCAGACCATTAGCGGAGAGCTGGATCAGAAGCAGCGCCATTGTGGCTTAACCTGCTATGCCACAATGCGGGGCCCTCCAGGAGAGCTTTCCAGAGGAGGCGTCCTGGGCTAAGTGTTGAAGGATGAATAAGAGTCAGTGATGCAGGCTGACAAGGAAGAGCAACAAAGGCCCAAGGAGTGTGTGTGTGGGGGGGAGGGTACACGTGAGCCTGCAGCCTGGGCCGTGGCCACAGAAGAGCTTGGACCCACGCAAGTCCTGCTGATGTGGACCCTTGTCCCACAGCGTGCGACCTGACCTGCCCCATGGGGAAAGCGAACGCTGACTGTGATGCCTGCATGTGCCAGGACTTCATGCTTCACGGCGCTGTCTCCCTCCCTGGCGGTGCCCCGGCCGCAGGGGCCGCCGTCTACCTACTGAGCAAGACGCCCAAGTTGCTGACTCAGACAGACAGCAACGGGAGGTTCCGGGTCCCAGGCTTGTGCCCCGATGGTACAAGCATCCTGAAGATTATGAAGACCAAGTTTGCTCCCATCGTGCTCACAATGCCCAAGACTAGACTGAATGTGGCCACCATCAATGCAGAGTTCAGGAGGGCAGGTAACCCTGTTCCCTGGGGTAGGGCTGGTGAGGAGGGCCAGACTTTCAGACAAAAGGGGCACGGTGCTGAGAGTTAGGGTCCCGCCTTACTCAGAGTAAAACTCAAGTCCTTACCAGGGTCTGCAGGGCTCTGTATCACACACACACACACACACACACACACACACACTCATGCACAGTCACACACACTCACACACTCTCACACTCACACATACACGCACACTCACACACTCACACATATACTCACATACACTCACACACTCTAACACTCTCACATACATACATACACTCACACGCACATACACACACATTCTCTCACACACTCACACACCTACACACACACACACTCACACATACACACTCACATACACTCACACTCTCACAGTCTCACACACATACATACACACACTCACACACACATACTCACACACATACATACACACAATACTCTCACACACTCACACATACACACACTCACACACACCCTCACACATACACACCCACACACATACACTCACACATACACACACACTCACACACGCATACACGCACACACACACACCCCACATTTACTTCTCTGTTCTCTGATCTCTGTTACCCTCTCCACACTGAGTTACTCTTCTCCAGCCATCTGCCCCTCAAACACACAAACTCCTGCTCCAGGCCCTTTGCGCTTGCTCTATGTGCTCTGTTTAAGTTTTTGTCCATCAGATGTCGGCATGGTTTGCTCCCCTCAAATGTGCAAGGTCTTCCCTGACCACCTCAGAGCGAGGTTTTTAGGTCATGGAGAGAGAGGCTTGGGGAGTGCAAAATGGCTGGATCATGCTGATGTTGGTAGCAGAACACGGACACGTCACTGCTCAAAACAGCCAGTCCTGACCCCGGGGGGGAACTTGGGAGTCTCGGCAGGCTCATGGTCCCCTAGGTTCCCACCCAGATGCCGTTTGGGGGCCCTTGGGAGCAAGGTCCCAGGCTGAGGATGAGGAGGGGGTGGCCTCCACTCCAGACCAGTTCCCTTAGGTGTTAGGACCATGAGAAGTGGGCTGGCGGTGGATGGGGTGGGGGCAGCCATGCAACAGGAGCACCGTCGCAGACCTGAGGGAGCAAGGCTCTGTAGAACGTGTCCCACAGAACACTCTGTCTCCTCTTCTGCTCCAGAGACCCCGTACATGCTGACAAGCCCCCAGACGAAAGCGCGGAGAGCCGGCCAGAGCGTGTCCCTGTGCTGTAAGGCCACGGGGAAGCCCAGTCCAGATAAGTATCTCTGGTACGTGCTGCTGGCTCCCTGGCCCAGCTCCCCCTCTTGGAGACCATCTGGACTTATTAATAGCAATAATAGTCAATAGCAGAAAGCTGCAAGCAAGACACCATCCAAAGCCTGGTTAGCACCTACAAGCGAGAGCCGACAGGGTGGGGGCTGTCCAGATGGGTCAGTAAGCCCTGGTGTTGTACCCTCAAAGCAGGCATCCCCCAGAGTGTCGCTGGGGGGTAAAGTGATTTATCCAAGAATCTACAGCCATTTAAGCACTGGGGCTGGGGCTGGGACCTAGAACTTGATGCTCCAAGCTGACCAGTGCTGTTGGGTGAGCTGAGTCTCTTGGGTGAGCTGAGGTGGTGTCATCTGTAGGAACCCACCTTCCCCCTGGCTGCTTGCTCCTGGCACTGTCCTCGGGGATACCCGCGCCCCACTGCCCGCTCAGGCCCCGCCTCTCCATCCCTTTCAGGTACCACAATAACACCTTGCTGCACCCCTCCCTCTACAAGCACGAGAGCAAGCTCGTGCTGAGGAACCTGCGGCAGGAGCAGGCCGGGGAGTACTTTTGCAAGGCCCAGAGCGATGCTGGGGCTGTGAAGTCCCAGGTTGCCCAGCTGATGGTCATAGGTAAGTGTCTGGAGCTCCATTCACGGATCTCAGCCGGGGCTGCCTTTGGCACCATCTGTTGAGTTTTTAAAAAATACGATGCCTCTACCTCCTCTACTCTATCTCCTCTACTCTACCTCCTCTACTCTACCTCCTGGAGCACCTGATTTAGTTGGCCTGGGGTGTGGCCTGAGCCTGCCTGGTTTCAAAGCCCAGGAGATTCAAATTTAAAGTGGAGGCTGTGCACTCCTGGTCTGAAAGAATGGGCAGGGACAGTGTGTGCAGGTGAGGGTGCCCCAGTGGTGGTGGGGGGGGGTGCAAAGGAACAGAAAGGGGGAACCAAGGGAGCTTTATGAGACCTGCTTGAAGTTGGCTTTAAGAGTCAGAGAGGGGGAGACCAGAGGCCAAAGACCTATCAGGAACTCGTTCTTGGACAGTGAGGCGGGAGCAGGAGATCTTGGTGACTGGCCTAAGCAAAACAAAACAAAAGGCAGAGGGAGGTGGGATTTATTGGAGGGATCCTGGGATATTGCACAGAGCAACAGAGCTCAGGACAGACAGGGCACAGGGCATTCCAGGCGCTGGCAGGGGAGAGAGGAGCTCCCGGCCGTGGTTCTTAACCCATCACAGCGAGGCTCCATGTGTCACAGTGATTCACAGTACCACTTTGCTCTTTTGAATCCCAGTTTATGGAATAACTTAGCTACTATAATTCCCCTATTTACATGCACCAGGCCCTAACTGTAACATCAAGGAGAAATAAAAATACAGTAACTTTAATACAAAGTATTAAGTAATAAATAAATACAATTAATAAATAATAAATAATACTAACTGTAACATCAAGGAGAAATAAAAATACAGTAACTTTAATACAAAGTATTAAATAATAAATAAATACAATTAATAAATAATAAATAATACAATTAATAAATAATACAAACTAAACAAAGTACAGACTTCGTCTGATTCATGGGGAGGTTGCATTCTTAAAAAAAAAAATCAGTGTGTGGTTAAAGCTGTGTAAACAGTGCCAGTCTCTGAGCATCTGAACCTGGTTTTGCACCCACATAAATGCCTGCTGGCACTCGGGAAAGCCGTGTAGATGCAGGAGAGCTCTTCCGGCAGAACAGCGCCAGGCACTGTGGGACACAGACCAGCCATGGCCCCTGCCCACGGCATGCCAGCAGCACCCCTCATTTGGATGATTAAAACACCCCCAAACATTTTCAAGACTGTGTCACTGAGAACCACTAGTCCAGTGCTCCCAGCAACTGATTTGGTTTCTGTATGCATAGAATGGGATTAGCAGTAACTGCTCCATCTCCCTTTCACAGTTTTATGAGAATTGGTCAGGGATATCACTGGCCTTTGAAAACCATAGAGCAGAGAGGTAGCATGGAGACACCCTCTGAGGAGGACACAGACGTATTTTTTTTTTTTTTTGGTTAAGATTTATTTATTTATTTGAAAGGCAGAGTTAGAGAGAGAGAGAGAGAGATCTTCCATCCACTGGTTCACTCCCCAGATGGCTGCAATGGCTGGGTCTGGACCAGGCTGAAGTGAGGAGCCAGGAGTTTTGTCTGGATCTTGCATGTGGGTGCAGGGATCCAAGCGCCTGGGCCATCTTCTGCTACTTTTCCAGGTGCATTAGCAGGCAGCTGGATCAGAAGTGGAGCAACCGGGTCTCAAACCAGCACCCATATGGTGTTGCAGGTGGCAGCTTTACCCACTACGCCACAGTGCTGGCCCCATGAACTTACATCCTAATGCACACACCACTTTCCTCCACAGCACCCGATGAGACTCCTTGCAACCCAGTCCCCGAGAGCTACCTGATCCGGCTGCCCCACGATTGCTTCCAGAATGCCACCAACTCCTTCTACTACGATGTGGGCCGCTGCCCCGTCAAGACCTGTGCAGGGCAGCAGGACAATGGGCTCCGGTGCCAGGACATCGAGAACTGCTGCGGCATCTCCAAAATGGAGGAGAAGGAGATCCAGTGCAGCGGGTACACGCTGCCCACCAAGGTAGCCGTGCAGTGCAGCTGCCAGCGCTGCACGGAGACCCGCAGCATCGTGCGGGGCCGAGTCAGCGCTGCGGACACTGGGGAGCCCATGCGCTTTGGCCACGTGTACATGGGGAACAGCCGCGTGAGCATGACTGGCTACAAGGGCACTTTCACCCTGCACGTCCCCCAGGACACGGAGAGGCTGGTGCTCACGTTCGTGGACAGACTGCAGAAGTTCGTCAACACCACCAAGGTGCTGCCCTTCAACAAGAAGGGCAGCGCGGTGTTCCACGAGATCAAGATGCTTCGACGGAAAGAGCCCATCACTCTGGAGGCCCTGGAGACCAACATCATCCCCCTGGGGGAGGTGGATGGCGAAGACCCCGTGGCTGAACTGGAGATCCCACCCAAGAGTTTCTTCCGGCAGAACGGGGAGCCCTACACTGGGAAAGTCAAGGCCAGTGTGACCTTCCTGGATCCTCGCAACGTGTCCACGGCCACAGCTGCCCAGAGCGACCTGAACTTCGTCAATGACGAAGGCGACACCTTGCCCCTGCGGACCTATGGCATGTTCTCTCTGGACTTCACAGACGAGGCCACGGCAGAGCCCCTGAATGCCGGCAAGGTGAAGGTGCACCTCGACTCAACCCAGGTCAAGATGCCTGAGCACGTGGCCGCCATGAAGCTCTGGTCGCTCAACCCGGACACGGGGCTGTGGGAGGAGGAAGGGGATTTCAAGCTGGAGAGCCGGAGGAGGAACAAGAGGGAGCAGAGGACGTTCCTGGTGGGCAACATGGAGATCCGGGAGAGGAGGCTGTTCAACCTGGATGTCCCTGAGAGCAGGAGGTGTTTTCTCAAGGTGAGGGCCTACCGGAGCGAGAGGTTCTTGCCCAGTGAGCAGATCCAGGGAGTCGTGGTCTCCGCGATCAACCTGGAGCCCAGAGCTGGCTTCTCATCCAACCCAAGGGCCTGGGGCCGCTTTGACAGCGTCATCACGGGCCCCAACGGGGCCTGTGTGCCCGCCTTCTGTGACGACCAGTCCCCCGATGCCTACTCCGCCTATGTCTTGGCGAGTCTGGCTGGGGAGGAACTGGAGGCTGTGGAGTCCTCCCCCAAATTCAACCCCAACGCCATTGGTGTCCCTCAGCCCTACCTCAATAAGCTCAAGTACCGTCGGACAGACCACGAGGACCCGCGGGTTAAGAAGACAGCCTTCCAGATCAGCATGGCCAAGCCAAGGCCCAACTCAGCCGAGGAGAGCAACGGGCCCATCTACGCCTTTGAGAACCTCCGGGCCTGTGAGGACGCACCGCCCAGCGCAGCCCACTTCCGGTTTTACCAGATCGAGGGGGATAGGTATGACTATAACACGGTCCCCTTCAATGAAGATGACCCCATGAGCTGGACTGAAGACTACCTGGCATGGTGGCCCAAGCCCATGGAGTTCAGGGCCTGCTACATCAAGGTGAAGATTGTGGGGCCTGTGGAGGTGAATGTGCGATCTCGCAACATGGGGGGCACCCACAGGAGGACGGTGGGGAAGCTGTATGGGATCCGGGATGTGAAGAGCACTCGGGACAGGGACCAGCCCAATGTCTCATCTGCCTGTCTGGAGTTCAAGTGCAGCGGGATGCTCTACGACCAGGACCGCGTGGACCGCACACTGGTCAAAGTCATCCCCCAGGGCAGCTGCCAGCGAGCCAGCGTGAACTCCATGCTGCATGAATACCTGGTCAACCACCTACCCCTGGCAGTCAACAATGACACCAGCGAGTACACCATGCTGGCACCCTTGGACCCCCTGGGCCACAATTACGGCATCTACACAGTCACCGACCAGGACCCCCGCACGGCCAAGGAGATTGCCCTTGGCAGGTGCTTTGATGGCACGTCTGACGGCTCCTCCAGAATCATGAAGAGCAATGTCGGAGTAGCCCTCACGTTTAACTGCGCGGAGAGGCAGGTGGGCCGCCAGAGTGCTTTCCAGTACCTCCAAAGCGCCCCGGCCCGGACCCCTGCCGCAGGCACTGGCCAAGGAAGGGTGCCCCCAAGAAGGCAGCAGCGGGCAAGGAGGGGTGGCCAGCGCCAGCCTGAGAGGCCAGCCTCCCTGAGGTTCTCTGGGGCTGCTCAACAACCTCCAAGCAACTAGATTTTGTGGTGCTTCCCACGCTGCCCCGTGTGACAGTCATTCTGACACTGAGACACAAACTGTCACTTGGTTAATTTAAGCACATCTGTTTTGGTGCAGTTTGCTTGTTTGTTTCTTCATGCCTTTTCTTCCTGTCCTCATCCTAGGATACTGATTGGTCCCAAAATAGCAAAATAAAACCCCTTCGTGCTGTTTATTTTATTTTGTTTTTAAAAAGAACACAAGTATTGGCCGCTGGTAAAACTCCGCAGCTTGGGTCATTCTTCATTTAGTGCCGTGAACATATAAGCTCTTCCTTTTCTTTTGGCAAGGTTTTGTCTCGCTCCACAATAAGGATAATCTGATGCTGAGGACCAAATAACCAGGAGGAAACGTACCACCTGGCCTTGGTCTACAAGATATAAGCAAGGCCTCTACTGCAGTCCATCCATAAAGAAATAAACCACATGTAAACAACTTATTTATTTCTTTGCTGAACTTGGAACTCTGATGCATATTCAAAATCAAGCTATGGAGTATAGGGTAACCATAGTTCCCCTAGAAACTAGAAAGGAACTAGAATGTTCTAGAAAGAACATCCAGCTGCCACAGTAGCACCAGGCTGCCAACTGCATTTAGGATGTTTTCCTTTATAGTTGCTTTTGTCCTTGCGAGGAGTCCCGTGTAGCCCAAGGCAGATGCCAATAAATATACATGCTGTATACTTTGATTCTAGGCCACTGTCCTGTTTCTGGGCCACTGAAGTGAGCCAGCTTCTCAGAGCAGCAGAGGGGACTGTGGGCAGCAGTCGCAAGGTGGTGTGGGGCCTGGGCCCCTAAGCTACAGGGCTGGGCGACAAGGCACCCCCTCCAGCAGTCAGGTTTGTGGTCATGGATCATATTTTCCATCTGCAGAGATTCCTGGAGTTGTGAGCATGTTCTGGGCTCCTGAGCAAAACTAAAATCATGTTCCAGCTTTTCTTCCTCCTTTCTTTCCAATACTGCGGTGCTTATACAATGGCTTGGCCCAGGCTCAGGCAAGCTGGCCAAGGGGTCCTTGGGCTCCGGCAGCCTGCCTGCCTCCTCCAGCCGGGCCAGCTGAGCTCACTCGGAAGTCATGGACATTTTCTTCCCTGCAAAGCTCTTCTCAAGGCACCTCCAGATCTCTGCTATGGAACAGCCCCTCTCCCTGGAGCAAAGACAGCGGTCCAAACAGACAGGAGTGTGTTTTGGGAACGGTATCTGATTCAAAAACAGTAAATCAGAGAGCAAGGGGTGGTGCCAGAGGAACCCTGGAGCCATCAACTGTCCCATTGGTGGGGTGTGGAGTTGGATGCGATGCACTCACTGTCCCTCCTCGCCCAAATCCCCACCCCTGTCAGGGAAGGGGCCAAGGGGGCTGGAGGCAGAGAGGGCAGTGTTTACCATCAGAACAAATAAGCTTTCCCCGAGTCCCTGGCCAGCGCAGGACAGCTCGCTTTGGCCACCTCTGGCCTGGGCTGGATTTGTAGTCTTGGATCAGCCTGTGCCTGGCACCCTCGGGGATCCAGCGTGAAATCCATTAGAACCTCTCTGGCTGAGCACCCCATCCCCGTGACTGCTGCAAATTGACCCACTTCCACACTTGACTCCTGTCTCACAGTTCCCAGGGAGCAGTTCTCTTTGACTGCTGGTCGGGGGCTTGGCAGCCTTTGCCAGGGGGTCGGGGTGGAGCTTTGTGTAGCACAGACACCCCAGCTGCTTCAGGAGCCATCGTGCAAGCTGCTTTACCTTGACTGCTGGTTCCCTTCAGACCCGGGGCCCCCACTCAGGCCTCCCCTTGCTGCTCTCAGGTGAGGCCCTGCAGGCAGCAGCTGGTACCTGGCTCTTTTCTTTGTTCACCAAATATTCATCAAGTGACTACTTGACACTGGGCCAGGTGCTGCCAGCAGAAGGGGGAAGGGGCTTCACCAGATAGTACCAAATCTACTACACAGGGTGGCACCCAACTTGGAGGGCGTGGTGGTCACAGAGGCTCCTTGGAGGATATGACACAGAGTTTGAGGTCCGCGAGGTGGCCAGGTGCAAACAGACAGCTTGTGCAGAACTAGGGGGTGGAACCTGGGGGAGACTGGCAGGTAGATGTTTACACATCTGTCACACTCAAGAAAACTCTGCGGAATGGAATGCATGGCACCTAATTCCTTGGTGTCTCACCTCCAAAGCCAGGTATGGTCTTCACTAGCTGTGTGCCTTTCTCCTGGACCCCGATTTCTTACTAATAAATGAAGGAGCTGGTCTTGTAGACGTGAGACCCTCTCTAAAGTCCTACCCACGATTTCCAGAACAGCTAAAAGTCCCATTCCCAGGATGCCTCTGGTTCACCCAACGGCTTCTGACTCTCTGGTCCCGGCCCCTGCAGAGTCTGCACATTGGAGTGGGCAAACTATTCATCTCAGAAAAGTCCCCTGGGGTTTCAGTCTCTGCCTGACTGGCCACCCAGTTCCTGAGTGTGAATTGTACAAGGATAGGCATCATATGTGTTGTAGGCAGGCAAACGGAGGGGCCAATCAGCTGTTTCTGCTCACACACAGGGCGTTTCCTAAACAGAATGCTCTCCAGAGTTTGGGAAGCCTTAGCAGCTGGGGTGATAAGGAAAAAAAAATGTCACCAAGATGTCTAGACAAGGACAGTCCTCTTGAAGGTCAAGCAGAATTGGAAGCAATCTAGGGATGGATAGGGTTTCTGGCAAAGGGATTGGCTAGAGCCAAGGGGGGGGGGGCTGGACACAGGAAGTCTTTTTTTTTTAAGATTTATTTATTTATTTGAAAGTCAGAGTTACACAGAGAGAGGAGAGGCAGAGAGAGAGAAAGAGATGTCAGTCTTCCATCCACTGGTTCACTCCCCAATTGGCCACGACAGCTGGAGCTGGGCTCTATCTGAAGCCAGGAGCCAGGAGCTTCCTTTGGGTCTCCCATGCGGGTGCAGGGGCCCAAGCACTTGGGCCATCTTCCACTGCTTTCCCAGGCAACAGCAGAGAGCTGAATCAGAAGTGGGAGCAGCCGGGACTGGAACCAGCGCCCATATGGGATGCCAGCACTGCAGGCGGCGGCTTTACCCGCTGCACCACAGTGCCGCCCCAGGAAGTCTTGATAACAAGTAGCAGTGGAGTCAGCTAGCTTCAGGAAGGACTGGATCCGGGAAGTACAGAACCCACAGAACCCAGGCCATCACTTTCTCTGGTTGATTCTTGTATTCTCTCATCCTCACTGTGTTTTTGCTCTCTCAGTCTCGAACATAATCTTGCTCTGCGTGCCCCACTTCTCAGACTGTCTCTCTGACTGTATTTCCGTTCTCTCTTACTAGGTCTCTTGTAGCTCCCTATTCTCTCCCTCTCACTGGTGCCCTCTTCTCATTGTAGGAATCCTTGGTTCCTCTTTGCAAGTCAGCTGACTCCACTCCTCTGGGCTCAGAAAGAAAATAGCTCCCCTACTTACATCCTTGCAAGCCTTGTCTCGAAGCCTGAGTCTGATTGGCCCTATTTGAACTGGGGTTCCATCTCTAGTCCAATCAACTATGGTCATGGTGGAGTTGAGGCATAAAGGGGTAGTCCTTTCACACAGTCCTGGTTTCTGGGGAGATGAGGGCCATTCTAGGAGAAAAGAGTCCTCCTGAGTGAGGTGACACCCCAAGAGGTGAATACTTCCGGGGGACAGTGAGAAGATCACTGCAGGGTTACTGAGAGTTTAGGGTTTTCATTTCCAAACATGCAGGGATTAAAGTATATCAAATGCGATCTGTATGACACCTGCAGTTTGGAAGCCGTTGAGTTTTGTTTCATGACTTAGTACTTGGTTAGTTTTTGTAATTTCCACGTGTGATTGGAAAAAAGAAAAGCATTTTGGGGACAGGTGTTTAGCACAGAAGTTAAGACTTTCCTTGGGAAGCCCACATCCCATTGGAATAGTTAGGTTCAAGCTGTTGGTCAGTTCCTGATTCCAACTTCCTACTAATGTGCACTCTGGGTCCAAGCTACCCTGTGGGAGATCTGTATTGAGTTCCCAGCTCCCAGCTTTAACCTGGCCCACCTCTGGCTATTATGGGCATTTGGGGAATGAGCCAGTTGATGAGCACTCTCTCTATCTGCCTTTCAAATATATTTTTAAAAATTCCAGAAGTTGGCCAGCGCTGCGGCTCACTAGGCTAATCCTCCACCTGCGGCACCAGCGCACCAGGTTCTAGTCCCGGTCGGGGCACCAGATTTTGTCCCGGTTGCCCCTCTTCCAGGCCAGCTCTCTGCTGTGGCCCCGGGAGTGCAGTGGAGGACGGCCCAAGTGCTTGGGCCCTGCACCTGCATGGGAGACCAGGAGGAAGCACCTGGCTCCTGGCTTCGGATCAGCATGGAGCGCTGGCTGCGGCGGCCATTGGAGGGTGAACCAACGGCAAAAGGAAGACCTTTCTCTCTGTCTTTCTCTCACACTGCCCACTCTGCCTGTCAAAAAAAAAAAAAATTCCAGAAGTACTTGGGAGGGGTGCTCAAGCTTCTTGGTACACAGACATGCACCACAGTTGGTAGTCTATTTGCTTTGTTGGCTACAGCTTCCTCAGACGTCAAGGAAAGGTTTTTACCACTTAAGTCTCTGCAAAACAGGAAGTTCTCCACTCTACCAATTCAGCTCTGTTTCATATTTCATTTGGCTCCAAATTAACTGATGCTTTGCAGTAACTCGTATATAAAGTGCTAGAAGATCCATCCTGAATAATAGTTAATCAAAGTAAATGCATATCTAGTTACTTTATTAATAATTTATTTATTTGAAAGAGTTACACACAGATAGAAGGAGAGGTAGAGAGAGAGTTCTTCCATCCTCTAGCTCACTCCCCAGATGGCCACAACAACTGGAGCTGCGCTGATCCGAAGCCAGGAGCTGGGAGTTTCTTCCAGGTCTCCCACAGGGGTGCAAGGGCCCAAGGACTCCACTGCTTTCCCAGGCCACAGCAGAGAGCTGGATCAGAAGAGGAGCAGCTGGGAACTGAACTGGTGCCCATATGGGATGCCGGCACCACAGGCAGTGGGCTTTACCTGCTAAGCCTCAGTGCCGCTCCTAGAGTTATTTCTATGGTGTAAATTGTGATCATTGTTTAAGATGTTGAAGTATTTTTATACAGGGGTCAGCGCTGTGGCACAGGGTGGCGCAGTTTGGAATTGCTTGTTGTGTAAAATTATTCTAGTCCATGAGTTTACAATATTGCAAACTGTATTATGTCATCTAGTCCATTGCTTAATTTGTGTATCATTTTTCCATGAATGTTTATATTGTGGTTACTATGTTAGCATAATAGTATTCCAGATAGCTTTGTGCTGGGTTTGCGGGTTTTTTTGGTTTTGTTTTGTTTTTATTTTTTTGTTCTTTGCATAAAATATCTTACTTTATAATGATGGGATTGCTTTTTCTTTTTGTCTTGTGGTTTTTTGAAGTGAAATTTAATTTTTTGTGCAAGTACTACTATATACCCGTCTTGAGTGTCTTACTTGTATCACATTCCATACTTTCATTTAATTCTTAATAAACTGTTCACTTGTTAAAAAATATGAGGGTGGTGTTGTGCCACAGTGGGTTATGCACACCAGCATCAGAGTGCCAGTTTGAGTCCTGGCTGTTCCTAGCTGCTCTGCTTCCAATACAACTTGCTTCTATTGTACCTGGGAATGCAGGAGATTACGGCCCACGTCCTTGGGATCCTGTCAGCTATATAGGAAACCAGGATGGAGTTCCAAGCTCCTGGCTCTGGCCTGACCCAGAGCTGGTTGTTGTGGCCATTTGGGGAATGAACCAGCAGATGGAAGACTTCTTTCTCTCCTCCTCTCTGCCTTTCAAGAGACCTTGGAAGACGCTCTTGGCCCCTGGCTTTGGCCCGTCATTGCAGCCATTTTGGGGAGTGAACCAGCAGATGGAAGACCTTTCTCTCTCTGATTCTACCTCTCTCTGTAACTCTGCCTTTCAAATAAATATAATTTTGATGTGTTAAAATGAGTATTTAAAAAATCTGCGGGGCCGGTGCCGTGGCTCACTTGGTTAA
Source organism: Sylvilagus floridanus (assembly GCA_949820135.1). NCBI lineage: Eukaryota > Metazoa > Chordata > Mammalia > Lagomorpha > Leporidae > Sylvilagus > Sylvilagus floridanus. The sequence goes on along the minus strand of OX463239.1, from coordinate 73,088,606 downwards.
TCCTCCACCTGCGGTGCTGGCATCCCATCTGGGCACTGGGTCCTAGTCCCGGTTGCCCCTCTTCCAGTCCAGCTCTCTGCTGGGGCCCGGGAAGGCAGTGGAGGATGGCCCAAGTCCTTGGGCCCTGCACCAGCATGGGAGACCAGGAGGAGGCACCTGGCTTCTGGCTTCAGATCGGTGCAGCGCTCCAGCCGTAGTAGCCATTTGGGCGGTGAACCAATGGAAGGAAGACCTTTTTCTCTGTCTTTCTCTCTCTCTCACACTGTCTAACTCTGCCTGTGAAAACAAATAAAAAAACGATTGAATAAAGGTGGAGGACTCACAATTCCTGAGTCCAAAATTTACTGTAAAGCACAGTAATCGAGACAAGTGGCACTGTCCTAAGGAGAGACAATTGAGCAAGAGAAGAAATAAATCCCACATTGTTATGGGGCCTCAGGACCTCATATACCCAGACCGTAACTATTCTAAAAACACTGAACCCACCTTCTGAGAAAGACAGCAGTTAATATCATTATCACTAACAGAATCGCAGGCCTTCGGCAGCAAGGGGCGGGTCATGTTGAAGCCCAAATCAATCTCCCCATTCAGAAAGGGAATGAAAGGGAGCGGAACTGGGCAAAGAATATGACAGAACATGACAGGTGCAGAGGAAGAGAAGGGGGGCCACCCAGTGGGCGTGCACCTTGAGAAATCCTGCCTTTACATTCACCAGATGATCAAAGACAGCTGCTGAAATGTCACGGGAGGTGTGTCATTTAACACGAGAACGCAGCATAAGGTAACTCAGGTCTGTAAGAGCCAATCTGTGAAGGTTTCAGTTACAATGGTGGCTGCAGCCAGTCCTGTCCAGCTTTATCAGGGACCCTAAAAAGATGGTCCAGCAGATTTTTTTTAGTAGAAACAATTGTTATGAGGTTGCAAGTTACTATGCCACAGTCATGCAAATGCTGTCATGTGCTGTTAGCATGTTAGGCAGTCTTAGAAGCTTGCTGTTAAGCAAAAGGCGAGAAATCATTCATTGTGCATGGTTTAATATTTACAGTCAAATGATTTTCTTCAGGAGTGCCAAGGTCATTCAATGGGGAAAGAGGAGTCTTTTCACCAAATGGTAGAGTCAACTGGATAGCCAGTTGAATGAAATGCGATGCTTACCTCACACTGTATATAAAAATTATCTCAGGGCTAGCGCTGTGGTGCATTGGGTTAAGCCGCTGTCTGCAGTGCTGACTTCCCACATGGGTGCTGGTTTGAGTCCTGGCTGCTCTATTTCTGATCCAGCTCCCTGCTAATGTACCTGGGAAAACAGTGGGCCCTTGCACCCATGTGGGAGACCTGGAAGAAGCTCCTGGTTCCTGGCTTTGGTCTGCCCAACTGTGGCTGTTGTGGCCATTTGGGGAGTGAACCAGTAGATGGAAGATTCTCGCTCTCGCTCTCTTTCTATCTCTCTCCCCCTCTCTGTAATTCCATCAAATAAATAAATAAATAAATAAATAAATAAATAAATAAATAAATCTATCTCTGCCTCTCCCTCTTTAACGTTCAAATAAATCATCTTAAAAAATCCCAAATGAATCAAACACATACATGTTAAAGCTAAGACAAGAGACCTCTCTCTCTCTGCTTCTGCCTCTCTGCAACTCTGCCTTTCAAATAAATAAATAAATCTTTTTTAAAAAAAGTTAAGACAATAAAATTCTTAGAATGAAACATACGTATAATTCTTCATGACCTTGGATTAGATAATCACTTCTTAGACACCAAGGCATAAGCAACCAAAGAAAAATCAGACTTTATCAGAACTATAATTTTTTTTTGCTTCACAGTGTTACGGGAGTGGAGAGTAGGAAGGCAAGGAGCAGGCACAGGCTCTTTAGAGGCTTAGGTGACAAGCTAAACGCAGCTCACAGAGACTATAACAGCGAAGTTGATTATAGTAGAAGTAAGCACACTTCTTAAGAGAGAAGAAGCAGACTAAAAATCAGTGCTCAGACAGGCTGAGACTCAAGGCCCCAGATGTGAAAAGTACTGTGTTTTTATAAGGGAGGAGCCCTTAGTGTGGCTGCGAAGACCCCTGGTGTAGAGATCCTCTGTTATCTATCTATACAGCTTCTAAGTGAGGGTTTTCAAGCTTGTAAATTATTTTTTAATTAACTAATTTATTTGAAAGGCAGAGTTACACAGAGGCAGAGGCAGAGAAACAGACTGAGAGAAAGGTCTTCACTCCCCAGATGGCTGCAAGAACCAGAGCTGGGCCGATGCAAAATCAGGAGCCAGGAGCTTCTTCTGGGTCTCCATGTGGGAGCAGGGGCCCAAGGACTTGGGCCATCTTCTAGTGCTTTCTCAGGCCATAGCAGAGAGCTGGATCAGAAGAGGAGTAGCCAGGTCTCGAACTGGCGCCCATATGGGATGCTGGCACTGCACGCAGTGGCTTTTCCTGCTACGCCACAGCACCAGCCCCAGAATGCCTATTCTTCATCACTAGCAATGTGGGCAACATCCTGGCACCAGATCCATGGCCCCACCCTAGACAGCTCCCTGAGGGCTGGAGAGCAGCGTCCACTTCTCAGGCTCGGAGTGGAAGGTGCGATCGGGCTCTGGTGTTGGACGAGGCCAGGTTCAAATCCCAGCTCTACAGGCAGGACAGGCTGCAGAACCTGGGTAGGTGACAGCCCTTCCCTGAGCCTCCGTCCTCTCATCTTGGTGAGATGAGCATCGTATATGTCGGTGAGGAGCCTGCGTCCGTGTCCCACGCCGAGCACAAGCACCCCAGAAGCACGGGCATCCAGCCGGTGTCCCACGCCAGTCTTCAGGCTGGTAAACGCTGGTCCCCATACCAGTGGATGCGTGGTGAGGGTGGGCACGCTGGAGGCTGTGAGGGTCAGCTCCTTGTCTTCACAGCCTTCCACGGGCCCCAGCAAGAAGCGAACACGCTTTCCAGGCGTGGGAGGCTTCCCAGCATTGAGACCTGCACCCTCTAGCCCCCAGCCGGCCCGAAATCCACGCTCTCGGTGGAAGTCTATAAATTATTTTTGTCTCAGCTTCCCCAGCTAGTCCCCCTACCCCTGTTTGGTCTCTTGCCTCAAGGTAGGTGCAGACAGACTATGAAAGAGTTTTGGAATTTGCTTTTCTCAACTTGATGAGTTAACCTTTAGCTGTCTCCTGCCTCAGTTGGACACTGTTTTTTAAAAAGGGAAAGGACTAACCCACAGCATGGGAATAAAATATTTGTAAATCAGGTACTGATAAGGGCATAGTATTCTGAATATATAGAGAACTCATAACTCAACAATAAAAAGACAATTCTTGTTTTAAAATAAGCAAAGGATTTAATAGACATTTTTTGAAACAAAATGTACCAACGATCAATGAGCACATGAAAAGACACCCAACATCACCAGCCATTAGGGAAGTGCAAATGGAAGCCACAGTAAGAAACCACTTCACCATCACTGGGGTGACGCCACAAGACCAAAAACATCAGTGTTGGCAAGGATGTAGAGCAACTGGGACCCTCACGCATTGCTGTGTGAATTAGCGTGGAGCAGCTGCTCTGGGAGTTTCCTGAAGGTTAAACATAGAGCAGATTAAACACAGGCATCTCCAGCAGAGGCTGTGGTTAACACGGCTGCTTTTAGCACCTCCCTCCCAGGAGTTACACAGCTGAAAAGCTGTGGTTATCTACACACCCACGCTGTCTCTGGTACCTGTGCCCTTAGAAAATACAACGCTAGGGCTGGCACTGTGGCGTAGTGAGTAAAGCCGATGTCTGCTGTGCCAGCATCCCATATGGATGCCGGTTCGAGATCCGGCTGCTCCTCTTCCTATCCAGCTCTCTGCTAATACCTGGGAAAGCAGTAGAAGATGGCCCAAGTCTTAGGCCCCTGCACCTGTGAGGGAGACCTGGCAGAAGCTCCTGGCTCCTGGCTTCCGATCAGCACAGCTCCGGCCGTTGTGGCCAGTTGGGGAGTGAACCAGCGGGTGGAAGACCTCTCTCTCTCTCTCTCTCTCCTTCTGCCTTTCTGTAACTGTGCCCTTCAAATCAATCAATCAATCTTTTTTTAGTTTATTTGAAAGTCAGAGTTACACAGAGAGAAGACAGGCAGAGAGAGAAAGAGAGAATGCTGTCATTTTCCATCCACTGGTTCACTCCCCAGTTGGCCAAAACAGTAGGAGCTGAGTTGATCCAAATCCAGGAGCCAAGAGCTTCCTCTGGGTCTTCCCATGCGGGTGCAGGGGTCTGAGGACTTGGGCCATCTTCAACTGCTTTCCCAGGCCAGCAGAGAGCTGGATTGGAAGTAGAGCAGCCAGGATTAGAACTGGTGCCCATATGGGATGCCGGCCCTGCAGGCGGCAGCTTTATCTGCTATGCCACAGCGCTGGCACCTAAATAAATAAACCTTAAAGAAAATAGCAACACTATTGCCTGGCTCTTGCTTCAAGATGTAATACACCTGCAGTCAGCACGGCTGGCAAAGAAGATGGAGCTGTGTTGCTGTGGGGGTGTGTTCATAATTCCTAGGTGGAGAGATGTTGCCCTGTATTTGTAGATCTGAGATCCCCAGCTCAAGGGCCTAGTGACCAGGTCATATTGCAGGCAAGGCTACTACTTGCAAATGCACCCCAATGGAGCTCTCGATGGAACCAAGGATGACAGCACCAATTCCACAGTGTTTAACCTCATCCCCGTGGGACTGCGCGTTGTTGCCATCCAGGGAGTGAAGACAGGGTTGTACATAGCCATGAATGGAGAAGGTTACCTCTTACCCATCATGCTTTCCTTCAGGTGCATAGAATTAAAATCAGCTGTAGTTCACAGTCACTGGTCACCAACATCCCCTGCAGATGGACCAAGCACCTCAGCTGAGGACTGCCCATCTAGGGAGAGGGAAGACAAAGCTATAACTAAGCAAGATTCCAAATTCAACCAGTTATCTCAAGATGCTCTTTAAAAATGAAAATTCTGGCCGGCGCCGTGGCTCAACAGGCTAATCCTCCGCCTTGCGGCGCCGGCACACCGGGTTCTAGTCCCGGTCGGGGCACCGGATTCTGTCCCGGTTGCCCCTCTTCCAGGCCAGCTCTCTGCTGTGGCCAGGGAGGGCAGTGGAGGATGGCCCAAGTGCTTGGGCCCTGCACCCCATGGGGAGACCAGGAAAAGCACCTGGCACCTGGCTCCTGCCATCGGATGAGCGCGGCGCGCCGTCCGCGGTGGCCATTGGAGGGTGAACCAACGGCAAAGGAAGACCTTTCTCTCTGTCTCTCTCTCACTGTCCACTCTGCCTGTCAAAAATAAAAAAAAATAAAATAAAATAAAATAAAAATGAAAATTCTTCCATTCTTTACCTCTTGGAGTGGGTCACTGACCTTAACAGCTATCTCAAATTTAATATTTAATGTCTGAGTATCCTAAGAACCTATGATACTACATACATGATTTTTGTGTACAAATAATACACCAAATTTTTATATATACACAGATCTATACTGAAAAAAAAAAAAAAAAAAAAAGATGTGTTACACCAGTTCAGCTTCAAGAACCAGAACTGCTGGAATCCAAGGAGTCAAAGGGGGAAGCCATGGGAAGCTAGTGCCATCTGCCGACCATCTGCCTGAACAGCAGGATGAAGGACGAGGGGAGACCAGTGCCGAGGTCACACCAGCCCCAGGGGAAGGCCCAGAAAGATGGAAGATGGTGAGCACCTCTTTGTAGTCCCCTTGGCCTTGTCACAACACCAAGGTTCAGTAGAAAGTCCCTGAGGGAGGAAGTGTGGCCTCTGGGGGGAATTTAAAGAAGAGACCCTGAGAAATAAAACCAGAGGCTTCTGTCCTGACAGTGGAACCACACCTTCTTCAATTCTGCAAATAAAATTAGCATCTCCTGGCTCCAGCATTCTAGTAAAACAAATAGATCCCTGTGAGCCACTGTAAACTTTTATCAAAACTTTTAGGGAAGGGGGTTCAGTGTATCTTAGCAAATGCAACACAATTTTTTTTTTTTTAAGATTTATTGGGGCCAGCACTGTGGCGTAGCGGGTGAAGCTGCCACCTGCGACAACAGCATCTCCTACGTGCACTGGCTTGTGTCCTGGCTGCTCTACTTCTGATCCAGCTCCTTGTTAATGGCCTGAGAAAAGCGGCAGATGATGGCCCAAGTGTTTGGGTCCTACTACCCATGTGGGGATCAGGTGAGGCGCCTGGCTCCTGGCTATAGCCTCACCCAGCCCTTGCTGCTGATGGAAGATAGCTCTCTCTCTCTCTCTCTCTCTCTTGCTCTCTCTGACTCTTAAATAAATTTTTTTTAAAACCCTCAGATTTCAAAATAAGTAACTATTTTTAAAAAGAAGATATAATGATTCCCAACAGATTGATGGCTCTCTGATAATCTGTACCAGAATTTCTGGTAAAGGAGAGGGTGAGATTTTTATTTTTATTTTTTGACAGGCAGAGTGGACAGTGAGAGAGAGAGACAGAGAGAAAGGTCTTCCTTTTGCCGTTGGTTCACCCTCCAATGGCCGCCGCGGCCAGCGCGCTATGGCCAGTGCATCGTGCTGATCTGAAGCCAGGAGCCAGGTGCTTCTCCTGGTCTCCCATGCGGGTACAGGGCCCAAGCACTTGGGCCATCCTCCACTGTACTCCCAGGTCACAACAGAAAGCTGGTCTGGAAGAGGGGCAACTGGGACAGAATCCGGCGCCCCAACCGGGACTAGAACCCAGTGTGCCAGCACCGCAGGCGGAAGACTAGCCTATTGATCCACGGCGCTGGCCCAAGATTTTTATTTTTATCAAAAGGCATCGTGAATCAAAAAAGAAAATACGGTGAAACACAGTTTTAAAATCTGGAAACTTGGACTCTATTCTGTTTTTGACTCACTCTGTGACCTGGTCATATCCTTAACTTTCATAGGCAGGCCTGTTTTCTTATCTGAAAAACATACTGCTTATATGGGATGACTCACTGACTCTCATCTGTAAAACTATTTGTCATGCAACTCCCAATGTTTACAATGCTGGAAGGTACAATCAAGTATAAAAGAGCTTTATATAAAATGAGTATATGGGAGCCAGCACTGTGGTGTAGCAGGTAAAAGCTGCCTGTAATGCCGGTATTCCATATGGGCGCCAGTTCAAGTCCTGGCTGCTCCACTTCCAATCCAGCTCTCTGCTAATGGCCTGGGAAAGTAGTAAAAGATGGCCCAAGTCCTTGGGCCCCTACACCCACATGGGAGACCCGGAAGAAACTCCTGGCTCCTGGCTTCAGATCGGTGCAGCTCCAGCCGTTGCAGCCAAATGAGGAGTGAACCAGCAGATGGAAGACCTCTCTTTCTCTCTCTCTGCCTCTCCTCCTCTCTCTGTGTAACTCTTCCAAATAAATAAATAAAAATTTTTAAAAACCCCATGGGAGACCAGGAAAAAGCACCTAGCACCTGGCTCCTGCCATCGGATGAGTGCGGTGCGCCGGCCGCAGCGTGCCGTCCGCGGCAGCCATTGGAGGGTGAACCAACGGCAAAGGAAGACCTTTCTCTCTGTCTCTCTCTCTCTCACTGTCCACTCTGCCTGTCAAAAATAAAATAAATAAAAAATAAAAAATTTTAAAAAAAGATTAAGAGTTCGTTGAATGAAAGTATTTGAGCTGGAAAATTTCTCTGGACTTTTTTAAAAAAGATTTATTTATTTTACTTGAAAGAGTTACACACACACAGAGAGAGAGAGAGAGAGAGAGAGAGAGAGAGGTCTTCCACCCGCTGGTTCACTCCCCATTTGGCCGAAATGGCTGGAGCTGGGCTCAATCCAAAGCCAGGAACCAGGAGCTTCCTCCGGGTCTCCCACGCAGGTGCAGGGGCCCAAGGAAATGGGCCATCTTCTACTGCTATCCCAGGCCATCAGTAAAGAGCTGGATGGAAGTGGAGCAGCCAGGTCTCAAACCAGCACCCATATGGGATGCCAGTGCTTCAGGCCAGAGTATTAACCCACTGTACCACAGTGCCGGCCCCTGAACTTTCTTTTTAAGCATTACTAACCTGTCAGATAAGCTACGTAGGCAGGTCTTTGCAATTTCTTTCCTGATAGCAGGTCCAATTTACCATAGGGAGAATATCCAATGGCCCCATCCTTCAGAATCCAGGATGGCCTGACAGGAAGGGCCCAGGGGTTATCTATGTAGTGCGGAGCAGAAGGAACGCCCGTGTGGGCCTCTGGGACTCCACCACTCTTTGTCCAGACCCCAAGCTCTGCTCCATCTCATGGGTGCTCGGCCACACCCTGGAGCAAGGGTATTGGTCCAATTTGTGAATTTCAGGTCAAGGAATGGACACTTGTAAAACGGAGTGTGTTCCTTGTCGAACAGCCAAGCCTTTCCTAAAGAATGATACAAAACATTTGAACCATTTCCACACAGATGTTATTTAAACTTGATACCCATCCATGTTCCAATACCACTCGGGAAGTCTTGCCATATCCCCCACAGTACAAGTCCTCCACCACTGTAAGGCTAACACTATACCACAGAGAGAGAGCATTGCGCAAAGTCAGTGTCCCAGTCCAGGCTTGTTGGGTGTCGATCCCAATTTTCCAGGTCTATTCTAACCCACAGAACCTGCTTTTAGATGAGATTGAACTGAAAATACCCAATTTGTGTTGTTGTTTATGATGAAACTCTGCCTCATGCCAAAGCTGCATGACCCTTGCTCACATGGCCAAGAAAAAGTTGACCTGAACTGTGTACAGCTCCCTCCAGTTTGTACTTTGCAGAGCAAAGTCTACATTCTGCTAATCAGGCAACTCAGAGGAATTTCTTCCTGGACATGTATTGTGTTGCATTAACCAGTGGATAAATTTGTAGGATTCATGTCATTATCTCTTTGTCAATTGTAATTTGTTCTGCTCATGGGTAAGATCTTATGAATACATCATCCTAGGTGTCTACCATGCAAAAGTATTGTTCAAAGACAAACACACACCTGTCTTCAAAGAACTCATAGTCCAGTTGGGAACACAAGGTGAAACCCACAAATCAACCCATAAATAACATCAAATGCTCAGTTGTTCTTTTAATGATATAAGGAAATATTACACAATATAAGGATACTCCCACATATTCCTATCATACCACTGGCAAATATTTTTATTTTACTGATTTCATGCTCTCCTCTTTCCTCATTAGAATGGATGCTCTATGAGAGCAGGGACTTCTTTTTGCTCAGTGCTATTTCCCCCAGTAACCTGGCAGCTAACTGGTGTTCAGTAAATATTTGTTGCACGCATGAATGAGAAGTCAAGTTCTTTGAGTAGATAAAGGGAAGGCTTCTTGGAGTGTGTCCCACGTTGAGCCACAAGTACACTTCATATAAAATGAATGTATGGGAGCCAGCGTTGTGACGTAGCGGGTAAAAGCTGCCTGCAGTGCCAGCATCCCTTATGGGCACCGGTTCCAGTCCCAGCTGCTCCACTTCCGATCCAGCTCTCTGCTAATGGCCTGGGAAAGTAGTAGAAGATGGCCCAAGTCCTTGGGCCCCTGCACCCACATGGGAGACCTGGAGCTGTATTCAACTTGCTTATATCAACCTAAAGATTCTAGCAAACAACTTCTTTATTTTGTATAAGAAGAAGAAAACGTGAATATAATTGAAAAAGACGGGAGTGAGATGAAAATTAACATTGGCTGCTAGGGTGCCGTGATCCTCTAAGCTCATTTCTAAAAGGAGAAGTCTGTCTTAGAATCAGTGAATTTTATTATCTTTAAATATGGAAACTATTTTCAAACAAAACCCAAGAAATGGAAGATAAAGGCAGAGCTGCTCTGGTTGACCACGGGAGAGGGGGCTGGGGAGGCCCATCTTCTCTTTCTCTCACCCTAACTGCAAAGCTGTAGCTTCTGAGAGATCCGAAGAACATAATATTTGAAAATATTGGATTGAGAGAACCTTTTTTAAAATTGTTTTTTAGCGGACAGCTGAGGAAGGCCCAGGTCTTGGTGAAGGAAGACCCTGGTTCTCTTCTGGTCTCTGCCACTTGAGGGAGTGTGAGGAGTCAGCTACCCAAGACAGACAGACTGTGGCTTGGCCAAGGCCCAGGGAAGCAGGAAGCAGAAGCCACAGTTCCCTGGTCGCAGATTGAGGAGAGCGAACTGGTGCTGATCCTGGCTCACCTCCCTTCTCCACTCCTCAGACGCTCAGGAGTCTCGCAAGTCCATCTGGCACTGTCTCCAGGGTTCAGAGTTGATTCGAGTTTTAAACCAGATAAATACGCAGTCTGGCGCCAGTCCAAGTGGGAGAAGGGTCTGACTGATTTGCCACCCTTGTCCACTGTGTGCAGCTGACCGGTCAGCTCCAGCTGGCCGGAGGAAAACAGGCCCAGCGGAACAGGCTGTAATGAAGGGACTACTCGCCACGGTGTGATCAGATCCAGGGGACCACTCGCAAGGCAGCATGCAGCTACTAGCAACAGCTGAAAACTTTATCAGCAGAGCGAGCAGAGCGAGCTGTCATCGCCCAGCTGCGGTTGCTTTGGGAACTGTGTGAAAACAGCACTTCCACGTTACAAGCGAAGAAACTAAGGTTAAGGGGAGGAAAAGGAACGTAAGACGTGGAATCCCTGAGGTTGGAACTGGCGGCCAAGTCACTATTAACACTCCCCCGGGAGCCAGCCGAGTCGCCCTTCCCGGCCACCCACCGAAAACCGGGGGAGGAGCTTAACTACCGCACGCAGAAACTACAACTCCCGGCATGCATCTCTCCGCGTCTACCTCAAGCTTTTCAAAAGGAGCTTCCGGGAAAATTGCCTGTCGGGACCTGTAGTCGCTCCACTTGGGGCTTGCCGTAGGGCGCTCATTGGTGCCCGGGTCACCGCCCCCTCGCCCTCGCCTCACGTTGGGGTCTCACGCACGCACACGCGACGCGTGCCCCCCCCCCGCCCTGAGCCTAAGACGCAGGCGCGCGCACGCTCCCCGGGCCCCGGCAGGCGGGGTGGGGGGAGGAGGAGGGAAGGGAGGAGGACTAGGTGTCTACTCTGGCGAGACCGCGTTGGAGCCCGAAGTGCGCGAAGGTCTGGCCGCCAGGCGGGTGACCGCTGCACCGAGCCCAGGGCCGGCCAGCGGACTCAGCACCAAGTTAGCGCGCGCTGAGAGTAGGAGTCGGGCCGCTGAGCCCCGGAGGTCGGCCGGGCGCAAAGCCCCGGCCTAGGCCCCGCGGAGATGTCCAGCTGCGGCGCTTGTAGTTGCGGCGCGGCGGCCGCCCGGCTCATCACCTCCTCGCTCGCCTCCGCGCAGAGAGGTAACGACGTAGTCCCACGCAGAGCCCTCGGCCCCGGCAGACGGGCGGAGACCCCGGGGAGGGCACGCGGCCTTCGCCCCCCAGGGGTGTTGGGGGGCCGCAGGGCGCCTTCCCGGGCGATGGGCTCCGGCCACCCCCGGAGCAGCTGGCTCGCAGGTGGAAGTGCGGCCCCGTGCCCGTGCGGCCGCGCACTCGGGGCTTCTGAGTTTGGGGGCCGGAGCGTGGCCGCTTCGCAGAATGCCCCTTTCCTTAAAGAAGGGTCCCACCCAGGGCGCCGCTGGCCGCGGCCCCTCTCGCGGAGCCCGGTCCCGAGCCGCCGGGGCTTGGCCGAGAGGCTGTCACCTGTGGGATCGCCCTCGGGGGGCCTCGGGGCGTCCAGCTGGCGGCCGCGCGTGGCACGAGGTGTCACGGCCATTATGCGGCCCCGACGCCGTGGCCGTGGCCGTGGCCGTGGCCGTGGCCGTGGCCGTGGCCGTGGCGGGCCCGGGGAGCTCCGGCCGGGCTTGTTTTCGAAGCTCTTGCGTGTGTGTCGGCAGCTTGACATCGGAGACGTTTCCTCGCCGGCGCTGGCGCGTGTTTACCTTTCCTCTCTGTGTATCAGGAGCTGTAAGAGTGGCCCTCCAGCCTGGGGGTTCCGGGAAAGGCCCCATTTCCCTCTAACCCAGACCTGGGAGTGCGGGGCTGGGAGGCTGGGTCCTGCCGGAGTCACCAGCTTCTAGACAGATGGGGTTTGTTTCGTTTCCCGGTTTATGACCCTTGAATAAATAAAGAAGAAAGCCTCGTTTTGCTAATTCTTGGGTTGATAGTGAACGCCTATCACCGACTGTGTGTGTCTCCCGGACACTTTATGAGTGTTTAAGGATTAGGCAGAGTAAATGAACGTGGTTCTAACACATTGTTAAACTTCAGCAGGTAGATGTGCCGGTTCCGGAACGCGATGACAGATCTGTTTAATCCATTTCTTCGATATAATTTGTCGAGGGCCTCCTAGGTGCCAGGCCCTGCTTCGGTGCTGGAGGGGCCATGGGGAATAAACACTAACGGTGATGTTGAAGCCTGGTGGTGTAGACAGTGCTGTGTCTAGGGTGGGGCAGTTCTGTGTGTGTATCTCCTTGGCAGGAGGGTCTTCTTGGAGAAAGTTCTTTCTAGCCAAGAGTCCCTGGAAACTATGTGGGGTTCATGGGTTAAGCAAATAATTTTTTTCTTTTCAAACAACCACAGTTTTAAAATTTTAATATATTTATCAACACACGTTAATGGCCTATTTAGCAATTATTACCTACTTCTATTTTAAATCATATGTTTGCCAATTTGCCAGAAGTTTTCAGGAATGCAGAACCATTGCTTTTCCTGTGAAGAAGTGAACTAAGCTTTGACTATGAAACAACTTTCAATATCATTCTAGAATTATCTTCTTAGTTGACAATGAAATAGCAAATTTTTGTACTCAGCACTTTCCCAAGCCATATTTATGTAAACATTTTCTATAGTGAAAACTAGGTACATCAAGTCTACAAGAATATAAAGACATTTTCTTTTAGGGTTTAAAGAATGTTACAAGGGCTATTTTTAAGATTCTTGGAAAGAGGAAGAGAGGGGAAACAAAAAATCAGGATTGAAGTAGAGCTAAGGAATTCATCAAAATACATGTAAATTTTTTTAAAGATTTATTTATTTATTTGAAAGGCAGAGTTAGAGAGCTTCCATCCACTGGTTCATTCCCCAAATGGTGACAGTGGCCAGTACTGGGTCAGGCTGAAGCCAGGAGCTTCTGGGTCTCCCACATGGGTGCAGGGATGCAGATAGTTAGGCCATCGTCCACTGTTTGCCCAGGCACAGTGATAGGGAGCTGGGTGGGAAGTGGAAGCGTCAGGACTGCAACCAGTGCCCCTATGGGAAGCCAGAGTCGCAGGTGGCAGATTTACCCACTATGCCACAACAGGCCCCAAACACATGTAATCTTCTAACAAGAAGTTGTGGGGAAATTTCAAATCTTCTCTGAAATACAGTGCTAGTTCCTATTTTTATGGGCTTGTCGTGCTACACTTTAAAATTTTAAGTTAGTATTTGAAAGTTATTTAGTAATTTGTCAAACTGATACTGGTTCTGTTTTTTTTTTCCCTTCTGGGCAATATGTACCCAATTTATTGTATTTTTCCTCACTGTTTTCTTTGGATATGAAACCTGTAGTAAAGTAGAAATCAAAAATGTCTTTTTATCTACCCAAATTGCTACTGTTTATTTTGATGTTGTTTGATTTATTTGAGAGGCAGAGAGCAAGAGAGACAGAACTCCCATCCACTAGTTTACTCCCCAAATGCCTGAACACAGCAAAGCAGGGAACCAGGGTCTCAACCAGGGCCCCCAAGAGGCAGCAGGGACCCAACTGCTTTAGCCATGACCTGGTGCCTCCCAGGGTAGTATCAGCAGGAAGCTTGTGTTCTGGAGCCAGGCTGGAACTCCAGTCCAGGCACTTCAGTACAGGATGTAGGTGTAACAACCCACAGTTGAACCAGCAGGCCAGTATACACCCAGGCTGTATATTTTTTAAAATAGAGCTTGAATTTATGAAGTCACTGCATTCTAAATTTGTACATCCAGAAATGCTTGATTCCATGTAAAAAAAATTCCAAATGATGATACTTGGTCTGAATTTGGCTGTAAGTTTTGGGGAGTCACACTTAACTGCTTCATTTTCTCACTGCCTTCAGTCAGTCCTTGCCTGTTCCAACAGTGTCCCCTCATAAAGGTATGAAGGAGACTGTACAGATGCTCAAACATGTTGGGACTGATGACTGTCGTAATACTGTATAATGTGCTCACCTCAACAACTTTCAGCTAGATTTAAGATCTTTAAAAGATTTATTTGAAAGGCAGAGTGACAGAAATCATCATCTACTGGTTCATCGCCCAAAGGCCACAGCAGCCAGAAGCTGGGCCAGGCTGAAGCCAAGAGCCAGGAACTCCATCTGGGTTTCCAAGTACTTGGGCCATCATCTACTGTTTTCTCAGCCACATTAGCCAGGAGCTGGCACGGAAGCAGAGAAACTGGGAATCGAACCAGGGCTCCGAAATGGGGTACAAGCATTGCAGGCTGCAGCTTAACCTGCTGTGCCACAGGCCCGCCCCTTTAGTTACATTTTAATTCTTTCTCTCCCCCTCCTTTATTTTTGTAGAAAAAGGAACATGCTTTCTGTTTGTTTGTTTGAAAGGCAGATTTACAGAGAGGCAGAGTCTTCCATCCACTGGTTCACTCCCCAAATGGTCACAAAGGCCGGAGCTGTGCCGATCAGGAGCCAGGAAATTCTTCCGGATTTCCCAAGCAGGTGCAGGGGCCCAAGGACTTGGACCATCCTCTACTGCTTTCCCAGGCCATAGCAGGGAGCTGGATTAGAAGAGGAGCAGCCAGGACACAAATCGGCACCCATATGGTATGCTGGCACTGTAGGTGTTGGCTTTACCTACTACGCCACAGTGCCATTCCCCTCTCCCCCTCTTTTTGATAGTCAACTACAATATCAATTAAATAAGGCAAAGTAAATAAACAATAAAGCATCTTTATTTATAAAACATTTCTTAGCATTTCTCTTCCTGGCATGTTCATCTTTAAACAGACTAGTCTTAGTGTAAACTCATCAAAAATTTTTTTAAAGATTTATGTATTTTGGTGCCAGCATTGCAGTGTGATGAGTAAAGCCGCTGTCTACGGCACCAGCACCCCATATGGGCACCAGTTGAGTCCCGGCTGCTCCATTTCTGATCCAGCTCTCTGTTACTGTTCCTGGGAAAGCAGCCAAGGTGGCACAAGTCCTGGGCCCCTGCACTCAGAGACCTGGAGGAAGCTCCTGGCTCCTACATTCAGCCCTGCCCTGCCCTGGCTGTTGCAGCTATTTTGGGGAGTGAACCAGCAGATGGAAGACACTTTTCTCCCTCCCTCCCTCCCTCCTTCCCTCCCTCCCCCACCTTCCCCCTTCCCCCACACTCCCCCACTCCATCTGTAACTCTGCCTTTCAAATAATTAAATATTAAAAATTATTTATTTGGCCGGCGCCGTGGCTCAACAGGCTAATCCTCCGCCTTGCGGCGCCGGCACACCGGGTTCTAGTCCCGGTCGGGGCACCGATTCTGTCCCGGTTGCCCCTCTTCCAGGCCAGCCCTCTGCTGTGGCCCAGGAGTGCAGTGGAGGATGGCCCAGGTGCTTGGGCCCTGCACCCCATGGGGAGACCAGGAAAAGCACCTGGCTCCTGGCTCCTGCCATCGGACGAGCGCGGCGCGCCGGCCGTCCGCGGCGGCCATTGGAGGGTGAACCAACGGCAAAAGGAAGACCTTTCTCTCTGTCTCTCTCTCTCTGTCCACTCTGCCTGTAAAAAAAAAAAAAAATATTTATTTAAAATAGTAACAGTGAGAGAGGGAGAGACAGAGATGGTCCCTCTTCTGGTTTATTCCCCAAATGGCCAAAACTGGCCGAAGCCAGCACCCAGGAGTTTCTTCCAGGGTACAGGGGCCCAAGCACCTCGGCCATCCTCCACTGTTTTCCCAGGAACGTTAGCAGGGAACTGAATCAGCACCCATATAGGACACTAGTGTTACAGTCGGTGGCCCAACCTGCTGTGCCACGGTGCTGGCCACTCATCAAACATTTTTAAACTTGAGGAATGCCATCATTGGAATGATGTTACTTTTCTTTTTCTTAAGTATTCAGAATTCATGAAACCCATAAAATTAAATTTTAAGATTAATAAAAGCAGTAACCATTTAGTAAGTTGCTGGTATTTGTGAGTTTTTGTGATTTTTTTTTTTATTCTAATTTGTTAGAGGTCAAGACTAAGCATTTAACTTGAGTTGGTATTTCATCAGTTGTCATTACAATAGATAGTAATTTTAAATTTCTCCTTAGTTGTTTCATTCTGGTTCTGAAATACAGATTGGCCTATCTTTTGAGTTGAATCATTTGTATGTTTTTGGAGGATACTTAGTTCAAGATTGAGTATAGAAAATTTAATATAAATTAATCTCCTAGTTCTTAATAACCCTAAAATGGTTGTACTTACTCTAATATTTCTTAGAGACAGCTGCTCAGAAACTCAGAAAGCTTTATCTGTACAACTAAAGTGTTGTAAGTAGTTTAACTTTAACTGATTGTTGTTGTTGCTGCCAAGTAGTCTTTTGAAATGTACTTTACATAAGTGTTTCCCTTTGTGACCTTCAGGTGTTCTTCTGAGATTCACAGGCCCTCCAGGGGTCCCTGGATAGAATTCAGTCTCTGTCTACTTTATTTTTAGTAACCTCTAATTACAATAAAGCATTTCCTTCAATTAAGAATGTAAGCAACAAATTGCAGTACTCTTGTTAGTATCTGAATTTGTCACCAGTCAAAATCACGGATGGTTTCTTACCACATTAGTTGGTGATACCTCAAAATAATGTTTATACTTTTTGTTACTATTGTAGTTCTTTTAAAAGTCGCTAGATAGTATTTAATTTTATTAATAAGAAAGGCTATTTATATTTAAAAATACTTTGGGGGTGTGCATTTGGCATAGCCCATGTCCCGTATTGCAGTGTCTAGGTTAAGGCACCTGGCTCTAGCAGTTTCCTGCTAATACATACCCTAGGAGGCAGCAGTGGTGACTCAAGTAATTGGGTTCCTGTCACCCACATGGGAGACCTGGTTGAGTTCCCAGCTCCCTGTATCCTCTGGCCTAGTCCTGACTGTGTGGGCAGCTGGTGAGAAAACCAGCAGGTAACTACTTCAGTATAATTTATTTCCTTTGTTAAGCATTCTATTATATATATATATATATGTATATATATGTATATATATATATTTTTTTTTTTTTGACAGGCTGAGTTAGAAAGGTCTTGCTTTACCATTGGTTCACCCCCCAATGGCCGCTGCAGCTGGCAGCGAAGGCAGGAGCCAGGTGCTTCTCCTGGTCTCCCATGCAGGTGCAGGGCCCAAGCACTTGGGTCATCCTCCACTGCACTCCTGGGCCACAGCAGAGAGCTAGACTGGAAGAGGAGCAACAGGGACAGAATCCGGAGGCCTGACCAGGACTAGAACCTGGTGTGCTGGCGCCGCAGGTGAGGATTAGCCTATTGAGCCACAGTGCCGGCCCTATTTTATATTTTTAAAAGCATTATTCTAAAAAGAGATTAGCCCAGAGGCTTTACCAGACTGGTGCATGACCCAAAAATAATTAACATCCCTGATTAATTTTCTGTAGTGCTTTACATTTCCTTCCTTCCTTCCTTCTTTCCTTTTTCTTTCTCTTTTCTTTTTAAGATTTATTTATTTATTTGAGAGGCAGAGTCACAGACAAGGAGAGACAGAGAGAAACATTTGTATGCTGGTTCACTCCTCAAATGGCCACAGTGGCCTAGGCTGGGCGGATCCAAAGCCAGGAGCTTCTTCCAGGTCTCCCACATGGGTGCAGGAGCCCAAGGGCTTGGGCCATCCTCTGCTGCTTTCCCAGACACATTAGCAAGGAGCTAGATCAGAAGTGGAGCAGGCTGGCGCCACGGCTCAACAGGCTAATCCTCTGCCTAGTGGCGCCGGCACACAGGGTTCTAGTCCCTGTTGGGGCACTGGATTCTGTCCCGGTTGCCCCTCTTCCTGGCCAGCTCTCTGCTGTGGCCCAGGAGTGCAGTGGAGGATGGCCCAGGTGTTTGGGCCCTGCACCCCATGGGAGACCAGGAGAAGCACCTGGCTCCTGCCTTCTGATCAGTGTGGTGCGCTGGCAGCGGCGGCCATCGGAGGGTGAACCAACGGCAGAAAGGAAGACCTGTCTCTCTCTCACTGTCCACTCTGTAAAAAAAAAAAAAAAAAAAGTGGAGCAGCCAGGACTCAAACTAGTGCCCATATGGGATGCTGGCACTGCAGATGGAGGCTTACCCTGTTATGCCCCGTGCTTTATATTTTCTGTGAATATTTTATGATTGGTCATTTTCATTGCTTAGTGCAGTGATTTTTAAAATGTGGCCCTCACACCTGCAGCATCAACTTCACTTGGGAACTTCATAGAAACAGATTCTTGGGTCCTGCTCCAGACTTTCTGAATAGGACTAAGCTGGGCCAGGCTGAAGTCATGAGCTAGGAACTCTGGGTCTCCCCTGAGGGTGGCAGAGACCTAATGAGCCATCACATGCTGCCCCTCAGAGTGCTCATTAGCAGGATGTCGGATCAGAAGCAGGACTGGGACTGGCAATAGGCACTCTTACATGGGGCTGTGGGCATCCCAAGAGGCACCGTATCTGTTGTGTCACGTGCTTGCACCCCTTTGTGATGTTCTTTGTGAATGTATATGGAGATGAGAGAATTGGGTTATTCTTTGTATCTTTCCTGAAAAGCTTGGTGGGTTGGTTTTTGTAGTTTATAGAACTGGAATAGATGATAAATAATTAAAGAAACTAGTTCTGACAGTACACACAAATGTGTCAGAAAATTGCTATTAATAAAACCAGTAAGTTATATAGGTAAGCAATTGTTTTTTTAATTGTTTGAGACATCAATAGTTTTAAACCAGTTTTTTTTTTCTTTACATTTGGATGCAATGTGTAACAGATGTACAAATAAAAAGTCAAAAACTGAGTTGAGAATTTTGCTGGGAATAAAATGAGGAAAGCAAAATTAATTTCTTAAATTGATTTAAGTATTAACCTCCCTTCCTCTTTTTTCTTTTTGGTTTACTCATTACCTCCTAAGAGCAGTCTTATAAACTGCTGGTAAAGCTCCTTTCTTCCAGGTGCTTCATTAATATTTGTTAGCTTATGCAAAGTTCTTCTTTTTTCTTAAAAAATGATTTACTGAGGTGCACTGTGGTGTAGTGCCCATATGTAGTGCTGGCATTCCAAATGGGTGCCAGGCTGAGTCCCGGCTGCTCTACTTCAGATCCAGCTCTCTGCTATGGCCTGAGAAAGCAGTGGAAGATGGCCCAAGTCCTTGGGCTCCTGCACCTGCATGGGAGACCTGGAGGAAGTTCCTGGCTCTTGGCTTCAGATCTGCCCAGCTCCAGCCTTGTTGCCATTTGGGGAGTGAAGCAACAAATGGAAGGCCTCTCTCTCTCTTTGCCTCTGCCTTTCAAACAAAAAGCAAAGTCATAGAGACAGGAAGAGACAGGCAGAGAGTGAGATAGATATCTTCTATCCACTGGTTCACTCCCCAAATGGCCACTACAGCCAGCAGCCTGGAACTCTGGGTCTCCCACATGGGTGCAGGGGCCAAAGGACTCAGGCCATTTCCCCTTGCTTTCCTAGAAGCATTAGCTTAACCCATTGTGCCTATACAAGGTTCTGAGTGGCCCTGTAGTGCTGAAAGTCTATGACATTTTGCTTAACCTAGCCTAATACCTTTCAAATTTCTGTGCAGGGAACATTCTTAAAGACCAGCTTGGGAAACAGTGCTCCACAGTGTGCAATATGGCTCTTTTGTCACTTATTATAATTTATTTTGGGGTTTAGTTTGTATTTATATGAAAAAAGTCATGATGGCAGATACAAACCCCCAAGGACCCAATCTGGTCACACTTATTTGTTTACATACTGTTTTTGCTTTCCTGCCTCGATGGTAAAGTAGTTTCCTGCTTCATGATTGAGATGAAATGGCCCACAAAGCTGAAAATATTTACTGTCCTGGTCCTTTTCAGAAAATTTCATCAACTCCTGACCTAGTCTTTAGAATAGACCAATTAGTAACATACATCCTTTTAAAAGACTTACAGTATCCGGGTCAGTGTTGTGGCATGGTGGGTTAAGCCGTCACCTGCAATGCCAACATCTCATTTGTGCGCCAGTGATGTGCCTGGCAAAGCAGCAGAGTGTGGCCCAAGTCCTCTGGCCCCTGCCCCGACGTGGGAAATCTGGGTAGAGTTCCAGGTTCCTGGTTTCGGCCTGGCTCAGCCCCAGCCATCCTGGCCATTTGGGGAGTGGACCAGCAGTTGGAAGGTATCGCCTTATTGCCCCCCTCTCTTATCTCTGCCTTTCAGATAAATAAATTCATCTAAAAAAGAACGGTAATGTCAAATATGTCAAAAGATTAAAACATTTGAAAGCAGGGTAGTGGTTATGTGGTATTTGTTGAATGATGTTTCTTTTGTAGTATTGAAATAATCCTTGAAGTGTATGTTTTAATGGACAGCACATAACTTTTTCCTACAATTTTTTATTCTGCTTAAATACATATAAAATTTATAAATATAAATATAAAGTTCAATGACATTTAAGTATATTCATTTTGTTGTGCAACCATCACTACCATCCATCTTGTCTTAATTCTCTTTATCTTATAATACTAAAACTTTATACTCATTACAATAATAACTCATTCCTGCAACCCACACCAGGCACCATTCACCAGGGTTTTTATGATTTTGATTACTAAGTACCTTACATAAATGCCTTACGCACTATGCCACAGCGCCGGCCCCGGTCCTTTCAGACATTGAGAGAGCCACATGTTGTTGTGACCTATGTCCCTTCAAAGGAATAGATCCAGAAAGGAAGGTCTTTATTTACCGGAGTCTTCTGCAGGCCCAGCCTGGCTTGTTAGCGAGCATTCCTCTGATGCTGCCACTGTTTTCTCAGTCAGGTCGCACTACTGCTGTGGAAACCGTGGCTGTCTTTAGCTTCCTGTATGCTAAAGGGAGTTTTGTTTCCAGGGGATTTATTGACTTCTGTCAGTATTTGATGTGTAGACTAATATATTTCATTTCATTTTCAGGCATTTCTTGTGGTCGCATTCATATACCAGTTTTAGGACGGTTTGGAACCTTTGAAACTCAGATTCTGCGAAGAGCTCCTCTTAGAACCTTTACAGAAACACCAGCATACTTTGCCTCAAAAGATGGGACGGGTAAAGAGGGCTCTGGAGATGGAAATAAGGTAATTGTTTTACCTTTATTGGCACCTAAGCATGTTTGAGTTCCCTCCTTTAAGCAATTAAATGTAAAATAATACTGTATATCCTGTTTTCTGTAGGAAATAGGAGACAGTATGATCTGAAGAATTACATTTATTTTATATTTTAGTTTGAACCATAAGATACTTTTATAAGCATTGCACTTAGTAAGCAGTAATTAAAATCCTAGCAACCCAAAGTAGTAAAGAACTGCCGTTAAATAATCTGCATTTTCACTCAGTAGACTTGAGCTAAATAGTCATCATTTCCTGCTTTAATGCAACTCAAAAAGGTAAACTTCAATTTATCTTCTTCCTAAAAATCTTGGATTTCTGTTATCACTTAATGTTGGGATACACTGTAGGAAACAAGTAGATGGTTGATGATTATACTGGGTCAGTGTATTGTCAGTTTTTTGCATTATGTGAATTTGACTGATTCTTGAGTTAATATATGTAAAACAAAAGGTTAAGCACTTCCATATCCACACTTAGTCCTAACAATGGCTCTCTGAAGTAGGTGAAGTTATTCCCAACTTAGAGATGAATAATCTAGTTAGCAGAATGTTGTTCTTAACTACCGTGATGGTAACTCCTGATTCAGTGTCATTGAAATGTAGTTCTTTAAAATTTTTTAAAATTTATTTGATAGTTGGACAGTGATAGAGAGAGACAGAGAGAAAGGTCTTCCTTCCATTGGTTCATCCTCCAAATGGCCACTATGGCCGGAGCTATGCCGACCTGAAGTCAGGAGCCAGGTGCTTCCTCCTGGTCTCCCATGTGGGTGCAGGGGCCCAAGCACTTGGGCCATCCTCCACTGCCTTCCTGGGCTACAGCAGGGAGCTGGACTGGAAGAGGAGCAACCAGGACTAGGACCCGGCGCCCATATGGGATGCTGTCACTGCAGGCGAAGGATTAACCAAGTGAGCCACGGCGCCGGTCCCTAAAATGCAATTTTTAAAATATGTATTTATTTATTTTTAAGTATTTATTTATTTATTTGAAAGTCAGAGTTAGAGAGAGAAAGATCTTCCATCCATTGATTCGCTCCCTAAATGGCGACAATGGCCAGGGCTGGCCCAGGCCAAAGCCAAGAGCCAGGAGCTTCTTCCGGGTCTCCCACATGGGTGCAGCAACCCAAGTGCTTGGGCCATCTTTTGCTGTTTTCCCAATCGTATTAGCAGGGAGATGTATTGGAAGTGGAGCAGCCAGGTCTCAAACTGGTGCCCATCTAGGTTGCTGGCATTGCAGGCAGCAGCTTCACCTGCTGTGCCACAACTCCAGCCCCTGAAATATAGTTTTTTGTTTTTTGTTTTTTACTTAGAATAACTTTTTTCCTAGCACACTCAGTGAGTCATTGAAAGCAAGCTATTTCTTACCCATGATGGCACAAACCCAGTAAGGGACTAAAGATAAATAGTTTGTAAGAACTGGTTTGATCTTTGTGGTAAATAGGTCTATTGACACTGGTGGTAGTAGAGATATAAACCATACCAGTAATTCCATTCTAGAAGTCATAAAAGTGATACAATTATTAACTATCTTGTTTATGTTTAAGTTGCGAATAAAATAGTTGCCTAAATTGACACTGATTTTTTTATCCTCCACAAATGTTAGAAATCAGTCAGTGAGGGAAGCAGTAAGAAATCAAGCTCTGGGAATTCTGGGAAAGGTGGAAACCAGCTGCGCTGTCCTAAATGTGGCGACTTGTGCACACATGTCGAGACCTTCGTATGTAAGTGTTACTCCCAGTGTTCTTTTTTTCTACTTTTCCTGTAAATCTTTCAATGTGTAGAAATACATAAGTTAGAAAAATCATTGTGATTTTCTTCTTGCGCTTACATGATTGCTCTCTTGTATTCATTAGTTACTGAAAATTCCCTGGGCTGGTAATACTTTGCACTATGGTATAAGACATAATTTAAGCAAAAATCTTTGGTGCTTTGTTTACTTATATGTGTTTATTTCAAAGTTGGATTTTGTGAATTTTTGAAAATATTTTATTTGAAAGGCAGAGAGAGAGGCCGGCGCCACCGCTCAATAGGCTAATCCTCCGCCTGCGGCGCCGGCACACTGGGTTCTAGTCCCGGTTGGGGTGCCAGATTCTGTCCCAGTTGCTCCTCTTCCAGTCCAGCTCTCTGCTGTGGTCAGTGAGTGCAGTGGAGGATGGCCCAAGTTCTTGGGCCCTGTACCCGCATGGGAGACCAGGAGAAGCACCCAGCTCTTGGCTTCAGATTGGCGCAGCGCGCCAGCCATAGCGGCCATCTGGGGAGTGAACCAACGGCAAAGGAAGACCTTTCTCTCTGTCTCTCTCTCTCTTTATCTCTCTCACTGTGTAACTCTGCCTGTCAAATAAAACAAAAAAATTTAAAAAAATTGTATTGTCAAGATTGTAATCGATATTAGTTTGGCGTATGCTTTAGGTCAGCTTGACCCTAGTAACCATGTATTCCCCCTCCCCTCCTTGTGGTTTTTGCCTTTATAAACTCTGTTTTGAGCTTTGGGGTCGAGAGTGCTTTGGGCATGAGCCTGTTCTCAATCCCTGACAATAGAGGACTGTCAGATTTTAGCTTGTGTGGTGCTCTTCTGTTTGCACTCGCTCAGCACAACACCAGGAGCCTGGAACTCATCCAAGTGGATGGCAGAGGCTTAATCACTGCTGCCTCCCAGGGTGAGCATTAGCAGGAAGCTGGAATCAGGAGCAGAGCTGAGATTTGAACCCCAGGCCCTCTGAAGTAGAATTCAGTTGTCTAAAGCAGCATCTTAAGTGCTGCAGCAAACGCCCATCCTCAGTTTTGTGAGTTTTCATGTGTGTAATCATTGGACTATAGGAGAACCAAGACTTATTTACCAGGGCCGGCACTTTGGTTAGTAGGCTAAGCCTCCGCCTGTGGTGCCAGCATCCCGAATGGATGCTGGTTTGCATCCTGGCTGCTCCTCTTCCCGTCAGCTTTCTGCTTATGGCCTGGGAAATCAATGGAAGATGGCCCAGATGCCTGGGCCCCTGCACCCACATGGGAGGCCTGGAAGAAGCTCCTGGCTCCTGGCTTTGGATCGGCGTATCTTTGGCCATTGCGGCCAACTGGAGAATGAACCAGAGGATGGAAGACCTCTTTCTCTGTCCCTCTTCTCTGTGTGTAACTCTGCCTCTCAAATAATAAATAAATCTTTAAAAAAATGTGGGAGTAGCCAATGCGGAAGTGAAGTGTAAAAGAAGAATACACATACCCACATAATAAGCAGACATCTGTTAAGTCAGACACTGATAGGCTTGGAGAATACACAGATGAACCTGACATTGTTCCTGTTCTCTGGAGCTTCATTGCAGGCCCCAGCAGAGCAACAAGCCCCCTCCTTCCTCACCTTTGCCCACCTGTAACACAGGTCTCCTCAGGAGACTCGTGTGTCTTGATACTGAAGGCCTCTGTGTTTACTTATTAAATTTGGGTCATCCTACCACTATTGAGAATTTTGTTTGATCGTGGGTTACTAATTTTTTTAAAAGATTTATTTATTTATTAGAGAGGCGGAGATACAGAGAGGCAGAGAGGGAGAGATATCTTTCATCTGCTGGTTCACTCATAAGGCTGCAGCAGCCTGAGCTGGGCCAATCCAAAGCCAGGAGCCAGGAGCTTCTTCCAGGTCTCCCACTTGGGTGCAGGGGACTAAAGTCTTGGGCCATCTTCTACTGCTTTTCCAGGCCATAATAGAGAGCTTGATCGGAAGTGGAGCAGCCAGGACTTGAACTGGCTCCCATATGAGATGGCAGAACTGCTGGTGGTAACACTACCAGCTATGCCACAGCACCAGCCCCTATTTTTTTTTTTAGATTATTTTTATTTATTTTTTTATTTAACAGAGCTAGACAGAGAGAGAGACAGAGGAAAAGGTCTTTGTTCCATTGGTTCATCCCCCAGATGGCCACTACAGCCGGCCCTGCACCGATCCGAAGCCAGGAGCCACGTGCCTCTTCCTGGTCTCCCATTCAGGTACAGGGGCCCAAGCACTTGGGCCATCCTCCACTGCCTTCCCGGGCCACAGCAGAGAGCTGGACTAGAAGAGGAGCAACTGGGACAGAATTCAGTGCCCATATGGGATGCCGGCAGGTGGAGCATTAACCAAGTGAGCAACAGCATCGGCCCCTAGATTTATTTATTTACTTGAGAGGTAGAGTTATAGACAGAGAGAGGGAGAGATAGAAAGGTCTTCCATCTGCTGGTTCCTTCCTCAAATGTCCCCAACAGCCAGAGCTGGGCTGATCTGAAGCCTAGAGCCAGGAGTTTCCTCCAGAGACAGAGAGAAAGGTCTTCCCTCCGCTAGTTCACTCCCCCAAATGGCCTCAATGGCCAGAGCTAAGCAGGCCAGGAGCCAGGAGCTTCTTCAGGGTCTCCCATGCAGGTGCAGGAGCACAAGCACTTGAGCCATCTTCTGCTGCTTTCCCAGGCCAGAGCAGAGAGCTGGATCGGAAGAGGAGCAGCCAGAATATGACAGGCACCCACATGGGGTGCCAACACTGCAGGCAGAGGCTTGGCCCACTATGCCACAGTACCGACCCCTCTACATCTTATCTGTAATACTTTTTTTTTAAGTATTTAAATATTTATTTGAAAGGCAGAGCAACAGAGATAAAAGGAAAGACAGAAGTCTTCCACTTGCTGATTCATTCCTCAAATGATCACAAGAGGCAGATCTGAGTTAGGCCAAAGTCAGGAACCAGGAACTTCATCCTGGTCTCCCAGGTGGGTGGCAGGGGCCCAGGTACTCAGGCCAGTATCTGTTACTTTCTCACATGCCTTAGCAGGGAGCTGGACTGGAAGCAAAGCAGGTGGGACTTGAACTGGCACTCCAGTATGGGATACTGGCATTACGAGTCATGGTTTAACTCGCTGCTCCACAGTGCTGGCCCTGCAAACCTGTACATCTTTTACAAATATCCTGTTTAGGTAATTCTCTCTTTTTTGTCATTTAAGTAATTTTTAATGATGGAGGAATACAAAAAGTAGAACGTTATAAAGCTAAAGTTCTGTAACATATCTTCATTGAACATAGTACTTTTTTTCCTAAGATTTATTTATTTCTTTAAAAGGCAGAGAGGGGGCTGGCACTATGGCACAGTAGGTTAATGCTCCGCCTGTGGCACCGGCATCCCATATGGGCGCCAGTTCTAGTCCCAGCTGCTCTTCTTCCAATCCAGCTCTCTGCTGTGGCCCGGGAAAGCAGCAGAAGATGGCCCAAGTCCTTGGGCTCCTGCACCCATGTGGGAGACCCGGAAGAAGCTCCTGGCTCCTGGCTTCAGATCAGCACAGCTCTGGCCGTTGTGGCCATTTGGGGAGTGAACCAATGGAAGGAAGACCTTTCTCTCTGTCTCTCCCTCTCACTGCCTATAACTAACTCTACATCTCAAATAAATAAATTAGTTAATTTAATTTTAAAAAAGAGAGAGAGATCTTCCATCTGTTGGTTTACTCCTAAAATGACTAATAGTTAGGATTGGGCCAGGCAGAAGTCAGGAGTCAGAAACTCCATCCTGGGCTTCTGCATGGGTGGCCGGGGTCCCAAGTACCTAGGCTCTCTTCTCATTCCCATTAGCAGGAAGCTGGATGGGAAGCAGAACAGTGGGGACTCAAACTGCACTCTGGTATGGGATGCCTGCTTCACAAGTAGCACCTTAGCCCACTGAGTCACGATGCCAGCCCCGAACCTGGTACTTCTTAAAAAGTATAAATGTTGTATTTTCACAAAATTACTACTTTTCACTAACAATTTTTAAAGATTTATTTATTACTTGAAAGAGTTAACAGAAGAGAGAGATCTTCCATCTGCTGGTTCACTCCTCAGATATCTGCAGTGGCCAGTAGTGGGCCAGGCCGAAGACAGGAGCCAGAACTTTTCTCTGGTTCTCCCATGTGGGTAACAGGAACCCAAACACTTGGGCCATCTTCCAGTGCTTTTCCCAGGCCATTAGCAGGGAGCTGGATCGGAAATGGAGCAGCTTGGATGCTGGCATTGTAGGTGGCGGCTTTATATGCCATGTCACAACACTGCCCCACACTAACAATTTTTTAAAAGCTATATTTATTAATCATGTAGGTCTAGATTTTCCCTTTAAATTTATTTATTGAAATATTCACATATTGTACAGTTCATTCTTTTAAAAAGTGTATAGTTCAGTAGACTTCACTATATTCACCAATTTGTACACTTCGTTATGTAATTTCAAAACATTTTTACCACCCCCGAAAAAAAACCATAATCCTTTGTAATCCCTCCTATCTCTGGCAACCCATGTCCCCTCCTATCTCTGGCAACTTTTATTCTATTTTCTTTCTCTATGAATTTGTCTATTCTTGCTATTTTATTTAATATAATTATATGTGACATTTTATATCTGGCTTATTTTACTTAACACATTTCAAGGTTCTTCTGTGTTGTGACATGATTAGTATGCTGTGAACATTTGTGTACAAGTTTTTTGTATGGATATAATGTTTTTCATTCCCTTAGGTATGTACTTAGGAGTAGAATTGCTGGGTGAATTGCTGGCTCGTAGCCAACAGGGGAGTGAACCAGCAGATGGAAGACCTTTCTCTCGGTCTCTCCCTCTCTTTCTCTGTAATACTCTCTCTCATATAAGTAAATAAAATATTTTTAAAAAGTATTAAAGCTGTATTTAGCTCACAGGCCCTGCAGTTTATTTTGTTTATTTATTTATTTATTTTGACAGGCAGAGTTAGACAGTGAGAGAGAGAGACAGAGAGAAAGGTCTTCCTTTTCCATTGGTTCACCCCCAAAATGGCTGCTATGGCCGGTACACTGCACTGATCTGAAGCCAGGAGCCAGGCACTTCCCCCTGGTCTCCCATGTGGGTGCAGGGCCCAAGCACTTGGGCCATCTTCCACTGCCTTCCCAGGCCACAGCAGAGAGCTGGACTAGAAGAGGAGCAGCCGGGACAGAATCCAGTGCCCCAACTGGGACTAGAACCTGGGGTACCGGTGCCGCAGGTGGAGGATTAGCCTAGTGAGCCACGGCTCCGGCCCAGGCCCTGCAGTTTAGTATTCCATCTTACAAGCCTATTTGTAGTGATTTTATTATTATTAAAATAGGATATAAAAATAGCATTTAAAAATATTTATTTATTTGCAAGAGAGAGAGAGAACATGCAAGATCTTCCACCTACTAGTTTACTAACCAAATGGCCGCAACTAACAGGGCTGGGCCAGGCTGCAGCCAGGAGCCAGGAACCCCTTCTTGGTCTGCCTTGTGGGTAGCAGGGGCCCAGTTACGTGGGCCATAATCCACTGCTTCAAAGGTATGTTAGCAGAAAGCTTGATCAGAAGCAGAGTAGCCAGGACTTGAAATGACACTCGGATGTGGAATGCTGGTGCCCAAATGGCAGCCTAACCCACTGTGCCACAGTACCCATCCCTAATATACCATTTTTTATTGGTAACATTGTGAAAGGATAGAAAATCATCAGAAGTTGTAGAAATAAGAGTATTCTCTAAGAAATTGCTTATTATAAGGACTAACACATAGTATAATATCCTTTTGCCCATTGGAAAAAAAATAACTTTTTCAGGGCTGGAATTGTGGCACAGGAGATTAAGCTGATGCCTGCATTGCCAGCATTCCAAAGGAGTGCTGCTCCACTATCTGTCCAGCTCTCTGCAGATATACCTGGGAAAGCAGACGAAGATGGCCTGAGAGGTTGGTGTCCTGCCACTCCCATGGGAGACCTGAATGGAGGTCTAGGCTCCTGGCTTCTGCCTGGCACAGCCTAGGCTGTTGTGGCCATTTGGGGAGTGAACTTAGAGATGGAAGATCAGTATGTCTCTTTCTCTCTCTAATTCTGACTTTCAAATGAATTAATAAATCTCTTTAAAAAAATAACTTGTCATACATGGATTCCCTACTTTTAAGATACTGTCTCTTTATCTATAAAATACCTTTCAAAGTTTACTGTACTTATATATTTCTTGGGGTTGGAATTAAACTTATCTACAGTGGTTTGGAGATTTTATGTTGGACCCTCAAATGTGTTCAGAATCATGAGCAACTTTAAACAAATTTCCTGGAAAGGTGTTCACTAAGGTAGTCTTTCTTGTCTGCCACATAACACTAGCATGTGTTTATGTGAAGGATATAGGATACTTGCAATCGCTGCCTTAAAAAACAAGACTGGCTTCACCCTGGTAGTTTAACAAAAGTAAATTTTTGTCTCTAGTTTCTGAGAGCAAAAAAATATACATGGCAATGCTTAGTGTTTGGGGCTGCCCTGCCCCCACCCAGAATAGCATTTTGATAGATAGAATTAGATTCTTGAACTTGGGTATATATTGGACATGTGTCAGTATGAAATTGTATTGCAAATGCAGCATGCTACTAGAATTTAAGCAACCCTTCAACAGTAAGCAAAGAGGGATATGATTTGTTGGTGTGTAATCTCTTTTCCTTTGACCTAATTTCCTAAGAGAAATATTTTGTTTATGTGTTCTCAAGCCAGATTTTCCTGTCACACAGCCTGAACTGGATCAGAGCTTCTCTGCCCTTTAATCCTTGCCCTATTTACTATCAGTAGCATTGTAAACTGGTGCCTCAGTATAAAATAAAGGCATTCGCTGTCTTTCGCATTGAAGGGAAATGATGATTATGTATTGGGATGTGTGTTAATTGCAGGTACTTGGAATAGCTTGATCTTTTTGTTTAGGTAAGCATTTATAGGTGATCAGTAAATAGAAAACATGATGGGCCCCTCTTGGAGTTTTAAATTTATTGTTAGAGTTTACCCAGAATTCATTTTTTTTAAAAAAAGATTTATTTATTTATTTGACAGAGTTATACAGAGACAGGAAAGGCAGAGAGAGAAAGAGAGGTCGGTCTTCTATCCACTGGTTCTCTCCTCAGTTGGCTGCAACGGCCGGAGCGGCACCTATCCGAAGCCAGGAGCCAGGAGCTTCTTCTGGGTTTCCCACTCGGGTGCAGGGGTCCAAGCACTTGGGCCATCTTCCACTGCTTTTCCAGGCCATTAGCAGAGAGCTGGATCAGAAGTGGAGCAGCCAGGACTCGAACTGGCCCCCATATGGGATGGTGGCACTGCAGGTGGTGGCCTTACCTGCTATCCCACAGCCCCTGCCCCCTGAATGTATTTTTAATTGTCCTTATGTTAAGAACAGAAACTTAGGAATTAAACTGATTGAGTTAATGATGAAATTTATTTTTGGTGTGTGGAGTTGTCCTTTTTTTTTTTTTCCATTTAGATTGTTTTCAAAGATGTAGATGTGTGACCCAGTTTTCTGATAATCTGTGAATA
Source organism: Sylvilagus floridanus (assembly GCA_949820135.1). Classification (NCBI taxonomy): domain Eukaryota; kingdom Metazoa; phylum Chordata; class Mammalia; order Lagomorpha; family Leporidae; genus Sylvilagus; species Sylvilagus floridanus. The sequence goes on along the minus strand of OX463239.1, from coordinate 73,058,135 downwards.
GACATTTATATTTGTAATTTTCCCAAAGGAGAGAATTCACATTTTTTAATGTAAATTATATATAAATTGTTTTTCTCTGCGGATCTACTTGTCTAGTTATATTATACAAAAATCCCATAAAAATGCATTACCTAGACATTCAGCTGTATATCTGTTAGCTGCATTTATGAGGTGTTCCTGGTGCTTCCTGAGGTCCCAGGTTGTCACTAATAGGGTTAGGCTTGGAGAAAGTTAAGAGTACTATAGTCCCATTTGAAAGAGAGGTAAAAGGAAAAAAAATTGCTGTAACACAAGATATCCTATAACTGGTGTTTTAGAATTGAGAAATCCTTTTATCTTCACTTCTAACTGTCCTTGTGTTTCTTTCTTTCTTTCTTTCTTTTTTTATTCCTTAAGATTTATTTATTTATTTGAAAGGCAGAGTTAGAGGGAGGGAGAGACAGAGAAGTCTTTCTACTGGTTCACTCTCCAAATGGCCACAATGGCCAGGGCTGGGCCTGGGCCAATGCCAGGAGCCAGAAATTCCATCCAGGTCTCTCATGTGGGTGCAAAGATTCAGATACTTGGGCCATCTTTTGCTGCTTCCCCAGGCACATTAATGGGTAGATGGATCAGAAGTGGAGCAGCCACGACTCAGACTGGCACTTTGAAATGGGATGCCAGCGTTGCAAGTGGCACACATAGTGGTGGCCCTTCTCAAAGTGTTTTTTTAAGTTGCCTTTAGTGAATGAAAAACTGAAAGAATCTCAACCAATCTATTCTCTTAATGAAGTATATCACAGACTGAAAGAATAGTATGGGAATTAACTAAGGGGAGTTTGCTGAACTCACCTATCATTGTAGTATACTTAGTGTATTAACCAGGCTGCTTGTGTGGCTAGTGGAGCAGCAGGCTCACTTTTTGTTCAGTGCATAGCTTTCATTTACCATTGGTCTTTTAAGGTTAAACACTATTGAAATTATTAATTAATTTTCTCTTTTCATCTTTTTTTTTCTTTTACAGCATCCACCCGTTTTGTCAAGTGTGAAAAATGTCATCATTTTTTTGTTGTGCTATCTGAAGCAGACTCAAAGAAAAGCATAATCAAAGAACCTGAATCAGCAGCAGAAGCTGTAAAATTGGCATTCCAGCAGAAACCACCTCCTCCCCCCAAGAAGGTATAGGTCTTAGCTCAGCTTTCTAAACATTTCATCCTGAAAACATTCCATCACTCTCCCTTCCCCGATTATATGGAATCCTAATCCTAGTATCTAAGCAAGTTATATAAGTTGTCGATTTGGAGTATATGGGGCTAAATTGCTGTTGATTTTGATACTTAGAATTTAGGTATGGAGTCAGTTGCTTTTTCCGATGTCATGATTGCTAACTTCTGTAGCAGTGAAATATACTGTGATAATTATTAAATTAGTGTGAATGTCAAGTTAATTTGAAATAATAGCCTTAAATAGAAAAGCTTCTCATTTTTTTTTGTTTGTTTTTTTGGGACCCTAAATAACACCAGTCAGCAGGTATCTCTTTTAACCTTGTCTATTTTATGGGAAAGCAGCTCTCAGTCTAACAGTATAAGCAAGTAATTTTTTCACAGCCGATGTGCCTGGGCTGCCTCATACAGCACCATGGCTTTTGTGGTGTGGACTGTTTCCAGATTTGGTCCTATAAAACATAACACAGGGTACCACCAGCTGCACTGGGTTCAAGGTGTTTTTTTTTTTTTTTTTTTTTTTAAGATTTATTTATTTATTTGAAAGGCAGAGTTACAGAGAGACAGAGGTCTTTCATCCTCTGGTTCACTCCCCAGATGGCCGCAACAGCTGGAGCTGTGCCAGTCCAAAGCCAGGAACTTCCCCCCAGGTCTCCCACATGGGTGCAGGGGCCCAAGGACTTGGGCCATCTTACACTGCTTTCCCAGGCCATTAGCAGGGAGCTGGATTAGGAAGTGGAGCAGCTGGGACTTGATCCAGTGCCCATATGGGATGTCAGTACTCTAGGCAGCAGCTTTACCCACTATGCCACAGCTACCGGCCTCTCAAGGTGTTTTTGAGAACTGGGAGCCCTTGTCTTCTGTGTCTTTGATTTTTTTAAACAATTTATTTCCTTCCATTTTATTTGAAAGACAGGGAGAGGGGCAGAGGGGAAGAGAGCAAGCACAATCTTCTATCCCCTGATTCATTCCCCGATTGCCCACAACAGCCAGGGCTGGGCCAGGCTGAAGTTAAGAGCCAGGAACTTCATCTGCATCTCCCGATTGAGGGGCAGGGAGCCACGTACTTGAGTCATCAGCTATTGCCTCCCAGGGTACACAGTATCAGGAAGCTGGTCAGAAGCAGGGCAGCTATGACTCAAGCCAGGCGTTCCAACTGATAACTGCCGTGCCACTTAGCTGACCTGGGTCTCAGATCTGTGCACATTTATATTATTTCTCATCCTCTACCTCAGTGTGTATTTCTTCTTCTACTGTGCTTAGATGTGCTGTGGCAGATTTAAAAATTCATAGGTAGAATTCGTGCAGATTGAAGATTTAACCGACTATAATATATATGGTCAACAATGAAAGAATGTCTCATGTAAAAATAAATAATAGAAAATAGAGGGGGCCAGCACCGTGGCGCAGCGGGCTAATGCCCTGGCCTGAAGCGCCAGCGTCCCATTTGGGCTGCCGGTTCAAGACCCGGCTGCTCCACTTCTGATCCAGCTCTCTGCTATGGCCTGAAAAAGCAGTAGAAGATTGCCCAAGTGCTTAGGCCCCTGCACCCACGTGGGAGACCCGGAAGAAGCGCCTGGCTCCTGGCTTCAGATCAGCGCAGCTCCGGCTGTTGCGGCCAATTGGGGAATGAACCAGCGGATGAAAGACCCCTCTCTCTCTCTCTCTCTCTCTCTCTCTCTCTCTCTCTCTCTGCCTGCCTCTCCTCTCTCTGTGTAACTCTGACTTTCAAATAAATAAATCTTTAAAAAGAAAAAAAAAGAAAATAGAGCTACAAAGCTTTATATTCTTTATTAATTTGTGTAAACTTTAGACATCTGAGTCACTGTTCTGGAAAATAAACAGTTTAACTATTTTCAGGAGTTGGTAGATATTAGGACCTTCTTGGTAGACAAAGAGAGTTCCTTCCTGTCTGTTGGTTCATTCCCCAGCTGCCTACAGGGGGCAGGGCTGGGCCAGGGACTGCATAGGGACAAAGCCAGGAAGAAGCTAGGGACTCAGTCTAGGTCTCCCAAGTGGGTTGCAGGGACCCGCCTTTTTGAGCCATTAGCTGCTGTTTCCCAAAATCCAAATTAGCAGGAATCTGGAGTCAGGAGTAAAGCTAGGCCTTGAACTTAGGCTCTCTGATAGGGGATACAGCCATGTTAATTGGCATCTTAACCAATAAACCAAATACCTGAGCCAAAGCAGTTAATTTTGATTGACTGAAAGCTGAAGAAATTTATCCAGGTTCTTAGCTGTCAGCAATATCCAAGGGTAGAACAGAGCTTGAGTTTTGATTGTAGATAAAGCCTTTAGGAGTGGGCATTGTGATGCAATGGGTGAATCCACCACTTGTGGCGCTGGTATCACCTATCAGAGCGCCAGTTCCTGTCCTGGTTGCTCCTAGCCGCTCTGCTTCCCTTTGGGCTTCCTGTTACCACATCTGGGACTGCATCAGTGATGGCCTAAATGCTTGGCCCCTGTAATCCCTGTAGGATACCTGGATGGAGTTATTGGCACCTGGCTGTTGTGGCCATTTTGGGGGTGAACCAGTGGATGGAAGATATTTCTCTCTCTCTCTCTGTTTGAGTGTGTGTGTATGTATCTCCCTCTTTCTGCAGCACTGCCTTTCAAATTAAATCTTGAAAAATAAATTGTTTGCCATTTAGATATTGCTTTAAAGTTGGTATTATGAAAAATATGTTTGTATTAAAAGATACATAATATTAAAAGACATAAATAGTATAATGACTTTTGGTTATATAATGATGGTTTCTGAAACGGGTAGTTTTATAATACATTATCTTTCTAAGAATATCATATTCATATGGTTGAGAGAAAAATTGGTTCTTGCCACTCACGTAGGAGACCTGGACAGTATTCTTTGCTCCAGTCCAGCCTTGGACATTACAGGCATTTGGGGAGTGAACCAGTAATTGGGAGCGTTCTCTTTCTCTGCCTCTTGGATGCACTTAAAATTTTTTTTTAAGATTTATTTATTTAGTTGAAAGGCAGAGTGACAGAGGGTGCTTCTATCCATTGGTCACCCCCAAAATGGCTACAACAGCTGGGGCTGGGCCAGGCCAAAGCCAGGAACTCCATCTGGGTCTTCCATGTGGGTGGCAGGGACCCAGGTACTTGGGCCATCATCTGCTGCTTTTCCAGATTGGTTAGCAGGAAGCTAGATCAGAATCAAAGCAGTCAGGACTCAAAGTGACACTTCGAAATGGAATGCAGACATCTCAAGTGGTGGCTTAATTCATTGTATCACAATACCTGCCCCTAAATAAAATATTTAAAAAATAAAACTTAAGCAAATAGGTTCAATTTGTCACTTTTTACTATGTGTGCTTTTATAGTAGCTCATAGTAAATTATTCATGCCTAACCATTTTTCAGATCTATAACTACCTCGACAAGTATGTTGTTGGTCAGTCATTTGCAAAGAAGGTGCTTTCAGTGGCTGTGTACAACCATTACAAGAGGATATACAATAACATCCCAGCTAATCTGCGACAGCAAGCAGAGGCGGAGAAGCAGACATCCTTAACACCCAGAGGTTAGTGTTTTTGATTACTGACCAAATAGAGATGTGTCTGCTTAGAAGTAGTCTTTATTTGTAACTCTTTGCTTTCATCTTAAAATACATCTTTTCAAAGTGTGGGTTGCTTTCTGTTAGCGGGTCATGAAATCGTTTAGGTAGGTTACCAATTGCAGGTTTTTTGTTTTTTTTTTTTAAACTAATCAATGTCAACAGAAAATACTAGACTACATTAACTTGTAGTTTAGGTAAGTATTGTTTCTGAAAATTTGTTTTTAGTTTATATATGCATGGATTCTGAGTCACTATATATATACATATATATATTTAAAGATTTATTTTATTTATTTGAAAGAGTTACAGAGAGAGGTAGAGACAGAGAGAGAGAGGTCGTCCATTCACTGGTTCACACTCCAGAAGGCCACAACGGCTGGAACTGAGCCGATCTGAAGCTAGGAGCCAGGAGCTTCTTTCAGGCTCCCATGTGGGTGCAGGGGCCCAAGCACTTGGGCCATCTTATACTGCTTTCCTAGCCCATTGCAGAGAGCTGGATGGGAAGAGGAGCATCTGAGATTCAAACTGGCACGCATGTGGGATGCCGGCACCACAGGCGGAGGCTTAGTCCACTAAACCACAATGCCGGCCTCAAGACATTGTCTTTGAATTATAGACTTTACCACATAGGCTAGTTCTCCTGAACGAATCATTGTAATGCTCTATATGACTCTGAGTTCTTGTGTTTTGGGTTCAGGATACAGAATTTCATTTGCCTGAGTAAGAGGTAGGTGGAGATGATAACTGTTAATACATATGCCACTTGGCCGGTGCCGTGGCTCAATAGGCTAATCCTTCGCGTGTGGCGCCAGCACCCCAGGTTCTAGTCCCAGGTGGGGCACTGGATTCTGTCCTGGTTGCTCCTCTTCCAGTCCAGCTCTCTGCTGTGACCCGGGAGTAAGTGGAGGATGGCTCAAGTGCTTGGGCCCTGCACCCACATGAGAGACCAGGAGAAGCACCTGGCTCCTGGCTTCGGATCAGTGCGGTGCACTGTCCGCAGCAGCCACTGGGGGGTGAACCAACAGAAAAGGAAGACCTTTCTCTTTCTCTCACTGTCCACTCTGCCTGTCAAAAAAAAAAAATCCGTATGCCACATATCTACACTCTTCCTCTTTGGGCCCCAGATACAGAGTGCAAGGTTGGGGGTAAAATTGTATAGTGCTTGTTTCAAAGTGCAAGGCCTATTAATGATAGATTTTAATATTTTAATATACTATGTAATTTCAAATTAATGTGGATACAATGCGTGTTTTATTAAATAGAATATTTTATAAAAACAATTTATATTCATAATTGTTAAGATAGTGAAACATAAGTATTTAAGTTGTTTTGTTATTGTTGGTCAGAGAGTCCTGATTTCCAATTTAGACCTATAATCCAGCATTTTAGATTCTTTTGGTCATTATTGTACAATCTAAGTGAGTTCTTTTTAAAACTATATTATTTTTTGAGTACCTTTAGTAGCTACTAAGTATGTAACTGGTTTTAATGAAGACATTTATTTGCTTGTTGAACTTAACTGCAAAGAAATTTTTTTGGTAATATCAGTTACTTTTTTTTTTAGAAAGCATTAGTCATAACTAATGGAAAACTTGAAACCTCTTTTTGTTTTTGAAAGGTCCAAATAGTCCTGTCTAATAGCAGAGCAAATTTTTTTCTGGTTCCTACAGTCATTAGTCAATGTGCAAACTGTCCAAGATAGTAGAAGAACATATGGTTATGTTATTTATTAGTATGAGGGATTTTAACTTTTATTGAAGACTTAAACAATTGTATTCTTTTCTTAAAATAGATACATGAGTATTAGCAGCTGGCTAGCCATCAAGAATGTTAGAGAAGACATCCTTTCAGTGTATTTGGAAGGGGTAGGAAGTGGGATGCGCATTGTTTCCCCGAGCTAAACAAATTTGTAATATTTTCATGTTGCCATTTTCATCCTTTCTCAGAGTTAGAGATCAGAAGACGGGAGGATGAATACAGATTCACAAGTAAGTGACCTCTCCTCGGGTCCTCCTGAACTGTTCTTCCCTTTAAGATGTACTGCAGTGAAGTGTCTCAGCTGTAATAAGGCAGTATATTACCAAGAAAAATCCAAATATGCTTATCATATATGTCATATATAGTTTTGAAAGTTTTTCATAATTTGTGTAGTTTATGTTGGGTTATTTCAGGTATTTGATTTCTGTCTTTTCTGTTATGACACTATTTTTTGGATTTGTTTTTTTGAAAGGCAGACTTAGAAAGAAAGAGAAATCTTCCATCCACTGGTTCACTTCCCGAATAGCAGCAATGGCTGGGACTGAGCTAGGCGAAATGAGGAGCCAGGAGCTTCTTCCACGTCTCTGACATGGATGCAGGGGCTGAAGCACTTGGGCAATCCTCTGCTGCTTTCCCAGGCGTGTTAGCAGGGAGCTAGATTGGAAGTGGAGCAATTGGTCCTTGAACCAGACTGCTTATTGGGACCAAGGCACTGTAGGCAGTGACTTAACCCACTGTGCCACAGTGCCTGCCCCTGTGATATTTCTTAAAGCAAAACTTAAGAAATACAAGCACTGTATATAGTTTTCCTCTATAAAGATAGAACATCTAAGCAGGAATTGTGTTTTTAAAAAATCCATGATTGGGGCCGGCGCTGTGGCACTGTGGGTTAACGCCCTGGCCTGAAGGGCAGGCATCCCACATGGGCACCAGTTCGAGACCCAGCTGCTCCACTTCCGATCCAGCTCTCTGCTGTGGCCTAGGAAAGCAGTAGAAGATGGCCCAAATGCTTGGGCCGCTGCACCTATGTGGGAGACCCGGAAGAAGCTCCTGGCTCCTAACTCCTGGCTTCAGATTGCAACAGCCAGAGCTGTGCCAGCCAACTGGGGAATGAACCAATCCTATGGAAAACCTTTCTCTCTCTGTCTCTGTCTCTGCATCTCCTCTCTCTGTGTAACTCTGACTTTCAAATAAATGAATAAATCTTTAAAATATAAATAAAAAAAATAAAAATCCATGATTTACTACTTTACATCTTTTTGTGCAAAACTATAATCAGAGCCAACCTTCTGTAGTGATAGATCTTTCATGGTGGTAGATTATCTTCTGACTACTCTTTGCTAAAAAACAGTTTATTTTTTGGTATTTATGAAACTTATTGTAGTTTTGCAAATTGTGAATTAGCCTCAGTTCGTTGTTTCCAGCCCTGGATTGCTCCTGTGGACATCAGGTGGTCCCATAGGGGGTCAGGGAGAACCTGATACATCAAGCAGAATAACTGTTCTCATGGCTTGCACCCGTTTCTTCAGAGGTGAATCTAGTTGCTGCAGAAGATAAAGGTCCAAAGGGTGTCAATAAGACATTCATATGGCTCTTTATTTATTTATTTAGATTTATTTATTTGAAAGGCAGAACCATAGAAAGAGAATCTTCTACCTGATGGTTCACTCCCCAAATGACTGTAATGGCGAGGGTTGGGCCAAGCAGGAGCCAAGAGCTTCTTCTAGGTCTCCCACATGAGAGCAGGTTCCCAAATTCTTGGGCCATCTTCCACTGCTTTCCCGGGCACATTAGCAGGGAACTGGGTTTGGAAGTGCAGTAGACAAGACTCAAACTGGTGCCCATATGGTGGCGTTGCAGGCAGCATCTTAATCTGCTATGCTGCAACACTAACCCCAAGTGTTTGGTTTTAAACATAGGATTTCACTGGGGGCATTTTTAAAAGTAAACTCAGGGGCCAGTGCTGTAGCATAGTGGGTAAAGCCGCCATCTGCAGTGCCGGCATCCTATATGGGCACTGGTTCCAGTCCCAGCTGCTCCACTTCCAACCTAGTTCTCTGCTATGGCCTGGGAAGGCAGTGGAAGATGGCCCAGGTCTTTGGGCCCCTGCACCTAGATGGGAGGCCCGGAAGAAGCTCCTGGCTCCTGGGTTTGGATCAGCACAGCTCCAGCCATTGTGGCCATTTGGGGAGTGAACCAGCAGATGGAAGACTCTCTCTCTCTCTGCCTCTCTGTAAATCTGCCTTTCAAATAAATAAATAAATCTTTATTTAAAAAAAGTAAATGCAAATGATACTTTAGTAATTTTGTGGCCTTCTTTCAGAATTGCTGCAGATCGCTGGAATCAGCCCACATGGGAACGCTTTGGGAGCATCAATGCAGCAACAGGTGAATCAGCAGATACCTCAGGAAAAGCGAGGGGGTGAAGTATTGGACTCTGCTCATGATGACATAAAACTTGAAAAAAGTAACATTTTGCTGCTTGGACCAACTGGGTCAGGTAAATAACTTCTTCAGAAAACTTATGGCTCTTTTTTTTTTTTTTTTTTTTTTGACAGGCAGAGTGAAGAATGAGAGAGAGAGAGAGAGAGAGAGACAGAGAGAAAGGTCTTCCTTTTCTGTTGGTTCACCCCCTAGTGGCCGCTGCGGCCAGCACCCTACGACTGGCACACTGCACTAATCTGAAGCCAGGAGCCAGGTGCTTCTCCTGGTCTCCCATGCAGGTGCAGGGCCCATCCTCCACTGCACTCCTGGGCCACAGCAGAGAGCTGGCCTGGAAGAGGGGCAACCGGGACAGAACCTGGCCCCGACTGGGACTAGAACCCGGTTTGCCAGCGCCGCACGCAGAGGATTAGCCTAGTGAGCCGCGGCACTGGCCGTGACTCGTTTTAAAAAATAGAATATAAATGATTCTGTGACTTATTTCTTGTCTGCTGCGTGTGATGTTGCATCCCATATTGTCACCAGTTTACATCCCAGCTGTTCCACTTCTGATCCAGTTCCCTGCTAGTGTGCCTGGAAAGCAGTGAGGATGGCCCAAGCACTCATGTGGGAGACATGGAAGAAGCTCCTGGCTCCTGGCTTCAACCTGGCCCAGCCTTGGCCATTGCACCCGTTTGGGGAGTGAACCAGCGGATGGAAGAGCAAACTCTTTCTCTGTCTTTGTCTCCCTGTCTTTCTCTCTCTAACTCTGCCTTTAAAATTTTTTTTTATTATTATTGATTTTAATTGAAAGGTAAAGTTAGAGAGAGGGAAATACAGAGAGACATCTTCCATCTGCTTGCTGGTTCCCTTCCCAGATGGCCATAATGGCCAATGGGCCAATCCAAAGCCAAAAGCCAGGATCTTCTTCCAGGTCTCCCACATGGTTGCAGGGGCACAAGTACTTGGGCCGTCTTTGGCTGTTTTCCCAGGCACATTAGCAGGGAGCTGGATCAGAAGTGGAGCACCCAGGACTCGAACTGGCACCAATAGGGAATGTCAGTGCTGCAGGCGGCGACTTTACCTGCAGCACCACCATGCCAGCCCCTTCAACTCTGCCTTTCAAATAAATAAAATAAATCTTTAAAATATACAGCTGGATCAGAATAATAGTAGAGAAAACATATGACCATTAACAGCTTTTTATTATATACTGTTCAAATTTATTTTGCATCTTTGTAGAAAAATTATGTCAGTAGATTTTTAATAAACCTTTAGTTACTATTTCTTTGTAGGTAAAACCTTGCTGGCACAAACTCTAGCTAAATGCCTTGATGTTCCTTTTGCTATCTGTGACTGTACGACTTTGACTCAGGCTGGATATGTGGGTGAAGATATTGAATCTGTGATCGCGAAACTCCTCCAGGACGCCAATTATAATGTAGAAAAAGCACAGCAAGGTATGTTTGCAGCATCACATGTGGGTCCCCATATAGTCTACTGGGGAAGCAGTTTCAGATTAAGAGATAATCTAACTCTGATTTTGAGTTATGGACTAAAGTCCTATAATTATGTATAAGTACTTAATATTACATAGTTTTTAACATACTGATTAAAGACCACAAAGTTTGGTTTGCTTTATTGTTACTAAACTGTCTACTAGGGTGTAGGCAGGCCTAAATACTACTATATCCTCAGTATTATCATTAGATCCTTGATATTATCATTGCTTTCCTTGTTCTTATTCCCCTCCAGCCTCCTAATGCTGGGGTTGGGGCAGGGGTGGTGGCAAGGGCCAGAGCAAGGGCAGGAGAGTGCACGATGAGTCTAGACACGGGGTAGCCTGTTGGCCTGCAGGGTTCTGTAGAGACTGTGCTTCTCCTTTCTCCATCTGTTATCTGTCCTTGTTGCATGGAAAGCTCGACAGCATCCTGATGAAATTCCTCCCAGAAAAGAGTACAGCTGGGAAAGGGTAAGCTGCAAATTCACTAGTACTGGCACTGTACATACCTCATGGTTCCATACTGTCAGCTTCCTGTAATAGACAACTTAAATACATTAGTGGGGTAGATGACTATTATCAAAGACATTTGGTTATCATACTCAAATGATAGTCATTTAATTCCAGACAGTTGCACAAAATGATGGAGAGATAGCAGTGTATTTTTTTAAGATTTTTTTTTCTTACTTGAGAGGTAGATTTATAGACAGTGAGAGGGAAAGACAGAGAGAAAGGTCTTCTATCCACTGGTTGACTCCCCAAATGGCCATAATGGCCAGAGCTGAGCCAGTCTGAAGCCAGGAGCTTCTTCCGGGTCTCCCACATGGATGCAGGGGCCCAAGGACTTGGGCCATCTTCTACTGCTTTCCCAGGCCATAGCAGGGAGCTAGATTGGAAGAGGAGCAGCCAGCGCCACAGGCGGAGGATCAACCTACTGTGTCACAGCACTGGCCCTTAGCAATGTATTTTTATAATGTCAAGTCATTGCATATGTTAAGAATGAAAGATTGAATAACAGCTCTCTAGGTTGTATCTTTTAAAGCTGAGACTATCTTGTGTGTGTCTTTTTCATATTATAAATAGAATCCTCCTTGAATTATAGGAATTGTCTTTCTGGATGAAGTAGATAAGATTGGCAGTGTGCCAGGCATTCACCAGTTACGGGATGTAGGTGGAGAAGGCGTTCAGCAAGTAAGCAGTTGAATATTTTGTTCAAGCCCACTAGAAGGAAGGGAGCACATCAGCCTCCCAAAGATTGTACGTTTGGTTTCACATTCAATTAGCTTCTGTTTTGTTTATTTCTCCCACCCCAAACTCCACGTATCACTCTAAGTAGTTCAGATCCAGACCTAAAAGAAAGTTGTTGTTGATGATTTTAAATACCAGATTCTCGGCAAATTAAACATTTTTTGAAGAAATAAAAAAACAAAATTTTTTGTTGTTTTTATTCCTCAAAGGCCTAATTAAACATTTATAGAAGACTTTTTTTTTTTTAATTTACTTGAGAGGCAGAGTTATGGACAGAGAGAGGAAGAGACAGAGAGAGTTCTTCCACCCGCTGGCTCACTCCCCAAATGGCCACAATGGCGAGAGTCGGGCCAATCGGAAGCCAGGAGCCAGGAGCTTCTTCTGGGTCTCCCACATGGGTACAGGGGCCCAAGGACTTGGATTATCTTCCACTACTTTTCCTGGCCATCAACAGAGAGCTGAATTGGAAGTGGAGCAGCTGGGACTCAAACTGGTACCCATATGGGATGTTGGCGCCACAGGTGGATTTTTAACCTGTTGCACCACAGCACTGGCCCCTCTAGAAGACTCTTGATGAATGTTTTGAACTATTTACAGGTTTCCTATTCCTTCTACTTAGTTAGAAAATAGTTTATAGAATAATTCCTCACAGAGTCATAATTAAAGTCACAATGACTTATTGGCCATATTGACCTTTTGATGGTAAATAATTATGACATAAACTAAAGGGTGAGGAAAATCTTAGAATTTTTGTTTTGTTTTTGTTTTGACAGAGACAGAGAGGTACAATCACATTGAAAGTGCTAGATCCTTTTTTTTTTTTAATATAATGGTATCTCAAAATTCAAAGTTTAGCCCTAGAACTGAATAAAATTTAAATTTATGTGAGAGGCAATTTTTCAACTATTTTCAGACTTTTAATATTTCCCACCATGATTTAGATCCATTTTATAGAGTCCTAGTTCTGTCTTTATGTCAGTTGTATCTTTATCATCAAGAACAACCTCTTTGCATCAGGAGTCCTGTAGCCATTTTAAATTATTCATGTGATGTGTACACTATAGATTTTCATGTTAGCTGTTAAAGTCTGGGAGTTTTCATTAGTTATGCTCATTGATCATGAACATATTAATTTCCCCCATTGAATCCATTATATAAAGTATAATAAAGGATACACTTACATGGTGATGCTATAAATTATTTGTTCTTTGTTTAGGGCTTATTAAAACTACTAGAAGGTACAATAGTCAATGTTCCAGAAAAGAATTCACGAAAGCTACGTGGGGAAACAGTTCAAGTTGATACAACAAATATCTTGTTTGTTGCATCTGGCGCTTTCAATGGTTTAGACAGAATTATCAGCAGGAGGAAAAATGAAAAGGTAAGTTTTTCTGAGGGGTTGCTAGAAGGATAGACAGCATTTAAAGTTAGAGAGGGTGGATACTTAGTGTCTGTTCTGTCTGTTTGCTATCAGGGATTTTTTTTTTTTTTTTAAGATTTATTTATTTATTTGAAAGGTAGAGTTACAGAGAGGGAGAGGCAGAGAGAGAGACAGACAGACAGAGAGGTCTTCCATCTGGTGGTTCACTCCCCACTTGGCCACAATGGCTGTAGCTGTGCCTATCCAAAACCAGGAGCCAGGAGCTTCTTTTGGGTCTCCCATGTGGGTGCAGGGGCCCAAGGACTTGGGCCATCTTCTGCTGCTTTCTCAGGCCATAGCAGAGAGCTGGATGGGAAGTGGAGCAGCCGGGACTCAAACCAGCACCCACATAGGATGACAGCACTGTAGACAGCGGCTTTACCCACTATGCCACAACACCAGCCCCAGTCAGGGATTTTCTTAGATTTCTTAGTTACTTTTTAAAATTTTATAATAGTAAATTGGAAGATATCTAAATATCATCTATTAGACTTTTGTTTTTAAAGATTTACTCATTTATTTGGGAGACCAAGTAACACAGAGAGTCTTTTCAACTGTGGGTTTCCTCCCCAAATGGCCACAATGGCTGACCAAAGCCAGGATTCCAGAACTCCGTGCAGGTCTCCCTCGTGGATTGCAGGGACCCAAGAACATGAGCAGTCTTTCACCACTTTCCAAGGCACATTAACAGGGAGCTGGATTGGATGAGGAACAGGTGGGAGTTGAACCTGCACTCCAATATGGGATGCTGGTGTCATAAGTGGCAGCCCAACTGCTGTGTCACAGTGCCATCTCCCTTTGTTAGTAGAGTGTTTTAACAGTGACTCAAGAGATTTGTGGATAATTGTTTTATTTTTTATTTATTTTTTTAAGATTTATTATTTTTTGAAAAGCAGAGTTATATATAGAGAGAGAAAGCCAAAGAGAGAATCTTTAATCCACTGGTTCACTCCCCAAATGGCCACAATGGCTGGGACTCGGTCGGTCTGAAGCTAAGCAGCCGGGACTCAAACCAGCAGCTCTATGGAATGCCAGCATCACAGTCACTGGCTCTATGCCGCAACATCAACCTCATGTGGAAATTGTTTTAAGATGCTTGTTACATAGAACTGCCCTAATTTATAGTATTACAAAGTTAACTTTAGTTACAAAAGATTACTATATTCATTTTTGTAATTCTTTTTAAAAGTCACAGTTGTCTAGAGGTCTTGTCTAAACCTTGCAGCTTCATTATCTTTAGTTCTAAAGGACTTTCCTTTGTACTTCTTAATTGTCTACTTTTATAAAATTCATTCTTTGAGGAGCCAGCATTGTGGCATATCTGGTAAAGCTGCTGCCTGCAACACCCATATGGCATCCCATATGGGCGCCAGTTCATATCGCAGCTGCTCTGCTTCCAGTCCAGCTCGCTGCTAGTGGCCTGGGAAAAGCAGTGGAGGATGGCCCAATGCCAGGGCCTCTGCAACCACAGGGGACCTGGATGAAGCCTCTGGCTCCTGGCTTCAGCCTGACCCAGCCCTAGCCATTGTCATCATCTGGGGAGTGAACCAGCAGATGGAAGATCTCTCTTTGTTTCCCTCTCTCTGAGCTTTCTCAAATAAATAAATAAATTTTTTAAAATTCATTTTTTGAGAGTTATTATATAGTGATTAGGTCTTCAGTTCTGAATGCAGACAGACTTGAGTTTAAATCCTGGTTTTAGGTGTGGGCTTTGTGGCACAATGAGTTAAGCTGACAGCAGTGACACTGGCATCCTACTGAAGTGTTCAAGTCCTAGCTGCTCCACTTACAATACAGCTCCCTGCTAATGTGCCTGGGAAAGCACTGAAAGATAGCCCAAGTGCTTGGGCTCCTGATACTCATGTGAAGCTTCTGGCTTCGGCCTGGCCCAGCCCTCACTGTTGTGGCCATTTGGGGAGTGAACCACCAGATGGACAATCTCTCTCTCTTTCTTTCTCTCTTTCTCTCTCTCTCTCTCTCTGACTTTACCTTTCAAATAAATAAATCTTGAAAGAAAATACTTTTGGCTTTAATATTTATAGTAACAAGACTTTGGACAATTTATTTAACCTGTCTGAGCCTGTTTTTCTTTCTTTTTTGAAAAAAAAAATTTATTTATTTGAAAAGCAGAGTACAGAGAGATAAAGATTTTTCATCTGCTGGTTCACTCCCCAAATAGCCACAAGGGCCTGGGCTGAGCCAAGCCAAACCAGGAGCCAGGAGCTTCTTCCAGGTCTGCCACACAGGTGCAGGGGTCCAAGCACTTGAGTCATCTGCTGCTGCTTTCCCAGGCCACCAGCAGGGAGCTGGATCAGAAGTGGAGCAGCTAGGACTCGAACCAGCAGCCATATGGGATGCTGCAGTGCCTTAACCTGTTGCACCACAATACTGGCAAGCCTGTTTTTCTGCCTATGTAAAATGTGAATGATAAAGGTCAGCGCTGTAGTGAGGTAGATAAGGCCGCTGCTTGCGGCACCAGCATTCCACATGGGCCCTGATTCAAGTCCCAGCTGCTCCACTTCCGATCCATCTTCCAACTGATGGCCTGGGAAAGCAGTGAAAAATAGCCCAAGGGCTTGGGCCCCCGCCACCCATATGGGAAACCTGGAAGAAGCTCCTGGCTCCTGGCTTCAGATCAGCCCAGCTCCAGCCTTTGTGGCTATTTGAGTAGTGAACCAGTGGATGGAAGATCACACTCTGTCTCTTTAACTCTGCTTTTCAAATAAATAAATAAATCTTAAAAAAAATTTTTTTAAATGTGAATGATAATAGAATCTGCCGTGTAGAGTTGTTGCAAAGTTCATGTGAGGACTGGCACCTTATCCGAATGTATAATATGCATAATTTCTTTGACAGTACCTTGGATTTGGAACACCATCTAACCTGGGAAAAGGCAGAAGAGCTGCAGCTGCTGCAGACCTTGCTAACAGAAGTGGGGAGTCAAATACTCACCAAGACATCGAAGAAAAAGATCGGCTGTTACGTCATGTGGAAGCCAGGGATCTCATTGAATTTGGCATGATTCCTGAGTTTGTGGGCCGGTTGCCTGTGGTTGTTCCTTTGCACAGCCTAGACGAGAAGACACTTGTACAGATACTAACTGAGCCACGCAATGCTGTTGTTCCTCAGTACCAGGCTTTATTCAGCATGGATAAGGTCAGATTTTTATTTTTCATTCTTCACTGATTTATGATTTCTCCCTATTCAGACACTATATAAATTAGTCTAACAGATTAAAAAGAAATCCTGCTTGCCTGTAATATCAGCCTATTCCTGACTCAATAATGGATCTAGGGATCAGGGAAGACACATTGCACATTATATTAGTAGGAGTTGGCTTCCTTTTTTTTTTTTTTTTTAATGTTGTCATTGTAGCGTAAAGCCCAAGGAAATAAAGAAATGATGCCATCAGTCTCTAAGCCAGACACATGGGATTGTCCATTCAGCCTTGATATTCTAAATATTTTTGGTATGACATACTATGTGAACTTCTATAGGAGGGTTTACAAAAAGTTTGTGGGGAAATTGAATTTAAAAATATTGTAGGGGCTGGCATTGTGGTGTAGTGGGTAAAGCTACTGCCTGCAATGCTGGTATCCAATATGGGCACTAATTCATGTCCTGGCTGCTCCACTTACAATCCAGCTCCGTGGTAATGTGCCTGAGAAAAGCTGCAGAGCATAGCTGAAGTGTTTGGGCCCCTATCACCCATGTGGGAGACCCTGATGAAGCTCCTGGCTTTGGCCTGTCCTTGCCCTGGCCATTGTAGCCATCTGAGGAGTGAACCAGTGGATGACAGATATCTCTCTGTCTCTCCCTCTCTTGTTACAATCTTGATTTTTCAAATAGATCAATCAATCTTAAATATATACATATATATGTGTGTGTGTGTGTGTGTGTATTTTATATATGTGTGTGTGTGTGTGTGTGTGTATGTATGTAATATGTATATATTTCATCCCAGAATCCTGGTAATATGCTTGGGAAGGCAAAGAAGGATAGGCCAAGTACTTAGGCCCCTGCCATCCACGTGAGAGACAAGGATGGAATTTCTAGCTTTGGCCTGGCCCAGACTTGGCTATTGTGGCCATTTGGGGAATGAATCAGCAGGTGGAAGATCTCTGTTTCCCTCCTCTCTCTGTTGCTCTGTCTTACAAATAAATAAATAAATAAATAAATAAATAAATCTTTAAAAAATCCATTTTCCACAAGCTTTTTAAATACTCCTTATGTACTTTTTAAAAATAAATTATTTTAAGATTTTCTTTGAGGGGTGGCAGGGCGGCATTATGGCATGGTGGATAAAGCTACTGCCTGTGACACAAGGCACAGGTTTGAGTCCTGAATGCTGTCCTTCTGGTCCAGCTCTCTGCTAATATACCTGGGAAAGCAGCAAAGATGGCCCAAATACTTGGGCCTCTGCACCTACCTGGGAGACCCAGAAGCAGCTCTGGGTTCCTGGCTTTGGTCTGACCCAGCTCTGGCTGTTACTGTCCATTTGGGGAGTGAACCAGTAGATAAAGATCTCTCGGCCGGCGCCGTGGCTCAACAGGCTAATCTTCCGCCTTGCGGCGCCGGCACACCGGGTTCTAGTCCCGGTCGGGGCGCCGGATTCTGTCCCGGTTGCCCCTCTTCCAGGCCAGCCCTCTGCTGTGGCCCGGGAGTGCAGTGGAGGATGGCCCAGGTGCTTGGGCCCTGCACCCCATGGGGAGACCAGGAAAAGCACCTGGCTCCTGGCTCCTGCCATCGGACGAACACGGTGCGCCGGCCGCAGCGCGCCATCCGCGGCGGCCATTGGAGGGTGAACCAACGGCAAAAGGAAGACCTTTCTGTCTGTCTCTCTCTCTCTCACTGTCCACTCTGCCTGTCAAAAATAAAAAAATAAAATAAAATAAAATAAAAAAATTAAAAAAAAAAAAGATCTCTCTCTCTGTGCCTTTCCCTCTGTCTCTGTAACTCTGCCTTTCAAATAAATAAGTCTTTTTCAAAAAGATTTATATTTTCTTCTGAAATAGTAACAGAGATGAAGAGACATACAGAGAGATCTTCCATCTGCTAGTTCACTCCAGCTAATGGCCACAGTGGTTGGGGCCAGCCCAGAACTCCATCCATGTCTCCCATGTGGGTAGCAGGGACCCAAGCACTTGGGGCACTTCCACTGCCTTTCCAGGCTAATACATTAGCAGGGAGTTGGATCGGAAGCGAAGCAGCCAGGACTCATACCAATGCTCTGATATGGGATGCTGGCATCGTAGGTGGCAGCTTAACTCGCTGGGCCACAACATTGGTCCCTACATAAATCTATTAGTTTCCATATCTACATCTCTGCAGCCAAACACTGCAGTGACCTGTCACTCCAACCCACACTTCAATCAGATAACAAACGTTGTGGACTTTTTAAACTTTTTTGTAAATGTCATCTCTCCTTCACTGTCACTTAGATTAAGCCCTTTTATCATTCTTGCCTTTAATCCATACGTTTGGTTCCTAATTTGTCTTCCTGCCTCAAGTCTGTCTCTTGACCATCACCAACAAAATATTATTATCTTTCACATCTAAATGGATAATTTTTAAATTATTGAGCACAGTGCCCAGCAAATACATGTTTTTAATTAGTACTTATTGAATGAATAGCCACAATAATTTCACTAATTGTGAATTCTTTTACTCCCTTAAAATTTTTCAGTGGCCCCATAGTTGTCTTTGGATGCCTCCATTTTGGTGCTCCCTTAGCATCATGTCCATTCACTGGTCTGTAAATGCCAGTGTGCTAAATTTTTTGACAGCAAAGATGATGTCTAATTTGTCCTTCAGTTTCTAGTATGTAAATACATAGGGATTCATCAGATATTGAACAGTGTTCTAGAAAGTTCATGTGAATTTAGAAAGGCTCTTGGAGGACTAGGAAAATTGGCAATTCCTAATAATGATACTGTTATAGATCAGTCACAGAAACAAGTGCTGCTTGAGGGCAGAGTTCTAAAACACCATGAGAAATAATCACGTCACTTAAATTTCACATTTTCTGGAGGAAAGCATTAATAACAAGTCATCTACTACCAAGATCTTATGAAAAAAAATTAAAGATATATTTATTTACTCAAAAGGCAGTTAAGAGAGTGAGCAACATTGATCTTCCATCCACTGGTTCACTCTCCAAATGACTGCAATAGACAGGCAAATCCAGAAATGCAAAACTCCATCTGGTTCTCCTGTGCGGGTAGCAGGGGCCCAAGCACTTGGGCCATCTTCCACTGCTTTTCCAGGCACTTCAGCAGGGACTTGCCATGCCACAGTGGTGGCCCTGTGAAGTTTTCTAATCCAAAGTATTTTGATTTTTTTTTAATATTCTCATCTTTTGAAATTTGTGGTAATTTAGAAAGACTTGTCCTGAGTTTTACCTTTGTTGTACAAGATGAGAAGATTAGTAACACTCTTTAAAATGTAATTTTAAGAACCTCAGAAGATGTTTTAGGAGGAAAGTAATGAACTCTAAGCGATACTTTAGTCTGTGGGATGAGTTCAGTCGAGACATGTAGATCCTGACCCTGCCTGTGTTTCTGAATATCATCGAGTCACTTTACTTAGCCCTCTGGAACTTACTTACTGTAGAGTCAGGGCGTTGGTTTCTTTTCATTCTAAAATTCTGTGATTCTAAGATTAGTACTAGTGGTAGGTAGTAATAGTTAATAGATCAAATGCTGTGTAATTACATTAGGAAAATATTATAATTATCTAAATTCTCTTTTATCTTGAATGTATTTGTAGTGTGAACTGAATGTTACTGAGGATGCTTTGAAAGCTATAGCCAGATTGGCCCTAGAACGAAAAACAGGTGCACGAGGCCTTCGGTCCATAATGGTAAGTTTGCATTATTCCACAAAAAGTAAATTATTTCTTGATCTGAGTGTTGAGAATTATTAAACTTCCCCAGTTTTCTTTTGCAAATATATCTAGAGAATTGGCCTAAGTTTTTTGTGATAGGTGGCAGGAGAAGGGGTGGTCCACAGTGTGTTTCGCTTTTTTTCTAAAAAAAACTAAGATGTTTGGGACAAAGCACACATACATGATATGATTAATGAACTAAAGAAAGTATTGTGGCAAGGAGAATTTCAGAAAATTCTACATGGGCTCTTGAATAAGCCCAGAGAATTTGTCTTCTTTTTTTTTTTTAGCTCGCTCATAGAAGTTTTTCTTTTATTTAAAAAAAATTATTAATATAAATATTTCATGCATTCCATAGGTATAGTTCCAAGAAAACAACTACACTTCCCTACTCCTCCCTCTCCCACCTTCCAGTCTCCCTCCTGCACTCTTCTGTCTTCATCAGTTTTTGTGAAGACATAATTTTGATCCACTCTGTATTCACAGGCTTAATTTGCCACTTATCATAGTCAATAAGTAAAAAGTAGGATTGAAATTTCATTCTCACTTGTAAATCGCAGATACCTTGACATTTATCCTAAACTTCTTAAAGATGGTATGTACTCAGTTTTTTTTTTAAAGATTTATTTATTTGAAAGTTACACAGAGAGAGAAGGAGAGGCAGAGAGAGAGGTCTTCCATTGCTGATTCACTCCCCAGATGGCTGCAATGGCTGGAGCTGTGCCAATCTGAAGCCAGGAGCTTCCTTCAGGTCTCCCACGCAGGTGCAGGGGCCCAAGCACTTGGGCCATCTTCTACTGCCTTCCCAGGCCATAGCAGAGAGCTGGGTCAGAAGCGGAGCAGCCGGGACTCAAACCCATGCCCATGTGAGATTCCAGCACTACAGGCATTGGCTTTACCTGCTATGCCACAGGGCCGGCCCTGAACTCACTTTTTAATTTTGTTACAGACCCTAGGGACCTGGTCTGTTTTCTGATGCCATCCACTTCCCTAGAGTTTTCCTTCTTCCCTCCAGGTCTGGCTGAATAATGGGTTACTATTTCCTTTCCTGTGTGCAAAGCAAGCACTTATTCCTATTCTCTTTTTATTTTATTTTATTTTTTTAACAGGCAGAATTAGAGAGAGAGACAGAGAGAAAGGTCTTCCTTCCGTTGGTTCACCCCCCAAATGGCTTCCATGGCCGGCGCACTGTGATGATCCGAAGCCAGGAGCCAGGTGCTTCCTCCTGGTCTCCCATGCGGGTGCAGGGCCCAAGCACTTGGACCATCCTCCACTGCACTCCTGGGCCACAGCAGAGAGCTGGACTGGAAGAGGGGCAACCGGGACAGAATCCGGTGCCCCAGCGGGGACTAGAACCCGGAGTACCGGTGCTGCAGGCGGAGGATTAGCCTAGTGAGCTGTGGTGCCGGCCTCCTGTTTTAAGGATTTCACTGCTGACTATCACTTCCCTCATCTCAATAAGACTTTTGATTAGAACTTGTGCGTTTGTCACAGATAATTTGAGGTTACACCCTGAAAGGACCTGGGCTTAAGGTGTTGCTAAGGACAGATTTATAAGCATGCATACTACAAGAGTAAGTGATACAGTTGACATTTTTTAGGGAATTTGATGTACTCAACCAGTATCTTTCTTTAGGTGGAATATAATTCAGCCCTGACCTGTAGGCAAAGGTAGTTTCCTATAGTAAACAATTGTTAGATCTATAGCACTTGAGAAAAATGGTCATTTGAAGTCATAGTTTGAAATTGAAGAGTTCAGTACAGATGATTTTTTAAGATTTTTTTTTTAACAGGTAGAGTTACAGACAGAGACAGAGAAAAAGGTCTTCCCTCTGTTGGTTCACTCCCCAGATTGCCGCAATGGCCGGAGCTATGCCAATCTGAAGCCAGGAGCCAGGATCCTCCTCCTGGCCTCCCATGTGGGTGCAGGCTCCCAAGCACTTGGGCCATCCTCCACTGCACTCCTGGGCCAGAGCAGAGAGCTGGACTGGAAGAGGAGCAACCAGGACTAGAACCCAGTGCCCATATGGATGCCGGTGCTACAGGCTGAGGATTAACCAAGTGCGCCAGCCCCAGTAGGGATGATTTAAGATTAAACTATCTTTGGGGGTTGGCACTGTGGTGCAGTGGGTAAGCTGCCACCTGTAATACCAGCATCCCATATAGGCACCAGTTCATGTCCTGGCTGCTCTACTTCTGAACCAGCTCCCTGCTAATGTGCCTGGGAAAGCAGTGAAGATGGCCCAAGGCCATGGCACTTGCCACCCATGAAGGAGAACCCAGAGGAAGCTCCTGGCTCTTAGCTTCGGACAGGCCAAGCTTGGCCATTGCAGCCACTTTGGGAGGGAACCAGTGGATGGAAGATTCCTCTCTGTTTTTCTTTCTCTGACTAACTCTAACTTTCAAATAAATAAGTCTTAAACAAAAAAAGATTAACTTGTGTTTAAAGTAAGGCTTACCAGTTGACCTGTCAGTCATGCAATGCCAGACATCAGCATCTGAACCTGGTAGTACAGTCTTTGTGCAGGCATGTCAGCCTGAATAGGCAGAGCTGCGGGTGAATAGCCTTGCCTTACTCAGAATGACTGAACTTTAGTTAGAAGCTGTTTTAATTTAAAGAATATGAAGCTTCAGTGTGGCATTCAACATTCAATTTTTAGTGTATAATAGAGATGCAGTCATGTTTATTGAGTGAGTATTTGGCCTATAGAATAAAGGTGTTTTGTATGCTTTCTGTTTTCCATGTGATTGATTACTTTCTATCTCTTTAGGAAAAGCTGTTACTAGAACCAATGTTTGAAGTCCCTAATTCTGATATTGTCTGTGTGGAGGTTGACAAAGAAGTAGTAGAAGGGAAAAAGGAACCAGGATACATTCGGTAAAGTGTTATTTCAAGCCAGAACAGATATAAAATTTATAACTCTTTCTTATTGCTCCTTTTTGCTATGGTTTATTGTTCTGTCATTTGGAAATGGCATTAGTATTTCTTGTATTTGTAAAGAAAGCTGTACTCAGATAACGTGAGTTTATAAAATAATAAGACATTTTTGAGTCTTTCTGAAAATTGATCTGATTCATGAATTTTTCATGTCTTTAATAAAACCAGAACTTTTCTGTCATAATGTTTCCTCTCAGTAGTAACATCAGTTAATAAATTTGACACACTGTGTCATTGACATTCACTGCTTTACCTATCCCAGGGATCAGCAAACTTTCTCATAAAGTGCTAGATAAATCCTTCTGAGCCATACACCCTGTACTGAGACACTGCCCTCCTAGCATGAAAGCAGCCAGAGACAATGTGCAATTGGATGAGTTTCTTTGTTTTCCAGTAAATTTCTACACAGATAGGCAAGGACTGAATTGGGCTTGTAAGTGGTAGTTTACTGACCTCTGATTTGTTCAATATTGATTATACAGTGCTTGACACTGGATGTTACTTACACAAAACTTAGGCTTCTGGTTAACTGAGTCACAAAGTGTGACTATGTTTTTATATAGTTATATGTTTTATGTTTGTTTATCTTCTGAGATAACTTTGAAGGCAGTTGATTGGTTTTAAACAACCTTAGTTATTTAGAGAGATAATCTATTTTTATTGTTTAATGCATTGATATGTGATGTTAAAAGGACTTGTGGTGACCTGGATCATAATTTTGGCTAATTTGAATGAAATCAGATTTGGTCAGAAGTAGTCACTTTCTTTACCATCACATTTGCTTTAGTGTGAAGCATTTGAGTTGAAAAAGCAGAATTTACATTGTTTCCTCGGGAAAGGGATTTTTTTAAACCTTCATGACTGAAACT
Source organism: Sylvilagus floridanus (assembly GCA_949820135.1). NCBI lineage: Eukaryota > Metazoa > Chordata > Mammalia > Lagomorpha > Leporidae > Sylvilagus > Sylvilagus floridanus. Next base: position 73,034,317 of record OX463239.1, on the reverse strand, counting down.
TTGTCCATTTACTTCAGTAAGGTTATCGGGGAAATTTACTTGCAGGTCTTAAAGTTGTGTAATCTGTTTCCATATTTTATCCCCAAGTAATCAAAATGTTAAAAGTGCTCTTTATATTTTCTATTTTTGAAGATTTTTTAGCTTGGAAAATTAATTTACTGTTTTGAGTGTAGACATCAGATTTATCTCAGTTTAACAAATGGACACGGCTCTTTGTTGTAGGGCTCCAGCGAAAGACTCCCCTGAAGAGGAGTACGACTCTGGCGTTGAAGAGGAAGGATGGCCTCGCCAAGCGGATGCTGCCAATAGCTAAGCCATCAGACCCCCGTCCTGTGTATACAGCTCTTCCTTCCTTTGTCTAGGGTCGTAACTGTTTCTACAGTCTGACATTAAAGACATTGATCTGTCTGGCTATCATACATGGTCAGAAGCTTTTAGGATAAGAATCAGATCATGTATATTATAGTAACATCACATTGATTTATACAGAGAACATTACATGGACTTTAATGACACAATGTTTAGAGATAAAATGTACATTATTTTGGTTCAGTTTTTTAAAAAATGTGCTTTAACAAAATTCTTAGGAGTTCTTTGAAGCAATGCAGATATTGGAATAACTGTGGATTTTACAATAATGTCACTCTACAAATGGGAAAATAAATTCTTTAAAATTAAACATTGGGATACTATTCTTTAGTGTTACCTTTTTCTACTGACATTTACCTCCTGAAAATACTGGAATTTTATTCATCTTAAAAATTGGATGTTTCCAAATAGTTAAAAATGTCATGGACAAATACCCTGAAGTACTCAATTTCAGTGATTCGTTTGGCTTTATTCTTAGTCTTATCTGCTAATGCATGACACTAACTTCCCAGTTGGTAGTTTTAAAAAGCCCATTTTCTTGCTGACTTGTCTGATTTATTTGCTATCTTTGTTCCATTTTAGTGCTAGAATAGATGGACCAGAAGTATGACTCACATCTTCAGGAAACGATTCATCTAATTCTATAAATAGTATGACATAGTAACAGCCACGTGCTAACCTCAATCAAATAGTGTGATATTGTGCACTCACCTAAAATATTGAGCTAGCTCTCCTTTTTTTTTTTTTGGTTGGAGAGCAGGGGCAAGTCATTTGTCTAATTATTTGTCTTCGTAGAACATTAAAGTCTTTGTTTTGCTATCAGCCAAAGTGAATGTGTTTACACTAAGTATAAGTTATAGCTTTTATTATGTACCAAAACTAAAAAGTAGAGGAAAATTTTTGGACTTGAAAATAAAACATATCATTTAATTCCATGAATGTCAATATATTTTAGTACCTTTTAAGCTTTTTTTCTTTTCTATTATAATGATACAAGTTTCTGCATTGTTTATTCAGTTTAATCTCATTTGAGACTGTTCAAGTCAGCATACCTTTAAATATTTGTTTTCATGTTTTGGGAGTTCAGAGTTTTCCTTTGTCTTAGAATATGAACCTAAAGCTATGAACAAATTCTAAATCCTGTCGATGAAGTGTTGAACTTTCTATGATGTAATAGAAGGGATGTGAGGTACCTGTTTATGGTTGAGTAAAGCCAGATTACACTATCACCACGGGTTGAAGCCTGATTGGTGTCGTATGGACTAGGAAACAGGTATTCTTAGTAATGGCTCAAGTTCTCAGAAAGTCTTTCACATTATAACTCGGTTCAGTATCTTTTTGTTGCAGCATCATTCTCCTTTTGTAGAGTGGAAGTTGGAGTAGTTTCTAATATGCAAGGGTTATCCTCCAGAAATGGACGGGGAAGCATTTAGTCACAGCTGCTCACACTGAGTTTTGGAAGTTGTTGACCAAGTAGAATCAATTGTTTTTAAATCAAACACAACTGAGTATAACTACAGTTTGTATTTTGGAACTTAATGTTTTGGCATTTGAATAAAACAAAAGGACGAAACGAAAGCCAAGTTGGTGGTCTGTCCATGCTGTCTGCAGCAGTGCGGGAGCACTTCGCATTGGCAACAGGTGCAGCCAAAACAGCGCCACTCTTGAACGAGCACAAATAATGTGCACTGCTTTATTCTAGGGATTGGTTAGTCATTGTCTCTTTTGTATCTAATCAATTTTCGTTTTAGCTTGCACAAAGTTTTAGTAAAGTTATGTTAAAAATTAGTGAAAACCCTCACTTAAATCCTTACAAGTCCTGCATGGAACTTGACACTAGGGATACAGACCTCTTTTCTTTTTTCTTTTTTAAAGATTTATTTATTTATTTATTTGAAAGTCAGAGTTACACAGAGAAGGAGAGGCAGAGAGAGGTCTTCCATCAACTGGTTCACTCTCCAGTTGGCCACAGCGGAGCCAAAGAATAGGCAACGGCTGACTTCTGTTACTATTCTGATGACTGGTTATTATCCTCCCCTCTCCATCCAACTAAAGACCAACTTGCCTCAGATTTCTTTGAAAAATAATCAGATGGGCTTCATCACCCCGCCATCTATAAATCTACCTGTATTGTATCATCCAGTCTTTCTGGTTAAAACCGAAGCATTCCTCAGCCAAAACGCAGTCACTCTGATGTGCCAGGTCCCCTCACTGCTTGTCACTTCTCAAGGCTTTTAGTTCTTCAGTTAGTTTCTCTACTACATTTTCCTTCTTCCTGGTTGATTCTCAGGCACGTCTAAACACTGCCTAGTATTTCCTGTCCTGTATCAGATTTTTAGAGCTCATGCACTTGTTTGCCTTTCCAGCTACACGATAACTTCCACTGGAGTGAAGACCAAGCCTATTTTGTGAACTCTGCAACAGCACCTAGTATGATGCTTCATAACGTCACTGCCTCATAAATTACTAAAGAATAGGATTTGTATGCCAGGGTAAACTACAGTGTTTTGCAGAAAGCAGTGGAGCATTATTGAAAGTTTTTAGAAAGGAGGGGGGAGGAAGATTACATAGGCAATTTTATTACCTTGAGAGACAGACAGAAATCCCATCTGCTGGTTCACTCCCCTAATATTTGCATTGGCGGAGACTGACCTGAGCTGAAGCCAGGAGCCAGGAACTCAATCTAGGTCTCCCATGTCAGTGTCAGGAGCCCAATTCACCTGCTGCTTCCCAAGGCTGTACATTAGCAGGAAGTTGGAATTGGGAGTGGAGCCAGGATTCAAACCCAGGTACTCCAATATGAGACACAGGCATCCTAACTGATGATTTAACCACACACCTCCCCTAGTGGTACATTTTAGATTGTTGGGGACGATAGGCTCTGAGGAAAATTGATGGAAGGAAACAGGCCTGGAGGCCTACTCAGGAACATCTCTCCAGCACTCGCCTGTCTCATCAGTTTCTTTGTCAGATCAGTTTTCCTCAGGAAATAAAATGTTATTTCCTTGAACCCACATCCGCTTAACAGCAGAACTAAAAATTGATCTTGGCTTTTTCCAGTTCCCTTGGAGGCTTTGGTTCTGAGATGAGAAGTTGTTGGAAGGTTTTGCACAGAGAATAACATCTAACTTAAATTTTAAAGGCCACTCTGATTGCAGTGTGAGAACTGACTATAAGATAGTCAGGAAAAGATGGATTAGATTAGGGTAGTAGCAGTGCAAAGAAATGGATGGGTAGGTATTTTTGCAAATCTGATGAAAAGTGGTATCCCATGATATTCAGTAGAGAAACCCAGTATTAAAATATCTTCCTGGCTGGCGCCGAAACTCAGTAGGCTAATCCTCCGCCTGCGGCGTCGGCACACCGGGTTCTAGTCCCTGTCGGGGTGCCAGATTCTGTCCTGGTTTCCCCTCTTCCAGGCCAGCTCTCTGCTGTGGCCCAGGAGTGCAGTGGAGGATGGCCCAAGTCTTTTGGCCCTGCACCTGCATGGGAGACCAGGAGAAGCACCTGGCTCCTGCCTTCAGATCAGCGCAATGCGCCAGTTGCAGCACACCGGCCGTAGCGGCCATTGGAGGGTGAACCAACGGCAAAAGGAAGACCTTTCTCTCTGTCTCTCTCTCTCTCACTGTCCACTCTGCCTGTCAGAAAATTTAAAAAAAAAAAAAACTTCCTAGATTTGTGAACTTAATTTTCCAGTAAAAACCTTATTTTGCAGGCAAAGAGCAAGCTCCCATTCACTGTCTTCCCAAATGCCTGCAAAGGCCATGGCTGCGTGGGGGTTAGAGCCAGAGGCCAGGAACTCTATCCAGGTTTCCCACATGCATGGCAGGATCCCAATTACTTGAGCCATCACTGCTGCCTTGCAGGGTCTGAACTAGCAGGACACTGTCAGGAGCCAGCACCAGTATCAAACGCAGTCACCCTGGTACAGAATACAGGCACCTTTCTGGTGTCTTAACTGCTGGACCAAACGCAAATTCCCAGTCCAATTTTTAATTGAGAAGCTTCAATTATGCCACCAATAAACTCTTTCTAGAGTTTATACAGAAACTAGAAACTCTAGAAAGAGTTTATATAGAACACATAAACTATGCTTCCTCTGTAGTGCAGATATTATAATCATCCAGTCTTAACAGATGCAGAAACTAAAGCCTGGAGTGATTAAGTAGATTTCCCAAGCTCACACAACTGCTAAGTAACAGAACCAGGATTTAACCCCAAACAGAATGGTCCCAGAGCTCCCACACTTAACTACACACTGAAAGGATGAGGAAGAGATGCCTCTACTAGCTATTTTTTTTTTAAAGATTTATTTATTTACTTGAAAATCATAGTAACACAGAGAAGGAGAGGCAGAGAGAGAGAGAGAGAGGTCTTCCATCTGCTGGTTCTCTCCCCAATTGGCTGCAACGGCCGGAGCTGTGCAAATCCAAAACCAGGAGCCATGAGCATTTTCCATGTCTCCCACGTGGGTGCAGAGGCCCAAGGACTTGGGCCATCTTCCAGTGCTTTCTCAGGCCATAGCAGAGAGCTGAATCAGAAATGGAGCAGCCAGGACTCAAATTGGCGCCCATATGGGATGAGCACTGCAGGCAACAGCTTTACCCACTATGCCACAGTGCCGGCCCCTCTACTAGCTATTTTTAAAATATTATTAAACTTTAATGTATGTATGTACCAGTGCGTACATAACACAGAACAATGGGAAACAGAGATCCCAAATATGCTAAGTGAAAAAGATGGCCTTTCAAGTTAGAAAAAAGTAAAATTTTCAATAAATGGAACTGACAACTGAGTAGCCATCTGAAAAATATGAAGTTCTACCTTCCCAAATAAATTTTAAGATAAACACGGAAGCCTTTAAAAGTCGTGAGAGGTCCCTTGGGAAGTGGAGTCAGGCTCTCTGGGTCTTTTCATGATATGACCCAAGAGGTTCTTGAAAGTAAGGAACCCTTCTAACTCATGTTCCCACCATCAGCTGTTGACACAGAAAGCTTAATAAATGTTTGATAAAAATAAGAAATGAGGCATCCATCACCTAGTTACTTTGCTCAGAGAAACATTCTTTGAAAGGTAAAGGTTTTTTTTTTTTTTTTTAAGATTTATTTATTTATTTGAAAGTCAAAGTTACACAGAGAGAGAGAGAGGTTTTCCATCTGCTGGTTCACTCCCCAGTTGGCCACAAAGGCCAGAGCTGTGTCAATCCAAAGCCAGGAGCCAGGAGCTTCCTCTGGGTCTCCCCAGGGTGCAGGGGTCCAAGGACTTGGGCCATCTTCCACTGCTTTCCCAGGCCATAGCAGAGAGCTAGATTGGAAGTGGAGCAGCTGGGACTTGAACCTGTGTCCATATGGGATGCTGGCACTGCAGGCGGCACTTTACCCACTATGCCACAGTGCTGGCCCCAGTAAAGATTAAAAAAAAATTATTTGAAAAGCAGAGTTACAGAGAGATGGACACACACACACACACACACATACAGAGAAGGAGCTTCCATCTGGTAGTTCACATCGCAGGTAGTTGCAATGGCTGGGTCTGGGCCAGGCCAAAGCCAGGAGCCAGAAACTTATTCCAGGTCTTCTATGTTAGTAGCAGGGGCCCAAGCACTTGGGCCATTTTTCACTGCTTTCCCAGGCACATAACAGGGAGCTGGATTAGAAGTGGAGCAGCTGGGACTCAAAACAGGTGCCCATAAATGGTGCTGGTGCTGAATGCCAAGGCCCCAAGAATCAAGATTTAATCGTGATGCTTGAGCAACTGGACATCTATAGGTAAAAGGAAAAGAACATCCATGAACCAAATCTCACACTTAAATTAATTCAAAATTATTACAGCAAATGTAATCTATAAAACTTAGAAAAACACAGAAAGTTCAGAATCTAGGGCCAAGGAAAGACTTAGACTTGATGCCAAAAGGGAAAAGCTCTGGAAGTTGGCCTTCATCAAAAGAGGATGAATAGAGGGGTGGGCATTGTGGCACAGCGGGTTGAGAACCCTGTATCCTGTCGACCTGGCTACTCTGCTTTCCATCCAGCTTTCTGCCAATGTGCTTGGGAAGGCAGCGGATGGTGGTCCAAGTACCTGGATCCTTGTCACCCACGTGAGAGGCCAGGATGGAGTTCCTGGCGCCAGCCTGGCCCAGCTCTGGCTGTTACAGGATTTGGGGGAGTAGACTAGCAGATAGAAGATGTCTCTGTCACTCTGCCTTTCAAATAAATCTTCAAAAAAGACAGAAAGGCTACAGGCTGGGAAAAAAATATTTGCAAACCTAGTATTAGACAAAGGACTAGTATCTGGACTATATGAAGAACTCAACAGTGAAAAAACCGAAACAATTCTATTAGAAAATGGTCGAAAGACATAAACATGCTTTCGAAGAGGAGGGTGGCAAACATGAAAAGATGTTCAATAGAATTAGCAATTGAAGAAGTGCAAATTAAAATGATAATGAGGGGCGGTCCTTTAGCTGAGCAGTTAAGGCAACTTGACTGGGTTCCCTAGGGCTCTGATGCAGATCCTGGAACACTGCATTGATGACTCCTGTAGCTGGGTTCCAGCACTGCACCCGAGACCAAAGCCCTCGGCTCTGCCTTCCAACCCAGCATAGCCCTAGCCATTGTGGGCTTTTTGGGAGTGAACTACTGGATGGGAACTCTGTCTTTCAAATATATGTATTTTTTTTCGTTTGACAGGCAGAGTTGGACAGTGAGAGAGAGAGAGAGAAAGGTCTTCCTATCCATTGGTTCATCCTCCAAATGGCCGCTATGGCTGGCGTGCTGCGCCGATCCGAAGCCAGAAGCCAGGTGCTTCTGGTCTCCCATGTGGGTGCAAGGCCCAAGGACCTGGGCCATCCTCCACTGCCTTCCCGGGCCACAGCAGAGAGCTGGACTGGAAGAGGCGCAACCAGGACCGAATTCGGCGCTCTAACTGAGCCTAGTGAGCCGTGGCGCCGGCTCAAATATTTTTTAAACGATCATTGAGATACCACTACATATGTACCAGTGTATCTAAAATGAAAATTGTAACACAAAATGACAAAAATGCCGAGAAGCCAGAGCACTCATACTTATTGCTGGTGGACGGTAAAGTGGTCCAGCCACTCTGGAAAATAACTGGGCAGTGTCTTAAAATAAACATACAACCACCACATGACCCAGCAGTTTTACTCCTGGACACTTCATTCCAGAGAAATGAAGTTTATACTTCCTTTTTTCTTGAAGAACTTTCTGCATTAACAGGAAGTGGGAATCTGAAGTGAAGCCAGGACTCAAACCCAGGCACTCTGGGATGCAGGCATGCTTCTCTTTCTCTCTGTGTAACTCGACTTTCAAATAAATAAATAAATAAATAAATCTCTAAAAAATGCTTTATAGCAGCTTTTTTTTTTTTTAAGATTTATTTAATTATTTCAGAGGTAGCGTTACAGACAGAGGGAAAGACAGAGAAAGGTCTTCCATCTGCTGGTTTACTCCCCAAATGGCAGCAATGGCAGGAGCTGGGCTGACCCAAAGCCAGGAGCTTGGAGCTTCCTCTGGGTCTCCCACACGGGTGCAGAGGCCCAAGATCTCGGGCCATCTTCTGCTGCTCTAACAGGCACATCAGCAGAGAGTTGGATTGGAAGTGGAGCAGCCAGCACACAAACCGGTGCCCATATGGGATGCTGACATTGCAGGTAGCGGCTTTACCCGTTATGCCACAGCACTGCCCCCCCTTTTAAAAAAAAAAGATTTATTTATTTACTTGAGAGGAAGAGTTATAGGCAAAGAGAGAGAGAGAGAAAGAAAAGTTTTCCATCTGCTGGTTTCTTCCCCAAATGGTCCCAACAGCCAGAGCTGGGCTGATTCAGATTGTGATATTGCACTACAGTTCTGCAAGAAGTTTCCACCAGGCTGAAGCATACATATCATACATATGATCTCCCCGTATAGCTGCCTTTTTTTTTTTTTTTTTTGACAGGCAGAGTGGACAGTGAGAGAGAGAGACAGAGAGAAAGGTCTTCCTTTGCCGTTGGTTCACCCTCCAATGGCTGCCGCGGCCGGCGCACCGCGCTCATCCGAAGGCAGGAGCCAGGTGCTAGGTGCTTTTCCCTGGTCTCCCATGGGGTGCAGGGCCCAATTACTTGGGCCATCCTCCACTGCACTCCTGGGCCACAGCAGAGGGCTGGCCTGGAAGAGGGGCAACCGGGACAGAATCCGGCGCCCCGACCGGGACTAGAACCCGGTGTGCCGGCGCCGCAAGGCGGAGGATTAGCCTGTTGAGCCACGGCGCCGGTGTTTTTTTTTTTTTTTTTTTAAGATTTATTTATTTGAAGCCAGCGCTGTGGCTCAATAGCCTAATCCTCCGCCTTCGGCGCCGGCACCCCATGTTCTAGTCCCGGTCGGGGCGCCAGATTCTGTCCCAGTTGCCCCTCTTCCAGTCCAGCTCTCTGCTGTGGCCCAGGAGTGCAGTGGAGGATGGCCCAGGTGCTTGGGCCCTGCACCCCATGGGAGACCAGAAGCACCTGGCTCCTGGCTTCGGATCAGCGCGGTGCGCTGGCCGCAGCATGCCAGCCATGGCGGCCATTGGAGGGTGAACCAACAGCGAAGGAAGACCTTTCTCTCTGTCTCTCTCTCTCACTGTCCACTCTGCCTGTCAAAAAAAAAAAAAATATATATATATATATATATATATATATATATATATATATATATTTGAAAGTCAGAATTCCAGAGAGGGCAGAGAGAGAGAGAGAGAGAGAGGTCTTCCATCCGCTGGTTCACTCCCCAGATGGTTGCACAGCTGGGCCGATCCGAAGCCAGGAGCTAGGAGCTTCTTCCGGGTCTCTCTCCCAGGGGCCTGAGCATTTGGGCCATCTTCTACTGCTTTCCCAGGCCATCAGTAGAGAGCTGGATTGGAAGTGGAGCAGCTGAGTCTTGAATTGGCACCCATATGGAATGCCGGCACTGCAGGAGGCTGCTTTACCTGCTATGCCACAGCCGGCCTCCTTGTATTGCTTCTTAAAACTGCCCAGGAACCCACAATTCTCAAAATACGTTTAAAATACAATCACGTTGTATGGCCTTCCTTCACCTCCTGTTTCAAGTCAGTGGTTTCCTGTTGTTCTTTAGATATGAGAACCTGGGCATTAGTGCTCCATCCACATTATCTGAAAGTGCCCTGGGCACACGCCTTTCTGTGCTATCACCTGGCACTGTGCTTCTCCCTCAGATTGCAGATGAAGCCTCAAGTCCTTAAGAGCAACCTCCCCGAATCACTTGCACTAAGTCAAGTACTATCGCACTTCTACCTTCGCATGACTGCTTGATTAAAGGGTTTTCTTTCCCAGACAGGGCCACCCCTAGGTCTTTGTTTCACTGTGCCTAGGGCGCCTAGCTCTGCGTCTAGAACAGTAACTAAGAAAGGAAAGTTTTGGGGGCCGTCCCAATGCAGCGGGGTAAGCCACAGCCTGCAGCCTTGGAGTCCTGGCCGCTCCACTTCCGATGGAGCTCCCTGCTAATGTGCCAGGGAAAGCAGCCGAGGATACGCAAATGGTTGGGCCCCTGCACCCGCGTGGGAGACCCAGAAGAAGCTCCTGGTCCTGGATGTCGCGGCCATCTAGGGAGTGAACCAGTAGATTTAAGATAAAGGAGAGAGAGAGAGAGAGAGAGAGAGAGAGAGAGAGAGAGAGAGGGAGGGAGGAGAGGGAGAGAGAGAGAGAGGAGAGAGAGGAGAGAGAGAGGAGAGAGAGGAGAGAGAGAGAGAGGAGAGAGAGAGAGGAGAGAGAGGAGAGAGAGAGAGAGAGAGGGAGAGAGAGGGAGGGAGGGAAGAGAGAAATAGAGAAATAGAGGGAAGACAGAGAAGGAGAAAGAAAGAAAGAAAGAAAGAAAGAAAGAAAGAAAGAAAGAAAGAAAGAAAGAAAGAAAGAAAGAAAGAAAGAAAGAAAGAAAGAAAGAAAGAAAGAAAAGAGAAAAAGAAAAAGAAAAAGAAAAAGAAAAACGAAAGCTTTAAGATTGAATGAGCGCCCACTCCAGCGCGCCGGGCTTTCTAGACATGACGCACCGCGTCGCGTGTCCAAATACGTCACTTCCGCCCGGAAGACGCTCCCTGGGAACCAAGTTCCTGTCACTTCTCAGCATCTTGTGAACATGGCCCTGCCGCCCTTCTTCTCCGCAGGTCGCCCGGGCCCGCCGCCTCCGCAGCCACCGCCCCCTGCTCCGTTCGGCTGTCCGCCGCCGCCGCTGCCCTCCCCGGCTTTCCCGCCGCCTCTTACCCAGCGGCCCGGCCCTTTCCCGGGGGCCTCTGCCCCCTTCCTCCAGCCTCCGCTGGCTTTGCAGCCCCGGGGTCCCACGGAAGCCTCCCGTAGCGGCGGCGGCGGCGGCGGCAGTGGTTCCTTCTTCCCGGTGCCGCCGCCGCCGCTACCGCCGCCGCCGCCCCAGTGCCGGCCCTTCGCGGGGACCGACGCCAGCGAGCGCCCAGGGCCACCGGCTCCAGGCCCGGGGCCTCCCTGGAGCCTGCGCTGGCCTGAGGCGCCGCCACCGCCCGACGTGCTCGGGGACGTGGTCCTGCAGCGCCTGCGCGACCGGCAGTGGCTGGAGGCTGTGTTCGGCACCCCGCGGCGCGCTGGCTGCCCGGTGCCCCCCGCGCACGGACCCGGGACCCAGCCTAGGCGAAGTGCGCGCGCGGTTGCGCGGGGCTCTGCGCCTGGTGCGGCGGCTGCGCGGCCTGGGCCAAGCCCTGCGCGAGGCCGAGGCCGACGGCGCAGCCTGGGCCCTGCTGCATGCCCAGGCCGCTCCCCTGCGCGCCGAACTAGCCGAGCGGCTGCAGCCGCTGACCCAGGCCGCCTACGTGGGTGAGGCGCGGCGGAGGCTGGAGAGGGTCCGGCGCCGCCGAGTGCGGTTTCGCGAGAGGGCGCGGGAACGCCAGGCTGAGCGGGAGGCGGAGGCGGCCCGGGCAGTGGAACGCGAGCAGGAGATTGATCGCTGGAGGGTCAAGTGCGTGCAGGAGGTGGAGGAGAAGAAGCGGGTGAGAGCGCTGGGCACGCGCGGGCCTTGGAGGTGGTGGCTGAAACTTGAAGCAGCCTGAGGCTTTCAGCTGTGGTATTTCTCAGGTCTAACCCCAATGTTTCTTTGGCTGTAAATGAAAAGGTAGCCTTCCCGCCTCGTACGTCCGTGTTCATCGGGTATTCCTGGCGTGCAGAACACAAAACAAAAACTCTAGTAGTGTTTGCAATAAAGTCCTGGCGACACAGGTGTGGGGTTTCGCAGTGGCATCGCTGGCCGACAGGTCCCTTGTGGCCTCCTCCAGCGTTCTCTCCACTGAGCTTTCACGACCTACACGGGTCTGGCTGCGTGCCACCTTCACTGATTTAAAGGACAAAAAATATACGGAACTTGGGGCTTTACCTCAAGGAACGTACGTCCTGATTGGCTGATGGGTTCATAGTGATTGCCCCAGGATTCCTTTGTTTACAACGTTTAAACCATGAATCACCCGGCTCAGCAGTGGTGTTTTTGAGCGCTTACTATTATGTATGTATGAGGCGCAATTCTAAGCTTGTTACACACCAGATCTCAAATATACCAATCCTGCGGGGTAGGGAGAATTATCCCAATTTCACCATTAGGAATTTGAGGCATAGAGAGGTTAACTTGCCAGCAGTCACGTAACTGGACTGTGAGCCCAGGTGCTCTGATTACCAAGCCTGTGGCTCTCAAGCGCTTCAGTAAGGCCAGCAGAGAAGTGGAAACTGGCCAAATAGTTGTTGAATGCATTTCACCAACTTTGAAGGCTTCTGGGGTTTCTCCTTCCCCACCATCCGCTAGTGTCTTCCTGCCCTGAAGTCTTCACAGTACACTGTGAAGTGTACTGATGGGAGCTTTAGAATTGCTCTCTCATTGCTGTGAAGGAGGCACAAGTCAGTCCAGTGGACAGTTCATGGGGCTCTGTTGTGTGCCAGGTCCAGTGCAGCTGCTAGGGATGGAGATGACTAGGATATAGCCCTGGTCCTTGAGGGTCTTAGAGCCCCATGGGGGATCCTGTCAGTACAGCATGATGTGTGATGCTATAGGAGCCCAGAAAAGGGGTACTTAGGCCTTGGGGGAAAGGCTTTCTCGATGATTTAATGGCATCTGAGATGAGCCTTGAAGGAAATGTCAGAGCCAAATGAAAGCAACAGGTGCAGCTCCAGGCAGAAGTCATCCAAACAGAGGAGTGACCAGCGTGGTGGTGGTGGGGAGGGTGGGGGAATTCCAGGCGCTTACTTGACTTGTGGGACAGAGCCGGGCAGGCGGGTCCTTCCTGCTGTCCACCACGTGTTGGAGCCTGAGGAAGGGCTTAAGGAACTGGGTTATTATATCCCACGGGAACCAAGTTGGAAAGAATGGAATAGCGATCTTTTCGGTGTTTGTGAGGCAGCCACGTGAAAGAGATCCACGGGGCTTTAGAGCTATATTGGTCATCGCTAAGACACCTTGGAGGAGTTCTGGGCCTCCCCAGCCCCAGTCCTTCTGTCTCTGAGAATCCGAATCGTCAGGTGTAGACCTGTGCTGTCCTGTAGGACAGCTCCAGTTTCACAAGGACAGTTGGGTGCAGAGGTTCCCTGCACTGTCCTTTCAGAAGCACTGAGACTGAACCAGAGCAGTGCCTGTGGCGAAACCACTGGGAGCAGAGGTTCATCTTTGGGATGACGGTTACTGTCCCCCCGTGGAGCAGGGAGCCCCTTGGCTGGAACGTTGTGGAGGGAAGTTGTGTCAGGCCCCGGAAATTGGTATTGGACTGGCTGATCCCCCCAGGTCTCACCACCAGGCAGCCACTCTGTGCTGGGAGTGTGTTCCTGGCGCTGGGCTCACGGCTGTGTTTCCCCCACAGGAGCAGGAGCTCAAAGCTGCAGCTGATGGTGTCTTATCTGAGGTGAGGAAGAAGCAAGCAGACACCAAGCGAATGGTGGACATTCTTCGGGCTTTGGAGAAACTGAGGAAACTGAGGAAAGAGGCTGCAGCAAGGAAAGGTAGCTGTGGCTTTGTGTTTCTCCCCCCCCACACACACTTTTTTTTTAACGCTAGTGGCTTCCCACCCCAACATTTTTGGAGGAAAAATACTTTATTATTTTCACTCTTTAGACTCAGGGGGAGCCGAAAGCCTCAGAAGATGTTTAGCCCTTGGACACCAAGGTTGGAAAGGGAGGCTCACCGCCTTGGCTCACCGTTCCTACCCCAGGCGTCAGTGGCCACGCTTTTCTGAATGGGCTTGTTGTAGCTGGTCAGCTTTGCCAGCAGGCCACGGCACAGGCTTTCCTTCCCTTCCTTGTTGCTCCACAAGGTGTTGGAAACGTAGTGTGCTCCTTCAGCTACATCTCTCACCTGAGTTACTGCGGTGTGAAGAGGCGTGGCCAAGTAGAGGCCGGACAGGGTGGAACACATTGCAGAATGCACGGATGTCCCCAGCTTCCCTGATTGCTGCTTTTGGGCTCAGAGGAGGGAGCACCAGCGGGGCAGTCCAGGTTTCTTCTCAGAAGTTTGTTCTAGGCATGCTGGTTTTCGAGAAGTTACCCAGGCGTGCCTTCCGTTTGCATGTGTGGATCCTTGTTCTTGCCAGTGCATTTGTCTGCAAGGCCCTCAGTCCCGTCTTTGCCATTTGAAGATCTCCCCATGATTCAGAGCTGAATACCGTGCAGCCTCCTTCCTCCTTGGTCGGGCTGCAGTGACCTCACACTCCATTTGTGCTTGGTTTGCCCCATGCTGCCTTATTTAGTAGGTTCTAGGCCTCTGACATTTGCCAGGGAGATTTGGAAGTATACGAATTAACAAGTGCTGTTGTAGCAGGTGCTTTCCTCTGTGTGGTTTAAAATGTGAGGGTACTTCAGAAAGTTAGTAGAAAATGGAATATTAATGTTTTATTTTTATACAAAAATTGTTTTGAAATCCATGCATAATTTTCCCATAATATGCATTTTCATGAACTTTTTGAAGTTTATGTTTGGACTTGGAAATTTTTTATACAAAAGTAAACTTTTCAAGATATTTATTTTCATTTTTATTTGAGAGGCAGAGGAGGAGACAGAGAGAGACATGTGGAAAGAGATCTTCCATCGCTGATTCATTCTTCAAATGCCTACAACTGCCAGGGCTAGGCCAGGCTGAAGCCAGGAGCCAGGAACTCGGTTCCAGTCTCCCACATGTATTGGAGGACCTAATACTGGAGCTGTTGCCTGCTGCCTCCCAGGGTGTACATGAGTCAGAAGTGAAGTAGCCAGGACTTGAACCAGGCACTCCAGTATGGGATATGGGCATCCCAAACAGCAAGTTAACTGCTGTGTTACACATCTTCCCCCAAAATAAGCTTTCAATTGCATTTACCACAGCCTCTTTGAAGTACCCTCATATCAGTGAAAACTGCAGTTCTCTTCGATCCCTCATAAAGTTTTGGAATGTGACCCTTGTGCATTCAGCCGGCTTGTTCACTGAGCAGTATGACAGCTTTCAGCGTGGCTACTTCCCATCCAGGCCTTGGAGTCAAACGACTCACTGTGATGCTTCTAGGGCCCTTGTAAGTCGGAGGGGCAGAAGCATCTGCTGTGTCACCCATCTGTTCCTTGCTAGAAAGCTGTAGAGGATACTGCTTGAATGTTCTCAGGGGAGCACACTCCCCTGGCAAAGGGCATGGCTGCAGTTCTGTCTCTGCCTGTGCAGGCTGGGTGAGGGCACACCCTCCCAACAGAACAGTGGAGGCAGAAGGCAGCAGGGTGGGTAATCTGTAGCTAATGGTGGACACTGGTTTCGGGAGCTCAAGAGTGTAAATAAGATTCCAGATCCTTGTACGGCCTGCTAGGGATCAGCTTGTTGTCTCTCATCCTGGAGCATAGGGTTGGTCTTTCCTGTTCTTATGGTGGGCTTTAGCTAATGCATTGCTGTGCCTGCGTGCTTGCTAGATGCAGAACTGCTTGTACCTTAGCTCTAAGGAAAAATGCTGGCCGAGAGCTATTCGGCGGCACGCTCTTCTGATGGACGCTCCCATGTCCCGTCTCTTCATTTTTTTTTTTGACAGGTAGAGTCATAGACAGTGAGAGAGAGAGACAGAGAGAAAGGTCATACTGAGAGAGAAAGACAGAGAGAAAGGTCTTCCATTGGTTCACTCCCCAAATGGCTGCTACAGCCGGTGCTGCACCGATCTGAAGCCAGGAGCCAGGTGCTTCCTCCTGGTCTCCCATGCGGGTGTAGGAGCCCAAACACTTGGGCCATCTTCCACTGCCCCCTGGCCACAGCAGAGAGCTAGACTGGAAGAGGACAACCAGGGCTAGAACCCGGTGCCCATATGGGATGTCAGCGCCACAGGTGGAGGATTAACCAAGTGAGCCACGGCGCCCCCCCCCCCCCATCTCTGCATTTCAAAATCCCTACAGAAAGCAAAACCTGAGGCTGCTATTTAAGATTTCTCTGCTCCAGATCTCCCAGGAGGTAAATGCTCAGTAAATTTCTCCCAAGTGAATTCACCAACATAATAATTTCTCCATATTTGTCTTTATCACTTGGGTCCAAAGAAGAAAGAATTAAACAGCCTCTGTGGAGTAAACTGAATCAGAATGTAAATTGACTTGGTAACTAACATCGTGGTTTTTTTTTAATACTTTTTTTTTTAAAAAAATATTTATTTATTTGAAAGACAGTTACACAGAGAGGTAGAAACAGAAAAAGAGAGAGGTCTTTCATCCGTTGGTTCCCTCCCCAAGTAGTGGTTGGAACTGAGCCAATCCAAAGCCAGGAGCTTTTTCTGGGTCTCCCACGTGAGTGCAGGGACCCAAGCACTTGGGCCATCTTCCACTGCTTTCCTAGGAGCATGGGCAGGGAGCTGGATTGGAAGTGGAGCAGCCAGGACTCAAACCGTTGCCCATATGGGATGCTGACATTGCAGACCAGGGCTTTAACCTGCTGTGCCACATCTTCAGCCCCACATTGTGTTCTTATAAATAGAACGAGCAGCTTCCTAGCTTCTGTCTTCAGGGTGTACGCACCCCATTCCCCCAACCCCTGAGTGCTGATAGGTGAAGCTGGACATCTAAGCATGACCACTTCACAGACTGTTTCATGGGCCACACTAGAATTCTTGCTTGTACTTAAAGCTGTGGGGAACCACTCAGAGATCTTACACAGAAAGTGAAATGATGACAGAGTTCAGTGCCAGAGCTGAGGAGGCAGAGGGGAGAGGGCAGAGGCTGGGAAAGCTGTTGTCTGGGTAGGGGTGGATAGTATGAGAGTGAGTTGGAGGCAGTAATGAATTTAAAAGATAATGAAAGGAGAATAAGAGCCTAAATAACTTACGGGAACTTGGCATATGAATGCTGAAGGAAACAAATGACTTCCAGGTTCTAACCTGGTCTACCTTCTAATGGAGCCCCAACCTCTTGCTCCCCAGTGCCAGCCCCTGGAATGACTTTCAGCAGGTTGTATCGTAAGAGATGGGAGCCAAAAAGACAAACTCTCTTTGTAATTCGAAAGCAAAGTAGATGAAAAGATCATAGACCAAGAGAGGTCAGCGGCTCAGAGAAGTTGTGTAATCTGGGGCAGGCGCCTTCTCTGTGCCTTGGTTTCCTCATCAGAAAAACCATAATAATAATAATGATAGTACCTACGCATGCGGTGGTGTGAAGGTTAAATTAGTAAATACATGTGAAGTGCTTAGAATAGCCCTGGTCTGTAGTAAATGCTGTGTTTCATATTATTCTTTTTTATATATAAAATTCATTTATATGCAATAGGTTGAAATCAAACTATACAGACAAGGGGCCTTTAAAAAAGTTCACAATGTGTATTATGAAAACCTGCATAGATTTCAAAAACTTTTGCAACAAGCAAATACCCCTTAATTCCATTTTCCATGAACTTTCTGAAGTGCCTGTGCATTGTTTGGGCCCCTGCGTTTTTTTTCATCAGTATGGAATGAAAACACTTTTGACTGGGTCTGTCAGGCTTTTCCGTTGTAAAGTCCCCAGGATTGTGAGTGTCACCTGGCTGCACCTTGTGATACACCGTCCTAGGCACTTCCTAGTTGTCTCCCCAGCACGTGTGGCTTTGGGTGGAATTCCGGGGCCCCTGAACGATTCACGATCTTTGCTGTGTTTTAGGGCACAGGATTAGGCAGAGACTGTAAGCTGCCGCTTTTCTCACTTGTACCTGTCGCGTGCTCTTCAGTCACCGAGGGCTGCCCCGCTGCTTTATTAAGTGATCAGCCAGGAAGGCAGCCTGAGGTCTCCCGGGGGCTCCGTGGAAGAACACTCACATTCTCAAAGGAAAGCGATCTCTTGGGGCTCACTTTGGGCGCCTCACCTCTCCAGCCGTGGGGCAGAATGGGCACCCCCCGGCATGCAGGAGGTGCCAGGGCTCCGTCAGAGGTTGGGCTCTTGTGTGCCGCGGCCAGCAAAACGCTCCCTCCATCCTCCTGGACTGTGTGGCGGGAGAGGCGGTGCTCGGGGTACCGGGCAAAGTCTATGCAGGCCTTCTCAGCTGTGCTGCCGGCCTCTCCGCTTTCACTTTCCTTCTACGGTCGGTCGGTCGGAGACTTCCTCACACGCCCAAGAAGCTCCACCTTGGTCTTCTAAAGCAGGCTCCCAGCCCAGCCCCTGCGTTGGAAGGCCGCCTGGGGCCGAAAGGGTGCCCGCAGGAAAGCATGGGCACAGTGGAGCGGGGGCCTCCCTGTGGCCCAGGTTCGCCTCCGTGCCTGAGCCAGCCTGCGGGATACACGGCCAAGCCGGGCTCCGACCCGCTCCCGCCCCAGCGGAGGCCCCCTCCTCACTGCACCGTACCGCTCCACCTCACCCCTGCCCTATTATTCTTACCAAATGATATAAAGGCATCTCAGTGGAGTGGTGGGGGTAGAAGCCAGATACAGTAGAAAGTGAGAAGGAGAGAAGAAAAGCCATGAAATTAACTTTTTAAAAGCTTTCCTGTACAGCTCCCGCTGGCTGTGTGGCCATCTGGGGATGGATGGAAGATCTCTCTCTCTCTCTCTCTGCCTCTGCCTCTCTGTTAATTCTGCCTTTCAAATAAATGAATACATCTTAAAAAAAAAAAAAAGATTGTGAGGAAGGAAGAGAGATCAAGAAGAGGACCTGGCCCTGTGTAAGACAGAGGTGGGGAGTCATTTGGGTATCACAGGAAAACTTGAGTGTGTTTATGGAGGGAAGGAGGGCAGCTGATGGCTCCAAGTCCCAGGGGTCCCAGGTAGAGGGAGTAAGTGGAGAAGAAGTCTTCCCCAGGCATGAAAGTAGAGGCGGCAAGGCTGGGTGGTAATGCACATAAGTCTCTTAGGGTTTTGCTTCATGGGTGACCACAAGTTTTGGTGAGGGATGGAATTTGAAATGCCAGATCTGGAGGTTTTGGTAAAGCACACAGACAGGCCTGGGGGGAAAGGAACTAAACACGGGGAGGGTAGAAGGTTGTAGAGAAGAGAATGACTGAGTTTAGACTTCAGAGATGCAAAGTGTTTTCTGATTGTGCCAAGATCCAAAGACTGGACAAGACCCTAAGTGTGCATGAGTAAAGGGAAACAGAGGTGAGGACTCGGTGTCTGGGAACTCCTGGACCTAGAGGAGTGAGTGGTAGAGGCAGAGGGACCCCAGGTGATGCGGTGCTTAGGGTCAAGGGGAAGACAAGTGCCATTTCCAAGGCAGGATCAGCAAGAGGTTGAGGGGGAGGTAGATGGGGGACCAGACCCAGCACCCTGAGATGGGAGCAGGCCACAGCTCCTTAGGGAGTGTGGAGGCACCTAGGGTGGATGCAGTGTCTATTTTCACTGTGTTAGCATACTTGAATAGTTGAGCAGAGACTGTATAGCTTATAAACCTTGCAATATTTACTCTCTGGCCTTTACAAGAAAAATTAAAGTGAAATAAAACTATGAAATTATTATAAAATATAATTATAAATTTGTCAGAGCATAAGAATTTTAAATTTAGAATGTTAGTCTGGCCAACTTAGTAGAAGATGAATTTGAGCTGTATAGTCTTCTTAGTTTGGGAATGAGTGAATGGAAATATTTTCAAGAAAAGCAGTTGTGGCCGGCGCCGTGGCTCAACAGGCTAATCCTCCGCCTTGTGGCGCCGGCACACCGGGTTCTAGTCCTGGTCGGGGTGCCGGATTCTGTCCCGATTGCCCCTCTTCCAGGCCAGCTCTCTGCTGTGGCCCGGGAGTGCAGTGGAGGATGGCCCAGGTGCTTGGGCCCTGCACCCCATGGGAGACCAGGAAAAGCACCTGGTGGCCAGCGCCGTGGCTCAACAGGCTAATCCTCCGCCTTGCGGCGCCAGCACACCGGGTTCTAGTCCCAGTCGGGGCGCCGGATTCTGTCACAGTTGCTCCTCTTCCAGGCCAGCTCTCTGCTGTGGCCCAGGAGTGCAGTGGAGGATGGCCCAAGTGCTTGGGCCCTGCACCCCATGGGAGACCAGGAAAAAGCACCTAGCACCTGGCTCCTGCCATCGGATCAGCGCGGTGCACTGGCCGCAGCACACCGACCGCGGCAGCCATTGGAGGGTGAACCAACAGCAAAGGAAGACCTTTCTCTCTGTCTCTCTCTCTCACTGTCCACTCTGCCTGTCAAAAAAAAGAAAAAAAAAGAAAAGCAGTTGTGAGAAAATGATCTGGAGAAATGTTAGCTTTGAAGGTGAAGAAGACAGGAAAACAGGTTCCACAACCACTTAGCTGCAGTGGTTAAGGCTTCTAAGGTTAAACCTCACGGAAAACCACTAAACTTGAGGATGTGTTATGTTATGCCATTTCGGTGGCTTACATTGAAAATGCTGTGCTCACTGCCTGGTCAGCTGGACACCTTCCCTTGGAAATGGCACTCCCACGCCATCTTCCTCACGACCCTGTGTTCTGTCATCATCAGGGGCCCTCCACTGTACCACTGACTCCCCTTGTCCTGCCGCTCCTAGACAGTGGTTGCCGAAGCTCGCAATGTTGTTCTCAACAGGTAGCAGCATACGTTGTTGAAACCCTGTTGAAGATCGTTTATTCATCCAAGAGATGTTTATTAATTACCTTCTCTGTGGCAAGTGATAGGTAACTGGGTGAACGTATAGCTCTTTTGGGAAGCAGTTTTTTTTTTGTTGTTGTTTTTTTCTTTTACTTTTTGACAGGCAGAGTGGACAGTGAGAGAGAGAGAGAAAGGTCTTCCTTTGCCGTTGGCTCACCCTCCAATGGCCACCGTGGCCAGTGCGCTGCGGCCAGCGCACCGTGCTCATCCGATGGCAGGAGCCAGATGCCAGGTGCTTTTTCCTGGTCTCCCATGGGGTGCAGGGCCCAAGCACTTGGGCCATCCTCCACTGCACTCCCGGGCCACAGCAGAGGGCTGGCCTGGAAGAGGGGCAACCGGGACAGAATCCGGCGCCCCGACCGGGACTAGAACCCGGTGTGCCGGCGCCGCAAGGCGGAGGATTAGCCTGTTGAGCCACGGCGCCGGCCAGGAAGCAGTTTTAGTATCGTATTTTGGTAGTCTTGAAAGTATCCATAAATATTTCTACTCTTGAGACTCTGTCTTACAGAAATAATCCATAGGAAAGAAAAAAATAGCAAGTGTGTTTATTGTGGCATTATAAATAATAATAAGGCATTTGGAGTAATTTAAGAGCCCAGGAATTATTAAGCATGTTAAGGCACATTGATTTGATGAAATAAAATAAAGCTATTATGAAGACCACAAGAATGTAGACAAGGAACATGGAAATGACATGCATATTATGTTGGACTATATGAAGTTGCTAATATAAGGGTACCTCAAAAAGTTCTGATCAGGCCAGCGTTGTGGCACAGTGGGTTAAACTGCCACCTGTGTTGGCAGATCCCATATGAGTGAGCACCATTTCAAGTCCTGGCTGCTCCACTTCTGATCCAACTTCCTGCTAATGTACCTAGAAAGGCAGTGGAAGATGGCCCAAGTACTTGGGATGCAGCCACCCACATGGGACACCTGGTTGGAGCTCCTGGTTCCTGGCTTTGAACTGGCCCAGCTCAGCCATTGCAGCCATTTGGGGGAGTGACCTAGAAATGGAAGATATCTCTGTCTCTGTGTTTTTCTCTCTCTCTCTGCCTCTCTGTAACTCTGCCTTTCAAATAAATAAATATATATTTTTAAAGATTTACTTATTTATTTGAAAGGCAGAGTTACAGAGAGGCAGAGAGAGATCTTCCATCCACCGGTTCACTCCCCAGCTGGCCACGGTTGCCAGAGCTGGGACGATCTAAAGCCAGGAGCCAGGAGCCAAGAACTTCCTGATTTCCTACGTGGGTACAAGGACCCAAGTATCTGGGCCAACCGCCACTGTTTTCTCAGGTGCATTAGCAGGGAGCTGGATCAGAAGTGGAGCAGCCAGGACTTGAACTGATGCCCATATGGGATGCTACTGGCACTGCAGGCAGCAGCTTTACCTGCTATGCCATAGCACCAGCCCCAATAAAATTTTTAAGAAATTTTTTTAAGTTCTGGGAAAATGGAATTAAAAGATAAATTTATGGGGTCAGTGCTGTGGCACAGTGGGTTAAGCTGCTGCCTGCAGTGCTAGCATCCTAAACGGGTACTGGTTCAAGTCCCACTACTCTACTTCCAATCCAACTCTGCTAACATGTCTAAGAAAGCAGAAGAAGATGGCCCAAGTCCCTGAGCCCCTGAACCTTGTGGAAGACCAGGGTGAAGCTCTTAGCTTGGGCCTGGCTCAGCTCTGGTTGTTGTGGCCATTAGGGGAATGAACCAGCAGATGGAAGATATCTCTCTCTCTCTCTCTCTCTCTCTTTCTCTCCCTCTCTCACTGTAACTCTGACTTTCAAATAAGTAAGTAAATAAAGGTAAGTTTATTTTGGAACAAAAAAATATGAAATCCAGGCATCGTTTTTTCATAATGCATATTTTCCATGAACTTTTTGAGGGCCTGTCACATAGAAGGGAGCATGGAGAGATACAAATGGCTGATTGTGGTGGTGGGGTTAGGGTTTTTTCTTTCTTGTGTCTAGTATTGTTAACATGCCTCTGTAATAAATACATCATCCTTTAAATTCAAGCTGTGAAAGCTTGCATTGTGTGCGATAGGTTAAGCCACCACTTGTGACCTCAGTATTCCATATTGAAATGCCTGTTTGAGTCTTAGCTACTCCACTTCTGATCCAGCTTCCTGCTAATGATCCTAGGAAAGCAGTGGAAAATGACCCAAGGATATACTTGGACACCTGCTACCTGCGTGGGAGATCAGGATGGAGTTCATAGCTCCTGGGTTTGGCCTGGCCCAAATCTGGCTTTTGTGACCTTTTGAGGAGTGAAGCAGTACATGGAAGATTGATAGTCTCCTTTTTCTTTCCCTCTCCTTTTGTCACTCTGTCTTTCAAATAAATAATTTTTTAAAAAAATTCTCAAGCACTGACAGGATAGACCATATCCATTTCACTTTACATTAAATCACCCGGCAGCTTCAGTGTTTTTGTTTTTGTTTTTAATTATTTATTTGAGAGGCAGAGCACATTCCCATTTGCTGTTTTCACTCCTCAGATGTCCCCAGTAGCCTGGGTTGGGCTAGCATGGAAGCTGGGAACTCAATCAGATCTCCCAGGCAAGTGGCAGGAACCCAATTACTTGAGCCACCCCTGCTACCTCCCAGGGTCTGCATTAGCAAGAAGCTGGAATCAGGAGCTAGAGTCAGGAATTGAACTCAGTTGTACTCAATGTGGAAGGCAGGTATCAACCACTAGGCTAAATACCTGCCCCTATAGCACCTTTAATATTACAGGCCATTATAATACTGAGTGCACAACTTCAGTCTACTCAAGGATTCTTTAATTTTTTTGTGTGTGAAACTTAAAAATTTTGTGCATGTGCAAACAGAATAAATACCTATCAGCCATGATACCATTATCACACTAAAAAAAAGTGCTAGTGCTTCTTTGCTATCACCTGATAACCAGCCTGTAATCAGAGGTTCCCAATTGTGGTATTAGCTATACAGATGACCTCACAGTTAAGTCAGGTTGACAACCATCCCAGTTTTACTGGGAGGAGTGGTTTCCTAGGACATGAGGTTTGCAGTACTAAAAGCAGGCAAACCAAAACAACTGGTCACCCTAAGGTCAACACAGACTGTGAGATCCTTGTGGTCAGTTATGTGTACCTTCTTTCTCACAATTTAAGTGTGTGCTCTCCCAGAATCACAGTGAGAATTGTTTATTAGGTCTGAGAATTGATACTAAGGGATTCCCATGAACAATGAAAAAGTTAAGACAAATGGCCCCCTTTGTGATCTTACTATGCCACTGGAAGATCAAAGCCATTAGAAATCATCAAAACCAAGGCTAAAAGGTATGATCCAGAGGGAGGAGTTAGAGAAATCAATCAGGGTAGAGTCAGCAATTAGAGACCGAGAAGGTCACATTATACTGTAGGTTGGACTTTGAGTCTGCTCATTAGAAATTTTGGGACAAGAAAGGTTGCTTCTAAAATGCTGTTTGTGGGGCAGTGATGCAGCAGTTAAGCTCCTGCTTGGAATGCCCACATGCCATACTGGAGCACTTGGTTCAAGTCCTGCCTACTCTGATCCAGCTTCCTGCCACCCAGATGGGAGACCCAGATAGAATTCCTGGCTCCCGGTCCCGGTTGTTGCAGGCATTTGGAAAGGGAACCAGCAGATGGGAGATCTTTCTGTCTCTCCCTCTTTCTCTGTCTCTCCCTCTGTCAAATAAATAAGTAAGTTTTTGCAATAAAGAAAGTGCTGTTTGGTTCTTTGTGTCTAGGGGTCTGCCCTCCAGCCTCAGCAGATGAGACTTTTGAGCACCATCTTCAGCGACTGAGAAAACTCATTAAAAAACGTTCTGAACTCTATGAAGCTGAAGAGAGAGCCCTCAGAGTTATGTTGGAAGGAGAACAAGAAGAAGAGAGGAAGAGAGAATTGGAAAAGAAGCAGAGGAAAGAAAAAGAGAAAATTTTACTTCAGAAACGTGAAATTGAGTCCAAGTTATTTGGAGATCCAGGTAAGTTTCTTTGTAGCCAGTGGAGAAGAGGAAAATGATTAAATTCACAGCTTTTTTTCTTTTCTTTTTTTTTTAAGATTTATTTATTTATTTGAAAGTAAGAGTTACACAGAGAGAGGAGAGGCAGAGAGAGAGAAAGAGGTCTTCCATCTGATGGTTCACTCCCCAGATGGCCACAATGGCCAGAGCTTCACCAATCCGAAGCCAGGAGTCAGGAGCTTCTTCTGAGTCTCCCACACAGGAGCAGGGGCCCAAGGATTTGGGCCATCTTCTACTGCTATCCCAGGCCACAGCAGAGAATTGGATTGGAAGTGGAGTAGCTGGGTCTCGAACTGGAGTCCATGTGGGATGCTGGCGCTTCAGGCCAGGGTGTTAACCTGCTGCGCCACAGCGCCGGCCCCTACAGCTTTTTCCATCATGGGTGATCTCAAGTTAAGTTAAAAGAAGTAGGCAACAAATGACACCTCCTGGATTTGCAGTTCTGAACTGTGTCGTGGGGTTATCGGTACAGAAGAAACACATTGGGCGGCACTGTCCCAGTCGTCGGCCGTGGGGGTCGAGCACGATGACACGGTGTTGTGCCATTTCTTTTTCAGACGAGTTCCCGCTTGCTCACCTCCTGCAGCCTTTCCGGCAGTATTACCTCCAGGCTGAGCACTCCCTGCCGGCACTCATCCAGATAAGGTCAGGCTGAGCTCTGGGTTGGCTTTCCCTGACGTAGCAATTTGGTAACGTGCTTAGTTGTTGAGGTCTGTTACTGCATCTTTGTTCTCTGTTCCTTATGGATTTCTGTTTCCAGTTTTCAAGGACACCTGCCGCATGTCCTGCTTGGTTCTCATCTATCTTTAGAAGTAAAGAAGAAACTGAAACCAAGTTGGGACTTGCCATTTCCTATAGCTGTTTTGCTGACTGAAAGCCTTGACTTGCCTTTCCCAGTTCTCCTCTGGTGCTAAACAGGAGGAGAGATCGTGTGTACTTGTTTGTGGAGACTGCTTAAGACCCATACTTACTTCTGAGCCCTCCACAAGTCAGAGCCCAGAGAGCTGGGAACAGGGAGTCTCACCTGAAGCTACAGTTACGCATGAGCTGGGTAGTTTCAGGGTCTCACTTAGCTTACCTATGAAATGAAGCCGGTGGACTAGAATGGGACCTTCAGACTCCAGCAGCTGTCTTTGGTGAAGTCAGTGTGTGAGATAAATTGATTGTCATTGGTGGCAGCACTCTGTTGTTCCGAGACTCCCCAGAACATCTACTTGAGGCTCCTGGGTCTGAAAATCACCAAACTAAGTGATCCCTGAGGTCCCTCCCCAAGTGCCAGCAGTATGTGATTCTTAGGAAAGAATGCTCTTCGTCATACTTAGTTTTTTTCCTGGGAAAGGCTTATTTTTGGCTAGTATACATATTTTAAACCTAAGCACAGTTAGTTCTCTTTGTTCATGACACCTGTGTTCTGTAAAGTCACTACAGACCCTGAATTACAGAACTGCACACTGTTCCTACAGGAAACACAGGGTTGACTAGTTTCCTGCAAGTCTCTGCTCATGTTTTTGTCCCATCAATCAATATCTCGTTTAGGTGTGTTTCTGTTAAAGACACCTACTTAATATGTATTATTAACTGATTAACATTGAACTTGTTAAAAGGACCACAATTCATGCCTGAATGAAAGTTATCCAACACCCACAGTTTCTCCGGGAGGCACTTCATGCGCTTAGGAACTCTGGCCAGCTCTTTAACACTTTAGCTGGGGGCTTTGTAAATGGTGAAACACCACTAAAAAGCACAAAAATGTAAAATATGTGGTAACAGAGAGATGCAAAAAGTTGAAGAGCTGAAAGTAAGGCAGAGTGAACGTCGCCTTGTCTGACCTCAGCTGGCACAAAGAGCATTTTGGTGACTCGGATGTTTTGCTGCTCTGTATCCGTGAAACACCCACAAGGGGTGATCTTGGGGTTACAAATAAATTCTAGTGAGTAGGCAAATTGCAGAATCTGGCAATAGTGAGGGGCATCTGTGTATTCATTATTTGGTTATCCATAATGATATCAGTTCTTTGTATTATTGGCATCTTTATGAGTACATTTAAGTATGGTCTTTTGCCTAATTCCTAGAAAACAAGTTTGGTGGCAGGTTAGTACCTCAGTCGTTTGAAAGCTGAACATCTTGCTTATAATAAAACGGAAATAAACAGTTGTTCTACAATGTTCTTGTTCAGGCATGATTGGGATCAGTACCTGGTGCCGTCCGACCATCCCAAAGGCAACTCAGTTCCCCAAGGATGGGTGCTTCCCCCGCTCCCCAGCAACGACATCTGGGCGACCGCCATTAAGCTGCATTAGTAAAGATGCTCCGGGAGTGAAGTCCAGCCCTGGCTCGTTCCGGCTCTGAACGGTACTGATGCCGCCATCTTCTTGTGCCGTAGACTCAGCTGCGACTTCCAAACTCTGTGTGGCACAGCCTTGCCCTTCTGTACCCGGTCCCGGCCAGAGGTGCCTCTTGAATCAGGAGATGAATATGGTTCTTCAGGAAAGGACCTACGTGAGCTAAGGTCATTACCCCAGCAGTGACCTGGGCTCACCACATTGCCTCTGTTTTGAGGGGCTTGGTCTAGAGTGACTTGTTAATTTTCTGTAACTTCCTTGTGTGGTGATGGGTAAGTACACTCAGTTCACTCAAGTACTCAACACAGGCGTATGCTGGGCAGCAGCCCTTCCTCCAATACCGAATGTGAAGGGAGCTTAATGCAAAACCTCCTTACCTTCCCACGCATGCGCCCTCCAGCTCCCAGGAGGAAAGGTCAGACAGGCTCTGTCTTTGGCTTTGTTAATCACAGTTTCGGTGCAGCTTGGGAGGCTGCTGGTTAGGGTGACAGCAGTGACTACAGGCTGGGCTGCAGAAATAATGGTGCCCTGGTCTCTGTAGTCATGTGGAGCTGAAGAGTGCCTGCACCTAAATTGGAGTGTGTTTGAATGTGTGTGGCTGCCTTGGCCCCATGCCAGAGGATCCTAATGAGAGGTTCCTAGGAATCTAGTTGTTTGGAATACCCAAGGATAGAAATGTATTTCCCCATGCGAGTGGGCCCTAACCCTCACTCAGTCACATTGTAGGAGCCAGGATAGCTGTGGGATTTTCTTCGGAACTCAAGTTTCCAAAAATATTCATGTAGTCAAAGCTGGGGAAAAGGCAAATAAAAATGATAAAGTTTATTTTTTATAGTCACTAATAAATGTTGTGCTTGGAGATGGTCAATCATATAACATGTCAGTTTTTGTTTTGGTTTTGCCAATTATTTTGTTATTTATATTTTTTAAAAATCTAAATAAATATTTCAATTTTTAGTTTGAACCTTTGACCCCAATTTGTTGCCTCCCAAATCACCTAACATATGCTTCTACATTGCCAAAACACATTCTCACTGCGAAATTCAAAGTTATTAAACAAGCATTTGCTGTGGGAAAATGACTCAAGTCCTCAAGTTTGTGAAATCCCAACTCTGGCTAAGTCAGAAAGGAGACTGTCTGCCTTGGAAATAATACAGTATAGCTGGAAGCTCTTAAGTGCAGGACATGAATGCCTTTGTCTCTTTTCTGTTGTTTAATTTTATTGTTCAATGTGTACATCATGCATTACAGAGGTAACACATAGGGAATTGGCACCATGCTTCTCCAAAGTGTGTCTAAACTTGTAAGCCTAAAGACCTGCTGTGATTTGCCTCATGAAACCCCACATGCCTGTGTGCCTCTTTGTTCGACATCTCCACTAGCTGCTGTCTGATGAGATGGGGGATTAGAAACCACGGATGGGTTGTATGATGTATGTTTGCTGTCCAGACGGCCTTGCCACCAAGGCACCTGTGGTGATGGGGGCAGAAAGGTGGGCTTGGGAAAAATCAGGGAGAAAAATCCAAGGATAAGGTGGCATTAAACCACAGGTGGAAAAAAAAAATCCCCTCTTCCCTCATTTGGCCTATGCAAGGTTTTAATAAAGTGAGCATCGTTCTTACTGTTTGGTTGTCGTTTTGTAAGGTTTTCCTTATTTATTTCCTGTGTGTACTGGTGTTAGCAGCAGCCATTGGTCCTTTGCAGGCTTCAAAAGATTCATATTAGTGTCTTCAGTGAATTGTACTTATCCTATAGTCCCCCACTTTTTATACTTAGTATGGAAATTTTCAAATATATTCAAAAGTAAAGAGAATAGTATGATGATTTTTCTCCACACACCCATCCTCTAGTTTCAGATAATTATCTCTTCATGGCCAGTCATGTTTCATCTCTTACCCTATCCCGCAATCACCCTCAATTATTTTGAGGCAAATTCACACATTAAATTATTTCATCTGTGAGTAATTAAATATGTAGCTTTAAATATTTTTTAAAAAATTTAACCACATGACTGCCAGCACATCTAAAGAATAACTCCTTAACATCATAACTATCTAATCAGTGTTCAAATATCCTTATCTTGTAAGTGTATTTTATATTTTGTTCCCAATCAGGATCTAAATACACCCATAATATCTATAACGTTGGTAAGTGCCTTAAAGTTTCTGATAATCTATAGTTTCTTTCCTGATCACTTTTACATACCTGTCATTCTCTTTTTCTCTTTTCCTTGCAATTAATTTCTTAAGGACATAGCAACATTTTTTCTTGAAGAGTTCCCCTAGTTTCATTCTTACCAGTTGTGTGGTTATGATACCAGGTCCCTCTGTTCCTGTATTTCCTGTAATGCAGTGGATAAACAGCCTTACCAGCCAGTGTGATAGTCACATATACAGCTAGTGAGCACTCGAAAGTGTGGCTGCTGGGAATTAAGATAAGCATTGTGCACATGGCTCACGCTGTACCTCTGTTGGATAGTACCAATCTAGAGACTCGGGCACATGTTGATTAGAGTTCTCTGGCAGGAAGGCTTCATAGACGTGAGGCACTAGAATCTGGTTCTCTCGTGTAATCTTGGCAGCCACTAAGACCTAGATTCATTAATTCATTAGAAGTTAAAAGTAGTGAATTAAAAACATTTTTTAAAGATTTATTTATTTATTTGTAAGGCAGAGTTACACAGAGATCTTTCCTCCACTGGTTCACTCCTTAAATGGCTGCAATGGCTTGGCCTGGGCCAGGCTGAAGCCAGGAGCCCAGAACTGTCTGGGTTTCCCATGTAGGTGGCAGAGGCCCAAGCACTTGGACCATCTTCTGCTGTCTTCCCAGGCATTTTGGCAGGGAGTGGGATCAGAAGTGGAGCAACAAGGACTCGAGCTGGCACCCATATGGGATTCTGGCATCACAGGCGGCGGCTTAACCCATGGCAGCACAGTGCTGGCCCCAGTTGTGATCATTTAATTCTGTCTGCAGTTATTTCTAAAAAGAGACTCCCTCATCAAGTTTTTGGTTATCTTCAGGTATAATTTATATAGGACCAGCAAAACAGAAATACTTAATTTCCTTTATTTACAACTCATTACAAATAATGAGTTGGTTCCATCCCATCCTCCAAAGGTGGCCAGTGAGCTTTCTTTTTAAACTTCTTTGTGACCTTGGATCCAAACATGTTTTCCTTTCAACCCAGTGTTATCTGTCGATTTACCTCATCGTTGCCCAGGGGGCGTCTCTTCAGCTCAGCACCTGATGCCCACGCCATCCCAGCATTCTGAATGCAAGCTTGGCGCTACCTTTGCTGCTGGGGGCCTGGATGTGAGGCAGGCAGTTGTAGACAAGACCCTGCATGCTAGGGGTGCCTGTCCCTGCTGCTCAGTGTTGGCTGTTGCTTCTTCCCTTCTGTCAGTAGAACTAGGAGCTGCCATTCTGTTGAGCCTTCAGCCCTTTTTGTGTCTTTCTACACTTTAACTATCCACTTAATTGAACATGAATGAATGAAAATGGAGAGATTCATTCAGACACTAACCAGAAAGTTAACCTGTTCCCTGTTACTTCATCATATTCCATATGCGAGAATATTCTTTCATTTCCTAGAAGAGGAAACCCTGGCTTTGTTAAAAAAAAAATAACAAAGCCATTTGTTTATTGATTTATTTTAAAATTTTACTTATTTAGAGAATGCCCATCAACTGGTTTACTCCCCAAATGTCCACAATGACTGGAGCTGGAAGCTCAATTGATACCTCCCACATGGAGTGGCTGGGACCCAAATACTTGAGCCATCACCTGCCGCTTCCTAGGGTGTATGTTAGCAGGAAGCTAGACTCAGGAGAGGAGCTGGGCCTCGAACCCAGGCACTCTGCTATAGGATGTGGGCGTCCCAACCTGCAGTTTAACAGCTAGGCTAAATATCGCCTGCCCCTTTGAGAAAAGGTTTTTTTCATTTATATTTTTCAGGAAGCTATGAGAGAAAGATTGGTTATATGTTAAATACTGTTGAATATTCATTCCAAGTAACTTGAGTTTATTGAGTCAAAGAATTTACTGCTACAAACCAACCAATTTAATCACTCTAAAGCCATTCATGTTCCTATGTCTGTGTGACTTTTGTAACAAGAAGCTTAGCAGGGATTATACCATCTGTTGTAGTAAGTCACTTCTACACGTGTCCACAGGAAAGCTGGGGATTACAAGGTAAATACAAAGTATATCTTGTTCCACTTAAATAAGTCTAGTATGTGATATATAAAAGGAAAGTGAATATGAAATACACTTACAGAGATTTATTTTCAGGAATACAGATTAATTGAGACATTTCCAAATAAAATTTTTTAGTACTTAGAAAAAGTCAAAAAAAAAAAAAAAGAAAAATTATTCCCATGCAGTGAGTTGATTACTTTTGTGTATCCACACAGTAATTCCTGACCTGCCACACCCGCCCACCCAGGACAAATGTGTTTCTAATGCAGATTCTGTTAGCTGATTTGGCTAAACTTGGCTTCTCATTGTCTCTGAAGCAAAGATCAAGATGTTTAAGGCTAGTGGTGCTGGAGTCATTCCTGTGCAGAACAGCAGACACTTTTCTCAACTTATGACACATGCTTGCTAGATGCAGGGCACCACGGTTTCAACTGTGTTCTAGGTGAGATGATTTTTTGATTTTTTTTTTTTTTTTTTAGCATTTTCTAGGTGCCACGTTAGGGATATAAAAAGGAACAAACAGGATTCCTGCTTATACTAATAGAATCATTAGTTATAATTGTGATAAGCACTACAAAGAAAAGTACTTACTGATTTATAGTTTTTATTGTCCAAATATTTATTAAGTGCCCACTGAGGCTAAGCAAAATGCCAAATACCCCCTAAGCATAGTTCTGCTTTTCAAACACTTCTATAATACATTTAGGGGAAATAAGACATAGTATCTATTATCATGTGGTGAAGATGAAAATTATTCTGAATATATACGTTTATGCTAGGTCACAAAATATATTATTGGTCACCATTTTAAAAAATCTTGAAAGCCACTGTACTAGGGGAACTTAACCAAGTTTGGGGGGTTGGAGAAATTTATTTATGTTTTAGAAGAGATACAGAGAGAGAGGGAGAAACACAGAGGTCTTCCGTTTGCTGGTTCACTCCCCAGATGGCCACAATGGCCAAGGCTGGGCTAGGCCGGAGCCAGGAGCTTCCTCTGGGTTTCCCACAAGCACTTGGGCCATCCTCTGCTGCTTTCCCAGGCCATTAGCAGGAAGCTGGATCAGAAGTGGAGCAGCTGGGACTCCAAATGGCACCCACAGGGGATGCTGGTGCTGCAGGTGGCAGCTTTACCACGTACGCTGAAACACTGGCTCCAGGAAGAGGAACTTTTTTGAAGAAATAGTGTTTTTTGCTGAGCTCTAAAAAATGATCAGCTTTTAATGAGTTGTGGAGAGGAGACAAAGAACATAGCAGGTGTCTGGAATAGCATATGCAAAGTTGAAAGCTGTTGTGGCTGGAGCAAGTTGGAAGGAGACGGATCAGAGGCTGGACGTTACAAGGTTTTAAAAAGACTTTAGTTTTTATTCTGAAAGCAGCTGGGATCATTGAAGGGCTCTAAGCAGGAGAGTGGCTTAGCTTTGTGTTTTGAAATGGCCACTCTTACTTCTGTGCATGGAACAGAATTGTGATAATAAAGTGTGAGAGGACATGGAGAGCCCAGTGGTCCAAGTGCGAGGTAACAGGAGCTTGAACCCCATGGTAGCAGGGGATGTAGCATGGAATGGCTGGATTCCAGAGATTTGAGATGAAGCTTGGCAGAGCATTTGAGGTAAGTGGGGGAAAGGGAGAGGACAGCGTCAGGGTCGAGCCCTGGTGCACCTGCGTGGGTGTTGCCATTCCTGTGATGGGCAACCCTGGAGGAGCTCAATCTGGGGGAGGGGAAGTCAGTTCACTTTGTGTGTGCTGAGTTTGAAGTGCTCTTGAGAGATCTTGTAGGCAGTCGTGTTTATGAGTTTGATCTCAGCCGAGACCTGGAGAATTGATCTGTGAATCACTGGTAGGTAATTAAAGCTGGGGGTAAGGATGAAGTCATTTGGAAAGTACAGTGGACAGCGTTAAAAATGCTGTCATTGTGTGGGCCGCGCCCCCGCTTAGACCAATTTCCACAACCTCTACCCACCGGCTCCCTGCAGCCAGGCTCAGTTGCCTCCAAATGGCCACATGGACTGGGCTATAGTTTGCCAGAGTGTGCTCAGCCTGGCTCTCCTAAAGTCTCCACTTCTCCACCCCTCCCTACCTCCAGGCTTCTTCGGGATTTCATCACCACCTACTGAATGGAGTCAGGACGCGGCCTGAAGTTTGAATTCGTCCCAGCACCGCCTCCGTCTATCCTTTCCATCTTACTGCAGGTGCTTTCGTGAGTCAGGCAGCTTGTCCACCCCATCCTTGGCCCTCCTGCCTCTGCTCTTCTTTTTTCTTTTTTTTCATTTTGAAGATTTATTTATTTAGTTTAAAGGCAGAGTTACTCAGAGAGAGGGAGAGATAGAGACGAGAGAGAGAGAGCAATCTTCCATCTGCTGGTTTACTCCCCAATGGCTGCAATGACAGGCTGGGCTAGGTCGAAGCCAGGATTAAGGAGCTTCTTCTGGGTCTCCCACAAGGGTGCAGGGGCCCAAGCATTTGGCCATCCTCTGCTGCTTTCCCAGGTGCATTAGCAGGGAGCTGGTTCAGAAGTGGAGTAGCTGGGACTCTTACTGGAGCCCATAGGGGGACTCCGCACCCATCTGGGGATGGAGTGTCACAGAGCAGATTAACCTGCTACACCACCACGCCGGCCCCTTTTCTGGAGTCTAACTTCCCGTCTGACTCTTTTCCCACTCACAGACTCTTCTCCCACCCTCCAGGGGCCTGGTCAGGTCTCATCTGTTTCCTGAAGCTTTTCCCCAAACCCCACAAGGACCAGAACATTCCCCCTGCTTCTGGAAAATATTATTACTTACTGATCGGCACCTTTCATTTTGTACATAGCAAGGTGACCCTCAGTTTAGAAAATGTTCTAACCAGATCATGTCTTACACTACAGCCCTTACCAACTGAGTCACACAGAAGTCATATTTACGTATAATGTGAATAGATATAATAAGCAGTTGTGAGCTTGAATTTAGTATGACTCATATTTAATATGGTTTAAAATACATTTAAAAATACTATTAAATTGGTTCCCAGAATCCTCAAACTCTTAAATTACCCTAGAAGCAAGTGTGGGGCTGAATAAAGAATGCCTATTAGGATGCAGGCGCCGGGTTGGAGATGGGGGGAAGGGGCCCAGTACCTGCTAAGTGCACAGGCAGTTCGTACTTGTGTCACAACGGAACTGTGGCCTTTCCCAGTACTCCAGAATTCAAGCGACAGCTGATAGTGTAAGTGATAAATCTGAAAATACCAAAACTTACTGAACCTTCCTGTAACAAACACCCTTATGCTTCAAAAGTGCTTTGTAAGAACTGACCAATGGGGCAATTGACTGGAGACCCTGGAAGCTGCCCGATGCCGTGTCCTGGAAGCTACGTGAGAGCCACCTCCCTGACATGCAGACTGGCAGCAGGCACTGGGAAGACGCTGACAGGAGTGGACAGGTGGGGGAGGAGATGAGGGAATTAAGGGATTTGCCTACTTGCCCTCATTTGACTGTTCTGTACTCAGATTACTCACCCTCCCTCTCTACGTGCTATGCCGCTGTTACAAATGGGGTGTGGGTTGTGACCGCACAATGACCCTACGAAGCAGGCTTTTGCATCATCCTGGCAGAGGTAACAGCTTGTGTGGAGCCAGTGGTACTCCCTGATGCACGCCTCCTGGTAAGCTCTGATTGTTTGCAAAATGCCAGAGTGATTGGGAGTCCAGATTTATATTCCAGGCAGTCATAAGCTTAAATTCTGTATGACTCAATATTTAACAAGGTTTAAAATACATCAAAAATCAAATCCTTGGCTATTTTAAATATTACCAAACTAAGAACAGATGCTACACTTGCTCTTAGGCAAAAGGCCGAGAAGTGACATGTGGATGAGTTTATAATTCTTGTATTTCAGCTGTAGTAGCTATTGTTGGTCAATACTGACAGACTTTCTTACCAACAGGACATGGAGGTGCAGAGATTCTGTTCTCCGCACTTGATATCAGCAGGCTGTTTTATTTTCATCATTCAGGGTTTTGTATGTGTGTGGTGGCATCTCATTGATTTTATTTACATTCCTCTGATGACTAACAGAGCTGGACGACTCACCAGTTTCTTGGCTGTGTAGATATCCCCTTTTGTGTAGTTCCTACTGACATGTCTTGCTTACTTCGTATTGTTTGTGGAAGGTCTATCAGATATGAATCCTTTCTCAGATAAATGTGTTGCAAACATCTTCTCCCACTCTGTGACTTTTTTATTTTTTACTATCTTAATAGTGTCTTCTGATGGATGCAAATTCTTAACTTTAATGTAATTCTTTTCATCAGTATTTTCCTTTATCATTAGTCTGGTTTTTTTATCATTAGTCTGGTTTGCCCATTCCAAGGTCATGAATATATCTCTTATCTTCAAGCTTTATTATTTTACCTTTCACATTTAGATCTACAGTCTACTTGGAATTGATTTTTGTGTATAAGTGATGTGAAGTCGGGATTTATTTTTCCAGGTGGATATTCAGTCAATTCAGATGCTCTGTAGGGTCAATTTTATCATAAATCAAGAATCCACATAGGTATGGATCTGTTTCTGGACTTTCTTTTCTGTTCTATTGGTCTCATGTCACTGCTGCACTGTTTTAATTCCTGTAACTGTAAAGTAAGTTCTGATATCTGATAGTATAGGGCTACTTTTTCGCCTCTTCAAGATTGTCTTGGCTATTCTTGGCTCTTTGCATTTCACTTCATTTGAGATTAGCTTGCTAATTTATACCAGAAAATGTGACAGAATTTTTATACTTTGTGAGTTAATTTGGAGAGCACTTCTATCTTTATAGCACTGAGTTTTATAATCCATGAATATGGTATGCTTCCCCATTTAATCTAATGTTTTATGGTTTTCTGTGTAGAGATCTTATGCATCTTGTGTTAGATTTAGTCCTAGGTGGTTGATGCTAACACAAATGTTTTCTTTCTAAATTTCAATATCTAATGAAATTTTTAAAGGTATTATTTGTAGGGCTTATTATTTGTATAGAGACAACTGATTTCTGTACATTGACCTTGTATTCAATGCACTTGATAAATTCGCTTACTAATTCTAAGATTTTTATTCACAGATTCTTCTGGATTTTCCTCATATAATTATGTCACCTACAAATAATGGTAGTTTTGTCTTTCTTTCCAATCTTGGCCAGCATTACAGCACAATAGGTTAAGCTGCAACCTGCAATCCTTATACTTCTATTATTTTCTCTCCATTTTTGCACAGGCTAGTACCTCCAGATGTTGACCAAAAGGAACTCTTGTCTCATTTCCAATCCTGGCGATATGTTTCAATATTTCACCATTAAGTGGGATATTTGCTATAGATGTTTTAGAGATAGTCTTTGTTAGGTTGAGGAAATTCTCTTCTGTCACTATGTTGCTAGAGGTTTGTTTGTTGCTTCTTAACTCATGAATGGATATTGATTTTACCAAGAATTTTTTCTGCCTCTGTGGAAATATAGAATTTTTCATATTTATTCTCATTTGTTGATTTTGAAATGTTAAGCCAATCCATCATTCATGGAGTGAATTCAACTTGACCGTGTTGCATAGATTTTTGCATTTGTGTTCATGAGAAACTGGCTTCTATTTTTTTTCTCAAGTTTAATATCACAAGTTTCCTGAAATCAAAACAAGTTAGAAGTATTCCACGTTTTCTTCTTCTCGGGAAGAGTTTGTGTAATTTGATGTTACTTCTCCCTTATATATTTGGGTGACAGCTCTGGATGAAATGTTTCAGAGCTAGTGTTGTGGACCATGCTTTGGAAAACTGGTCCAGAGCCTGACTTAGACAAGAAGTGACCAGTTCCTGTTGATGTGAGTGCTCTTGTTTTTACTCACTCCAGTGCAGAACTGGTCACTTCACCTCTTGCTTTCCAGTTGTGTGGGGCTCAGCCAAGCAACCAGAGGTGAGCAGTGAGGCCATCTGAGGCCTGAGCCTGGTCCTCAGGACTCTGAACTCTCTCCCTGCCACCAGGAGGCCTGCCCCAGCCCTGCTAAGCCATCTCCACACGTCTCTGACAGAATGAGTGCCCTCGATGGCGTCCCCTTCAAGGTCCCCAATGGCTTTGTGATAGGCACGGAACCTCTCCCTGGGCCAGAGCTCAGTGTTCCAGCCTGCAGGGAGCTTCTTCTGGGTTCTATGGTAAGTGTGTGTCTCTGCCTGTCTCTTCTCACCCCTGCTCTGAGGCTGAGCCCAGTGGGGCGTTGTTCCTTGATTTTAAGGGGCAGCTCTGGGGCAAGCATCTAGCTTATAGTTAAGGTGTCCACATTCCACATCCAAGTGGATGGGTTTGATCCCCAGCCCTGCTCCTGATTCCAGATAGCTAATTCAGATACTGGGAGGCAGCAATGAGAGCTCAAGTACTGGATTCGTGCCACCCTTGTGGGAGTTCCCAGCTCCTGGCTCTAGTGCCCGCTCAGTCCTGGCTGTTAGCATTTGGGGAGTGAGACAGCAGACAGAAGTGTGCTCTCTTTCTCTCCTCTCTCTCTGCCTCTCAAATAAAAAAATAAAAATTTAGAAATAAATAAAGGGTAGCTTGGCCTGCTTGTGTGTAGTCCAGGGAGTTTGGAAATAACCCAGTAGAGGAAAAGGTGTTTCAAGGAAGAATAGTGGTGGCTGGGTGATGACCATTATTTCATGAGTCTTATTTTAGGACAACTGGAGGCTGCCTATGTGATGTGTCTGAGAGTCATTATAAGAATGCTCCAATTCCTCTCTTCCCTGTCAGCCTGCCACTCTGACATTCTGTCATTAGAGTCACTCGTTTGGGCTGACAGAATCCTCTGTTAAGATGCAGGGAGTTACCCAGGATACACCAGGAGACACTACTGCTCCACACACCCAGAGCACTTCTGCACTGGAGGTGGCCTTGAAGTAGCTTCACACCCTGGGATATGTGGTGGTATCACATGTGGCCTCAGGACAAAGTGATTTAACTTCCTGGAAAGTCAAGTTCACTTGACGATTTTAAAGGAGGAGCCTATTGCATTTATAACATAACACAGCTATGTCAGGGTTAGGATGTAAAATTCACGTAAATTTCAAAAAAGAAAAAATAATTAAAGATTAAGATTGCAAAGAACTGTGGAGCTGGCCTTGAGCCCCCTTGGTGCTGGGTCCCCAGGCCCCTGTGTGTTCACTCCCCACCGTCCACAGGGCACTGCATAGATCTGGCTCTGCTCTCACTCATTTTGCACACGAGGAACCTGGGACCCAGAGAAGGGAAAGGAGTTATCCAAATTGAGTGTCAATGACATGACTAGAACTCGGGTCCTCCCTCCAGGTCATGTCAGAGCTAAGGGTAGGATGTGGAACGTGAGATAAAACGTGTAACAGGTAAGCTCTGAAGGGAAAAGTAAGTGTGTGTGTGCGGCATGGGGCGGGTTGTTGCAGGGAAGTCAGGAGCACAGGGCACAGTCTGCAGAGCAGAGACCTGGCGAGGGTCAGACAGGGGCCTGCGTGACCCAGGGGTGCAGGCGACAACCCCGTGCTGCCTTGTCCATCTTCAGACGCTGGAGTTGCACTGAGCCTGCGCAGGCCCCAGGTCTCCAGACCTGAAATAAGCACTGGGAGGCCCAGAGCACAGTGTCCGGGCCCAGGCTGTGTGGGGCAGGCGCTCCTGCTCCCCTGGGAGCCTGTGTTACGGCTCTCAGGTTGGCGCATGACCCGTGTGCTCCATAAGAGGAATTTGCTTTACTGAGCCTGCAGTGGAAGGGGGGATCACAGCTCCCCCTGCACCGGTCCCCACACAGACAGGAGGCTAATCCCAAGGTTCCCTCCCCTAGAAACAGAAACGGTTCCCTTCGGCCAAGGCCATGCCCAGGGGCTTAGACTGGCTCTGCCCCCTACTCTCAGGGCGGGCAGCCACTCTCCTGGAGCCTCCATTTCTTTCATTGCTGGGCCAGACTAACAAAGAGCACTGGACACGGACTATGATTCACAGCCTCTCCTGGCTGTAAATTCAAGTGTTTGGAACTTGAATTTCATTGCCTCGTGGCAGTATGTTCCAGATGGCAATTAGATTACCAGGTGAATCTACAGTGACCTACAGAGAAAAACAATAGCCACCAGTTACTGGGCACCTAGTAAGCACCAGGCCTGTGCCAGAAAATTATTTATTTGAAAGGCAGAGTTACAGAGAAAGAAAAGAGGAGAGAGAGAGAGAGAGAGAGAGAGAGAGAGAGAGAGAGAGAGAGATCTTCCATCCACTGGTTCACTTCCCAGATGGCTGCAACGGCTGGGGATGGACCAAACTGAAGCTAGGAGCCAGGAGCTTCTCCCACATGGGTGCAGGGGCCCAAGGACTTAGGCATATTCTGCTGTTTTCCCAGGCCATTAGCAGGGAGCTAAAACTGCTGCCTATATGGGATGCCACATCACAGACAGCAGCTTAACCCTTTGTGCCTCAGCACTGGCCCTGTGGTTTACTCCCCAAATGGCCATAACAGCCAGGGCTGGGCTGGGCTGAAGCCAGGAGCCAGGAATTCCATCTGGGTCTCCCTCATGGGTGGCAGGGGCCCAAGTATTTGAGCCATCACCTGCTGCGTATGTATTAGCAGGAAGCTAGAATTGCAAGGAAGCCAGGACTTGAATCCAGGCACTTTGATATGTGGTGCAGGCGTTCCAGAGGTGGGCGTTCCTGCATCATGCCACAGGAAAACACATCCCCCACTCAGGTGAGCACAGAGTCACGTGGCTTATGAGTGACAGCTAAATTTCCAACAGGAGTCTATTGGGCTACAAAGTCATGTCCAATCCCTCCACCCTGCTGGCTTCCTAGGGAGCCCTTTCTTCCACAGTGAGAGCCTCAACAAGTCTATTCTGTTCTTTTATAGTTTCCCTTTAATTTCTTATTTTTAAGAAATGCATTCATATAGTTTAAAAATGAGTAGATATGTATCATATATAATATATACTTATATAGTACAATTTATTATATACAATTTATTGTATACAATTTATATAAAGTGGCCTACAGTGCCGCCATCCCATATGGATGCTGGTTCAAGTCCCGGCTGCTCCATTTCTGATCCAGCTCGCTGCTATGGCCTGGGAAAGCAGTAGAAGAAGGCCCACTTCCTTGGGCCTCTGCACCCACGTGGGAGGCCTGGATGAAGCTTCTGGCTCCTGGCTTTGGATTGGCACAGCTCCAGCCATTGAGGCCGTTTGGAGAGTGAACCATCAGATGGAGGACTCTCTCTCTCTCTCTCTCTACCTTTCACATAAATAAATCTTTAAAATTATTCTGCTGTTGTGGGGAGAAAGAGCCATACAGTATAACCACAAGGGGTGACTGTGGCTGTGTTCCAATAAAACTTTACTAAAAACAGACGCATGGGGCAGGCGCTGTGACATAACAGGTAAAGCCATTGCCTGTTGTGCTGGCATACCATATTGGCACTGGTTCGAGTCCTGGCTGCTCCACTTTGATCCAGCTCTCTGCTATGTCCTGGGAGGGCAGTAGATGTCCCAAGTCCTTGGGCCCCTACATCTGCATGGGAGACTGGAAAGAGGCTCCTGGCTTGAAATCAGCACAGCTCTGGCCATTGCAGCCATCTGGGGAGTGAACCAGCAGATGGACGCTCTCTCTCTCTCTCTCTCTCTCTCTCTTCCTCTGCTTCTCTGTAACTCTGCCTTTCAAATAAATAAATAAATCTTAAAAAAAAAAAAAAAAGAAAACAGACCCAGACCCACAAGCAGTCTCCCTGCCCCTGGCACCTTCTCGTTTGCACTGTTCCCCACATCTGCTCCCTCACTGGTGATCTCCGTATGTATGTATGTATGTATGTATTTTTAAAAGATGCATTTATTTGTTTGAAAGGCAGAGTAGATGGGGAGAGAGAGAGAGAGAGAAATCTTTCATCCACTAGTTCACTCCCCAAATGACTGCAACAGCTATGGCTGGGCCAGGCTGAAGCCGGGAGCCCAGAACTCCACCTCCCACATAAGTGACAGGGACCCAAATACTTGGGCCATCATCTACTGACTTCCCAGGAACATTAGGAGGAAGCTGAGCTGAAGCAGAGCAGCCGGGACTGGAACCAGCGCTCTGATACTGGATGCTGGCATAGCTAGTAGTGGCCTATCCTTCTACGCCACAACATCGGCTCCTGTCCTTCATTTTTAATGTAGCCTTCCAGAGAGCCTTACATGTGCATACACAGGAAAACACAAGTTTCCTCCTTTTTTATATAAAAGGTAGAACCATACACACACACACACACACACACATATGGGGCTTTTTGCATAATGTATCTTAAGATCTTTCTGTATCAGTTCATGGAAAGCCCCTTCAACTGTGTTTTTCATTGTGTGATACTGCATTATACAGCCGTATCACACTTTACTGTGCTAGTGGCCTCTTGGTGGACATTTGGGTTCTTCTCCATCTTTAGCCATTACGAATAACACTACAGGAAAGTGCTCACTCCAGCACACAGCCTTTTGAGTCTGAATTTCAAGCCAAATTGCCCTCCCTTGGGATTCTACTGACCTGCATTACAGGCGAGCCCTTTCCTCCCAGGCGGCCCAGGGAGTGCTGTCCAGCTGGATCGCCAAGGGACAGGCAGATGGTATCTCAGTGGAGTTATGATTTGGCCTTCTCCTATAGGGAGATGTGAGGGTGAGAAACTTTTCCTAGGCTTAACAATCATTTGCCTTCTTTTCTGTGGACTGTTCCCACCTTTTGCCCATTTTCCTGTTGGATTGTTGGCCTTTTTCTTATCTATTGCTAGGCATACACTCTGTTAGTGGAGTTAGTCCCCTGGGTGTGATAGGAGTGTGGCTCTCCCCCCACCCCATCTCCACCACCAAGTTTGTCATTGGCCTTATGATTTTGTTTATAGGGCATATTTGCCATGCAGATTTTGGGTGTTTTTGTGGCAGAGTTATCTTTGATGGCTTCTGGATATTAAAAAAAAAATTATTTGAAAGAGAAAGATCATCCATTCACTGGTTCACTTCCCAAATGCCCCCAAGAGTTGGAGCTGGGCTAAGCTGAAGCCACAAACCCGGAACTCCATTCAGATCCCTCACATGGGTGGTGGGGACCCAGTCACCTGCTCTCTCCCAGGGTCCCGTTAACAGGCAGCTGGGGTCAGGAGCAGAGCCCAGACAGTGCAGGATAGGACGCGGTATTCTGGGTGGTCTCACCTGCTGCGGCACACACCTCGTCCAGCTTCTGATTCTCATACGAGACGTGAAAGGCCTGTCCACCCAAGACTGTGAAGGACTTATCTCCTGTTTTCTCTTAGTACTTTTACGGTTTCATAACACATATTTGAATCTTGGATCTTTTCGGAATTCATCTTTTTAGAATTTTTAAGTTAATTTATTTGAGAGGCAGAGAGACATAAAAATTGTATATGTAGCTGCTCCCATCTTTGGTTCAATCCCCAAATGCCCACAGTGGCCGGGCCTGGGCCATGCTGAAGTCAGAACAGGGAACTCTGTTCAGGTCTCCAGGAAGCAGGAACCCAGCTACTTGAGCTATTGATACTACTCCCAGGGTCTACA
Organism: Sylvilagus floridanus; assembly: GCA_949820135.1. Lineage (NCBI taxonomy): Eukaryota > Metazoa > Chordata > Mammalia > Lagomorpha > Leporidae > Sylvilagus > Sylvilagus floridanus. Next base: position 72,991,880 of record OX463239.1, on the reverse strand, counting down.
TTAGCAGGAAGCTGGAGTCAGGAGCAGAGGTGTGTTTTGAACCCAGGTATTCGGGTATGGGATGCAGGCCTCTCAACCAAAATCTTAACCATTAAGACAAATGGTTCTTAGTTTTAAAAGTAGGTGAGGGGAATATTTAATTTTAACTCATTTATAAACTATCAAGTGAAATTATTTATGTGGGTTCCAGATTTATTTATTTTTTTTTTGATAGGCAGAGTTAGACAGTAAGAAAGAGAGACAGAGAGAAAGGTCTTCCTTCCATTCCTCCTGGTCTCCTATGCGGCTGCAGGGCCCAAGCACTTGGGCCATCCTCCACTGCCTTCCCAGGCCACAGCAGAGAGCTGGACTGGAAGAGGAGCAACCGGGACAGAATCCAGTGCCCCGACTGGGACTAGAACCTGGGGTGCCGGAGCCGCAGGCAGAAGATTAGCCTAGTGAACCACGGCGCCAGCCCCAGATTGCTTTTTTAAATTTGAAAGACAGAGACACAGGGAGCTCCCATTGGCTGGTTCACACCCCAGATGCCCACAATGGCCAGGACTGGAGCCAAGAACACGATTCAGGTCTCCCGTGAGGATAGCAGGAGCCTAATTATTTGAGCCATCACCACTGCTCCCAAGGGCTGACTGGTAGGACGCCGTGGCCGGGAGCTGGGAATAGACACAGGCATTCTGATGTGGGACCAAGCTCCAGCTCCGCCACATGGTTTCTCTGGGCGGCCTGCTCCCTAGGAGAAAGCCGGCAGATTAGGTGACAGAGAACACTGCTCAGCCACCCACCACCATCTGTCCTGGGCAGATACAATGATCCTCAGATCATGAGCCTCATTTTCATAATCTGGAAATAGCAGTGACACCAGAACCCACTAAGTAGAGTTGAGCAAAGATTAGCCAATATTACATTTCTGGGTCCCCAAAATAACCTTGGATGGCGGTAGAGGGGATGAAGCTGGGAGCGGGATTACCCCCCAGCAGAGCTTGTCTGCCTGGACAGGCCTCCGGAGTGACTGCTCCATGCCAAAGGCTTCTGTGCTCAGGCCAAAGCCTCTTCTTTGGGAACAAGTTTTACTGGAAGTTCTTGAACACCTGTCGTTCAGTGACATAGTGCATGGCTAAGGATCTTAGACACTGCAGTCCCTCGCTTGGTCTTTCATAGCGGAATTTGCCATCAAACCGTTAGTGACCTCTCTCCGGCGGTGGTAGCTCCCTCCAGGGTGAGGGTGGGCTGTGATGGATGCCAGGAGCTGCCCAAGCCTGGTCAGTCTGGCTGCACAGGTTCTCCCGGCCAGGGGTGGGTGTGCACCCCGTCTGGGCCTCACGTCGCCTTCTCTCTGCAGCACAACTTCAGCCTGGAAAGAAAGGCGCTCTTCTGGGTGGAAGCCGCCGTCCCGGGACCCTGCCCGTCCCAGTGCGGGGACCCGGGGACAGCGTCCGCGCCTCCAGCCTGGCTCTTGCTGCTGAGCCCGGAACACCAGCTGGCACCGGCGCCTACTGCCAGCAAAAGCCCAGAGGCCGGACTTCAGGAGAGGCCGGAGGAGGAGGAGGAGGAGGAAGAGGAGAAAGTAGGGGAGGATGAGGAAGGCGTCTCCGGCAGCGAGGAGGAGCCGGGCCCGCGCCGGGGCTCGCTGGGCGCACTGCGCGGCGTGCGCTCGGAACCCGCGGGCGCTCGGCGGCAGCTCTCGGAGGGCCGGCTGGCAGCCTGGCCCCGCACACTGCTGCCTCGCCCCCGCGGCCACCGCGCGCTGAGCCTCTGCTGCTCCAGCCCGGCGCCCGCGCCCGCAGCCCCGCTCGCCGGCGCCCCCGCGCTGCCCCAGCGACCCTCCACGGCGGGCGCCATGCCCCCGCTGCGCAGCCACAAGCCCACGGTCGCGGTAAGGATTCCGCCCCTGCTCGACCGAGGACCCGGCCCGCAGCCTCGGCCCCCTCCTGACTGCCTTGACCTGCTCCCGCCAGGCCCTGCATCGTGCTGCCCCGCTGTAGCCTTTTTCCTAGACAGAGAAGGTTCCCGGCCCCGAGGCCCCCATGTCCGTGTCCGCTGTGCCTGCTTTGCCTCGCCAGGGCGCGAGTCCAGTGATTTTAATTCCCCAGCCCGTGCCTGTCTTCCGTGGGATGAGTTCTTTTCTGGGCAGGGATTAGATTCTGTTTATTTTTGTTTCCATAGCACGCGGCAGCACACTTGACCCATAGGGGGTGCTCACTGAATGTCTGTTGAATCAGTGAACAGCAACAAATCTAGGCCTGCCCACCGTGAGATTTGTCTTGGGCTGGGGGTTCCACCCCTGCCGTTACTGCCTGCCAGACACCAGCGTGAGCCACAGAAGGTCCAAACCACAGGACAGGGAAGGTTGGCCAAAGGGCAGTGGGACAAAGCCCCAGTCCCGTTCAGAGGGATCAGGTGTTGGAAGACGGAGCCCCGGGCTGCTGCAGGCTGGGAGGGTTTCAGGATGGAGGAGGTGACCCAGGGAGAACCTGGAGCAGGAGTGAATCAGAGCGAAGCCAGAGACAGTTAAGCCTCATGCCTCTCACTTTACCCCTTCCAAGGCCTGCACCCCAATTTTTCCCATTATTTTGTGTTCTTTGCCTTTTGAAAGGTCCCCCTCTGAATTACGGAAGCCTCAGACTCCACAGATCTGGGTTCAGAGCAGATAGGAAGGAGCAGGACTGGCAGCAGAGCAGGGCTTCCCACCCCCTGCAGCCCCATCCCTCAGGCCGGGAGAGGCTGCAGAACAGAGGCAGGCTGAAATTAAATCCGGAAATCAGACTTGTGACCTGGCCTTTCCCACTCACTGCTGAGTGACCTTAGGCAAGTCACTGAACCACTCTGAGCCACCCCTTCCCCACCTGTGCAGTGGCCCAGTGACCCTGCACGCAGAGCAGACAGAGAGGGGGAGCAGAGAATCCGTGAGCTGGGTGGGCCGTGCCCACCCCAGGCACCAGATGCTGAGGCCGGGGCGGCTCTTCCCTGCCCCTGACAACACCACAGTGGGCCAGATGGGGCAAAGATGCCATTGACGAGGGAATGGGGGCCGAGAGTAGCTAGGAACCTTTACTAAGGACACCAGAGCAGACCCGGCTCCTAAAATTCGGACATTCTCCACCAGGAAGGTAAGGGCAGGCCCTGGGGTACGGTCACGGCGGGAAACCCCCTGAGAAGATGGCGGTGGGCAGGGAATTCTCAGGCCCCCCCATCCAGCCTCCGCCCCAGGAGCCAGGCCGGCAGCTGAGCTGCCCTTGAGAGAGGGCAGAGGGAGACTAGCCTAGGGGTGCTTCCTCGGGAGAAACGGGAGGGGCGATGCCAGCCAAGCCAATTGCAGGGCCGTCCTGCCCGCCTCCTTGGTCCAGAGTCTGCTTGGGTTTCTCCGGCACCACAGCAGGGGGGCTGGTGTGCCCAGTGGCCACCTGCTCCCCTGCCAAGCGCCTGCCCAGCCGACTTCAAGGAGGAGGGTCTGGCCTGGAAGCTCCATGCCTGAGCTCCCCTCGCTAAGGGGTGGGATAAAGAACACTTTGAGTGGGGGTTCAGGTCCCAAACATGTGTTTCATGTGAGGTTCTTTAACTTCTCTGAGCCTTGATTTCAGTATCTGTAAAATGAGATACTTGGCCGGACCTATCATAGTTCTTTTGCATGACCTTCTAGGCGATAAGTGAACTATTAGCTTTTGGTAAATTTCCCCTGGGCCAGATCCTTTGCTAATCCCTGTTCTCACACCATCTCACTTATGCCTCATGACAGCCCCGTGGGCCAGCCTCTATGATTGCCTCCCTATCACCCATGAGGGGACCCAGTGGGCCGTGGGGAGCTGGGGTCTGCAGGCCCCTCCACACCGCTGGCCCTGACACTCGGTAGAGAATGTGGCACACAAAGGCACCTGCGCAGTGTCTGTCCCAGCCGGATGTCACCCCTGCAGTA